>CM060903.1:82911813-84161813 GCA_030737815.1 Allium fistulosum
ATGATGTAATTAAGAATTGATTAATTAAGTAATAATTAATTAATGAAGTAATTAAAGGTTAATTATTATAAGTAGTTAAGGTTAATTAATTTGAGTAATTAATTAAGGATAAATTACTTGAAGGTAATTAAAAGATAATTAATCAAAGATGATTAATTGAAAAAGGTAATTAGAGGATAATTAATTAATTTGTAATTAATTAATGGTTAAGTAAGAAGGATTTATAAAATGAAGTAATTAATTTAATTCACTTTAAATTAATTAGAGATGATATAAATCATTACTTATGGATGGATGATAATACTGAATGCTTTGCATTGATTGATATCTCTGATGAGATATATGCTGTATGATATGGATGTTAGTTGAATTGTGATGATAATATGGATTATCTGATAATGTTGATTATCTATTGTGAATTATCTTTCTATGTGTATAAAGATAATGAATTGAATTGTTTTAACCCTTAAAACAACTTGGCCTTAAAAGATACGCTTTGGATTTCGATGAGACCGGGATTGGGTTTCCGTATACCGGATTTCCAGGTCTGGAGACCCGAATACCACATCGATCCAAATTAACGATAGGTCGTGAATCAAGTGAAGATGAAGATTCAGAGTGCAAGGGTTATTGTCGTTAACTCTGAGGGTGATTCCAAAACGAGTGTAACGAGATAATGCCTTCGGTTTCGTTCGAACCCGGAACGAACTTGTATGGATTGAATGCTTTCAGCACATCGTCAGGTGGACGATGAGCATTCTAAGTGATGTGTTCTTTTCTAAGGTAATCGTGACCTCAAGCCTCACAAACCGGGAATGGCTAAAACAGGGGAGGTGCAGCAAGGTTAGTGGGTAGCACCCAAGTAGGACAAGGTTACCTCTGTCTAGATGTCCCTTTCTATTTTCGACTTAGTGGTGCGGTTGCTGATCCCAACCGTGAGGTATCTTGTGCGGGAATTATCCAGTAAGGGATGTTCCGACCTTGTGTTGCAGGGGATTGGGAGTGATCCTCGGTACGGTGATCTAGGCCACGTACTGTGACGGGCGGTACCCCGGTAGCCCTGCCATTGTATGGAATCCAATTTCCAATAAGTGATAACGGACTTGATTGTATAACCCACTTTGTTGGCTAGTATGCTAGAATTTAATAATGTAACAATTTCAGCTATTTCATATTTATTTGAAAACCCTAGACCCTATTATAATACAATCGAATTTCCTATCAAATGTTTTGGTTAGCGTAAGGTAAAAACTTACCCATGTTTATTTGTGGGAAGTCTTACGTGATACCTTTTCTTTCAAAAGGTTTTGAAGTTAAACAAGTTTAACTTGTTACTCACACCAGACCCATGTCTGACCCAAGTTGTTTATTTCTGTTTTATAAACTCTTGGGTACTCAAATTTTTACGAGTAGCCAAGGGATTCAGGTTAGCCTTGACGAGTAATCTGGAGGAGCAATGGAGCAGGAGGCTTCAGCGTTGTAGATATAGATAGTAGTTTCCACTGTGTTGATCTTGTTTAGATCTTTGTTTTGTATTGAGTTGTAATAACTAGACAGATGTTTATAACTGTCTAGTATGTGATGTGTAATCTGTGTAACTCTGATAGATGATGTATATGATACTATGTAATATTTATGTGATATAATATATTTTGTTTCGTTCCGCTGTGAGATTCTGATATTGTTTCTTTCTTTCTTCTCTTCTTTTCTATTTTCTACCCCTTTCTTTCTTCATAACGATGCGTCATTCTGTGGAATGAGTGGCGGGTCGTTACAGAATGACGAAATTAAATTTACAGTGGATCATAATAAATTTTGAAAAATATATTCTAAATTAAGTTATAGAAGAAATGTTTTAAAAATAATATGAATGTGATTGAATTAAGTTAATTAATTTGTGGATTAATTAAAGTTAATTGAGAGTTATAGTTAATTAAATTAGAGATTAACTGTGACGACCCGACTTTTTCTCCTCAAAAAGTCGTATCATCTTGAAGAAAGAAAGAGATAGAAAAGAGAAAAGATAGAGAAGAAAGAAAGAAACACATCAGAATCTAAACAGCGGAACGAATAAATTATATTAATCAAATAAGATATTACATTGTATCATATACATCAGAGATACACAGCTCATACAACACATACTAGACAGTTATAAACATCTGTCTAATCATTACAACTCAAATATACTCAACAAATGACTCATACAGACTAACACAGCGGAACACTATATCTACGAACGCTGAAGCCTCCTGCTCCATTGCTCCTCCATAGATTCGTCAAAGCAAACCTGAATTCCTTGGCTACTCGTAAAAATTTGAGTACCCAAGAGTTTAATAAAACAGAAAATAAACACTTGGGTCAGACATGGGTCTGGTGTGAGTAAACGGTTTAAATTGCTTAACTTCAAAACCTTTTGAAAACAAAGGTATCACGTAAGACTCCCCACAAATAAACATGGGTAAGTTTTTACCTTACGCTAACCAAAACATTTGATAGGAAATCCAGTTATATTATAATAGGGTCTAGGGTTTTCAAGTAAAATACAGAAATAGCTGGAATGCTTACATCTCACGTTCCAACATAGTTGGGCACAACTAAATCGTACGACACTTATTGGATTTTGGATTCCATACAATGGCAGGGCTACCGGGGTACCGCCCGTCACAGTACGTGGCCTAGATCAACGTACCGAGGATCACGCCCAATCCCCTACAACACAAGGCCGGAACCATCCCTTACTGGATAATTCCCGCATAAGAAACCCCGTGGTTGCGGCCAAACAACCACCCACACAGCCGAAATAAAAAGGGACTCTAGACAATCCATCGAAGAACTGGATCCACTCTGCTGCTTCTGAACTCCATTTCCAGAAAATGCTCAGCCAGAAGACTTCCCGCCGGCACACAGATTACTCCGAGCTGCACTGCTGACCCAGATGCCAAGAAAACGAGCGAAGTTTGAATTCTGATCAACTTAGAAATTCCCAATAATCCCAATCTTAAAAATCATTAAATTAATCTCTAATCATTAAATTAATCTCTAATTTAATTAACTATAACTCTCAATTAACTTTAATTAATCCTTGATCATTAATTAAGTAAACTAATTAATTACTTTTAATTAATTACTCAATTTAATTATCACTGCCTTAATTAACTTAAAGATAAATCTTTATCTTAATGATTACTTAATCATGATTAACATATATTTTTAAAACATTCAATTCTTTTAATTTAATACTTAAATACATCTTAAAATTAAGTTTAAAATAACTTAAAGATTTAACTTTAACCAATTCAAGTTAAACACATTATATTACTTTAATTACCTTTATTTTTAACCCTGTTAAATAATTCATTTTATAAACATATTCCTTAAATAAATTTTAAGAACATTTAAAAGAGGTTTAGATAAGTTTTAAACAGGGAATCGTTTTTAAATTTCAACTGTTATTTATAAAAACTTTAAACAGGCTTAAGTTCCTTTTTTTTTTAGAATTAAGAAGATAGAAAAGGAATTGAAGAGGAAGATATATGTTTATATAAGTTAATTTGGAATTTATTAAAAAGAAAAGAAAATCAAAATAAATGTGACACTTGTCTTAACCTTATTTAGTTTGCTAACACATGATATTTAAGAGGTTTATAGATTAACACATGTAACTTTATTCTGTGGAATGAGTGGCGGGTTGTTACACCTAGATTACCTTATATCAATTTGTAATTACTTAATTAATATTTTATATCAATTAATTAATTAACTTATTTATTAAATAATCTTAATAAATAATTAAGATAAGTAATTACAAATTGTTAATGTTTATAAATATAAAAAGATAGAAAATTTTAATATTAATATTAAAATTTATTTTAAATATTAATATTAATATTACAAATTGTAGTAACGACAGTGATGGTATAATCCACTGTAAATATTAATTTAATCTGTGATAATTAACTAAAGGATGAATTACCCAATTATAATTTATGAATGTGATTAATTTTAGTTAATTAAAATTCGTAAATTAATTAAAAGATAATCACTTGATGTTGATTAAGTATAAATACTTAATGAAATTAATAAGTGAAATTACTATAAGTAATTAATGTATAATTACAAGATGTAATTAATTAAAGGATAATTACTTAATGAGAAGTAATTAAGGATTAATTATTTGGTGTAATTAATTAAAGGATTAATATAATTAATTAAGAAGTTAATTAATTAAGGTAAGTAATTATAGGATGATAATTACTGTTTATGATTAATTAAGGTGGATTAATAGAAGTGATTAATTAAAGTTTAATTTATTAAAGTAATTAATTAAGGGTCAATGTAATTAATTATAATCTATTAATAAATGGAAGTAATTAATTAAGGATCATTAATTAATGTAATTAATGAGAGTAATTAAAGGTTAATTACTATTAATGATTAAGAATAATTAATTTATGAAATTAATTAAAGGATAATTACTTTATGTAATTAATGAATAATTAATCAAGGACGATTAATATTTAATGAGTAATTAATTAATTAAAGGTGTAATTAATTAATGATTGGTTAAGCAAAGTTAGAAATTAATTCTTAAGTAATTAATTTAATTTAAGTTAATTAAATTAATTATAATATAGGGTTAATAATTGTTTGCTTATGGATGATTGTTGTGTAGAATATCTAAATTGGATGATATCTATTGGATGATATGCTGTGATGTTCTGTAATATGATATTGGATATATCTATGATAAATGTGTGATATTTATCTGTTAAATGCTGTGTGAATTCAAAGTATTGAATTGAATCAAATGGTTTAAACCTTTAAACAACTTGGACCTAAAAGATGGCGATTTGGATTTCGATGAGACCGGGATCGGGTTTCCAGATTTGGACATCCGAATACCACATCGATCCAAATTAACGATAGGTCGTGAATCAAGTGAAGATGAAGATTCAGAGTGCAAGGGTTATTGTCGTTAACTCTGAGGGTGATTCCAAAATGAGTGTAACGAGATAATGCCTTCGGTTTCGTTCGAACCCGGAATGAACTTGTATGGATTGAATGCTTTCAACACATCGTCAGGTGGACGATGAGCATTCTAAGTGATGTGTTCTGATTAAAGGTAATCGTAGCCTCAAGCCTCATCAACCGGGAATGGCTAAAACAGGGGAGGTGCAGCAAGGTTAGTGGGTAGCACCCAAGTAGTATAAGATTCCCCTGTCTAGAGTCCCTTTTTATTTCGGCTGTGTGGGTGGTTGTTTGGCCGCAACCACGGGGTTTCTTATGCGGGAATTATCCAGTAAGGGATGGTTCCGGCCTTGTGTTGCAGGGGATTGGGAGTGATCCTCGGTACGTTGATCTAGGCCACGTACTGTGACGGGCGGTACCCCAGTAGCCCTGCCATTGTATGGAATCCAATCTCCAATAAGTGCCGTACATATTAGTTGTGCCCAACTATGTTGGAACGTGAGATGTAAGCATTTCAGCTATTTCTGTATTTTACTTGAAAACCCTAGACCCTTTTATAATATAACTGGATTTCCTATCAAATGTTTTGGTTAGCGTAAGGTAAAAACTTACCCATGTTTATTTGTGGGGAGTCTTACGTGATACCTTTGTTTTCAAAAGGTTTTGAAGTTAAGCAATTTAAACCGTTTACTCACACCAGACCCATGTCTGACCCAAGTGTTTATTTTCTGTTTTATAAACTCTTGGGTACTCAAATTTTTACGAGTAGCCAAGGGATTCAGGTTTGCTTTAACGAATTCTGAAGGAGCAATGGAGCAGGAGGCTTCAGCGTGTAGATATCTGTATTTCCGCTGTGTTGATTCTCTGAGTCGTTTGTTTAAGTTGTATTTTGAGTTGTAATAACTAGACAGGTGTTGTATAAGCTGTGTATCTCTGATGTATATGATACAATGTAATATCTTATTTGATTAATATAATTTATTCGTTCCGCTGTTTAGATTCTGATGTGTTTCTTCTTTCTTCTCTATCTTTCTCTTTTCTATCCCTTTCTTTCTTCAAGATGATACGACTTTGTGTGGAGAAAAAGTCGGGTCGTCACAGTTGGTATCAGAGCTGCAACTCAGATCCACTCAACGTTCCCCCCTCTCGCGGTGAACTTCGATCAACCAGAGGCGCCGCAGCAACCCGCCACTGTAACAACCCGCCACTCATTCTACAGAATGACGAATCATTAATAAGAAAGAAAGGGGTGAGAAATAGAAAAGAAGAGAAAGAGAAAGAAAACAACACAAATACTCACAGCGGAAACGGAACAAAATATAATATATCATATAACTATTACATAGTATCATATACATCTATCAAAGTTACACAGATTACACATCATATACTAGACAGTTATAAACATCTGTCTAGTTATTACAACTCAATACAAAACAAAGATCTAAACAAGATCAACACAGCGGAAACTACTATCTATATCTACAACGCTGAAATTGTTACATTATTAAATTCCAGCATACTAGCCACAAAGTGGGTTATAAAATCAAAACCGTAAGGGCACGTAGGAAGAATGGGTTTCCATACAATGGCAGGGCTACTGGGGTACCGCCCGTCACAGTACGTGGCCTAGATCACCGTACCGAGGAGTACGCCCGCTCCCCTGCAACACAAAGCCGGAACTATCCCTTACTGGATAATTCCGAACAAGATAACCCCGTAGTTGGCGCGACCAACCACACACTAAGCCGAATAAAAATAAAAGGGACCTTTAGACAGGGATCTATCTTGCTCTCAGTAGGTGCTACCCACGAAGCCTTGCTGCACCTCCCCTGTTTTAGCCATTCCCGGTTGATGAGGCTTGAGGTTACGATTACCTTTAATCAGAACATATCACTTAGAAAGCACATCGTCCGAAATACATATCTTTTTAAATAAATGCTTTTCTATATTATAAATAAATAAAACCTTTAAAAGAAATACAATAAAACTCATTTATATCCTAATAAAATTATATACAATATTTTTAATTCATTTTTAAGTGTAAACATATCTTTTGTATTTATTTACTATTAAATAAACACTTTCTAAATTTATATGAATAAAATTCCTTTTAAAGAAAATATTGTAAAACAAATCTTATTTTAAATAAAAGCCTTGTTCATATATTTTATAACCAAATATATTAAAATATTTATCTTTAAAGATTCAAATTTAAATCCAGATTCAAATTCAAATTTGACTTTTAAAATCCAATTTAAAAATCAACTCAACATTTATATTTTTAAATAAACATTTTATTAAGTTTGAAATTGATATATTTCATTTAAAAACAACTCAAGACATATATATACATATTTAAACAATACTTTTTATATAGAAATTATTTCTGGGTAAAATTATTTCATTTACCTCTTTAAAACAATATTGTGTCCATTGGCCTGGTTCAAGTGTTTAGAGATCCCTATCAATAACGTTAGCTACTCGTATTGACCAGAATCCATATACCACTCAACCGATCAATTAACACAATATAAAATCATTTTTATATAACTAACAATTACGCGCTCTCAAGATAGACACCACTTCAGAGATTGTGAAATCCTTACACAACTGTAAAGTTCTGTCGAGACTGTAAACCTAAATACCGTCTCGAGTGAACTTTACAGTTGTGTAAGGATTTCACAATCTCTGAAGTGGTGTCTATCTTGAGAGCGCGTAATTGTTAGTTATATAAAAATGATTTTATACTAGGATTGGTTGATCGCGGTTGTTAGTTATATAAAAATTGCTGATTATAGTTGATTAACTTAATTAATTTTAGTTAATTAATTAATGATGTAATTAAAGGTTAATTACAATAAGTGGTTAAGGATAATTAATTTGAGTAATTAATTAAGGATAAATTACTTGAAGGTAATTAAAAGATAATTAATCAAAGATGATTAATTGAAAAAGGTAATTAGAGGATAATTAATTGATTGTAATTAATTAATGGTTAAGTAAGAAGGATTTATAGAATGAAGTAATTAATTTAATTCACTTTAAATTAATTAGAGATAATATAAATCATTACTTATGGATGGATGATAATACTGGATGTTTGATATTGGGTGATTGGTTGATATTGGATGATTTGTATGTCTCTGATATATATATGATATATGCTGCTTTGTGAGATGAAGGTTGATATGAATTATCTATTGTGATAATGTTATTTATCTATCTGTTTATATCATTCAGAATATAAGTTTAAATGTTTAAACCTTTAAACAACTTGGCCTTAAAAGATACGTTTTGGATTTCGATGAGACCGGGATCGGGTTTCCGTATATCGGAATTCCAGGTCTGGAGACCCGAATACCACATCGATCCAAATTAACGATAGGTCGTGAATCAAGTGAAGATGAAGATTCAGAGTGCAAGGGTTATTGTCGTTAACTCTGAGGGTGATTCCAAAACGAGTGTAACGAGATAATGCCTTCGGTTTCGTTCGAACCCGGAACGAACTTGTATGGATTGAATGCTTTCAGAACATCGTCAGGTGGACGATGAGCATTCTAAGTGATGTGTTCTTTTCTAAGGTAATCGTGACCTCAAGCCTCACAAACCGGGAATGGCTAAAACAGGGGAGGTGCAGCAAGGTTAGTGGGTAGCACCCAAGTAGGACAAGGTTACCTCTGTCTAGATGTCCCTTTCTATTTTCGACTTAGTGGTGCGGTTGCTGATCCCAACCGTGAGGTATCTTGTGCGGGAATTATCCAGTAAGGGATGTTCCGACCTTGTGTTGCAGGGGATTGGGAGTGATCCTCGGTACGGTGATCTAGGCCACGTACTGTGACGGGCGGTACCCCGGTAGCCCTGCCATTGTATGGAATCCAAACTCCAATAAGTGCCGTACGTATTAGTTGTGCCCAACTATGTTGAAATGTGAGATGTAAGCATTTCAGCTATTTCTATATTTTACTTGAAAACCCTAGACCCTATTATAATAAAATCAGATTTCCTATCAAATGTTTTGGTTAGCGTAAGGTAAAAACTTACCCATGTTTATTTGTGGGGAGTCTTACGTGATACTTTTTCTTTCTAAAGGTTTTGAAGTTAAGCAAGTTTAACCTGTTACTCACACCAGACCCATGTCTGACCCAAGTGTTTATTTCTGTTTTATAAACTCTTGGGTACTCAAATTTTTACGAGTAGCCAAGAGATTCAGGTTTAGCTTTGACGAATTGTGGAGGAGCAATGGAGCAGGAGGCTTCAGCGTTCGTAGATATAGTATTCCGCTGTGTTAATCTCTATGATAGTGTGTGTATTGTATTGAGTTGTAATAACTAGACAGATGTTTATAACTGTCTAGTATGTGATGTGTATCTGTGTAACTCTGATAAGTCTTGTATACTATGTAATAGTTTATGTTATTAATATAATTTATTCGTTCCGCTGTGTGAGATTTTGTTGTTATTTCTTTTCTCTTCTCTTCTTTTCTCTTTCTATCCCTTTCTTTCTTCAAAACGATGCGACTTTTTGGGCTATGGAAGTCGGGTTGTTTCATTTGGTATCAAGAGATGAACAGAGCCTTGCTGGAAGCTTTGAAAAATTGAAATGCTTGCTTTTAAAAACTGAAACACTTGCTTTTGAAACTTTAAAAAGGTGAGTAAACCTTCTTTGCAAAAGCTAAAATGAGTTTAAATTTGCTTTCATATGATTTGTGAATGAAGTAACTGTGCATGTTATAGATATGGATGTATACTGTTGTATGTGTTGAACTATGTATATATGCCTCTGTTTCCAGATTGTTGTGATAACTTAGTTACCAAATTCCATACCTTTTATTTATTCATTTGGATTAACTTACTTAATTAAATCATTAATTAAGTTTAGAATAAAATAAAATAAATAATCATTAATTATTTATCTTAAATTATAAATGATTATTTATTTTATTTTATTCTAAACTTAATTAATGATTTAATTAAGTAAGTTAATTATCTATTAATCAATCTTTAATGATAATTAACTAACCTTAATAACAGTTAATTAATCCTTAATTACTTTTATAATTAATTAATTAAACTTAATTAATTAATTAATTACCTCTTAATTATTAATTAATAAACTTAATTATTAATTAACAACCTTAATTACAAATTAATTTAATCCATAATTACCAATTAATCAATCTTTAATGATAATTAACTAACCTTGCTTAATCAACCATTAATTAATTACAACCATTTAATTAATTAACCATTAAATATTAATCACTCTTGATTAATTATTCATATATCTTCCTCTTCAATTCCTTTTCTATCTTCTTAATTCTAAAAAAAAAAGAACTTAAACCTCCAAACTATTCTCAAACCAGAGAAAATCAAATATAAAGGCCTGTTTTCTCTTCAAATCTGAATGCAAGCAATCCGGGAATCTAAGCAACCTGATCTACAGCAACATCTCAATTAAGCAAGATTTTAGCATGCATGCAAGTTTCCAAAGCCAGCATTCAAGTTTAAAAAGTTTTAAAGATTAAAAAGACATTCAGATCTTAAATTCAAAAGCTTTTCAAATTAAAACCTGGAAAGTTTCTCTGTTCACTTTTAAAAGGTGAGTAACTTTCATTTTTAAAACTTAAAACATATGATATATGTTTATATAAGTTAATTTGGAATTTATTAAAAAGAAAAGAAAATCCAAATAAATGTGACACTTGTCTTAACCTTATTTAGTTTGCTAACACATGGTATTTAAGAGGTTTATAGATTAACACATGTAACTTTACATGCATAATTAAATTTATATTCTCTTAAATGGATTTAAAAGCTTTTATTATTAAATTTTCTTAATTAATAAATACATATCCTAAATTATAAATGCTTTTTCTACCTTATATAAATATAATCTTTAAAAGAAAATAGAATATAAACCAATTATGATTTAAATAAAAAACCATATAAAATATTTTAAGCTTATTTTTAAAAATGCTAATTTAAAAGCTTTTGTATTTATTCCTATTAAATAAATACTCTTCCAATTTCTATAAATATATTTCTTTAAAGAGAATAATACAAAACAAATCTTATTTTTAAATAAAATTTTTTATTCACATATTTAAATTCAAACTATATTATTTCATTTTAAGATATATATACATCTTTAAATTCAATTTTTAAATTCAATTCAAAGTCAATTAAAAATCCAAATTAAAAATCAATTCAAATAAATAAATATATATATATATATATATATATTAGATTAAAATAATCACATTATTAATTGTCAATAATTATCCTATTTAAAGTCAATTTTAAATACACATATATATATTTTTAAACAATACATATTTAATTTGAAAATAAGTCTATTTAAAAATCTATTTCTACTTATATTTAAAAACAACTCAATATTAAATTGTTTGAAAACAACAACCTTTATCAATATTTAATAATTAATTTAAAAGATTATCTCATTTTAAATTCTCTGAAATCCCGGGATATCACATTCCTTCCCCCTTAAAAGAATTTCGTCCTCGAAATTTAAAACAAAAGATAATCTAAAGTTTTTATTTTATTTTAACCAATTTTAAAACAATTCAAGCCTACTTATCAACCATACACTATCAACAAACAACTATTCATCCAAACAAACAATTTTATCCAAACAACTATACTAGCTACCCGGACACAGATCCGGATAAGCTTCCTAAAATTTCCTCGAGTTTCCCCAAGTATATATATATATACCGGGATACTCGCTCAACAGAATCCAAACAACCAATTCTACTGAGCTACAGAGCTCCTACACAACTAGATCTATAAAACTAAACAGAATATCAGACCACAGATAAGTCTAACTCAACTACCAATTCCTTCAGAACTGTTGGTTCCAAAACCAATGATGGATCCTACACGTACTTCCTCAAAGATATGCGATATACTCCGAATCCCAGTTATCCAAACTGACCATTCAATCCTATGGATCAAACACTTATCCAAATCAGAATATAGAAGAGATCTAAAACAACTCGGAGCTGACTTCCCAGACTTACCCAATCTTATAGCTCCCTTTTACCAGAGAAAACTTCGATAATAACGAAGTCTCCAACTTCGAATTCCAAATTCCTCCATCTCTAATCTTCAGAACTTTCTGACAATTCTGGACTGCCTACATCCATTCCGATCAGCTCAACCTTCGCTGATACTTCTAGAAACAGACTAGACCAATCAACTCAGCAAAATGATCTCCTCAAAATTAACTAGAATCAAGAAACACAAACTCTACTCCTCAATATCAGAAGATTACATCTTACTTCTCTTATCCGGAAAAGACAAAACAGATGCACTGCCAATCTGAACTCAAATCCAGAAAAATTTCCTGTAGCAACTCTTAATCCCAACACTGCAACTTCCAGGTTCTTCCAGCTGTCACCTTGCTTCCCTTGCACAACTCTGATCTGGAGAAAATGAGAAAGCTGTCGATGAACTCGAGCACAGACTAGACAACACATCCTGGAAACACGGTTCAACAGATCATAAAAAGAAAACTCAGAGGTTCCATAAAATACTGAGCTGTTTCACCAAATCCTTCCTCTAGGAGCTATCCTTCTGAACCACCGGTATAAATCCTGAAATCAAGTCGATACAGAACTCAATCTCAAATGCAGACAAACTTCTGACTTCGCTGAAGATATCCAGAAAGTCTCAGATAACTCAAGAGAATATTCACTATCGCAAGTCACTTTTGCGATTCACTCAGCTTAATTCCAAATAAACTGTTCTCTCTTAACCACTCAGAACAGCTTATGCTTGACTAACCCATCCATCGAAGAACTGGATCCACTCTGCTGCTTCTGAACTCCAACTACAACACCGAAGCAGACACACTTCATTAACTTGTTCCAAAGAAAACATCTTCGGGAACATCCATAGTCACTGCATCTCATCACACAGCTACTATTACCTGAGATACCATCACTCGCTTCTGTTCTCCGACAGATCCAACTCTACTCATCCAACTCCTAAGATGAACTCCGAACCTTAACAGGTTTCCTTCAGAGATTGTGAAATCCTTACACAACTGTAAAGTTCACTCGAGACGGTATTAGGTTTACAGTCTCGACAGATACTCTTCCAACCTCAACACTCAGACTCCTAATCCTAGATGATAAATTATTATCATCTCAACCAATCCGTCTCGATACTATGTAATATTTATGTAACTAACAATCATAGCAACCAATCATCCAAACAAACAATTCTAACTATCCAGCGAAAAATTCTAAATAGAATTTCCTCGAGTTTCCCCAAGTATATATATACCGGGATACTCGCTCTACAAACAATCCAAACAACCAATACTACTAAGCTATAGAGTTCCTACTCATCTAGATCTATAGAACTAAACAAAATATCAGACTATAGACGAGTCTGACTCAACAACCAAATCCTCCAGAACTGCTGGTTCCAAAACCAGAGATAGATCAAACACGTACTCCCTCAGAGATACGTAAAATACATTGAATTCCAGTCATCCAAACTGACAATTCAATTCAGTAGATCAAAGCACTTATCCAAATCAGAACACAGAAAAGATCCAAAATACCTCCGTCTCTTATCCACAAAATTCTTCAAACGATCCTGGCTTCCTACAAATCCTTCTTGATCAGTTCAATCTTCGTCGATGCTCCTCGAAACGAACTGGACTAAAAATAACTCCACACAATGATCTCCTCAAGATCAACCAAGACCAAGAGCACCAACTCTACTCACAAATATCAGTAGATTCCAAACTTACTTCTCCTATCTGGAAAAGACGAACAGGAGCACTCGCTAAACTGCTTCTGCTGCACCACTCTGATATAAGGTAGAATGAAAATGCTGATGAAGATCTCAAACATAGACTGGACAACACATCCCAGAAAATCTCAAATAACTCAAGAGAATACTCAGCAATCGCAAGTCACTTTTGCGATCAACCCAGCCAAAATGCACAGAAAACTGTTCTCTCTTTACCAATCAGAACAGTTCATACTTAACTATCCAATCCATCGAAGAAGTGGATCCACTCTACTGTTTCTGAACTTCACTTCTAGAAAAACTGCCCAGCTAGAAAACTTCCTGCCAATGCACAGAACACTCCGAGCTATACTCTGCCACAGATGCCAAAGACTTCTCAATTCAAAGCTCTTCGAGAAACTCGGACCTTAAACTAAATACAAACACCATGCTGAACTCAGCCACAACACCGAAACAGACACACTTCCTTAGACTTGTTCCAAAGAAAACATCTTCGGTAACATCCATAGTCACTGCATTTCATCACACAGCTACAGTTTCCTGAGATATCAAGATACCATCACTCGCTTCTGCCTAACCGACAGATCCAACTCTACTCATCCAACTTCAAAGATAAACTCCGAACCATAACAGGTTTCCTTCAGGGATCGATGAAAATCCTTACACTACTGCAAAGCTTACTCGAGACGGTATTAGGTTTACAGTCTCGACAAATACACTTCCAACCTCAACACTCAGACTCCTAATCCTAGATGATAAATTATTATCATCTCAACCAATCATTTCAAATACCATATACTTTTAAAATGATACTTTTTATATATAGAAAATATATCTGGGTAAAATTATTTCACCTTCCCTTTTAAAACAATATTGTGTCCGTTGGCCTGGTCCAAGTGTTTAGAGATCCCTATCAATAACGGTAGCTACTCGTATTGACCAGAATCCATATACCACCCAACCGATCAATTAACACAATATAAAACCATTTTACATAACTAACAAATACGTGCTCTCGTATATATATATACACTCAGACTAAAATAGGTGGCTACAGATCCTATCTCTAATGAACAACCCTTCCGAACCTAGGTATTCACTCAACCTAGTTCTCTGATGTTCACTTAACCAAAAGCTTAGGCATTCGCTCAACCTATGCTCCGATACCACTGTAATGACCCGCCACTCATTCCACAGAATGACGTATCATTAATAAGAAAGAAAAGGGGTAGAAAGAGAAAAGAAGAGAAGAAAGAAAGAAACAACAACAACGATCTCACAGCGGAACGAATAAATTATATTAATAACATATACTATTACATAGTATACAACACTTTACAGAGTTACACAGCATATACAACACTTACTAGACAGTTATAACATCTGTCTAGACATTACAACTCAATACACTACAGAGATACAGACACAGCGGAACTACTATATATATCTACAACGCTGAAGCCTCCTGCTCCATTGCTCCTCCAGAATATTCGTCAAAGCTAAACCTGAATCCCTTGGCTACTCGTAAAAATTTGAGTACCCAAGAGTTTATAAAACAGAAATAAACAACTTGGGTCAGACATGGGTCTGGTGTGAGTAACAGGTTAAACTTGCTTAACTTCAAAACCTTTAGAAAGAAAAGGTATCACGTAAGACTCCCCACAAATAAACATGGGTAAGTTTTTACCTTATGCTAACCAAAACATTTGATAGGAAATCCAGTTATATTATAATAGGGTCTAGGGTTTTCAAATAAATATGAAATAGCTGAAATTGTTACATTATTAAATTCCAGCATACTAGCCACAAAGTGGGTTATACAATCAAAACCGTAAGGGCACGTAGGAAGAATGGGTTTCCATCAATGGCAGGGCTACTGGGGTACCGCCCGTCACAGTACGTGGCCTAGATCACCGTACCGAGGAGTACGCCCGCTCCCCTGCAACACAAAGCCGGAACCATCCCTTACTGGATAATTCCGAACAAGATAACCCCGTAGTTGGCGCGACCAACCACACACTAAGCCGAATGAAAAGAAAAGGGACCTCTAGACAGGGATCTATCTTGCTCTCAGTGGGTGCTACCCACGAAGCCTTGCTGCACCTCCCCTGTTTTAGCCATTTCCGGTTGATGAGGCTTGAGGTTACGATTACCTTTAATCAGAACATATCACTTAGAATGCTCATCGTCCGCCTGACGATGTGCTGAAAGCATTCAATCCATACAAGTTAGTTCCGGGTTCGAACGAAACCGAAGGCATTATCTCGTTACACTCGTTTTGGAATCACCCTCAGAGTTAACGACAATAACCCTTGCACTCTGAATCTTCATCTTCACTTGAGATTCACGACCTATCCTTAATTTGGATCGATGTGGTATTCGGGTCTCCAGACCTGGAATACCGGTATACGGAAACCCGATCCCGGTCTCATCGAAATCCAAAACGTATCTTTTAAGGGCCAAGTTGTTTTAAGGTTAAAACAATTCAATTCTTATCTATATACACAAAGATAGATAATTCAATAGATAATCTACATTATCATCCCAAACAGATAATTCACATTATCATTATAATTCAACCAAACATCCATATCATATATCAATCATATCTCATTAGAGATATCAAACAATGAAATACATTCAATCTCATTCATCCATCCTTAAGCAATGATTAATATCATTTAATTAATTTAAAGTGAATTAAACTAATTACTTCATTCTATAAATCCTGCTTACTTAATTAATTAATCATTACTCTAAATATCCATCTTAATTAATCATTCCTGATTAATTATACTCTAATTACTTTAAGTAATTAATCCCTAATTAATTTCACAAATTAATTATCTTAAACCATTTCAGTAATTAATCTTAAATTACTTCATTAATTAATTAACCATACTTAATTACATTAATCCTTAATTAATTACAATTAATTAATTACTTTAATCACTTATTATTTATTAATTAATCAATTCTTAATTTCATCATTAATTATATTAATTAATGATCCTTAATTGTAACTTCATCATATATATTAATTAATTATTTTTTTTTAATTTTTATATTTTTCGTAAACATATATATGTATACTTAAAAAATAAAATAAACTTTTTAAGAAAAAGAATATATTTACAAATAAAGAATAATTTAAAGAATATAAAAAATATAAAAATATCAAAAATAAAATTAAATATATAAATATATATTTTTTTCTATTTTTTTAAAAAAAATATATAAAAAAAAATAAAAAAAAGAAAAAAAAAAGTTAAAAAAAAAATAAAAAAAAATAAAAAGTAAAAAAAAAAATATATGTAAAAAAAAAACATAAAATATATATAATAATTTTTTTTTTATTTACATAATTAAAAAAAAAAAATTTAATAAATTAAAAAAAATTATTAAAAAAATTATAAAAAAAAAAGAAAAAAAAAAGTTAAAAATTGAAATTGTAGTTGCAGTCTTTAGTTTACCAGAGTTTGGACTTTGGGTCTTTTCTGTCGATCTGTGGAGTTTGGGTGATCGCGGTTGTTTCTGGAGCTAGATGGTTGATCGCAAAAGTGACTTGCGATAGTTTGAGGGTTCTCTTGGGTTATCAGAGTTTTTCTGAGTGTCTTCAGAGAAGTCAGGAGTTGTCCGCATCTGAAGGTTGAGTTTTCTTATCGACTGGATTCCAGGAGTAGTACCGGTAGTTCAGTCTAGTTGAAGGATGTTTCCTAGAGATGGAGTTGGTGCAGCAACTCAAGTTTTGATGAAGTATCTAAGTTTTATTTATGGATCAGTGAACCTTATTTCTGGAATGAGTTGTCCAGTCTGTGCTTGTGTTCTACCTCAGATCAGAATTGAGCAGCGAAAGCAGTTTGGAGTATATCTCTGGATAGGAGAAGTAAGTTTGGAATCTACTGATGTTGTGAAGTAAAGTTATGTTTGGATCTCTTCTGTGTTCTGATTTGGATAAGTATTGGGTTTTCAGGATTGAATTGTCAGTTTGGACAATTGGAATTCATTGAGTTTTATGTATCTCTGAGAGGTACGTGTAAGATCTATCTCTGGTTTTAGAATCAGCAGTTCTGGAAGGTTTAGTTGTTGAGTCAGACTCGTCTGTAGTCTGATATTCTGTTTAGTTCTGTAGATCTAGATGAGTAGGAGATCTATAGCTTAGTAGTTTAGATTGTTGTAGAGCGAGTATCCCGGTATATATATACTTGGGGAAACTCGAGGAATTCTATCTAGAATTTTGTCTGGATAGTTAGATTTGATTGATTGGATGAATTGGTTGCTATGGTTGTTAGCATATGGATGATAGTATATGCTTGTGTTTTAAAACTTAATAATCTTATTGAGTAATCCACTGTAAATATTTTATATATAATAGG
Organism: Allium fistulosum; assembly: GCA_030737815.1. Lineage (NCBI taxonomy): Eukaryota > Viridiplantae > Streptophyta > Magnoliopsida > Asparagales > Amaryllidaceae > Allium > Allium fistulosum. The sequence goes on from CM060903.1 coordinate 82,929,950, forward strand.
AATTATTAAATTAAATTCAAACCTTCGTTACAGTGGCGGGTCATTACACTTATTTCTTACTGGGCAGAGAAGCTCTGTTCTTCATCATTCAAATCTGGTGAGTAACAATATTATTAAAATTTAATGATGAAATCTGGTTGCATGCTTATCTCTGGAAATAAGTTTTGTCTGTGTGTTGCTTAGATCAGTTGTACTTGCTTTTGACTTGAAAAGAAAAACAGGCTCTGATACCAGCTGTAACGATCCGACTTTTTCTCCACAGAAAGTCGTATCATTAATAAGAAAGAAAGGGGTAGAAAATAGAAAAGAAGAGAAGAAAGAAAGAAACAACAACAACGATCTCACAGCGGAACGAATAAATTATATTAATAACATATACTATTACATAGTATACAACACTTTACAGAGTTACACAACATATACATCACTTACTAGACAGTTATAACATCTGTCTAGACATTACAACTCAATACACTACAGAGATACAGACACAGCGGAACTACTATATATATCTACAACGCTGAAGCCTCCTGCTCCATTGCTCCTCCACAATTCGTCAAAGCTAAACCTGAATCCCTTAGCTACTCGTAAAAATTTGAGTACCCAAGAGTTTATAAAACAGAAATAAACAACTTGGGTTAGACATGGGTCTGGTGTGAGTAACAGATTAAACTTGCTTAACTTCAAAACCTTTAGAAAGAAAAGGTATCACGTAAGACTCCCCACAAATAAACATGAGTAAGTTTTTACCTTACGCTAACCAAAACATTGTATGGAAACCCATTCTTCCTACGTGCCCTTACGGTTTTGATTGTATAACCCACTTTGTGGCTAGTATGCTGGAATTTAATAATGTAACAATTTCAGCTATTTCATATTTATTTGAAAACCCTAGACCCTATTATAATATAACTGGATTTCCTATCAAATGTTTTGGTTAGCGTAAGGTAAAAACTTACCCATGTTTATTTGTGGGAAGTCTTACGTGATACCTTTTCTTTCTAAAGGTTTTGAAGTTAAGCAAGTTTAATCTGTTACTCACACCAGACCCATGTCTGACCCAAGTTGTTTATTTCTGTTTTATAAACTCTTGGGTACTCAAATTTTTACGAGTAGCCAAGGGATTCAGGTTTAGCTTTGACGAATTGTGGAGGAGCAATGGAGCAGGAGGCTTCAGCGTTGTAGATATATATAGTAGTTCCGCTGTGTCTGTATCTCTGTAGTGTATTGAGTTGTAATGTCTAGACAGATGTTATAACTGTCTAGTAAGTGAAGTATATTGTGTGTACCTTTGTAAAGTGTTGTATACTATGTAATAGTATATGTTATTAATATAATTTATTCGTTCCGCTGTGATATCGTTGTTGTTGTTTCTTTCTTTCTTCTCTTCTTTTCTATTTTCTACCCCTTTCTTTCTTATTAATGATACGACTTTCTGTGGAGAAAAAGTCGGGTCGTTACAGTTTGATACCAAATGAAACAACCCGACTTCCTATGCCCAGAAAGTCGCATCATTATTAAGAAAGAAAGGGGTAGAAAATAGAAAAGAAGAGAAGAAAGAAAGAAACAACAACAACGATCTCACAGCGGAACGAATAAATTATATTAATAACATAAACTATTACATAGTATACAACAATTTACAGAGTTACACAGCATATACATCACTTACTAGACAGTTATAACCATCTGTCTAGTCATTACAACTCAAATACAAAACAAGACACTATCACAGATATCAAATCATCCATTGATTATTCTAAATTAATTAAACTTAATTAATTAACTTAACTAATCAAATTAACTTCAATTAATTACAATGAGTAATTAATTCCTTAATTACTTCCATTAAGTAATTTCACTTAAATAATTTTCACAAATGATTATCCTTAAATTAATTAATCTAATTAATTATCAAAATTAATCCTATTAATTAATTATTTAATAATCCATAGTTAATGACCTTCATTAACAATTATTTAATTACTTTTCTTAAGTAATTAACTTAGATTAATTATTATAAATTTTAAATTAATAAATCTTAATAACCAATTAATTAATCTCTAATTATTTAATTAATTAAGTGTTAACCATAACTTAATTAATCTTTAATTACTCTACTAATTAATTCTTAACCATTTATTAATACTCTAATTTATAATCCTTAATTATAAATTAATTATTCCTAATTAATTAATCTTAATTATTAATTAATTTGTTTAATTAATATTACAAATGTAACGACCCGACTTCCTATGCGCAGAAAGTAACAGGGGAATCATTACTTTCGTGATTTAAACATGTATTATAAATTTCATTTTATAATAATATTATAAATAAATATTGATTTAAACAAGTAGAAATCAAATTTAAACATGTATTAATCAAATTTTTAAATTAATTTATTCTATAGAACATTATCAGATAATAAATAAATATTATAAAATGAAATTTTAAATTAATATTGATTTAAACAAGTAGAAATCAAATTTAACGACTATATGATTATTAATTTCGTGATTTATACCAAATGAAACGACCCGACTTCCTATGCGCAGGAAGACGCATCATTATTAAGAAAGAAAGGGATAGAAAAGAGAAAAGATAGAGAAGAAAGAAAGAACAACAGAAGAATCTCAACAACGGAACGAATAAATTATATTAATCACATAAGATATTACATAGTATCATATACAACAGCTATCAGAGTTACACAGCTTATACAACACATACTACGTCTGTCTAGTTATTACAATTCAAGATACAACTAATACGTACGACACTTATTGAAAATTGGATTCCATACAATGGCAGGGCTACCGGGGTACCGCCCATCACAGTACGTGGCCTAGATCAACGTACCGAGGATCACTCCCAATCCCCTGCAACACAAAGCCGGAACCATCCCTTATTGGATAATTCCCGCATAAGAAACCCCGTGGTTGCGGCCAAACAACCACACACATAGCCGAAATAAAAAGGGACTCTAGACAGGGGAATCTTAAACTACTTGGGTGCTACCCACTAACCTTGCTGCACATCCCCTGTTTTAGCCATTCCCGGTTGATGAGGCTTGAGGCTACGATTACCTTATCAGAACACATCACTTAGAATGCTCATCGTCCACCTGACGATGTGCTGAAAGCATTCAATCCGTACAAGTTCGTTCCGGGTTCGAACGAAACCGAAGGCATTATCTCGTTACACTCATTTTGGAATCACCCTCAGAGTTAACGACAATAACCCTGCACTCTGAATCTTCATCTTCACTTGAGATTCACGACCTATCGTTAATTTGGATCGATGTGGTATTCAGATATCCAAATCTGGAAACCCGATCCCGGTCTCATCGAAATCCAAATCGCCATCTTTTAGGTCCAAGTTGTTTAAAGGTTTAAACAATTTAATTCAATTCAATACTTGAATTCACACAGCATTTAACAGATAAATATCACACATTTATCATAGATATATCCAATATCATATTACAGAACATCACAGCATATCATCCAATAGATATCATCCAATTTAGATATTCTACACAACAATCATCCATAAGCAAACAATTATTAACCCTATATTATAATTAATTTAATTAACTTAAATTAAATTAATTACTTAAGAATTAATTTCTAACTTTGCTTAACCAATCATTAATTAATTACACCTTTAATTAATTAATTACTCATTAAATATTAATCATCCTTGATTAATTATTCATTAATTACATGAAAGTAATTAAAGGTTAATTACTGTTAATGAATAAGAATAATTAATTTGTAAAATTAATTAAAGGATAATTACTTTATGTATAATTGAATTATAAATGTTTTTAAAGGAATATTTATTTAAGTTTTTAAAATTTAATGTTTAAATTGTTTTGGGTCAAAGAAGATTTTAATAATAAAAGTAATTTTAGTTTAATTAATTTGTATAATTAATCAAGGGATTAATTAAGGATAATTAATTAAGGAGTAATTAATTTATGAAGTGTAGTAATTAAGAGTAGTTAATTACTAGATGAGATTAATCAAAGGTGATTAATAAATGTGACTAATTAATTATTAATTTAAATAAGATAATTAATTAAGAATAATTAAGGATCATTAATTAATATAATTAATGATGAAATTAAGAATTGATTAATTAATAAATAATAAGTGATTAAAGTAATTAATTAATTGTAATTAATTAAGGATTAATGTAATTAAGTATGGTTAATTAATTAATGAAGTAATTTAAGATTAATTACTGAAATGGTTTAAGATAATTAATTTGTGAAATTAATTAGGGATTAATTACTTAAAGTAATTAAAGTATAATTAATCAAGAATGATTAATTAAGATGGATACTTAGAGTAATGATTAATTAATTGGTTTAATTAATAATTAAGTAAGCAGGATTTATAGAATGAAGTAATTAGTTTAATTCACTTTAAATTAATTAAATGATATTAATCATTGCTTAAGGATGGATGAATGAGATTGAATGTATTTCATTGTTTGATATCTCTGATGAGATATGATTGATATATGATATGGATGTTTGGTTGAATTATAATGATAATGTGAATTATCTGTTTGGGATGATAATGTAGATTATCTATTGAATTATCTATCTTTGTGTATATAGATAAGAATTGAATTGTTTTAACCTTAAAACAACTTGGCCCTTAAAAGATACGTTTTGGATTTCGATGAGACCGGGATCGGGTTTCCGTATACCGGTATTCCAGGTCTGGAGACCCGAATACCACATCGATCCAAATTAACGATAGGTCGTGAATCTCAAGTGAAGATGAAGATTCAGAGTGCAAGGGTTATTGTCGTTAACTCTGAGGGTGATTCCAAAACGAGTGTAACGAGATAATGCCTTCGGTTTCGTTCGAACCCGGAACGAACTTGAATGGATTGAATGCTTTCAGCACATCGTCAGGCGGACGATGAGCATTCTAAGTGATATGTTCTGATTAAAGGTAATCGTAACCTCAAGCCTCATCAACCGGGAATGGCTAAAACAGGGGAGGTGCAGCAAGGTTTCGTGGGTAGCACCCACTGAGAGCAAGATAGATCCCTGTCTAGAGGTCCCTTTTCTTTTTATTCGGCTTAGTGTGTGGTTGGTCGCGCCAACTACGGGGTTATCTTGTTCGGAATTATCCAGTAAGGGATGGTTCCGGCTTTGTGTTGCAGGGGAGCGGGCGTACTCCTCGGTACGGTGATCTAGGCCACGTACTGTGACGGGCGGTACCCCAGTAGCCCTGCCATTGATGGAAACCCATTCTTCCTACGTGCCCTTACGGTTTTGATTGTATAACCCACTTTGTGGCTAGTATGCTGGAATTTAATAATGTAACAATTTCAGCTATTTCATATTTATTTGAAAACCCTAGACCCTATTATAATATAACTGGATTTCCTATCAAATGTTTTGGTTAGCGTAAGGTAAAAACTTACCCATGTTTATTTGTGGGGAGTCTTACGTGATACTTTTTCTTTCTAAAGGTTTTGAAGTTAAGCAAGTTTAACCTGTTACTCACACCAGACCCATGTCTGACCCAAGTGTTTATTTTGTTTTATAAACTCTTGGGTACTCAAATTTTTACGAGTAGCCAAGGGATTCAGGTTTAGCTTTGACGAATTGTGGAGGAGCAATGGAGCAGGAGGCTTCAGCGTTGTAGATATATATAGTAGTTCCGCTGTGTCTGTATCTCTGTAGTGTATTGAGTTGTAATGTCTAGACAGATGTTATAACTGTCTAGTAAGTGTTGTATATGCTGTGTAACTCTGTAAAGTGTTGTATACTATGTAATAGTATATGTTATTAATATAATTTATTCGTTCCGCTGTGAGATCGTTGTTGTTGTTTCTTTCTTTCTCCTCTTCTTTTCTATTTTCTACCCCTTTCTTTCTTATTAACGATGCGACTTTCTGTGGAGAGAAAGTCGTGGTCGTTACAGTGGCTCAATGATTAATTACTTCATTTATTAATTATTACTTAATTAATCAATTCTTAATTACATCATTAATTATATTAATTAATGATCCTTAAGTAAAAGTTTTTAATTTGGTTTTTAAAACTTAGTAAAAAATAAATTGGTATTCATTTTAAATACAGAATTTAAAATGAAATTTTAGAAGTAGATTTGAAAGGGATGTTTCAAATATGAATGATAAATGATAACTTGTTTATCAATAAGAATAATGTTTTATCTTAAAGTAATTAAAGATTTATGTTCATTAAATTAATTAGGAGATTTAATAGATAATTAATTTAATTTGATTAATTAATCATTTGGATTAATTAAATAGGTAATTAAAGGTTTAAACTAATTTATTTATGAAAATAAAAATATTAATAGTTAAATTTATATAATAGTGTTGAATTTAATATAGTAAATAAAAATAAATAAAAATAAATTATATAATAATATAATATATATATATATAATATATAATTATTTGAAAATATAAAAATTAATAAATTAAATAATAATAAATTGATAAAAATATATAATGAATATAATTATTAATATATAAATTATAAATATAATATAAATATAAAATTAATCAAATTAATATTTTTATAATCATTAAAAATAATAAATAAAAAAATAAAAATAAAAGTAAAAAAAATAAATTAAAAATATAAAAGAAAATGAAAAATAAAAATTATAAATAAATTATAAAAAAATAGTAAATAAAGAAAATAATAATATTATAAAGAAATAATTTACTTGTTAAAAATTCCTTATCTCTTATAAAAGAATTTTAAATATAATAATATTAAAGAAATAATATTATAAATCATATAGTCGTTAAATTAATCACGAAATTTCATTTTAATTTCTACTTCCTATGCGCAGAAATTAATTTATAATCTAGTCGGGTCGTTTCATTTGATTCTTAAATTAATTTATTTTAATATTAATATTTACAGTGGGCATAGAAAGTAGTTAATACTATCATTACAGTGGTTTAAATATTAATAGTAACTACAATTAATTAAATAAATATATAGAAAGTCGGGTCGAAGTGATGGGGGACAAGGGAAAAATCGTATTTAGTTAATTCCACAGAATATACGCTGTCATTACAGTGGTATCAGGTGAATATCAAATCTGCACTGATATTTTTAATCATCAATGGTATAATTAAACAATCTAGGTGTAACAACCCGCCACTCATTCTACAGAATGACGAATCATTAATAAGAAAGAAAGGGGTGAGAAATAGAAAAGAAGAGAAAGAGAAAGAAAACAACACAAATACTCACAGCGGAAACGGAACAAAATATAATATATCATATAACTATTACATAGTATCATATACATCTATCAGAGTTACACAGATTACACATCATATACTAGACAGTTATAAACATCTGTCTAGTTATTACAACTCAATACAAAACAAAGATCTAAACAAGATCAACACAGCGGAAACTACTATCTATATCTACAACGCTGAAGCCTCCTGCTCCATTGCTCCTCCACAATTCGTCAAGGCTAACCTGAATCCCTTGGCTACTCGTAAAAATTTGAGTACCCAAGAGTTTATAAAACAGAAATAAACAACTTGGGTCAGACATGGGTCTGGTGTGAGTAACAGGTTAAACTTGCTTAACTTCAAAACCTTTTGAAAGAAAAGGTATCACGTAAGACTTCCCACACATAAACATGGGTAAGTTTTTACCTTACGCTAACCAAAACATTTGATAGGAAATTCGATTGTATTATAATAGGGTCTAGGGTTTTCAAATAAATATGAAATAGCTGAAATTGTTACATTATTAAATTCCAGCATACTAGCCACAAAGTGGGTTATACAATCAAGTCCGTTGGCACTTATTGGATTTTGGATTCCATACAATGGCAGGGCTACCGGGGTACCGCCCATCACAGTACGTGGCCTAGATCACCGTACCGAGGATCACTCCCAATCCCCTGCAACACAAGGTCGGAACATCCCTTACTGGATAATTCCCGCACAAGATACCTCACGGTTGGGATCAGCAACCGCACCACTAAGTCGAAAATAGAAAGGGACATCTAGACAGAGGTAATCTTGTCCTACTTGGGTGCTACCCACTAACCTTGCTGCACCTCCCCTGTTTTAGCCATTCCCGGTTTGTGAGGCTTGAGGTCACGATTACCTTTAAATAGAACACATCTATCTTAGAATGCTCATCGTCCACCTGACGATGTTCTGAAAGCATTCAATCCATACAAGTTCGTTTCGGGTTCGAACGAAACCGAAGGCATTATCTCGTTACACTCGTTTTGGAATCACCCTCAGAGTTAACGACAATAACCCTTGCACTCTGAATCTTCATCTTCACTTGATTCATGACCTATCGTTAATTTGGATCGATGTGGTATTCGGGTCTCCAGACCTGGTATCCCGGTATACGGAAACCCGATCCCGGTCTCATCGAAATCCAAAACGTATCTTTTAAGGCCAAGTTGTTTTAAAGTTAAAACAATTCAATTCAATTATCTTTATACACATAGAAGGATAATTCACAATAGATAATCAACATTATCAGATAATCCATATTATCATCACAATTCAACTAAACATCCATATCACACAGCATATATCTCATCAGAGATATCAATCAATGCAAAGCATTCAATATTATCATCCATTCTTAAGTAATGATTTATACCATTTCTAATTAATTTAAAATGAATTAAATTAATTACTTCATTCTATAAATCCTGCTTACTTAATCATTAATTAATTACAAATTAATTAATTATCCTTTAATTACCCTTTAATTCCATTCAGGTAATTTATCTTTAATTAATTAATGCATGATTAATTAATGTAATTAATTAAGGAATAATGTAAAACCTAAGTAGAACCTGAGGAACTGAGTCGTTTTTCCAATATTAGGTTTTCAGACAATAAAACGGTACCATGCTTCCCTACCAAATAAGAAATTTCGTACCTACACCTGATAGTCAATACAAAAAACAATAGTATAAAGATTTTAAGTGAAAGTTTAAAAAATGATGTGCGTGAAATAGACTACCCAAAAGGATTGGAAGAAAGGTTTAACAGGAAAAAAGATGTCATTTTCTCTATAACCATCACCATTACAACCCAAACATACAAAATAATAATTGTACTATGGATGTAATGATCAGTAAAGTAGGAAGAGAAGAAGTGAAACTCACTTAGGAATATAATCAAACACGTCATGTGCATATTTCTCAAATCAAAAAAATAAATGAAGAACTGAACAAACATAAAAGTAAGCAAAGTATAACAACAAACAACATTTACAAATTTGAAGAAGGAAACTCGGTAGATGTAAAAGTTTTCATATTAAAAAAATACGCATACTAATTATAACTCAGAAAAGTAATGAATTAATTGCAAGGATATTGAATCATAATCTAAGGTGCAGTATCAAAGCAACAGATCAGTAAAGTAAAGGCAGTATATAAAGAATAGTTGGAAAAAATCTGGTGGAGGGAGTAAGCACCTCGAATTTTGGCATGGAAGACGATGTCTTTCAATAGGAAGAAGAGAAAAACGAAGTAAAATTAAATTTGTGGGTAACGGAAGTTAGTATGGATTGAAATGATGATGAGTGGGTGGAGAGAAATCGTGGAGTAGGAAGTTATGAAGCAGCAAGGAACTTTGAAGTGGCTTTGACAGCGTTAACAAACGTGGGTAGAGCTACAAACAGCAATATAAACACCGTTAGTTTTATGCTGACATGTATAAGTGATAGCCCTCTGATGTCTTTTCCAATGTTAAATCTCAACCCTTCTTTGTCTTTTCCATTAAACCAAAGGAATTTTTTTATATAGATAAGGTGAACATGTTAAATATCAAAAACATTATTGAAATTTGTTGCATTAAATAGAGAGCTTATTTGTATTGTATGATCTGAATGAATAAAAATAACTTCTCTCTAATGATATCTATTTTTGTTTATTTTATAACACGCTATCAGCACGAAGTTTTATTATTTTTGTTGGTTTATGTTACTGCTTCCATACATAACTCATGCGATGTGTACGCATGAAGTTAATTTGTTTAATTTTTTTTATAGTTTGGTTACGTTCTGTACGTTCGGATATTTATCCTCTTATTCGGGAAAAGTTTGAACAAGCATTTTTAAGTATCATATTTTCATCTACTTTTACTCATTCTCCCTGGAATATCTACTGCATAATTTTACCTTATAAATATTCTTTTATACGGCGAATTCCAGTGCAAATCTTATTAGGTTTTACTTGCAGTACAGATTTTATTAATTTTCCCATCAACTAAGGTACTTCAATGCTTCGTTTTATTTATTTACTTTTTTTGTTTCATCTTAAAGAAACCATTCTTTCATAATTGGTTTACACTAATATCTTTAGCTGATGTGATGTTGTAACATCAAGCCAGTTGTAGTAACTTTATTTTATTAAATGCCAATTCATTGAAACTTTCACTGACGTATTTCATTGTAATTGATTTACTACTTCTTATTTTTTAATCTCTCTATTTTCGTATAAACAAGGTAAAAGAATACATAACATCTCTCTACTTATATTATTATTTTACCTTTTTAGCTTTTTTCTTTGTAATACTACATTATCATGCTATAAAGTCTTTGCCGTTTCTTCTCACATCTTATGATTTTTACGTTTAAAAATAGCTGAATGTTCAATATACCTCTGTCTTGTAAGTTAATCCATTCTTTTTTTTCAATATTTTTCATCCTTATGATAGCGTAGGCTATGTTATTTATACTAGGCTCATCATTCTTGACTGAAAATATGTAATACTTGCATGCAAACATTTTCTCGATATGAAGATGTTTCATAATCAAATTAACATAGAGACGTGAACTGCTTTTGACTTGTACTCAGTTTTATTTACATACTGTTTATGTTCACAGTTTTTCACTCTATCTTGGTTTGAATTTCTAAGACTACAAATATTTTTTTTTCTTTTCTCGTCTTCTTGATAGAAAACAGAATTCATGGCAATCACAACTAAGCTTGAATTCAAAGCTTTGGATATATCTGAAGACAACTACTTGTCATAGATATTGGATGTTGAGATCCATTTACAATCTCAATGCTTAGAAAATGCTATTAAAAATGGTAATAATATGTCACAGTAGGGCAAAGCAAAGGCTCTGATATTTTTAAGATGACACATCCACGATAATCTAAAAGTAGAATATTTAACTGAAAAACGATCATCTCCACTTACGGAACTCCCTGAAGGAGCATTATGACCACCAGAAGACGGTCATACTTCCAAATATTAGGCAAAAATGGTTGAACGTGAGGTTTCAAGACTTCAAATCTGTAAGGGATTATAATTCTGTTATGTTTAGAATTACTTCTAAACTGAAATTATATGGAGAAAAGGTAGACGATGCACAAATACTTGAAAAGACATTTTCAACGTTTTGTGCCTCGAACATACTCCTGCAGCAGCAATATCGAGAGCGTCGTTTTACAAAATATTCTGAACTCATAGATTGTTTATTGGTTGCTGAGCAAAATAATGAATTGTTAATTAAAAATCACTCTTCAAGACCAACTGGTTCAACTACATCATCAGAAGTTAATGCTAATTTTGCTCACTCCGGAAGCGGCAGAGGTCGAGGTAGAGGATGTGGTCATGAATGTAGACATGGACATGGATATAACTCCAGAAGAGGCGATTATGGTAGTTTTAAAGGCAACAAAACTACCAACTTTAAAAGGCAACAAAAGAAAAATGAGCCTGAAAAGAATGATGATTCTGCTCCGGAAAATAAAAAGCACTATGAGGAAGTTTGTTATAGATTGGACTCTTTGACCATTGGACACATACATATAAATCATCAAAGAAAACATTTGAAGAATACAATTGTTCGAAGAATATTGAGACAAATAATACTAAATGATTATTTGATAACACTAACTTGAAGTTGGATGATTTCTTCAAAAATGATGATGAAAATTTCATAAACCGATCTGCTCAACTAGAAGTGGCCTGAAGCTTATTGTGTGGTTTCCGTTTTATTTTATTTTTAGTTTATTATCTTGTATTAATAAGTTAGTCTGAAGTTGATGTTTGTTTGTTTGTTTGTTTTTTGAGAACTAGTTGAAATAATGTGTGCTGATAGATGATTTTAATTAGTAATTTGTTTTGAAATCCTTTTTAGAATGTATTAGCGTTTATCTATGCTCACAAATTATTTTAATAATTAACTAACTGTATTTTCTTTAATTTTTAAGGTATGGACCATCAATATTTGAACAATGATATATGCCTACTAAACAGTGCAACTACTCATACGAGTTTGAAAAACTAGAATTTTTTCTCTGAAATATCTGAAATATTTCAGCTAAAGTTTCCACTATTACTGGATCTGCTAATATAATTGAAGGGTCTAGAAGAGTCCCTATAGTATTACCAAATGGTACACATATCTTCATTCAAAATACATGATACTCAAGCAATTATAAAAGAAATCTGTTAAGTTTTAAGGATATAAGAATGAATGGTTACCATATTGAAACCATAAATGAAAACAACAAAGAATATATTTGCGTTATTTCTAGAATTGAAAGCTGGAAGCTTGTTTTAGAAAATTTTGGAACTGGATTATATTTCACGAAAATTGGCACAGTTGAATCCTACTCAATAAACATGAGCCAGAAGCTCACAAATACAAAGACACCAATTCTTTGGCATGATCGATTGGGTCATCCTATGTCAACTATGATGTGTAAAATCGATAAAAACTCAAATGGACATGATTTACCAAGCCAATTGAATTTACCAAGTGATTACTTATGTGCCCCATGTGCACAAGGAAAATTAATCACTCGACCTTCATATAGTAAAATCACTTCCGAATCTCCAACGTTTCTATAAAGAATTCAAGGTGATATATGTTGTCAAATCCATCCTGAACGTGGACCATTTAAATATTTTATAGTGTTAATTGATGCATCAACTCATTGGTCACATGTATGTTTGCTTTCTACAAGAAACATGGCGTTTGCCAAATTAGTTGCTCAAATAATCAAACTAAAAGCACACTTCCTTGATTATCAGATTAAATCAATTCGACTAGATAATGTAGAAGAATTTACTTCTCAAGTATTTGATGACAATTGCTTATCATTGGGAATTGAAGTTGAACATCCAGTAGCTTATGTCCACACTCACAATAGTCTGGTAGAATCATTAATTAAGCATTTACAACTTATTGCATTACCATTGGTTATGCAATCAAAATTACTTGTTTCAGCTTGGGGACATGCAATTTTGCATGCATCAAAATTGGTTAAAATTAAGCCAACATCTTATCATCGTTTTTCACCATCATAGCTTTTAACCCGATCCTAATCAAATATTCACATTTACGAAAATTTGGTTGCATTGTGCATGTGCTCATTAGTCCCCCACTTCATACTAAAATGAGTCCTCAACGTAGGTTGGAAATTTATGTGGGATTTGATTCACCCTCGATAATTCGTTATCTAGAATCTCTCACGGGTGATGTTTTCACCTTAAGATTTTCAGACTGTAAATTTGATGAGACAATTATCCCGCCGTTAGGGGAAGAAAAGACCATCATAGTAGAACGACGTGAAATATCATGAAATAATCCATCTGTTCCATTTGGATCTGCGTACCAAACAATGTCAATATGAGTACAAAGAATTCTGCATTTTTATAATATTGCATATCAAATGCCAGATGTGTTTAGTGATTCTACAAAAATAACTAAATCTTGCGTTCCAGCAGCAAATGCACCAGCTAGAATTAAAGTCCCAGAAGGACCAATAGCAGCAAATGAATCTAAATAAGACAAAAATGTGGAATACCCATTGGTTCAAATGACTTAGCACCTAGAAAAATGAAGTCCAATGAAAAATCATCAATTGATAAACCTTCTGAAGAGGTCATAAATGATCCAAAAGATCATTTAAATGGAAATTCCAATTCTCCTAAAAATGTCAAATGAACTATTATCCCAGAAGAAATAATAGAAGCTTCCAAAAATAAAATGGTACCTAATAATAATGAAATATCAATATTTTATATAAACTATGGAGAAATGTGGGAGCAAAGTAAAATAATAATTGATGATGTATTATCATTCGCAGTAGCTACTAAAATAAATGAAAGTCATGACTATAATAAGAATAATGATATTGAACCAACTAGTATAAATGAATGTCGATAAAGACATGATTGACCAAAATGGAAAATGTTATCCAAGTTGAGCTAAATTCACTTGAAAAACATGGTGTATTTGGATCGATATAGAAAACACTAGAAAATGTTAAACCAGTAGGTTATAAATGGGTATTCGTTAGAAAATGAAATGTTAAAAATGAAATCGTGAGGTACAAGGAACGAATTGTCGCACAAGATTTCCTACAGAGACCAGGTTTTGACTTTAAAGAAACGTACTCTCCTATCGTGGATGTCATAACATTTCAGTATTCTTTAAGCCTTGTAGTTTCTTGAAAACTTGATATAAGATTAACTGATGTTGTGACAACTTATCTCTACGGTGAATTAGATACCGATATTTACATGAAAATCCCAAATGGACATAAGTTGCCTGAAGTAAAATCAAAGTCAATGTATATTGGGAAAATTCCTTTAGATGATCAGTCTAAGGGAATAAAAAACCCAACGTAGCGAAAAACAACTGGATCGTGATTGTAGTGAGATGAAACAAACAGAGATAAACAGTAGAACAGCTAGTCATAGATCAATGCAATGTTGAAAAATAAATAACACCGGTATTTATAGTGGTTCCACTACCGCGAGACAGTGTACGTCCACTTGGGGAGAGGAGATTTTATTAATCACTGAAAGATTAGAGTTACAAGATTGATTCACTGGCGGAGGCTATACATAAGAAGAATTAACAATACAGACAAAATTCTGCAGAGTTTTGGCTCTCTAGGATGGCTGTCATTGTTGTCCAGAAGCTCCACTATTTATAGAGTGAAGAAGTGAGGAGGGGTAGCTGCTATATAGCAGCTCAGGCATCTGGTTCGACATCCATCTGTTTCGGCAAGATTTGGTTCGGCAATCAGTACTCCAGCTCTGGATCGGCTTAGCTCACAACACATCTCGTTCGGCATTAGTTCCCCAAACCAAAATTATGGACCGGCATCCCCAAATACCGAATGAGATTTTTCGTTCGGCATCACCAAATTACCGAACGAAAAATTTGGTTCAGTCTTTATCTTCACTTTTCACAATACCGAACGAAGCTTCTCTACCGAACGAAACTGCTCTTCCACCGAACGAACTCCACCGGACTAAATCTTTTGTCCGACATCTCCTCCCCCGAACCAATATTTGGTTCGGCATCTTCTTCTGAACACCAAACGAAACCCACAAAGTACTGCGACTTTGCCTCTCCTTCACCGCACCTAGGGTTAGGGCTTCTCCAAGCTTCGCGAGTATCTCCAATGGCCTCATCTTCTTCAGATTCAAAATCATGTATCAAAACTAACAATCTCCATCTTGATACTAGATTTCCAAACAAGCCTTCCAACTTCATATACACCTTCATGCTCCAAGCAATGGATACTTATCCAATGAGCTTCGGCAAATCCATCACCCATTACACTTTGTCAACGAATTTCGGCAAGGCCACCGCCCGTCAACCAAGTGTTCGAAGTACCCAATCCGTGTAGAACCTATCAATCTCCACCATGAAAACAAACTTCTCCATGAACCATCTCGACTCTCCCTCCGTGCCACCTCGTGGCACCTAGCACTTCATTAAGCGAATCAAGTCCGAGCAATGCTCGAACTTAGCAATAGGCAACGACTTGGTAAACATGTCTGCTGCATTCTCCTTTGTGTGAACCTTCTGAATACGAACTAGCTTCTCTTCACTCATCGAGACAAGGAACGACTCTCTCACCTCACTATGCTTCGTCCTCGAGCCGAATGTCATATTTTCAGCTAAGTGAATTTCACTTTGACTGTCACAATGCACATTCACTCCTTCGTATGCGAAGCCTAAATCACACAACAATCGCCTCAAATGAAGCGTCTCCTTAGCTGCTTTAACCGCAGCTATGAGCTCTGCCTCTATAGTAGACAAAGCCACAATCGTCTGCAACCTCGCTCTCCAACTGATCGTTGTCCCACCAATGGTGAACGCATATCCGGAGGTTAACTTCCTTCGATCCCTATCACTCACATAGTCGGGATCACAAAATCCAACCAAGCTGAAATCTCTTCCTCTGCCGCCAAAGACAAGTCCATGGTTTGGAGTTCCTCTAAGATATCTCAAGATACACTTCACTGCTTCCCAATGCATCTTTCCTGGATTTTCCAGGAATCTACTCACCAATCCAACCGCCTATGCAATGTCAGGCCTAGTGAAAACCATGGCATACATCAAGCTGCCAACTGCACTTGCATATGGGACCTTCATCAAATAAGCCTTGTCCTTTTCCGAGATCGAAGAGCCTTTACTAGAAAGCTGTATGTGCAAAGGCATGGGTGTGCTGATTGCCTTTGCCCCTTCCATGCTAAACCGAGCAAGCACCTTTCGAATGTACTCCTTTTAAGTGAGGCTCAAAAGTCCTAGCTTTCTATCCCTTTGGATTTCCAAACCCAAATTTTTTTTGCTTCTCCAAGGTCCTTCATTTCGAATTACGCTTTTAGCTTTAACTTCAAACTATCGATTTCAGCCTTATCCTTGGAAGCAATCAACATATCATCCACGTACAAGAGTAGGTACATCTACCATTCTTTAAATGTTTAAAATACACACAAGCATATTTGATGCTACGATCAAAACCAAGGAAAGCATAAAAGAGTCAAACCTCTTATACCATTGTCTAGGCGACTGCTTAAGTCCTTCCAATACTTTTTCAATTTGCAAACCCAATTTTCTTTCCCATCTACAACAAATCCTTCTGGCTGCTTCATGTAGATGGTCTCATCTAAGTCTTCATGCAAGAAAGCGGTTTTCACGTCCAGTTGCTCCAGCTTTAAGTCATGAGCTGTGATGATAGCGAGCAAAATGCGGATGAACGTATGCCTCACTACTAGAGAGAATATCTCATCATACTCCAATCCCTTTCTTTGTGAAAACCCTTTAGCAACTAGTCTAGCCTTGTATCTCCCATCATCCTCCACCTTGCCAACCCACTTGCAACCTATGGCTCGGCTTCCTTGAGGAGGTGGTACCAAATCCCAAGTCTTGTTCTTCTTCAACGAATCTAACTCCTTTTCCATAGCGCACATCCACTTTGAACTGTCACATGACTTTAAAGCTTCATCAAGGTCAAGCGGCTCCTCAAGAACCACATATAGGGCATAGTCAAACTGATCACGAAGGCTAAGATTCGAAAACTGCCAATCACCATACCTTTCAAGCGGCTTAATAGTCCTACGACTGAACCGGGTAGGTACTGCTTCGCCTAAACTCCTTTCAGCTCCACCTTTAACTGAACTTCCTCTAGATTCATGCACATCACCAGCACTACTAGAAGGTACCTGTGGACTATCCTGTGATGTTTCATCAACTGCGTTTTCCTCGACAGCATCAACAACTCTACTATTTGGCTGGAAACAGGAACTGCTTCCATCTCCTTAGGCCTATCAGAATCTTTTGATGTGGTAGGTAGCTTCTCCTTCGGATTGAACATAGTAGACTCATTAAAAGTAACATGTCTGGAATGAACAATCTTCCGATTAATAGGGTTCCAAATTCGATACCCTTTGATACCATCAGTGTATCTCATTAGTATGCCCTTATATGCTCTACCAACTTGTCATCACCTGTATGGTGAACGTGCACAAGACAGCCAAAAATTCGGAAGTAACCAAGATACACTGCTTTACCTCTACACTTCTCCTCTGTAATCTTCCCATCCATGGCTCAGCATGGAATTCGATTTATGATATGCACCGCAGTTGATAATTCCTCATCCCAAAAGCCTCTAGACAAGTCCGCCATCAATCTCAAGCAACGAGCCTTCTCCAGTAGATTCATGCTCATCCTTTCTGCAACCCCATTGGATTGCGGATCTCCGGGTATAGTGAAATGTCTCTGAATGTCATGTTGTCTACAAAAGTCGAGGAACTCCCTAGAGAAAATTCACCACCATTATCAGATCTTAGCACCTTCAACCTAGAATCAGATTGGTTCTCAACAAGTGATTTCCAGTCTTTGAACTTCTCAAAACTCTCTGATTTGGCCTTCATCACATACACCCATACTTTCTGAGAAAAGTCATCAATGAAAGAGATAAAATACTTTGCTCTTGGCAAAAGTCCACCTTGTCGAAGCTTTCTCCTTTGATTATCTTCCATCTTCGAAGCAACTCTAAGTCCTTCTCTGAAATATTACCCAACCTGAGATGCCAAAGCTTTGTGGCATCCAATGCACGAGAACTATCTACTCTAACACACGACTCTTTAAGAACTGTGGTTCTTTTTAGCAAATACAGATTTTGGAACACATCTTCTTTCATAAGAACCAGTACACCTCTCGAAACCTTTAGACTATCCTTCTCGATAGTTACCTTGCATCCCAAAGATGCCAATTGTCCTAATGAAATTAAGGACTTCTGAAGACCTGGAACTTATTGGACACCTGTCAAAGTGTGTATCACTTCGTCAAACATCCTGATCCTCGCTGTATCTTCACTCATTTCTCTACAGCTATCATCATTACCTATAAGAATAGAGCTTCCCTCTCATCCAACGAAAGAACTGAAGTAATCCTTATTAGGCGTCATATGGAAAGACGTTCCCAAGTCCAGCACCCAATGGTCTGAGACATCCGATACTGCTGCAGACAACACATCGTTAGATACAGACTTCTCCACCGCAAATGATGAAGATCTGTCTTCTTCCTTCTTCTTCAAATCTGGACAATCCTTTTTCCAATGACCAGGTTTCTTGCAGATAAAGCACTTCCCGTCCTTAGACTTGGAACGTCCTCTAGAGTGCCAATTCTTCTTATCTTCTCTACCTCTTTCAACAAACAGGCCGTGACTACTACTTCCACCTCTACTTCCTTTACTTATCTCCTTCATCTGATCTCTTAAGCCCTTAGATATAAAGCCCGACTTCACATCTTCCACTATTAATGTGTCTCTAGCGAAGAAAAGGCTGTTAGCGAAACCTGTGTATCGCTCCGGAAGAGAACACAAAAGAATCATTGTCATTTGCTTCTCATCCATCTTCAATTCAACAGTCTTCATCTTCATCACAAGATCATCAAAGAAATTAAGATGTTCCTTCACTGAAGTACCCTCTCTCATCCGCATGGTGAAAAATATCTTCATTAATATCAAACGGTTAGTTAGGGATTTCTTTAAGTATAGATTTTCTAGCTTGGTCCAAATGCCCGTAGCAGTGGTCTCACTGCTAATCTCTGAGATGACATTCTCTCCCATAGATAGTTGTAAAGTAGTAAACGCTCATTTCTCCATCTCCTTCCTTTCCGCGACTGAGATGTCAACCGTCAACTCCTCAGGGGCAAACACTACTGGATGGACTTCATTCCTCATTAGAACAGCCTTCATCCTCCATTGCCACTTCTCAAAGTCTTCATCCCCATTCCATTTCTCAATTGCCAACTGTGATCCTGACGCGATATACATCCCTCTAGTATATGGACTTGTAACAACTAAAGTTGCTTCATCTCCTGTCATAGCGTCTAACACTCCTCAATCAACCTTGCAGCTCTGATACCAGACTGTTGGGGAAAATCCCTTCAGATGATCAGTCTAAGGGAATGAAAAACCCAATGCAGTGGAAATCAACTGGATCGTGATTGTAGTGAGATGAAAAAATAGAGATAAACACCAGAACAGCCAGTCACAGATCAATGCAATGTAGAAAAATAAATAACACTAGTATTTATAGTGGTTCCACTACCAGGAGGGGTAGCTGCTATATAGCAGCTCAGGCATCTGGTTCGGCATCCATCTGGTTTGGTAAGATTTGGTTCAGCAATCAGTACTCCAGATCTGGACCGGCTTAGCTCACAACACATCTCGTTCGGCATTAGTTCCCTGAACCAAAATTATGGACCAGCATGCCCAAATACCGAACAAGATTTTTCGTTCAGCATCACCAAATCTGTAACGACCCAGAATTTTGGATATTTAAAATTGGAATATTTAATTGATTTTAAATATTTAAAAGTTAATTTTTAAGCTGAATTTCAAATATAACGATATATTGGATAATTTAATTATTGAATTTAATAATTGAATATTGGTTAAATTATTGAATCTTGAGTTTAAGATTGATAAAATATAATTTAAAGGCTTATTAAATTTATATTAATAAGAATGAAGGTAATAAAAAATTTAAAATTGAGTTTAAAAGTGATTTTGTTCAATTTTAAAAATATATCGTTTAAATTAACGTATATAAATAACCATCCGGGGCATAGTCTCGAAATTCGACGAAACTAGTTCCATTATATCGTAATAGTGCATTGTTATAGGATTTCAAATTTCGTAGCATTTAGACTTACTGTTTGGTCATACGGGATAGAAATGTGCTGAATTTAATATCGAAAACTCAATATAATAATTGGGTTTAAAAAGCTATCTTCTCCATATGATCGAATTATGACTTGAAACCTTTTCCATTGTGCTCAGAATAGGGGTATAACATTATGAACGCCTAGCGGCACGCCTCGACAGAGGTTCGAGATTTTGAGTTGTGTAAATCGAGACGTTTTAAAATTTAAATAATATATATATAACTGACTTGACCATATTTCCATCAGCCCCTTTTCTTCTTTTCAAATCATTGTACCCTTCCCCCTTCAACACGCTAGCATCACGTACCCCAACCTTTTATATTTCATGCAACCGAACTTACCTTAATCATCTTCAAATTTAAATCGTTCAGAAAGAAAAAAAAAGTAATGGCTGAATTTACTTCGTGTAAAAAAAATCGCCTCTTTCCAAATAAAAAAAGCACGAAATCAAAATCGCAATAAGGCTGTCGACTCTGGCAAAGATTGCGATGGGGGAGGGGGTGTTTGTCTCGGTTCGAACTCGCTAGAGTTCGATGGAGGAGGGCTCGACTTGATGGCCGCATTCGTGCTTCTTTGTCGAGGCAAGGGTTTAGGGTTCAGAGGAAGATTGGGCGATCGCGAGGCGAGCCCGTGTAGGTTGTGAGGTCTGTGTCGTTGGGCGCGAGGGAGGTAAGGCTACTCAAGGAGGACATGGGAGAGGTTGGCAGCGGCTCTGGTAGAGATGATCGATGGTGGAGATGCGCGAGTTTGTGGTGGCTGGCATGGTGGTCGGACGTTGCTGCTGGGTGCAGTGGAAGTATGGTGGGTCACACTTTGGTTGAACGTGGTGGGTTTTTGGCGAACGCAGTCGCGTGTGGAGAGTTAGCAGCCAAGGGAAGAATCGTGTGGGGCGGCGGCTGATGTTAGTCGCGAATGGAAGAGATTTTGGTGAGTGCAGTAAGGTTATTTTAATTTAAAAACAATTTTTAATCTAAGTTAATTGTCAATCAATTTATATTGACGTTCACTAATCCATATTTAATTTATACGAGGTACAAAAATCACGAATTTTAATCTGGAATTAATTGTAGATTTTTAGAGGCAGCTACTAATTCAAAATTGGAATAGACTACAAATAAAAATCAAGGTGAGTAAAATCTCACTCGTTTGGATTGCTAGTATAATTTAAAAATGTTGAATTTAAATTATTGATTGTTTGGATGAATTTATAAATTATTCTCAGTTTGGATGTTATATATATATATATAGTAGTATATATATTAGTAATTGGATATATACCCGCCGATTGGAGCGGATGAGAACCTATGCGCCCCGCATAATAGCGGATGACCCTATATACCGCGATATCCCCCTCGAAGTGGGATTGGTATTTGTATGTTTGTGTTAACATCTGTGGATGTAGGAAAACAGGTTGGGGGATCCAATTGGATTCGTCAAAATGTTGAATTTAATTTCATATATTGTGATATATGGTTTGTGTAGAATAATCTATTATAGATTATTGTAGTGATTGGAATTATTGGATGATATTGTAGCACTGGCCTGAATTTTGGTATTTTAAATACCATAAATATATTTTTAAAATTGAAGGAATTAAAGGGAATTTTTGATATAAAAATATTTATTGTGGAATTGGGGTATTTTAAAGAAATTGAGTTAGGAAAATATATTTGATTTTTGGTTATACTTAACTATTCGTGAACTGTTTAAATGGAGATTTAAAAAATGAATTATATAAAAGAATTTATAAATGATATTCTAGAAATATAAAAAGGAGTTGAAGTCGATATTAGAAATAGATTGGAAGCTATAAATGGGATTTATAAAGAAATGGATTTATAAAATGGAATTTCATAAATAAGATTGTTTTTATAAACAAGTAAAACTCAAAGGAGTATAAAAATTTATAAACGGTATTAATAAATAAGGTAAGCAATATCAATTGATATGTTGGGGATATAAATTCGTAAGGTAAATTTATTTTAAAATATGGAAATGGGGTTGAGGGAAATAGTGGATACTATTTTTCAAAAGTGGAGATGGTTAGGAGAATCAGAATGAAATCGATGGGTTGTGAATCGAGAGGAATTTATAAAATTAATTGGTTAGTGATATTTTTAAAATATATTTTATATTAAGAAGTTGAGTTTGTATTTTTTAAAGGAATTTTCATTTATTAACTAGGTGATTTTAAACTAGTTAGTTTTGAAATATTTAAAAAAAAGTGATATTTAATATTAATTGAAATAAATTCTATTTTTTATAATTAGCTTTGTAAATTGATTAGTTTTATTTTAAAATGAGTTGGAAATGAGTTATTGATGTTTTATTTAAAGTGTTTTAATATTTTTAAATAATTACTTAAACATATTTTAAAAATAATTTATTATTCTTTAAAAAATACTTATTATATAAACATATATAGTTTTGAAATGATCGTTATTTATTTACAAGTTCTCTCGAAAATATGTAAACGGAGTTGTTTAACGGATATGATTTTATAAGAGAAATCTTATGGTGGAATTTTGGGAACCTAAGGGAATTTTCGAAGTGTTTAAATACAGAAGCTTCAAATGAACTAAAATTCATAAAAGGAGTTTGAAATGAGTAATTGGAACCG
Source organism: Allium fistulosum (assembly GCA_030737815.1). NCBI lineage: Eukaryota > Viridiplantae > Streptophyta > Magnoliopsida > Asparagales > Amaryllidaceae > Allium > Allium fistulosum. The sequence continues at coordinate 82,953,091 of CM060903.1, forward strand.
TAGACAGGTATAATCGATTTTGGGAAAAATTTAAAGGAAATAATTAAAGATTTCCGAAAAGGTGTAGAACCCATTTTAAAATGAGTTAAGGGATTTACAAAAGAATTTGTAAATGATTTTGGGAAATCGGGAATAAATGGAATTTTTCCTAAGTACTGGAAATAAAACGATTTAGGAAATATACTTATAATATTTTCCTAAGTATTGAAAGGAAGGTTTTGGAAATAATTTTAGTAGGGAATGATTTGGAATAGGAATATTTTTCCAAGTGTTATAAAAATGGAATTTGGGAATATTGCTAAGTATTGGTATGGCAAAATCCTGTTATGGATTTGAGTAATTGAAATTTGTTTCCAAATATTGAAATATTGAGAGAGATTTGAATTATATCTTTGAAAAGATATTTCAAATAAATAATTTGGAAGAAAATTATAATAGGGTCTAGTGATAACTTTTGTATGTTATTTGATAGTTAAATAACTGACTAACAAATTTGGCCAAATTCGTTAATCGTTTCGAAGAGTCCGGGATCATATTTAATTATCCGAAAACAATTTCGATCCGGTTTGAACGTTACGAATGGATACAGTGAAGACAGAGAAGACGTGATTCGATTTGTCCAGACCCAGGACAACTTGTATGGACGAATGCTATCAGAACATCGTCATTGGTGGACAATGAGCATTCTAAGTGAATATTGTTCTTGAAAGGTAATTGTAGCCTCAAGCCTCATCAACCGAAATGATTGAAAATCAGGGGAGATGCAACAAGGCTAAGTGGGTCGCACCCAATTAGGGTATGTTATCACCTTTCTAGATACCCTCAGATATTATTACTACGGTGCGCAGAAGAACTCGATTTTTAGGGTGAGAACAACCGTGGTGATAACATATTCGGTTCTATCCATGTTAAGATAGGGCCGATCTTATGTTGTAGGGGATCCCGGCAAGGTCCTCGGTACATTTTTCTAGAAGTGTTACCGTGATAGGTGGTACCCCAGTGCCTAGTCATTGTATGGAACCAATTCTCCAATAAGCACCATACGACTTTGATTGTGCCCAACTATGCTGAAATGTGAGATGCAAGCATTTCAGCTATTTTCTATTTACTTTCTATAGACACTATTATAATATCAGACGATTTTGATTAAATGTTTTGGTTATCATAAGGTAAAAACCCATCGTGTTTTTGTGTGACGTGGTCTTATGAGATACCTTTGTTTTTCAAGGGATTTTAATAAAAGTTGGTAATTCAAATTGAGTGTGTTTTTCTCATGCTGGTTTTCCAGACTGACTCGGGTGTTATTTTATTATAATGCTCGGGTCAGATCGAGTATTACAGATTCAGGATAGGATGCTATGGTGCTAAGGAGACGAGCTGGATGACAGAGACGTATTTCTGTACTTGATTTATATTTCCACTGTATAAGGACAAGTTATTATAACTGTCCAGCTTTGAGTTGTTATTTGTTGTACTCTGATGATGGTATGTATAAATAACAATTACAGTTCTTTTTGTATAAAAATCTGTTATTATATATTATATTTTGTTCTGCTGCGATTGTGAGATTCTGTGTTGTTGTTTCTATTTTTCTTCTACCATTCCTTCTTCACCCTAAAGATTCATATTTTCGTTCAATTTGAGTTGAACTGATGTGAATTATGGTCGACTTAAAGGGTAAGGAGATACGGGCCTTTACAGTTGGTATCAGAGCTGAAGGTTGAGTGAGAACCTTGGGTTTGGTGGGGATTACTCATTAGAGATAGGGTTAGTAGTACCATAGAATGAGTATCGGTTGAATGTTTATAGATTCTAGTCGGTACAGTTTGGACAACTGTATCGATAGCGATTTCTAAACTCTTAAACTAGGCAAACTGACGCAATATTCTTTAAAAAGTGGGTAAATGAAATAATTTTACCCAAACTATATTTTGATATAAAAGGAATAATTTTCTAAAATTATTATAGTATATTGGAGTGTTTGGTTGATGATAATCTAACAAGATTTTAAATTTTGAAATAGTTTATAAAAGCCAAAAGTAGATTGTATAAGAATGAAATATACAAATGAATTATAATTAGAATGGATTCGAATTCGAATTCAGGAATTTAAACCCCGTAAGGTTTAGAAAATATTTTCAAAAGATTGTGGAAATGAAATTGGAGTTATTTAGGAAACATTTTTGGAATATTATTTGGAGATATTTTTGAATAGAAAATGCTTTAACTTAATTTAAAAATGGATTTTAGGAAGAGATATAGCACTAAACTCACTACAGTCACTGGAAAATAATTCTGATGATGATCGCGACATCATCGGTGTTCATTTTCGAGTTTCTAAGTGATGGGTTGCTACCGTAGTAATTTGATATGAGGATTTTGTTGAAAAACAAGTATTGTTTTGGAAAGGAAATTTGTGTTGGATAAAACCAAATTGGTTTCAAATTCCAAAGAATGGTTTGTTAAAACCAAGGAAGAGCTATATATTTGATTTCAAATGATATGAAATAAAACCGGGTGTTTGAATTCTGAATTCCTAACTAAATGTTCTAGAAAATATCAGAAATAAGTTTTTAAAAACTTATAGGTGGAGGATGATATTTATAAGGAAAGAAGCGTGAAAATTGAATTTTGGAATTTAAATTTAAATTGAGAAGTTAAAATGGAATGTAACTTAAGTTTAGTTGAAGGAATTGAATTTTAGAAATTTAATTGATTGTGATTTGAATGGAATAAATTAGTGAAGTAGATTAATTAAATGAATTGAATTGGGATGTGAATAAATTGAATGAAAAGAAATTGGATGTGTATAAATGAAAAGAACTAATAACGTGAATTGAAATAAATATTAATAATTGAATGAATTGAATAAAATGGAAGATTTCGAATAAAAAGTTGAGTTGAGAAATGGATATATGACTATAAGTTATAAAATTGGAAATGGAATCAACTCAAATAAAGAATTTATGAAATGTGGAAAATAAATTATATGAATTGGAATTTAACTTAAGTTAAGTTAAATAAAAATCTAATTGGAATTAGAAATGTTATCGAGTTAAATTGAATATGGAGTTTGAATTATAAAGTGACGAGATAACTATAAGCTATAAATATTTTGAATGGAATAAAATTTAAAGGAAAAATTATGGAATGGCGAATAAATTTATATAGCTTATGAAAATTGAAATTAATGAATAAAAATTTTACTTAGGCTATAAATAGATGTATAATCTTGAGTTAAAAATAAAATGTGAATATACTCGGGTATAAGATTGATGGAAATATGAAAAAAAATAAGTTGTGTAACTCATTAAATTGGAAAAATAGAATAGAACAACCAAAAAAAAATGGTGTGATATTTTAAAGTGAAGAAATAAAATCCAAAACTTGAATTATAAAAATGAATGTGAACTCAAGTGAATTAAATAGAATGAGTTTTGAAATAAAAATCAGGTATTGAATTATAAATTGGAAGCGTACTAATTAGATGAATTAATTAGTTAATTGAATATGGCCTTGGATATCATTTAAATAAATTCGAGAATGAATTTAATTATGGAATATAATTTGAAGTGGAATAAATGAATAAACTAATTAAATAAAAGTAAAATAGAATGAAATTTGAATAAATGAGAATCAATCTGAAAATGAAAATTGGATTTGGTTGCAAAGGAAATAAACTTAAGTTATATAGTGAATTAATTGGAAATAAATGAATCAACTTAAGTAAATTATTTTGGATGGAAGCTTAGCTCAAATGAAACCATAATGCATTAGAAAATAACATGGAATGATTCCGAGTTTAATAAAATGGATTGAATATAATGTGGATATGAATGGAATACAAATGAACGGATTGAGTTTGAAATGGAATAGAATTGAATATAAATTGGTTTGGAATCTATTTAAAATAGCAATAAACTGAAATGGTTAATTTATTAAACGAATACCGCCAAATTTGCATAGAAAAACTGTCGTTTGACGTAAACGGAAGCAAATAAAATTACGTGGATTAGTAAAAAGTGAATAAATTGATTTTAAATCAATTTGGAATGAGTATGAGTTTTTTTGATATAAATATGAATTGAATGCAAACAATTGGGTTTAAATCATTCGAATTAAATGAAAAAGTATATGGATCGATTGAAAGTAATTAAATTTGTATCGGGGCCTTAAATTGCTTATAAATCTATGTTTGGCATGTTGTTTATGAAATTCATGTGTTTAATTAGTTAAATGAATGAAATGTTAGTGAATTTCATATTTTGGTACTTATGTGGTTTAATTGAGTAAATGCAGGTACCAGGAGACTATTGGGCTAGAGTTGGGTTGCGTAATTGCATATAAAATAAGCTGCTCGCTTAAAAACGCTAAAAATAAGGTACTTTTCGGATTAAATACCGCAAAATTATAAATGTTGATATATATCTTTTTTTTCCGACCGTGTGGGTCGATGTATACATTTTTATCTCTCTTGTCATAATGCAAAAGCTCTCCGTACAAGGAGACTCTGCCAAAAAATTTCGGAAATTTAGGCTGTTAGAAAAATTTTGAAAATTTTTGTTAACCCAAAAAGGTTGATTTTTGAATTGTATTTGAAAGGAAGGATTTTGAATTAGAAATGAAAACTAATGGTTTTGGTTGAAACTAAAGTGTTTAGAAAAGTGAATATCGAGTTTTGACAAAGTGTGTTTTGTTAAGTTAATGGGTTTGGATCATTTTCCTACTTTAGCAATTTCGGGGACGAAATTCTTTTAAAGGGGAGAAATGTAACGACCCAAAATTTTGGATATTTGAAATTGGAATATTTAATTGATTTTAAATATTTAAAAGTTAATTTTTAACGTGAATTTCAAATATAACGTTATATTGGATAATTTAATTATTGAATTTAATAATTGAATATTGGTTAAATTATTGAATCTTGAGTTTTAAGCTTGATAAAAAATAATTTAAAGGCTTGTTAAATTTATATTAATAGGAATGAAGATAATAAAAAATTTAAAATTGAGTTTAAAAGTGATTTTGTTCAATTTTAAAATATATTGTTTAAATTAAGATATATAAATAGCCATCCGGGGCATAATCTCGGAATTCGACGAAACCAGTTCCATTAGATCAGTAATAGTGTATTGTTATCGGATTTCAAATTTCGTAGCATTTAGACTTACCGTTTGGTCATACGGGATAGAAAGGCGCTGAATTTAATATCGAAAACTTAATATAATAATTGGGTTCAAAAAGCTATCTTCTCCATATGATCGAATTAGGACTCGAAACATTTTCCATTGCGTGTGGAATAAGGGTATAACATTACAAACAACTAGCGGCACGCCTCGATAGGGATTCGAGATTTTGAGTTGTGTAAATCGAGACGTTTTAAGATTTAAATAATATATATATATATCTGACTTGACCATATTTCCATCAGCCCCTTTTCTTCTTTTCAAATCACTGTACCATTCCCCCTTCAACACGCCAACATCACATCCCCCTCCCTTTTATATTTCATGCAACCGAACTTACCTTAATCCTTTTCAAATTTAAATCCTTTAGAAAGAAAAAAAAGTAATGGCCGAATTTACTTCGTATAAAAAAATCGCCTCTTTCAAAATAAATAAAAAAGCACGAAATCAAAATCGCGATAAAGTTGTCGACTCTGGCAACGATCACAATGAGGGAGGAGGGGTGTTTGCCTCGGTTCGAACTCGCTGGCGTTCGATGGAGGAGGGCTCGACTTGATGGCCGCGCTTGTGCTTCTTTGTCGAGGCTAGGGTTTAGGGTTCGGAGGAAGATTGGGCGATCGCGAGGCGAGCCTGGGTAGGGTGCGAGGTCTGTGTCGTTGGGCGCAAGGTGGACATGGGCGAGGTTGGCAGCGGCTCTGGCAGAGATGAACGATGGTGTAGATGGGCGAGTTTGTGGTCGCTGGCATGGTGGTCAAATGTTGCTGCTGGGTGCAGTGGAAGTATGGTGGGTCACACTTTGGTTGAATGTGGTGGGTTTTGAGCGAACGCAGTCGCGTGTGGAGAGTTGGCAGCCAAGGGAAGAATCGTGTGGGGCAGCGGCTGATGTTAGTCACGAATGGAAGATATTTTGATGAGTGCAGTAAGGTGATTTTAATTTAAAAACAATTTTTAATCTTAGTTAATTATCAATCGATTTATATTGACGTTCACTAAACCATATTTAATTTATACGAGGTACAAAAATCGCGAATTTTAATCTGGAATTAATTGGAGATTTTTAGAGGCAGCTATTAATTTAAAATTGGAATTGACCGCAAATAAAAATCAAGATGAGTAAAATCTCACTCATTTGGATTGCTAATATAATTTAAAAATTTGAATTTAAATTACTGATTGTTTGGATGAATTTATAAATTATTCTCTGTTTGGATGTTATATATATATATATAGTAGTATATATATTAGTAATTGGATATATACCCGCCGATTGGAGCGGATGAGACCCTATGCATCCTGCATAATAGCGGATGACCCTATATACCGCGATATCCCCCTCGAAGTGGGATTGGTATTTTTATGTTGTGTTAACATTTGTGGATGTAGGAAAACAGGTTGGGGGGATCCAACTGGATTCCTCAAAATGTTGAATTTAATTTCATATATTGTGATATATGATTTGTGTAGAATAATCTATTATAGATTATTGTAGTGATTGGAATTATTGGATGCTATTGTAGCACTGGCCTGAATTTTGGTATTTTAAATACCATAAATATATTTTTAAAATTGAAGGAATTAAAGGGAATTTTTGATATAAAAATGTTTATATTGGAATTGGGGTATTTTAAAGAAATTGAGTTAGGAAAATATATTTGATTTTTGGTTATACTTAACTATTCGTGAAGTGTTTAAATGGAGATTTAAAAAATGAATTATATAAAATAATTTAAAAATGATATTCTGGAAATATAAAAAGGAGTTGAAGTCGATAGTAAAAATAGATTGAAAGTTATAAATGGGATTTATAAAGAAATGGATTTATAAAATGGAATTTTATAAATAAGATTGTTTTTATAAACAAGTAAAACTCAAAGGAGTATAAAAATTTATAAACGATATTTATAAATAAGGTAAGCGATGTCAGATGATATATTGGGAATATAAATTCGTAGGGTAAATTTATATTAAAATATGGGAATAGGGTTAAGGGAAATAGTGGATACTATTTTTCAAAAGTGGAGATGGTTAGGAGAATCGAAATGAAATCGATGGGTTGTGAATCGAAAGGAATTTATAAAATTAATTGATCAGTGATATTTTTAAAATATATTTTTATATTAAGAAGTTAAGTTTGTTTTTTTTAAAGAAATTTTCATTTATTAACTAGGTGATTTTAAACTAGTTAGTTTTGAAATATTTAAAAAAAAGTGATATTTAATATTAATTGAAATAAATTCTAATTTTTATAATTAGCTTTGTAAATTGATTAGTTTTATTTTAAAATGAGTTGGAAATGAGTTATTGATGTTTTACTTAAAGTGTTTTAATATTTTTAATAATTACTTAAACATATTTTAAAAATAATTTATTATTCTTTAAAAAATACTTATTATATATACATATATAGTTTTGAAATGATCGTTATTTATTTATAAGTTCTCTCGAAAATATGTAAACGGGGTTGTTTAACGGATATGATTTTATAAGAGAAATCTTATGGTGGAATTTTGGGAACCTAAGGGAATTTTCGAAGTGTTTAAATACAGAAGCTTCGAAATGAACTAAAATTCATAAAAGGAGTTTGAAATGAGTAATTGGAATCGTAGACAGGTATAATCAATTTTAGGAAAAATCTAAAGGAAATAATTAAGGAGTTCCAAAAAGGTGTAAAACCCGTTTTAAAACAAGTTAAGGGATTTACAAAAGAATTTGTAAATGATTTTGGGAAATCGGGAATAAATGGAATTTTTCCTAAGTATTGGAAATAAAACGATTTGGGAAATATACTTATAATATTTTCCTAAGTATTGAAAGGAGGTTTTGGAAATAATTTTAGTAGGGAATGATTTGGAATAGGAATATTTTTCCAAGTGTTATAAAAATGGAATTTGGGAATATTACTAAGTATTGGTATGGAAAAATCCTGTTATGGATTTGAGTAATTGAAATTTGTTTCCAAATATTGAAATATTGAGAGGGATTTGAATTATATCTTTGAAAAGATATTTCAAATAAATAATTTGGAAGAAAATTATAATAGGGTCTAGTGATTACTTTTGTATGTTATTTGATAGTTAAATAACCGACTAACAAATTTGGCCAAATTCGTTAATCATTTCGAAGAGACCGGGATCATATTTAATTATCCGAACACTACTTCGATCTGGTTTGAACGTTATGAATGGATACAGTGAAGACAAAGAAGACGTGATTCGATTTGTCCAGACCCAGGACAACTTATATGAACGAATGCTATCAGAACATCGTCATTGGAGGGCAATGAGCATTCTAAGTGAAAATTGTTCTTGAAAGGTAATTGTAGCCTCAAGCCTCATCAACCGAAATGAATGAAATTCAGGGGAGATGCGACAAGGCTAAGTGGGTCGCACCCAATTAGGGTATGTTATCACCTTTCTAGATACCCTTGGATATTATTACTATGGTGCGCGGAAGAACTCGATTTTTAGGGTGGGAACACCTGGGGTAATAACATATTCGGTTCTATCCAGGTTAGGGATAGGGCCGGTCTTATGTTGTAGGCGATCCCGACGAAGTCCTCGGTACAATTTTCTAGAAGTGTACCGTGATAGGTGGTACCCTAGTGCCTAGTCATTGTATGGAACCCATTCTCCAATAAGCGCCGTACGGTTTTGATTGTGCCCAACTATGCTGAAACGTGAGATGCAAGCATTTTAGCTATTTTCTATTTACTTTCTATAGACTCTATTATAATATCAGACAATTTTGATAAAAATGTTTTGGTTATCGTAAGGTAAAAACCCGTCATGTTTATGTGTGACTTCGTCTTACGAGATACCTTTGTTTTTCAAAGGATTTTGATAAAATTTGGTAATTCAAATTGAGTGTGTTTTTCTCACGCTGGTTTTCCAGACTGACTCGGGTGTTATTTTATTATAATGCTCGGGTCAGATCGAGTATTACAGATGATGATGAAAATGGGCTTGGTCCAGAAGTACCTTATATTAAAGATCGAGTACGCCCATGGTTGTCAGACCTTTTGATACTAAAAGGGATCCTTACCGCTCAAAAGAAGATGATGAAAATGGGCTTGGTCCAGAAGTACCTTATCTCAGTGCCATTGGTGCATTATTATATTTAGCCCAATGCACGAGACCAAATATTGCATTCTCGATAAATCTTCTAGCAAGATGCAGTTAAGCACCAACGAAAAGACAGTGGAATTGTATAAAACATATCATGAGATATCTTCGTGGAACGACAAATTTAGGCTTGTTTTATTCTGACATAGGTAATAATCAAAATCTAGTTGGATATGCTGATGCAGGTTGTATTTCTGATCCACATAAAGGAAGATCACAAACTTAGTATGCATTTAGTAACATTAATGCAGCTATTTCATGGCAATCTACATAGCAAACGTTGGTAGCAACATCATCCAATCATTCTGAAATACTAGCACTACATGAAGCAAGTCGAGAATGTATTTGGTTAAAATCATTAATTGAGCATATTCAAAATACATGTCAACTCCCCTCAGCTATAGAAGGATCAACTATTATTTATGAGCATATTCAAAATACAAATGGTGCATCTTCAGCACAATTAAGAAGAACATATGTGTGTGCTACATGGTAATCCCTATCGTCTAACCATATTTCCACACATTTTCCAACCGATCGACCAAGTTGTTTGAAAATTGATAACATTGTCTGAAAAGATTTTTGTTCAAATGTTTCATCATTATGAGGAACACTTACAAATGATAAGTTCACATTGTCAATAAAGTAATGAGAGAAAAGGAATGAAGCTTCTTCTTCAAGATGTGATTTGCAAATCGAACCTTCAACTCGTGCTTTTTGTCTGACTTTTTTCTTTTGATGATTCATGTACCTATTACAAAATTAATTCAATTTAAATTTACTTCTGTAAATCTAAATTTTAAATTGAAACTAATATTACGGATATTCAATGCTACCTCTAAAATGGATACATCCATCATATTGCACAGGACCTTGAAGAAGTGCTTCAGATGGAAGATGAACAAATAAATGCTCCATTACATTAAAGAATCCTGAAGGAAATATTTTCTCTAGTTTACAGAGCAGTATAGAGATATTATTTTCAAATTTACATATACAGTCGATTTTTAACGTCGTCGAACAAAACTCTTTATAAATAAACTTAATTCTGTTATAACACTTCATAGTTTTAAGTGCGACAGTTCTTTAAAAACCATGGGTAATAAATTTTCCATCATGGCATGACAATCGTGACTTTTCATCCCACTCAATTTATTATTTTAAAAGTCAACATATTTACGGAGATTATAAGAAATCTCATCAAGACATCTTAGTCCTTCCACCCACTTTAGCACGAGTTTTACTTGCTTGTTTTCTAGCTCATAGCATGCTTTTGGTTTTTTTACTGTCATTGGGCTTCATATGAAGTCCAAGACGTTTACATAATTGTTCTATATCACGTTTTGAATTCAGATCGTCCTTAGTTTTCCCGGAACATTCAAAATTGTATTAAACACGTTATCGGACATGTTTTTTTCATTGTGCATCACGTTAATATTATGTCTAAGTAAGAGATTTTTCCAGTAAGGTAACTCCCAGAATATACTTTGTTTGCACCGATTATTAATTATCAATTTACTTGGAATTCTGGTCTGTACTCCAATTTCATGTATCTTTAGATAATCCTTTACAATTCCACATATTTCTTCGCTTGACCATATTGGTCACATAGTCTCTGATCTGTTAGCTGTAAAGTATTTTTATCTATTTTAAAAGGATGATTAAAATGGAGAAAACACATATGACAATCAATCTATGAAATTTTCTTCCCATGCGGTAAAGAAAATTCTTTTGTTTCTTCCATGCAATAAGGACAAGCTAGACGACCAGTCGTACTCCAACCTGAATCCATTGCATGCGTAGGAAAATCACTAATGGTCCATAACAAAGAAGTGAACATACAAAAATTCTTTTTTTCCAAATGTCGTATGTTTCAACTCCTTCATGCCACAGTGTTTTCAATTCTTCAATCAATGGTTGTAAATAAACATTGATTCTTTGTTCGAATCATCAGGGCCAGGAACGACAATAGTGAGAAACATATATGGAGTTTTTATACACACCCACGGAGGTAAATTATAAGGCGCAACAATAATAGGCCAAGATGAATATTTACTATCAAATTGAGAGAATAATGAAAATCCATCCGTACATAAATCAAATCTGACATTACAGCTCTCTCCAGCAAATGCAGGATAAGTCTTATCGAATATTTCCATGCTTCTCCATCGGATGGGTGTGACAAAATTTCCTCTTCCTGTGTTCTCACACTATGTCATCGCATATGACAAGTTGTAGTAAAAAATGCATATAACCTTTGAAATCTAGGAGTGATGGGTAAATAATGCATTCTATTGTGTGGAATTTCCTTTCCTTTCTTTATTCTAGATTTGTACCTTTCCTTATTACATATTCTGTGTTTCCTAAGGTTGATGTCATCTTTCCAATACAACATGCAACCTTTTATGCATGTATTTATCTTTTGGTACGGCAGACCGAAAGCGGACATAAGTTTTGTCACTTCATAATGACGATCGCACATCAGATTATTAGGTGACGTAGATGGTTTTGCAGCTTCTACAACTGTTGTAAATCCAGATTCTGTCAAATTGAATTTTGATTTCATAGTAATGTATTCGGTAGTTTCTAATAATTTGGTTTCGCTTTTACAACCATCCCACAATGGCCTCTTAGCAGCATCCAATAAACCATAGATTCATTTTTCTCCCACAGCCGGTTCTTCTTCAACATTTACGTCTTCATCATCAACATGAATGGTATGGAACATTGATCGTACTACATCTTCTACCATATTTTCTGTTGGATTTGCCATTACATAATCGTTATTCACCTCGTCCTTTGACACTACAGGATTATGTGTAGATGCAACATGTTCTCCATGACGATCCCACAAGTGATAATTTGGCACAAAACCAGCTTGACACAAACGTACAATAACTATATCTGGTTACCAATGCTTCAAATGTTTACACTTACTACAAGGGCAACGAATTTCTTCATCATTTTCATTATGAGATTTAGTGAATCTAATAAATTTTTGTACACCATTGTAGAAATGTTCCTTCACTGAACCTTTCATACCAGTTCCGACGTCATACATTCTAGTACGGTCGAGAAAATAATCGAGCATTTTTTCTAATTTAAAAATATATGTTAGAAATTTCGACAACACTTCACTTCTTTCTATAACAAATTAAAGCCTTTTGGACTAAAGGCTTTAATTTCTATAGCACTTCACTTTTTCTCCTATATGCATAACTTTGCATCCAAGGAGTGTATTATTGTTGTACTTTTTAAAACAAATTAATGCCTTTTGGAACTAAAGGCTTTAATTTGGACAACACTTCACTTCTTTCTCTTTTACGCGTAACTTTACATCCAAGGGGCGTGTTGTTGTATTTTCTAAAATAAATTAAAGCATTTTGGGACTAAGGGCTTTAATTTGTTTTTGTTGTATTTGTTAAAATAATACTTGACGCTTGTTTTCAAATAAACATTATTTTCATTTCTTAATTTTCACAAATCAATTTTAGTAGGATATTTGTTTCATAATAAATTTATTATTTAAAACTACTTTCAAAAATACACAAATTACTATTTTAATAACTACAAATTAAATTTTAAACCATATTTTATAATTCATTCAATAATTTAAATAATTGATTAACTAAATTTGAAATTTTAAAACATATTTGTAATTCATTTAACTATTTTGTAAACTAAAATTTGAAGTTTGCACTTATAATAAATTAAAATAACTTTATTTTATACTTACCACTAACACTTACAATTAACATATTTTATAATTCATTCAACTATTTAAATAATTTATTAACTAAATTTAAAATTGTAAAACATATTTTATAGTGGGCGTTACTATCTACACACTTCAAAAATATCCATACGCCTCTAAAAGAGGTATTAAAATTGATTTAGTAAAATCACTAGAAAAACCCACTTTGCCCAGTTATGCAAAACTGAGTGAAGAAACAACCAAACGATTTGGGATAACTGATCGAAGCTTATAAAATCAATTAAATCCTAATTATCAAAATCAATAATATCCTCTCATATCTTCAACTAATGGCAGAGCATATCCAAATTTATAATACGAAGAAGGCCTATGTTAATGTTTTTGAGAAATTCCTTGAATTAAAAATGTGGTATTTTGTTCTTATCATACTATGAATGAAATTTATATGTGTTGTAATCTCATTGATTTGAAGGTTGGATATATTGCATAAGTTATTATTGTTTTGATTCAAGATAGTAGTTAATTTCAATTTAATTTTTGGTTCATATAACAGAGGAGTCTTAAAAATAATGTTTATTTAAAAAACTTAATTTCAAGTTTGATCGGGTTTGCAAGGCCGTAAATGTTGATGATCGTGGTTGTTTACATAATTTTTTAGAAAAATTTCTTTTTTCCTCTTGTTTTTAAAATTTATAGTTTGATGAATCTACCTTATTTTTCAATTTTGTTTTGGGATTCACATAATATTATTCTAATTCTTCTTGTTTAATACGTAGATTGTAGATGATGTTGGGTGCTCCAATTCAGTAGTTTGTAGTAATAATTTTGGAGATGAATGGAACGAATGTATAGAAGAGCTTTAAGGTATCAAAATAAAAGGTGTGATTATAGAAGAAAGTAGATTTGACATTTGTTTATGATTTTTTTTGGAAGATGAAACAAATTGATGCATGTGTGGGGAAAAGAAATAAAAATAAATTGGATGGGTGTATTGGGCGTGTAGAATGTTTAGTTGGGCGGGTGGGAGTATAAATGGGTACAGAGTGTTAATTAGGTATGTGTAAATAGTAACACACTTTATAACTCATTTAACTATTAAAATTTTTAATTTAACTATTTTGTAAACTAAAATTTGAAGTTTGCACTTATAATAAATTAAAATAACTTTATTTTGTACTTACCACTGACACTTATAATTAACATATTTCATGATTCATTCAGCTATTTAAATAATTTATCAACTAAATTTGAAATTTTAAAACATATTTTATAATCCATTTAATTATTTTGTAAACTAAAATTTGAAGTTTGCACTTATAATAAATTAAAATAAATATTATTTTGTACTTACCACTAACACTTATATTTAACACACACTAATTAATTAAAATAAATTAATTATGTTTATCCATAAGCTCTATATTTAACATATTCACTATTTAACCATACATATTAGCCCTAAAATTATTCTAAACTATAACAAATAATCACGTAAACTAATCGACATGCATATTAATCAATAATTATACACTAATTTTCGGATTTTAAATCAGCCCAAGTTTTTAATTACAAATTAGACAATCACGACAATAATTAATATCCCCAAATCATGTAATACACTACTATCACCAACTAATATGCAATAATCATCAATTTCAAACTCATAATCATACCAATTAACCCAAAATCCAAAATTAGGATTAAAATTTTACCTAGATTATGCTGAAATCGGAGAGATTGGTGATTCCGACAAGTTATGGCGGGCTGTGAAGTTGACGTCAGAGGCGGGGGCGATCGACTGGGGGCTTCGGCGGCTAGGTTTTTTTTCCGCATGCTGAAAAATGATGGGAACGAGGAGAATGATGAAAAATCACGCCTTTTCTTTCTGTATACTCGATATACCGTTGGCTAGCGACGGCTTATCAATTTTGTTTTTTTCTTTATTCATTATATATTTTTTTTAAATGTTTAGGAATACTAATTTAATTTCTAAAAAATAAACAAGATATTTTAGCATAAACATTCAACGAAATGACTGTTCTGATCGGTTAAATTAATATTTTCGATGATCTGTCTTCTCGTAATTCGAATATTTAACGTTATTGAAAATCTAACTTCTGTGACCAATATATGCGAATTTTACTCGGTCCATTAAGCAACTTTGATAAAGTTGATTTTGTGTAATATTTTTACGAATTAAAATATTTTTTAAATCGTTGGGTAATTAATTATAAATTGTTAGCTGTATTTAGCATGATAAAATAAAATAATCGACAAAAAATTAAACTAATTGGATCTTATGTTCATTTAAAGTATACTTGACTAATTTTCAGAAGATGATGAAAAAATAAACAACTGTAGGGTGTCGATCTTGAATTTTATATTTATAGTCGTTCGTCGGTATTCAGACTAAAAGCCCTTTGTTCGAAGACTAGATGACCTTGGAATGAGACCAAATTCGAACCATTGATGCTCGGTAATGCGTTAATCCAATCCTTACGGTTGGATCCGTAAAAAAAGGACCAAAAAAAATTTAACTTCGAAACAGGTCATTTTGCCGAGAGTTGCTGGCCATTTATTACGAATCAACCGTATAGATTGGATTAACACATTACCGAGCATCAATGGTTTGAATTTGGTATCATTCCAAGATCGTCTGGCCATTTTTTACGAATCCAACCGTATAGATTGGATTAACACATTACCGAGCATCAATGGTTCGAATTTGGTATCATTCCAAGATCGTCTGACCTTCGAACAAAAAGTTTTTAGTCCAAATATTGACAGATGGCTATGAATTTAAAATTCAAGGTCGACACCCTACAGTTGTTTATTTTTTTCATCATCTTTTGGAAATAGGTCAAGTATACTTTAGATCGATATAAGATCCAATGAATTTAATTTTCTGCCAATTAATTTATTTTATATAATTTTTTCATGCTAAATATAATTAAAAATTCATAATTAATACCTAACGGTTTAAAAAAAATATTTTAATTCGTAAAATGTTACATAAAATCAACTTTATCGAAGTTGCTTAATGACCAACTAAAAGCCGTATAGATTGGTCGAGAGAGTTAGATTTTTAATGACGTTAAATATTAGAATTACGCGAAGATAGATCATCGAAATTACTAATTTAACCGATCAGAGTAGTCGTTATGTTGCCTGATTGTACTAAACTATCTTGTTTATTTTTTAAGAATTAAATTAGTAAACATATTTTAAAACGTAATGGAATTAAATAAATTAATTATTTAATTTTGTAAATAATAAAATGGCTAGCTGTCGCTAGCCGTTAGAAAATTTTGACAGACCGTCGCCATGTTTGGTCGCTAAACAAAGTATATCTTGTAGTGTTACTATAGGATAAATATTATTTTTATTATATGAAGTGAATATAACATTAAATGTGACGCCCCACCTCTATACTCACGCTAGCCAAGGACACTACGGGGTAATGCCGTCAACTAGCACGAAGAATAAGGCTGTTGAGGAGCGACCATCTGTGTAATTACTTTGTGCGAGCACCGATATCTTATATATAAAGCGAATACTTGAGGAAGTGAAGCCTTTTTCGGATTGCCAAAACTACCCTCTGTTTGAAAAAACTGGGCATTGACAATTAAGGGTATGCTTGACTTTCTCATCAACACCACGTTTTCACGTTTCTTTGCCAACCCATTTCTTCCTCCCGTTCATTTCTCAACCCCATTACCTCACGCCACCATCCCTCCGAAATGAAAAAAGCCACCAATAACTGAACACACCTATCAATGTAATACCCCGCTTCCGATCTCCAACTGTGTGTCAGAGCTAGATCCAAAACCCTAGACCCAATTTTGTTCAACTTCCGAAAGCATGTTCGATTCAATTTTAAAATTTCAGTGTAGGATCTTCAACTGCCAAGAAATTCAGTTTTCAATTATTTTTGTGTTCGACCTTCTATTGACAGGGAGGTGGACGATCCAAAAGTACAAGAGGCTGATCTATGCTATTAATTTTCTCCACGTAAGTAATTTTTTGACATAGTGGCCAGACTTTTTGAACTTTCGCTAGATTGTTTCAACTCTTCCTTTTTTTACAGTAATTAGGGATTCATATGATGGAATTGGAAGTCGGTTAATCAACTATATTTGATTGCAGAACATATTTTTGCAGACTTTTTGAACTTTTGGTAGATTATTTCAACTTTTTCCTTTTTTACAGTAATTAGGGATTCATACGATGGAATTGGAAGTCGGTTAACCAAATATATTTGATTGCAGAACATATTTTACCACTGTATTTAACACTTCCCGATTTCCCCAAAACCAATTCTCCTTTCTTCTGACTTCCAATTCTTCTCAGCTTCTCCTCTGTCCAAAAATTACATTCAAAACTGAGGCGACTTGAGTCATTCAGTGATACTGACATTCAAAACATTCAAAAACTTTGAGAAACAAAGAATCGTTCGAAGGTACGTAGCTAATCGGAAATGGTTTAATTTGATTATAGTATAAAGTTTTCAATGACATTTTGAATTTCATTTCAGTTTTTAAAGATTTGGATCCAATTGTCATAGCAAAAGGAATGAACGGAACTGCTTTGCCATTTGAGTTGGTAATGATTAATTGATTGGAGAAATTATCAAAGTATGGGCAGCTTACCAACCATTCAAGGTAAGATAATTTGATTTCCAATATGAATTTCTAAATTACTCTTCCAGAAATTTATGATTTTTTTGTATATTTATACATCGCTGAATATATACACATAATATCAAAAGAAAAAAGGTAATTTTTATTCATTAATTTACTACAGTGGTTTACCAATATTTCAGTGGTAGATTTGAATTAGAATTACATGTTTGCTATAATATAAGAAGTTTAATATTGTACAATTTTGATTGACTACTGTCTTGGTTTAAGGTTTGTAGATTTGTTACGACCCGTATTGCTCTTGCTTTTTGCCATATTGTTCCACTTTCTACGGAAAATGGTTTTGTCATTTAGTATAAAATGTTGATAGGAGTTGGAGTTTTTTAAATGCAAGAGTTGAGTATGAAAATTTAGTTAACTCTGTTTTCAGATTCATTGCTTACCTTTTCTAATTTTGGATAAACTGCGTTATTAGTTCAACATAAACTCAGGGAACTTCAACGCTGCAATTGCAGCTGTAGAGTATATTATGGTCTACGTTATCATTCATTGCTGGAAGATTCATTGGAACAAAAGCAGAGTGAGCAACATTTTTTCAACTATATTGTGCAAAGTATACAATGCAACTATTTTTTAAAGATCTGAACATCATCCATGATTTCAAATACAATACACATATTCAAGTTTTCAACAGTAATTGCATATAACATAATGAATTCCGGTAAATGTGAATAAATGCACGTAAATACTTCAAAATATGAAATTTGACAAGGAAGATTATTATAACAAGAAACATAGTTTATAGATTTTTGTTGATTAGAATGGTTCATACTTAATAAGTTAGAAAAATGACATTCACATGATATACACAGATTACTTGCACTGAATATCACCAGTTCAGTTTCTAAGATTTGCAACTACTTTATCCTCTATTATTTGTTTCAATATCATAACCTGGTAAAGCAAAATTTGGACATAGTGCAGTAATAGGAAAGTATGAAGAGTTATTATGACTACTTTGATTTGCAACAGCATTTTTAAATTGCTATATGTATATGGTTTAATTTCTGAAAATTTGGACTTCATGCTGACTTAATGTTATAGCATATTATTTATTTTCACTTGCAGAACTAAGTAGTCTGAATGATGCATATCCCTTCGGACTGATTGGAATAGTGCTAATTTACATGGACATAAATGCTTGAGAAGTCAGAGGTAATCTTCTACCAATTCATACATGAAATGATTTTATATTTAAGTCATTTATATGAGTTGATATATCCATTTATACATTTTATCACTGTTATATTTTCTATACTAGGTATTATATTCACTACAGATGCTGAACAACGAGTACATTTTTTTGCAAGCTGTCAGCAAACTGGAAAGAGTAACAATTTTAGGACCTTTAATAATAATAGTAATGTGATGTCATATAGATATACCAACTGATATAGGAAGCTTTAAAGAAGATGAGAAAAAGTCTTCGGCAATGTCTTTTCTTTTACAAGAATGGAATTTTTCCTCTCAACATGACAGAATTGCCCAGTCCCCTAGACTTCTCGAAGTCAGGATTGTAGATTGTTCAAATAATGCAGCACCATTCTAGCATGTTGTTATCTGGTATGTCTTGACATGGAAAGGTTTTACCTCTCTATTGCAAATGGATGAAAGGCAATCAAAGGAGCTTTAGCACTGCTTGAAAATAGAGGGATACCACAGTAAGTTGATCAAGTATGCAATGCATCACTCCTTCTAAGAACATTGTAATTGAAATTATCTATTTTTGAACCATCTGATTTATTTATTTAAATGATTTAAGTGTATATCTTTTTTATTATTATATTTTTTTATTATTATAAACCATCACTATGGACCTTATATTTTTTCTCCACAGGTGAAAATTAAAATCAGAATTTATCTAAAGGAGCAACCCAACTTGGTAAAAATGTCAATCGTACTTGATGGAATAGAGGACAAAACTGAGTTCTGTATTTTTTTGTTTTTTTAATATTCGATAATCTTTACACTGAACCACCTTCAAATTCATGCAATGCATAGGCTATATATATATATGTGTATATATATATATCACACACACAAATACACACGTTTACATCTTATTTATAGCTCGATCTGCAACAACTTCGTTATTCCTTATCCTTCAATAGTTTTGTCATCCAAAAGATAATGAATTTATACTCCTCCGATCAATAATATTCCTGTAATTAATGTAGTAGTGTGTGTGTTTGTACCTATTATGAGTGTTGTACCACGTTCTTAAATCTTGCACCCTATAGGGACTACTAAATACCTGGTTTACATGTGTTTTTACCACAAAAACTAATAGCCCTGTACATTACCAATTCATGGATCGACTGCCAACATTTTCTTACCCACAATTCACATCTATAAAGCCAATTCAACCAACAATAGGCAATGTAAGTTACTTTGCATGCACAAATGACAAATGATAAAGTCAGTTTTGTAAGATCCAAAAAAACTTACAAATGATGCAATTTAATGTCCATTTTTCACATGCACATGCATCGCATTTTATTTTTTACCAGTAAAATAAAAAATTCCCCCATTATATTATGTCTTTCAGATAATATTTGTGTTTGAATGATGTCACCTACAATCTGTACCATCTTTTTACTATTTTTACTCTGTTCATTGTCATAACTTTTATCAGGGTTAGAACTTTATGACAATTATTAACTGTTGAATTCTTATTGGAAGAGTGCAGTCATTTGCCCTCCGACAAGCATGGTTGTGGAAGATGTCAAGGAGGCAGTTAAGAGTATTGACGGTCTACAAGTTCACTCTTGGTCGAAAAACATTTGTAACTATATGAACTGCAGTTGATTTGTATGTACCCTGTATGTGTACATGTTTGATTCTTCAATTTACTGTAAATTAAAACATGGGACGTATTTCTGAAAGTTTGGCCCCTATAATTATTATTTATACCTACTAATATTACAAAGTTTCACTAATTTCCACCTCAACTTGCGAACCTGTTGGAAGTAAAATAAACTGAACTATGAGTGCTTGGCAATGCAAAATAATAACTGACAGCATGTTGCAAAATAATATTACTAATATTCGTTTGACACTGATACTGCCTTGAATACATACATGAACTATCAGTCAACATACATGAACTATCAGTAAACATTGACGTAGATTTATTACATTCAAACGAAGCAAAATTAACACGGAAAAATATGTTCAAATCTAGGTATATACATTTAGCTTATAAGTGAATACCTTATAAGTGTGGTCATGTCATCTCCCTTTTACTTAAACACCTTACTCACGTAAAACATCAAGAGAGCAAATCATTTAGTGTTGTGAACATTGATTAATACCTGGCTTAAGAAATCATTAAACCACTAATTGGATGTTTGAGGAAAAAAAAACCCGCTTTTACAAAGTTTTCTACATATCTTAGACTCTGCAGGGCCTACAATGTAGCATTGTTCCATGTACCCATATTTTAATCAAAGCATGGTTAACCATACCGCATAATACATTATACAATTGTTCCATGTACCCATATTTTAATCAAAGCATGGTTAACCATACCGCATAATTAACCAAACCATCAAACTAAGCAAATAACTCAACCACCGATTACTCTTTACTAACTGAACTTTATATTGGCATGCAAACTGATGTGTATTTTGCAGAACAGATTTTCGTTAACTGTAGTACAAAAATCTATAACTTACAGAACATAAACGTGAACGACTGGAAAATACTCAAAGAGTTGAAGCTATACGTTTTGCGCCTGCAGTTATACATTTTCGTGTTATAAAAATGTATAACGTTTTGCGACTGCAGTTCTAGATGCTCATAACACGTTAAATAATTTGTATATAAAGCTATAACGTTTTGTATAAAAATCTAAAACTGCAGAACATAAACTGAACACGTACGTTAAATAATTTTTAAAAATCTATAACTTGCAGAACATAAACTGAACACGTTAAATAACGTTTGCATACAAAGTTAATTTGTACAAGTCATCAGATGAACATAAACGTGAACGACTGGATGTCTACAATTTACTATCAAATAGTTTCTTAGGTGCAACAACTCATTCTGTTTTCCTATCCCTACAAAATGCTTTCATATCTACCTCTGATCACCTACTATACGTAACGAAGACCATATTCTACTTCCATTACAAATCAAAGTTATTCTCTACGGTTCGCATGAACATGCGTTAATAATTCGTTACACCATATGTATATTACATTTCTTCCTACCCATCCAATGTCAGTCTGATCTTACGCTTCTTCCCATTTTCGATACAAATTTTCTACGTCCACGTCCATCTGCTGTAGATTCATTCTGCATGTCAATATCCAAAATATTCAACATTACATGTACGTCACAGTCATTTTGTCGCATTCAACAACTCTCATAGACATTGTTTCTTAACACTAGCTCATTCTGCGCACGTGCATCGCACGTGCCAATCTACTCATGTCAGATAATATAACTTACATTTCAATTCAAGAGGAAATCTGACATACCGATTCAAACTCAAAGTTACCACACAGTGGCTAAGTGGACCTCGGAAACAAATATAGAAATAAGCATAACACAAATTAGTCACAGATATTCATATCACAAAGGCGAAAACAGATATGAATATAACACATAGAAGTGTACATCAAAATAGTGGTCATAGAAGATCCACAATATCACAAAAGAATAGGTACAAGAGCTAGATAAAAGAATATGTATACATCAAGGAGTTTCTATCTCGAATGTATAACAACAAAAACTACTAAACTAAAGTAGTTAGCCAAAAGTCAGATGTCGGACCCTGATAAGAAGTCAAGCAGGAGCACCTGAAATATCTCGGTCTGACTCGAGTATTATTTAAGAAGAAAATAATAAACGGATCAGTCTAGCTATAAATATCAGATAAAATGATATAAGATAAGAGATATGACCAAAAACGTATGATAACAAAAATGCCATACTTTGTCAAGTATTCATCAATTAACAACGAAAATCATACAATATCTCAAATCATCACAAAACACCAAAAAGAATCAAATTCTTTAAATTATTCACCAAAACACAAATATTGATAGAGCTTATCAATGCAAACCACTAAAATTGGTGAAAGACAAACTAGAAATCACAACCAAAAATCCTGAAATCACAAAGGGGGGAGGCCTATCACAAACGGGAGCATGAAAACTCACCAACGTGTGTATCACAAATGGAATGCTATCCCATGGTCGCTAACCATAAAGCCGGTGCAACGACGTAGTGCAATAACGGTACGTCCGAGGAACCAGAAACTCAAATATTTCGGAACAACGACGTAGTGCAATAACGGTACGCCCGATGAACCCGAAACTCAATTAATTCGGAACAACGACGTAGTGCAATAATGGTACACCCGATGATCCAGAAACTCAAATAATTTGGAACAACGACGTAGTGCAATAACGGTACGCCCGATGAACCCGAAACTCAGTAAATCCCATAGGTCGCTAGCCTATAAAAATGAGACGAAGCTCAGTAGAACTGGGTACAGTCCCCCACGCGGACAAAGAGACATCGCACATCGCTAGTCTAAACCAAATGATCATCATCGATCATCAAGAAGTGTCGATTACACTAAGCTAGTAAATAAATGAGTTTAGCTTCATGTCCCATAACCACTGGCTTAACTTAAATATTTACGAACAAATTGTAGATTTCCACTCGAAAATTGTCACAAGATTTCAATCGAACAAGTCCAAAAATTAACCGATGAAGTAAACACAAGTGTTTCATACCACTTGTTTTGCTAAGCCGTTTAATTAGATTTTCTCATACGAATGAGGTAAAGGTTTGTATATACTAATAGATTTGAAAATGGTTTTATAAACGAGATTTGTATTAAAAATAGAGTTGGAATCATCTTTGTGAAAGAGTTGAATATTTACTACTAATATAAAAAACCTTTATATTTTAAAGTGACAAATCACAAAAAAGATTGTAGAAACAATCAATCACCAAAATCCACATTCGAAGACGTGAATCAAATCCATATAAATCGATACCGAATCCATCAAAATGGATATTCTCAAAAATCCCGAAAAAGAAGTCGTCAAAGTCGATAATAAATGATAACGACAAATCGGATTAACACGAATCGATTAAAATTGGAAACCCACGAATAATAGGCAAGTTGGACTAATACAAGCAGGTCAGTCGACTGAACCAGATGGTCAGTCGGCTGACACAATGCCTGGAAACTTTCGGTTTCCAGGTCAGTCGACTGACCCAGGTGGTCAGTCGACTGATATAGGGAGAGAATGTTTTCTGCCCCTGGTTTAGTCGACTGACCTACTGGTTCAGTCGACTGAACCTGCTTCCAGAGCAGAATCAGCCTAGCCCCCAAGTAGGGAAAAATTCTACCGGAAACGATCGACCGAGCAACTGCGACTAGGGATTTATGCCTAACGACAACCCAGCCTTATAGGCTCTTCGATACATCCCCCGGTAAACATGTTCAAACATCTATAAAAGGATTTACACAAAATTGGACTTTAGAAACCAAAAATTGGAAAATTCACCAAATCAATCCAAATCAAAAGCAAATGAACATGAATAGATGTTAGGAATTCATACCTAACAACAATGAAAGCTATAGACAAAGATGTGAGTTCAAAAACTCACCTTTTCAACCCAAAACAACAAATGAGAAGCTTTGAAATCAAAAGAAAGATCAACCACACTTCAACTTCAACTCTAGAAGCTCCAATCTAAGATTACAACAAATATTTCCTAAGTTAGGTTATAGGAAATTTCTGAAATTGGAGAGATATTGAGATGGAGAAGAAGAAGAGGATGCTTACCTAAGCTTCTCTTTGATTTTGGAGCTAGAACTTGAATTTGCGAAGGAAACTAGGGCTTAGGATTTTAGTTTCCAATCTCTTCCCCCATTTTTTCTAAAGCTTGAAGTGTTAGAAAAATAATAGAATGAATGAAGAGGAGAGGGGGTGGAGTTAGGATATAAGATGAGTTGTGTTAGTGGGCTGAAACCCAAACCCAAGCCCAAAGCCCTAAGTGAAAATGTCAAAATTCTACTCAACTCCAAACATATCGACGTTTATACTCAAAAAGGTCGCAAACGCCATTTTGGACTCAATGGAAGTGGTCTCGAGTCCCAATTCGACTGTTTGCAAAAAGTGACATTTCGGACTTGAATCCGACTAACGATGTTATATTTAAATAAAACATTTAAATATACAATAGTAAAATATGCGGGTTGTTACACTAAATATATGAAATATATATTACATGGGCGAACTACAAAACAATGGGCAAGAGATGATTGCTAAGGGCATGAAATTCATATTCGGAGAGGTACAATTGGAGAGGCGATGAGTTCGAGATGAACACATGTCGGGTTATGGTGATACCTCTAAAGTAATATTCAAAAATTAACTAAATTTAATTATATATATCATGTCAGTTACTTTCCTTTTAAATTAGTAATATAAAAAATAAAATATTATTTTAACTGTTATACATACAGCGATACACTAATAACATCTATAGTGTTTGTACCGCCATAAAGGAGGAGAGAAGGAGATCTATGAGGACGAGATCCACGTGTAAAATGTCGAAATTCAAGGTTTGAAGAGCAACGTGAGCGCATCAAAGAGCAGTCGAGGTCGGCTACAAACTTCATCGTTGAGATGTGGGAGATGCAGCAGCATAGGAACGATGATGGCTCCGTATGATGCGTGACGTTTTATATATTTCATTCATGGTGCATATATCATATGGATATTGTACATATGTTCGTATACGTTGGACCCGTGGGATGATGATTGTTTTTTATTGTGTAATTGCTGACATTTGTATGTTTATTACATGTGTTTTATGTTGATTTACTTATCTTTATGCAGTAAATAGTTGCTTTTGATGATATATAATTGTCTATGATGATGTTTCTTGTTGATACAATTTGTTTGGCAAAGTTGTTGGGGCTATATTTTACATTCGATTGTGTTATGGGCTAGACGGAAGCGACTGTAGCATAATTGTGCTGAAAAATGCAACAGGTTGGCATTGGGAAATCTTCGGGAATACTAGTTAAGAAATTAGCAAAATTAAAGTAGTAGGTAAAACATTTCAAATTCATAGGAAATTCTTGTCCAGAGCGTAGGAAATGGGTCGAGTATTGCATGGTCATGTCGTAGGTAATTCATCAATAATTTTTGTAGGTAATTCATCGGTAAATTTTGTAGAAAACAAACTCAAATTCGTAGGGATTTCGCTTCTAATTCGTAGGGAATGCATCGGTAAATGCACGGTAATGGCGTAGGTAATTTATCGATAATTTCTTGTAGGGAAGGCACCGGTAAATAGCTTATGGGTCTCATAAGGAAGGCATCGGGAAAATTATTCAATGTCTATTTTCTAGACGAAAATATTAGCATTGGTGGAACATCCGAAATGAATTCCCAACGCCACATCGACGTCAATTCCTTGATGGAATAGATGCCTAGTTTTGTAGTGACAACTCGTGCATTTTATGATTTTCAAAACTGCAAAAACAATAATTAAATTTTCTATATATTTGCACTTTTTTTTCTAAGTTGTATTTTTAATAAAGGGAAAAGAAATCATTTTATCGTTGATTTAGGTATATTTTAAATGGAAAACTGAAATCCATCCACGTTTGAAAGAAAAAAAGAGCTTGCAATACATTTCTATAAAGGGTAATTTTGTTTAAAGGACAAATAATTTAAAAGGTTTATTCATAAGGATGCGCACAAATAATTTTCTTCCAAAGGACAGGCCCAAAGCCCATTCGCGCGTCTCCATTTCCTTCATTCGTCTTCCCGTTCGATTTTCAAATCCATTTTCGCCTTTAGGATACAAAATAAAAATACAAAAAAATGGCAAACGAAACCACAGGAAAATCGCTACCCCCATCTCCATCGCATACTTCAGCCGATAAAAAACAAGCAGAGTTTCAGCACGAATCTGATACCTTATCCCCTTAATATGATAGTCGACAAAAATCTAAAACCTTAGCGCCTCATTCTCATAATCAGCTCGAATCTGGAGACGTAGAACCTCAATCTGAAAATTGAGTTGAATGTGAAAATCTAGCACGTGAATCTGATATTCAGCACGAACCTGATACCCTACCTCACAAAACTGATACCCTACAACCTCATTCCAAAACTCATCACGAATCTAATACCCTAGAAGCTCTATCTGATACTAAGCATGAATCTGATACCTTAGCAGCTGTATCTGATACTCATCATGAAGAAAATATCCTAGCTCCAGTAAAGGCACAACAGGAATCTGCAAAGTTAAGACTATTAAAACGACCAATGGAAGAAGAAATACAGCAAAAAAGAGAAAGAAGAACAAAACAGAGACATCAAGAAAACAGAGCAGAAGAAAAGGTAAATGATATTATGAAATAAAGCATAACAAAACCATTGTAGATTGATTATGATACTATTGAACTTATTTTACAGAAAAATGAAGAAAGCATGCAGGAAAAAACAGCAGGTAACAAATCAACTGTTGAACAGGTGCAAAAAGGAGAGTTAAGATCAAAGAAAAAAAATGAGAAAACAATTCAGCAGCAAATTCAACAGGTAACCAATACCATTAAGTTATGAAACTGATACTATTAAATCATTAGATATATTTTAACAGTGTTAATATGTTAAACAGGAAAAAGATCAAACAAATAAGGGAAAACAAATAGCAGTTGAGGAATCTGAAGATGAACAAGTCAATACAGTAGGATTACAAGCCATATCACTTATAAAGATTTTCATGTTCAAAAAGTGATACCTATAGTTTGTTTTGTAGAAGACAAAGCTTAGTTGGTTAAAAAATAGATTTCATTGTCATTCATTACAAAACTGATACTAATATATTGGAAATATGATACCCAACATCTGTTAGAATTAACGTGATACTTTGTATTCGGAGAAATTAATTTTACCACGACACATAAAAACTGATACCAACATCCTACAATAGTGATACCTATTGTCTAATTAAGTGTAGCTGGTTCATTTTAGTTTACAAATTATTTCACCATCTTTTTTCGTAGGAAAACTGATACTAAATTCTTACAAAATGGTACCCACTGTATAATATGTTTTAGTTCATATTTCAATGTTGCAATTTTTTCAATAAATTAATACCTATATTTCACAAAATGATACCCACTGTATAACAAACTGATGTTAGGTGTGGCTCGCATTGTATTAGAGTGGGTGCGTAGATTGGATTATGATTAGTCCTACATCGCAAGATATTCTAAAAGAGATCAGCATATATATGGGATTGGTAGCATGTAACAACAAGGGATTTCTTTTGTTACAAATAAATGTTGCCATGAAAATATATATGCTCTGGGGGATGTAGGGATATCCAGTCATGATGCTGGCACCAAAAGAGCTTCGTTCAGTGGTCTTTCCCTTCTTCTACACTGAATGAAGCGCGCGCATAGTGGAAGATGCGAGGGGGTGCCGAAACAATTTCAACATGGTATCAGAGCCGATGGTTCGATGGGACCAATATGATGCAGCATTGACCTAAGTATGCTCCAATATGTGGTTTGAGTTCGGGATTCTCATTAAGGTGGAGTTATAAGTTAAAAACGCGGTCTGCTCCAACCGTGGAAAAGAGAACTCTTTGTGAAACCGCTTGGCCAAACTGCTGGAGGTGGTAGCGACCTAATCTAATCTGCTGGAGGTGTTAGCGACCTTATCCAAGTATTTGAGGACTCTGTATAACTTCAAGTTGAATTGAGAAAAATGCTCGCCAAGGTGGAGATCTGTTAGGTGTGGCTCGCATTGTATTAGAGTGGGTGCGTAGATTGGATTATGATTAGTCCCACATCGCAAGATATTCTAAAAGAGATCAGCATATATATGGGATTGGTAGCATGTAACAACAAGGGATTCCTTTTGTTACAAATAAATGTTGCCATGAAAATATATATGCTCTGGGGGATGTAGGGATATCCAGTCATGATGCTGGCACCAAAAGAGCTTCGTTCAGTGGTCTTGCCCTTCTTCTACACTGAATGAAGCGCGCGCATAGCGGAAGATGCGAGGGGGTGCCGAAACAATTTCAACAACTGATACCTATATTTCATAAAATGATACCTGTTGTTTGTTTAGTTGAAGACAAACTTTGTAATTTTAAAAATAATTTTTCAATAGTTTGTAACAAAACTGATATAGTTATATTCATAAAATGATACCCACTATCATTGGTGGAATTTTCTACTCCATAATTGAAATTATTTCTATCACAAATATAAAACTGACACTAATGTAATGCAAAACTGATACCTACCATCTGTTTTTATAGACATGATATCTTAAAATTGATATACTGTTTGTTTGAACCAAACTAATACATACACCTTACAAACATGATACTCACTTTATCTTTCTTTGAACTTTATACTTTTAATTATAAAAATTACTTTCAGCGTAATTCGAAACAAAGTTAACACAAATATAAGCTAAAAATGATACATGCAATATGTTTCTTTTGAAGTTATCATGTAGCAATTTTAGAAGTATTGCAACCATAATTTTGAAGAAATTAATACCTACATTTAGAAAAAATGATACCAAATTTTTGTTAGATAAAAATATCATGTTTTATCTCATGTTTATGGAAACTGATACCGCTATATCATGTTATATATTGTTATGTTTCAATGTTGTTTGTTTCACTAACAACTTAATGCCACTTTTTCATGAGATAGGATGATGATGATTTTGTGACTCCATGTCGTAAAAGCATGCATGCAACATCAAAAGAATCAAACAAGCAGATAGCAAAATCTGAAGATGTTAAGCCAGAAACTGCATATAGATGTGGCTTACAAGCTATTTTCAAGATAATGAAACCGGTCAAAGAAAAAATGGACTGAGCAAAAAAAAAATCGACATATTAAAGAAGACACCATTTTACAACTTCTTCAAAGTCATCTATGAAGAAAAAATAACAATGAAAGAGTGCAAAAAGCATCAACATAACTTGGATGCTTTATACAACTGCTACTGTGTGGAAACTGATACCTTCGTCTTTGGAGAAGACAAAATGAAGGTCACTGCCAGAGATATAAGTTTGCATTTTGGTCTACCATTGAAAGGAATAAACATAGAACCAACAAAAAAATTGATGAGCAAAACCATTCCACCAAACTGCAAAGAATTTGCAAGTAGAAACTTTGGCACGTGTACTTACATAACAAGAAATGTTGTGGAAAGAAGAATAAAACAAGAATATCAAAAAGGAAAAAAGAAAATGAAGAAGATCTGCCTTTGTTGATAATAATGCAAACACTATTGACATTTTTCTTTCCCAACAACCAACAAAACTAAGATGGAGAATTCTACCATATTTGATTAATAGTGAAACAATGCAGACTGTCTCATGGCAAGAAACAATAGAGAAAAATTTTAGTAAATTTGTCAAAAAGTTTATCTTCAAGCCAAAAAACATGTTTGGATGTTCCATGCTTCCATTGGTAAGATGTGTTATGCAAAATATTATTAATTGAAAAAAATGTTATATTCAATATTCTTATC
This sequence comes from Allium fistulosum, assembly GCA_030737815.1. NCBI lineage: Eukaryota > Viridiplantae > Streptophyta > Magnoliopsida > Asparagales > Amaryllidaceae > Allium > Allium fistulosum. The sequence goes on from CM060903.1 coordinate 82,983,379, forward strand.
TAATCATATCTTTAAATGTTTACAATATTGCATCTGTGAGAAAATGAACCTCATCCAACCTAGAAGGGAACTTGCTAAAGATTTACCCAGATTTGCACGATGGGATGTAAGAAAGCATAAAGACATTGTTGTGAAACAATTTTTGAATGATGTAAAAGTTGGCAAGGTAAGTTAAAATTCAATCTTACTTACACTAATCAATATCAGTTTACATTTTATATTCTCTCTGTGTGTGGTATCAGTTTCAACACTTAGAATAATTTTTGTCTCTGCATAGTATCAGATGTGCCTCTTTGCAGTATCACTTTAGCTTCTGATTAGTATCAGTTTCAATGTGTAGCTTTAACACATTAGCTTTTGATTAGTATCACTTTAGCTTTTGATTAGTATCAGTTTCAATGTGTATCAGTATCAATTTTTCCTCAGTATAGTATATTTTGTCATTTTGCACAGTATCGGTTATAATACACAATAATACTTGGTATCATTTTTAACACTATACACAATCAATTAGTAAGTGTACATAGTATCAATTTCATTACTATTATATTTTTTTCTATTAAACAAATCACTTATTAATGTCAATTATAACATATAAGTTACAACATACCATCATAAAACATTTGCATTTAATTTTAAAACAAAATTTCTATTTTAATTACACAGGTAAAAGAAATAAGCACTATTCTTCCACATGACCACAAGCTACTCCAAACAGCATCAAAAAAAGGAGAATCAAGTGACAAAAGAAAAGAGAACCAACGAAAAAAAAGAAAAATTGAAGAAGCTGAACAGAGTACTCGATCTTTTGAAGATAATGTAAGCTTTAATATTTTGCAAATGCACATTAAAGATTTGGAAGAAGAAGGTAAGAAAACAAAGAAGCAATTGGACAAAGAAAAGAAGTTGAGGATAAAGGTAGAAAAAGAAAATTTAAAATTGAAAGAACAACTGAGAGAACTCAAATCAAGACTAGAAGAAAATGAAAAGAAAAATTCAGAAGTTGAACTAGAGAGTAAGCACATGGAAGATGAACCTGACAACATTCTAGATGAACATGCACATGTAGAAACAGAAATAGAAAACAGAGAAAAGAAATCCACAACTGAAAACAATGAAGAAGAGAATGAAGACAGAAATGCTGAGTCTCATGTAGAAAGAGCTAACACAACAACTGAAATAAACGAAGATCCATGTTTAGATATAGAAGCCCAAAATGAAGAAAAACATTCATAGCTGAAAAGAATGAAGAAGAAAATCCAAAGTGTCAACACGAACCTACAAAGTGTGAAGAAAAAATAACATAAATGGATAGGTACATGATTTTTTATTATTAATAATAACACGGTTTGATTCGAATTCATGCTTACTTATGTTATAAATAATTTTGAGTATAAATTAAAAATAAACTAATACCTAAATGTATTAAAAAATGATACCTACGTTCCGTTTCTTATAACTTGATGGTCTGTAAATTGAACTATTTATGTTGACCATCATTTAGTAGAAAATTGATACCAAGATAGTGCAGAATTTATATGTAGTAGATGTTTGATTAGAACTCATGGTTGGTTATTTTATAAACAATTTTCACTATTAAATAAATCAAAACTGATACCTGTATGTATGAAAAACTGATACCTAGTTTCTGCGTGAAAAACTAATATCAATGCAAAAATGATACCCATAAAATGCCACTATTAACATTATTGATACTAATAATATTATATTCATTCACCAATAACAAAAACTGACAACTTCTTATTGTTAATATAGATCCTCAACTGAAAAAATGTAGAAGAAGTTAAAGACACAACTGCTGACACTAATACAGAACAAGTCCACCAAACAACTGAAAAAGAAAATACATGCATGGAGACCGAAACAGCAACTGAAATGCAAGAAAATGTGCTCCAACCAAACGAAGATACAGCTATGGACACAAAAGAAAAAAGTGAAGACATGCTGAACAAAATAAATGAAACAGTGTTGCGAACAAATGAAGATAAAATGACGCAAAAAGAAATAGAAGAGGCTCAAAATTTTGAAGAAGATACCAGTAAAGAGAGCAAAGTTACATGGTACAGTGATGTAGTACTAGACCTAACACCTCCATCTTTCAATCTCAATATCACACAACAGTTGCAAGAGGGAATAACAGAAAAGGACAAAGAAAACAAACCAGCAAAACCTCCTGGTCGGAAAAGGAAACAAACAGTTCAAAAACCAGCTTCTTATGTGAAAACAATAAAACAAGAGAAAGGAATAAAAAGAAAGCCCCAACTTTGAATATGGTCAGAGAATGAATAAAACAGGAAAAAAACAAAAACTTGAAGAAAATAAAAATGATGAAAAACTTGAAGAAAATGAAAATGATGAAAAAGAAAGTGCAAAAGAGTCAATCCCAATGCCAATTCAAGTAATAGAGCTAACACTTTCAAATTTAGGACTAGGACACTGCAGTAAAACCTTGGCAAACTTGAATATAGAACAACAAAACACAATCAAAAGTTTCTTTGCTATGACATCATCACAAGAGTAAGTTTACAAACATATATACTAATGCTACATATTAAAATAACATTGTATAATTGATATGTGTCTTATTTTATTAAAATAGAGATGTAGCATGGACAGACAATGACACAATTAGAAGAGGATGTACAATAACAAAAAAAGTACTACGACAACTTCTTGAAGGAAATGCCACACATGGATCAGTACACACTTTTTTTTGCTTAATAATACTGCTACCAATAAAAGTAACTACAAAAAATAATGTCTAATAGCTATTTCCAATGCTATTTATACCAAAACTGATACCTATACATAACCAAAAATGATACCTAATTACTATTTGTTATAAAGTGATGGTCTATTAGTTGAATTATTTATTAACCATCATGTATGACAAAATAAATACCAAAATAGTGCAAAACTAATTCCTAGTAGCAGTTGATTTAAATTCATGCTTACTTTTGTTTTCTAGTAGTAGTTGATTCAATACCATGCGCAAAACTGATACTAAGTCAGTGCAAAAATGATACCCAGAAGCTGTTTCATCATATTTCATGCTTAATTATTCTTGTACTTTGTAATATATATTACCACTATTTAAATTAAAGATACTAATTATTATCGAATATTGCTTCACCAATAACAAAAACTTACATTTTCCTGTTGTTAATATAGATAATTAGCTGGTATTTATCTAAATGCGGGCTGAAAGAGCACAACTATGCATTCACAACAATAATGACGGTAAATAAAACTTTAATATGCAATAATATCATAAATGCTACATATATTGAATCCTAACTTATTTTTTTATTTAACAGCAATCTATAGTTTTCAATGTACATGGAATTATAAAATCTTTAGTGTTGCCTTTCCTTGAACAAATTGTGGATGATGAATACACAGATGCTATATATTTCCCCTTGCATTGTGAATACCATTGGACACTAGTAGCTTTGACATACCCAACAATGCAATGGAGTCATCTAGATTCTAGACGTCCTAGAAGGAATTCTAATGAAAGAAACAACCCCACTCTAAAGAATGCAATGATATTGGTATGATATATTTTTGTTATGAAACAAAGTAATATAATTGAAACAAATCAAACATTAGCTAACTTTGTATCGTTTTGTCTTCAATAGAGAAATAAAGTTGAAGAAATGCTGAAAGAACTTTGGAAAAGGAAAAACATACAGGATAAGGAGATGAAGGGAAATGAAATGCATTAGATACCATGTGCACAGCAAGGATCGAACACGTAAGTTGTTTATGTTATTCAAAATGATACCTACTAACTATTAATTAATACTGCAAATTTTCTTTTAACTAATACCTAGATACTGCAAATTACAGACAAAAACTAATACTCAAAGTTACTTACTGACAAAAATTATTGACTGCTAAACTGATACCTAGAAACTGAAAATTACAGACAAAAACTGATACCTAGATACTGAAAATGATACTTAGTGACTGCTAAACTGATACTGCAAATTATAGACAAAAACGAATACCTAGATACACAAAACTGATGCTGCAAATTTTCTTTTAAACAGGCTTAACTGTGGTATATACGTGATGATATTCATCGTATCAATGAACAAAAGCCAAATACCACTCAAAATAGCCCCTGAACCTGAAATTTAGAGCAAGAATTGCATATGAGATATTGACTGACAAAGAGCACTGCTGGAGCTTAGCCAAGTTCATGTCAAGTTTGGAAGAAGAAAGATAAATAAACAAATCAATCATTTTGCAAAAAGTGTTGCTATTTTCACATGAACTGATGTACATTTTAGATATTTTGTTATATGTAATTGAATTTAATTTCTGTTTTAATGTTGATACAATCAATGCTTGATATTAGTACAATTTATTGTACAAGCTATGAACATATTTCTGGTGATGTGAAAATTAGATTTTGTTACTTTCTATCATAGTTTATATTTTGTTAACATATTTTGTTTTAAACAGTGTTGACCGCAGAATATATGTCATGATTTACATTGCATCACTGAACATAAACATGATTCCAAAAAAGATCCAACAACACACTGTTATCAAAACTAGAGCAAAACTGACAATAGACATATTGATAGATAGTAAGCACTATTAGAATGTAGCTGATAACCTGTCAAGCAAAGAAGGTGTAGAAATTGAGAATTTTGTGTATTAAAGTAAATCATTGTGTTGTTTCACAATTAAATTTGGTACTTGTGAAGTAAAAATATTCTGTTGCAATTCGGTACTTGTGAAGTAATGATGTTCAGTTCTTAAAACAATGCTGATCTTACTTGTAAAAACAATGTTGATCTGCTGGAATGATATGTTGTAGTTGATGTTCTTTTTTTTCCTGCTGTTTATATTATAACAAGATTATATATTGTATGTTCTATCATGCAACTATTGATCCTACATAATATTATCAGTTTTATGATGCAACTATCAGTTGCATAATGATACTATCATATTTCATATCATATTTCAATACAAAACAGTAACTTGGTATCAGTTCTAAAAACTAATAGTATTAGTTTTGCTAAAACTGACACTCAACATACTTTATTAAACAACAATTAGTGCCGGTGTCAGTTTTGCTAACACTGGATATCATTCTAATTATTTATTGGTACTGGTGTCACTTCTAGCACGTATTATAATATACGAAACTGATACTAAAAACTAACCAAAACTGATACTAAAGTCCTTTATATCCAATCAAACAAACATTATCTCCAACCAATAGATAGCATGTATCAATTCAACCATCTTCTTCAATCAATTAGACAATGATTATGAGATCCCATATACCATGCTATCAACTTTGTTATAAATAAGTAAAATATACAAAATTGAACAAAACTAATATCACACAATGAAAAATTGATACAATATTTTATACCAACAAAATACGAAAAATGATACTAAACAGCTGATACTAACAGTATGCAACATATATCAAAACTAAAGATTAAAATAAATAAATAAACACCAGAACTGATACTGTAAAAACATATAACTGATACTAAAACTGATAGTATCATTTATACTAAATAGCTGAAATTAAAATTAATTTTATAATATGCTATACTGAATACAAATTAATAACAAGGTTCAATTACAATAAACCGCCAAAACAAGTCACACATCCACTTATTAATCTGAAAAAATTCAAAATGTAAAATCAGATCATATCCTCTTTGAAGCTTGACAGTTCCGTTTATTATGACCAAACAGCTTGCACTCGCACATTTGTTTTGCTTGTTCTGAAAATATGAAAATCCTCCTTTGCGCTTGACTGATGGTCTACCAGCACCACGTTTCTCCTTTGGTTGCTTGATAACATCTTGAATGCTACCATCAACAATAGGCCTATCATAATTTGGAATAGGATTTATAGCATTGGCATAAGAACATCGCTAAGCATCAGCAGTGAAATAATTCTCGACAAAATCATATACAGACAACTTAGACTTGTTCATACACTTTATAGCATGAGTACAAGGAAATCCCGTAATTTTCCATTGGTTGCAACTACAAACTCGGTCCTTCAAATCAACACAATGAGAGTTTGGGGATTTCACTTCAAAACCAAAATCAGAAGATTTATATACATCCCATCCAAATTCTTCTTCAATCAATTCACCTAAACGTAACTCCATAGAAGGGTCTTTGTTCTCCACAAACGACATTCTTCTCTTCTTCTTGACATTTGTTCCATAATCTTAGCACGAATACCATCTAAACACGAAGTAATAGGCAATGCTCGTTCGTCTAAAATCCAACTATTAAAACTTTCTGCAACATTCGAACTATATTCACCATAACGTTTCCCTGGAAAAAATAAGTCCACTCACTTAACAAATGGCTTATCCTTTAAAACATTCACACCAGCAACACCACCAATTTGACAGAACTTAGAATGTGCTCCTTCAAATTCATATAGATTAGAAGCTCTAGAACACATTTTGAATAGATCAACAATAGACACATTTGCATTTTTGGCTTTTACTGCTAAAAGAAGATTTTATTCCATATGCAAATAGCAATAACTGTGATAAGCTGAAGGAAAAACATCACGAAAACCTGAAAGCAAACCTTGGTGGCGATCTGACATAAAAACCAAAGTACGATCTTCTTGAAGCATTTGTTTTAAATGGTTCAAAAACCATGTCCAATTATCCACATTTTCTACAGAAACTACACTCATAGCTAAAGGGAAGAAACCTGAAAATGCAAAAGTAATTAGTAAAAAAAACTAAAACTAATTATGACCATAAATCTGAAACAATTCATGAAACTGATGCTAACAGTAAAAAAAACTGATACCGAAAACCTGATACTGACCATTATAAAAATATTGATAACCACGACATTATGCACATTAATCTTCATTCTAACACAACAAAGTAATGAACATTGACATATATTATGATACAAATGAAATTTCAATACTACATAACTATATATGATACCATATATTAACATACTTGAAACTGATACTAACATTATACATAAACTGATACTAATCTCCTGCTAAGCAGTATGAAATTATGATACCAAATACAAACTTACAATTCAATACAATGTAAATTCTGATACTAGAAACTTGCTAACTGTAAACTACATATCTTAAAACTGATACCAACATAATACAAATTATAATAACAAATTAATATTAATGCTAATGCCAACTATTATGATCTCAATACAAATAAATCAAAACTGAAAACAAAGACATACATTGATCGCCATTTTTTGCAGTAGCACCCATCAACACACCAGGACGTCCCTTCAAGTGAGTAGCATCTAAGAATATCATAGGACAACAATACTTGAAACCAAGTAAACAAGCGCCAAAAGCAATAACCACCCTCTCAAATTCATTACTACAAAGATCAACATCCATATCAACATAACTATCTGGATTAGACTTCTTCACTACTTCCAAATACCAACTCAAATCATTATAAGACAAAGCATCATTACCATGCAACTCCATTAATGCAAGTTGTTTTCCATGATAAGCATAACCGTAAGACAACTGAAAATTGTATTCTCTTCTAAAATCAACTATAATATCTTTAGGCTTTTTACTAGGACAATCACGGATCTCGTCAATAATCAACGATTTAACAAACGAACTAGATATATGTGGATTATTCACATTTCTAAGACCAGCCCCACAAGAATGATCAGCAATCATATTTCTCATAAAAAACTTTTTCAATTCTCCAGAATCACAAGAATCATGGACTTTGAAAAGACAACTATCCTTATATGAAGAGCAAATTACAGTAACTCTTGTAGCACAATTCTTTAAAAATACTAATTCATACCCCTTTTGAATTTGATATGCCATCAAAAATCCTCTAAAATGTTCAGCTCCTCCAAAACAAAAACCAATAAAATCCAAAATGCATAATGTTGACCCTCTCCTCAACATATCTTTTAAATAACTTTTACCATTAACAACAACATTTGAACAGACAGATACAATAGAAGACGAAGAAGCACGAATATTAGATGAACTTGAAATAGAAGCACCATCAACATATTCCAATTCAGAACCCTTAACCTTAACAGTAAAACCAAAGAAAGAACTTTTCTTGTATAACTGAAAACAAATTATACTCTGAATATCAGAATCAGTATCAACCATAATAACTTTATCATCAAGTACATAAGAAATCTGAATAGAAAAGTAGTTAATTGAGACCAACATCGACATATCTCATTTTTCAAATCATACAAAGAGCAATCGATAGACAATCGAATGCTAAAAGTGTTATTATTCAACACAAACAGACAAAGAAGACTGTTATCACCACTACAAAAAAAAATACAAATAAAACATTAGTAAAAATATGTTCAATTTAAAACATTAGTTTTTCCATTTCACAAAACTGATACCTAGTTACTGATAATAAAAAAAATGATACTAAAAAAAATGACCAGAAAACTGAACCTAAAATATGATATTTTTCCACTCTATCACAACTTTATATACAACCCAAGCAATGATACTTTTCCAATCATCCCAACATTAATGCAAGATAAATTAAATGTAAAGCATATTAGAATACAACACTGCATAAAGAAACGAATAAAAAAAACCTGGTGCTGCTTTCAAAAGTTGCCATAGAAGAACAAACAAACAATCAGAAAAACAACACTGCATGTAATTTGTAAAAACGAACACAATTAGAAATCACAGACAATTTTTTTTAAACTCTAATAGAAAAAGAACAAAAAATAGAATAATATAAGCATACCTAGTTAATACAATTTCAAGAAAAACGAGATCACAATAGAAATATGAAAAGAACGAGATCGACAAACACACATGAGAAAAATTTGATCGATGAACTACAATTTTCAGAAGAACGAAATTGAAATGACCGAACGAGATCGATCGATATTTGATTGCGAGAGAGATATTGGATCGCGACAGAAAATTTTGATTGAAAGGAAAAAGAAGAAGAGCGCGAAAATGGGCTGGAAGGAAAATACGATAATTTGTCCTTTAGAGAAAATTATTAGTGGGCTGTTCTACATCCAAAAAAAGCCTTAAAAATTGTCCTTGAGGAAAATTTCATGTTCTATAAATGGAGATTATGAACACACCATTCTTTTCAAACTTAATCTACTTCAGTCCCTCTCCAACAAAAAAACAAAATTTCAGGAAATACCTATAATTATTTTTAGCTAATATTCATAGTTTTTTTTTTATGCAAATATTAGCAACAAAAACTATTATTTTGCAAATATTTTTTTAACTGGTTCACAAATATTTACTGAAAATCTACAAATTTTCGCAAGAATGACTCATTGGTGTTTTGTTAAACATACCAGATGCATTTGAAATTTATGGAAGTGTATATAAAATTTCCCTTTTCGTTATTACTAAGTGATAGTTTTTATTCTTAAATAAATCCATTGTACGCTAAAAATGAATTACCAAATGACATCTCATTTAACAAATTGGAATAGCTGTAAACAAAGAAGTGTAATTGTTCACATGAATTGTAGAAAGTAATAAAAACCATAATGTAATTTTGGGTTTTAAAAAATGTCCTTTGAACCTTGAACTTTCTTCTGCTATTAGTAGAAATGATATGACATAATATTAAATAATTTGTACTATCATTGATTTCATGTCACTGACATATCATCATTTTCAGTTGTGTAGCTTGCAAAGATAATGCCGCCACAGACACCATTTTTCTGTTCATTAAAATATTCATACAAAGATGCTCTTCAAACTATTATGTAACTTCATACATTTTTTTTTCCTTGTAAGTAGGCACCCAATTTAGTTGCTACATCATTGAGAACCAAATAAAATACTATCAGAAATATAGAGCATCAAGTTGTAAATTAAACTAGTACAAGAAAATCAAAAACGAAATCAATGAAGCTCAGCCCTTGTTTTATAAGTAAGCTGAAGATCATGATCAGTACCAGTCACTACAATCAGTATAAAACTGATCAAACATGTACATTTCAAAACGAAGTTGAAACTCATCTGAATCAACCGAACTAACCATTGCACCTTTCGTATTAGCACAAATTTGTTGTACGAAGTCGATTGCTTGCCTTGCAATTTGCTGACAAAAACGATAATCATGATTGCAGTTCATATAACCATATACATCAGGATTACGTGCCACCACACATGAATATCCTTCCATTAGTTTACCTTTTACAAAGAGAAAGTTTGGGCTGAATACGTCAGCGTCATTGTATGTTTCTGAGTTGCATCCAACGATGGCAATTGTTGAGATTATATCATTTGAGCATGATCGCGTTGAGAATAAAGTTAGCATGATAATTATTGTAGTTATACAAGTTGGTGGTTTAGAAGCCATTTCTACTCTTAGTTGAAAGAAACAGTGAGAACAAAGCTATAAGTTATGTAAGTAGATGCTACATGTTTACAAGTGCTTATTCAGAATAATCTATAGGTTCCTTGAGCATTCCGAATCAATTTTTCAATGATAGTACAGATTGGACATGGAAACTATACCCATAAAATACTTAGCATGAAATCTTGTCTGTTGTTTTGTTTATTGAAAGTATTGTTGGTCATATAAAATATAATATTGAGCATGAATCTAGATAAAACACTTGTAAAACTAAATGACTGTGCAATACCTTGTTTCTTGTTTACTAATTTGAAGAATCTGAATCTTTTGTTTGTTTGCTGTACACCTAGAAGTTTACAAAATAGGATGACCTGTACTGGTTTTAACATTTATCAGTAAAATAAAGTATTAAAAAGATTGAAGGATGCCCACCATGGAGCTCAAATCCACAAACCACAACCACAATGAAAAGAGCTTTGCACCCTACCAACCGAGGAAGATGGGAATTTAGCTAGGAAAGGGAAATTATATAGCATGCTTATACTTATTATAAATACACATATGACATATCAATATACACACATATAGCCCACAATAAATACTACTAAGACTGTTGCTGTTACATAACATCCTTGTTTCTATTATGACACTTTAAAATTACATCTAACAGTCTTGTGATTATGTTCACTCTTATATGGTGCAACAAAGATAGGTATGAAGGCAGGACATTAATTCTACTACCATAATTAAAATTATTAGAAAGATGTTTCTAAACGTTTGATTACTACAGTAGCTAAAGATCCAGACGTATGTGGATCATTAGCATGTCCCTATGTACCAGCTAAATGTGATGGTTATGTTGTTAACTTCTTGCTATGTCAAAAGCTTCTTGCCCGAATTCTAAAAGGGCGCAAATTAATGGTACTTATGTTTAAGTTTGTTACGAACCTGACAGTTTTAACAGAGCTTATGAAATAGCTGTTTGTTAAATCTATTATGTAACAGATTATGGGTATTCAGAGTAACAGCCTTCTCATATATGAAATCTATGCGTATACACATTGTGCCGTCTTGTATAGATAGAAATGTATAATATACCTTTACGCAGAAAAAGTAGAATATAGATGAAAATTTAAGTCATATGTGTTAGCACTACGATGAACATACATCATAGTTTAAACAGAAGGAAAATGTAATATTTATGTATGATGACAGGAGCGCAAAAGTTACCATCACATCTACAGTTCATTATTTAACAGAAATTGTATTGTACCATAAAACAGACAAATGGGTAACTAAACAAATGGATGGTATAACTCAAAATAAAACATGGCAATCTGGGAGTAGAGAAGACAAACCTTTCTTGTGCGAGGAAGGCGAGGCAAACTATCTCTTATCGCTTTATATTCTTGAGGCCATTTCTCTGAAATGTAATTGAATATCTTATAGGTCTGTAATTTATAACACCAAATGGTGGCATCAGCTTTTCTTGTGGTAAAAAATTAAAATATGTTATAAAATACGTTTGGCAAAACATTCCTGCGATTAGAACTCTATTTTACGACTAGTTCAGAACAATCGGTATCATTTCTACAGTATGCATCGCATAAAATTAAAAATTACAGAGAATATAATTCTGCAGGATTTCCTAAAAATGTTCAACAGTGCAATCAAAAGAAGCAGGTCTTTGAAACCAATGATTTTCAACTTTTCAGTAAATAAAAGAAAAGCTATCCAAGTAATATAAGAAAGTGACTAGCTTCTAGTAGAAAATCAGACTTCAATGACCTTTAGTGTATGCAACTATATGCAATTAATAATGAAGTTGGGTACATGGAAAGGGGGAAATGGGGACAGTCATCAAAACAATATAAAATATTGTAATACAGTATCATGCATGTAATAGTCTTAGTTCTCCCATCTATATCTATGCACACTCAAAATTCAGGACACGATTCATTTTTTAGAATAGCAATTCCCTCTATCTCAAACTTTTGGCTCACAACACTCAATAATATACTCCCGGTGATTACTCCCTCGATCAGTCTTCGAAAAGAAACTCTAGGACATCAAATTAGAATCCTTGCAACAGGAGAAATATTCGTTTGAATTATTCTTTTAAATATATGAAATGAATATAACACTAAATATATTAAATACATACAACAGGAGAAGTATGAAGCTTGAGCCTTCGAACTACAAAACAGTAGACAAGAGGTGTTTGCCGAGAACGCGAAGCACACATTCAAAGAGGTCGTATCGATTAGAGAGACGACCGTGAGTTCAAGACGGTCACGCATGTTGGGTTTGGCAATGCCCTAATGTAATATCCAAAAATTAACTAAATTTAATCATATAAGTCATGTCAATTAATTACCCTTTAAATTAATAATATAAATAACCAAATATTATTTTAATTATTATATATATATATATACACACACACACACGGTCATGCAGAGATAGCATCTACAGTTTTCGTGCGGCAACGGAGGAGGAGAGAAGATATGATGTTGAGATCCACACGAGAGATGTCAAGACTCAAGGTTTGAAGAGCGAGGTGGGCGGCATTAAGGAGCATTTGAGGTTGGTGACAAGACTTCAACGTTGAGATGCGGGAGATGCAGCAACTTAGGAATGGCAATGGCTCATCGTGTGATGAATGAGTTTTTATATATATTCATGGTATATTATGTGGATAGTGTATATATTGTTGTGGGAATTCCAACTTGAGACCACTCAAATCAAAACCCCAAAGCACGACGGAAAACGAGATCGTGGTAAAAGTACAAACACAACCAATCAATATCTCAAATCTCAATCCAATCCAACACCAATCATCATCACTAAACAAGCAACAGAAAATCAAAGCAATAATGATAAAATAAATCACACACCGATTTATAGTAGTTCCACTAACGCATTGTTAGTGTACATCCACTTTGAGAGAGAGAGCCTTTATTAATACCAATGAGAAGAGCATTGATTACAATGATCAATATTCTAATAGAATTGATTTGTGAGGAAGAGAATTGAAGAAAATTAAGTTTAGATAAACCCTAATTAACGGAGGACAAAATCCTTGATTAAAGCCTTGCAGTCGTCATGTCTCTGAATTCTGAAAATAGCTTACATAGGAAAATAGAAAATCCAGCAAAATTCCAGAATTGTCCCTCCGAATATCACAAATCATCACACCAAGCCCGAGCTGAAAAATAAGCTGAAAATCGTCACAGACGTCTGTTACTTTATGACAGACGTCTGTCATATGTTTCGGGAAAACATCTCCTGAAGACACGGACGTCTGTCTCAAAGTCTCGAGTTCCAAAACCCTTAAGCAATAGACGTCCGTCACTCCACGACATACGTCTATGCTGCTGCTCCCAATAGCACTTCCCTTCTCTTCACTATAACTTCTACCTCCGAGCTCCGATTTGCGAACCGTCTTCTCCATCACCACGCTACTTCCGACCACTTCAATTTCTCTATATAGTGTCGCCGAAATTCAACATATATGTCGTTATATATGTTGGATACGTGGGACAATAATTATTTTTTATCGTGTGATGACTGACATTCGTATGTTTATGGTATGTGTTTTGTGTTTATTTGTTTATTTTTATGCAGTAAATAGTTGTTTTTGATGATGCATGATTGAATCTGGTGATATTTGTTGTTGATATTGTTTGTTTGGCAAAGCCTATGTGGCTGTAATTGATCTTGAATTCTGTTGTGGGATGGACGGAAGCTTAAAGTAGATTTCCATTGGAAAATGCAGTAGGTTGGCGTCGGGAAAGCTTCGGAAATATCCGTTTTGGTAATTAAGAAATCAACAAAAATTTGTAGGTAAATTGTCTTTACTTTGTAGGAAATTTGTCTCCGAAGTATAGGGAATGCATTTAAGTATTGCGTGGTCATGTCGTAGGTAATTCATTGGTAATTTTCGCAGGGAATTCATCAGTAAATTCTGTAGAAAACCATATGGAATTCATGGAGATTTCGTCTCCAATTCTTAAGGAATGCGGTTGTAAATGCATGGTAATGACGTAGGTAATTCGTTGACAAATTCTCATAGGGAAGGCATCGGAAAAAACTCTCAATGCCTATTTTTCCATCGAAAATATTGGTATCGGCGACACTTGGAAATGATTTCTCAACACCCCATGAACACCAATTTGTTAATGGAATAAATGCCTAGTATTGTTGTGAGAACATATGCATTTCTCCATTTTCAAAACTGCAAAACAATTGTTAAATTTCTTAGATTTTGCGTTATGTTTTTCAATATTGTTTTTTGTTTGAAAGGAATAAAATCTTTTTAAAATCATCGATTTATGTATATTTTAAAAGGAAAACGAAAATCAACTAGGGACCTCGTGATACATTTTTATTACTGGAGATTAGGAACACACCATGTTTTCGAACTTATTCCAACACCCCCCCCTCAAAAAAACAAACAAAAGCCTCCAGAAAAACAGAGAGAGATTCACGAAACACATCTACAATTATTTTCAGTGAATATTTACAGTTTTACTAATATTAGCACCAAAAACTATAAATATTTGTGCTTTTTAGTTCAAATATTTGTAGTTTTTATCTACGAATATTTGCAGTTTTGATCACAAATATTTAAAAAAACTGCAAATTTTACTAAAAATAACTCAAGGGCGTTTCGTGAAACATGTCTGAGTGTATTTTGATACTTATAGAAGGGTGTTTGACACCTTTTTACTATTACGAAGAGAATTTTTTTCTTCTTAAATTTCATGTATAAAGTAATAAAAACCATAGAATGTAAGTTTGGGTTAAAAAAAAGACTTTTGAACCCTATAGTTTCTTCTACTATTAGCAGAAATGATATTATAACATCTTTATTAATAGTTGATTTGGAAGCACAATCTTTTGGTCCGACCGTGAATTTCCCAAAATACCCTTCGCTACAACCACCTAAAACAAAAAATAACTTATGTTATTTCTAACATATTATTTCTATGCTAGACTGAAACAATTCAACTAAGTTAAAACTTGAATATTTCAATGAATATATTTCTAGGTTTGCGTGTTCGTTGAAATAAGAATAGATCAAATATGCTCATCAGATAATAAAAGATTCTTCTAGATAATTCAATACATCTTTATTAATAGTTGCCATAAGTTTGGTGTCACACATTTTTGGTGTTAAACATGAACTATCAAAAATGTCACTCTATTTTAATATCATTTTAAATTGAATGTAACTTCTTCTACAAGTTCAAAATTCTCCTCTACAAATATTACAAAATTTTAATATCATTTAAATATAGAATCTAACAAATGAATCTCTGCAATATTATCATATTTTAGTATTGCTTGAATATAGGACATAACAAATAAACTTCATTTTGCAAATTCAAAACTTTTCCTCTACAAATATTATCAAATCTTAATAACACTTCAAAAAAAATCTAACAACCCAATCTTTTTTTTACAAATTATAAGAAACAAAAATTCAAATAACAGCAAATTAAATATTGCAACTAAAAAATAAAAACAAAAACTTACTGCGCATGATTTCAACGTAAAAATATGACTTAACTTTTGTGCAAATTATTTATCTTAAATATGTTAAACATATTCAATTTATAGAAAAACAATTCACGTATAAAGCATGCACCATTATCACACGCGAAGCGCGTGCCATAACGCTCGTTTTAAATAATTTGTATTATCGTTGATTTGATATCATCATTTTCAGTTGTGTAGCTTCCAAAGTTAAAAATGACACCTTGTTTTATAGGTAAGCTGAAGAACATGATCAGTACTAGTCACTACATTCAGTATAAAACTGGTCGAACATGTACATTTCAAAACGAAGTCAAAACTCATCTGAATTAACCGAGCTAACCATTGCACCTTTTGTATTAGGACAAATTTGTTGTACAAAGTCGATTGTTTGCCTAGCAATTTGCTGACAAATACGATAACCGCGGTTACAGTTCATATAACCAAATAATCTGGATTACGTGCCACCACACATGAATACCCTTCCATAATTTACTTTTCACAAAGAGGAAGTTTGCGCTGAATACATCACCATCGTTGTATGTTTCTAAGTTGCAACTATCAATGGCAATTGTTGAGATTATATCATCTGAGTATGAACACATTGAGAATAAAGTTAGCATGATCATTATCATAGTTAAGAAAGTTGGTGGTTTTGAAGCCATTTCCAACTTTAGTTCAAGAAACGGTGAGAATAAAGTTATAACGATGTGCAATTAGATGCTACATATTTATAAGTGCTAATTCAGAATAATTCAGAGGTTCTTTGAGCAATCTGAATCAATGTTTCGATGATAGAGTTAGAATAATTAGCATACTTAGTTACTGTTTCACTGTTTTGTTTTTGAATAAGTGTGTACACCTCTATATATACTCTTACACACATGTATCAGAAATATACTTTACTGTTGAATTGAATTTCAGTTTTCTTCTTCTTCATTTTGTATTTCCCCCTCAAATCATTTCTTGGTATCAGAGCTCAATGCCTCGCGGCAAAACTTCTCGATCCAAATCCTAATTAATCCCAAACACCAGATCCATTCCAGATCTAGTCAATATTCATGGCAGGTGACAACAATAATCAATCCACTACTGATTCGTCCAACACCAGCAATATCAATCACACTCAAGCTTCAAAAACCCTAGAAGAATCCTTGAAATCGATAGTTAATCCCCAAACTCAGCTCATCACAGTGACACTTGATGAAAATAATTTTCTACTTTGGAAATTCCAGGTGGAGACAGCTATTAGAGGTTACGGTCTGGAGAAATTCATCAATTCTTCCACTACAGCTCCACAACAATTGATTATGAATGCTGAGGGTCAGCCTGTGGCCAATCCAGAATTCATAACCTACCACAGGCAGGATAGCTTGTTGTGTGCTTGGTTGCTCTCATCGATCAATACGAGTCTTCTAACTCAGATTGTTGGTAGTAAGACATCCCTAGAGGTATGGAATGCTATACACTTAAATTTCAATTCTCAGGCATCTGCAAGAATCATGAGCTACAAAAGGCAGCTGCAAAACATGAAGAAGGAAAACATGAGTGTGAAAGAATATCTGAATAAAATAAAAACCCTGTGTGATACTCTACAATCATCAGGACATAGTGTGAGTGAAACAGAACAGGTGTTGAACATATTAAATGGATTAGATGATAGTTTTGAATCAGTTGTAGCTGTCATCTCTTCCAAGGAAACCACTCCATCTGTGCAATATGTGACATCAGTTCTCCTGGCACATGAAGGAAGATTAGAACAAAAATAAAGTGCACCACAAGATTTTTCGATCAATTATGCTGCAAATATGAAAATCAAACCTCAGTTTCAGAATAATTTCAGAGCAGAACCTCAGACAAACAACTTCAGCCAAGCTCAATTCATGCAAGGTGGACAAGGATATGGTAGAGGTGGAAGATTTAGCAGAGCTAGAGGACGAGGCAGGAATACAAACAGTAGACCAAAGTGCCAAATCTGTGCAAAGATAGGTCATACTGCAGTGAGATGCTATTTCAGGTTTGATAATAACCTCTCAAGCAGCCAACAGGTGTCACCCAATCAAGGCAGTCAAGGCTCATCTAAACCACAGCAATACAATGTGAACTTAAGTCAAGCAGGAGTCAATCTTATGGCAGGTTCAAGGGGACATAATCAGATCACAGGAAGTCAAGAAACAGCAGCAAAGAATCTTGTCATACTGGAGGAAGCCTGGTATCCAGATTCTGGGGCGACACATCATGTTACAAGCAATCTGCAGAACTTAAATCTTGGTGGTGCAGCATACCAAGGTAAAAATTATATTTATATGGGAAATGGTACACCTATAGATATCACTCATGTGGGAGATGCATGTGTTAAATCTAATACGAAAAATAAACAGTTGTTATTAAAGAACTTACTTAGGGTACCTCAAATTAAGAAGAATCTTCTAAGTGTCTCACAATTTGCCAGAGATAATAAAGTGTTCTTTGAATTTCACTCACATGTATGTTTGGTTAAAGACAGTGTTAATAGAGAAATCTTACTTCAAGGAGAATTATGTGATGGTTTATACAAGTTTAATCTAAAAAGTGGGGGAGAAAATAATGATGAATCAAGACAGTGTAATATCATGAGTCATGAAAATGATGATACTTACGATATATGGCACAAGAAACTTGGACATCCCAACTTAAAAGTGATGAAACTGGTGATGAATAAAGAAAATATATCATGTCATAGTCCAGAATTACCATATGTATGTAGTCAATGTCAATTGGAGAAGAGTCACAAATTACCATTTAACTCATCAAGTACGGTATATCATCAACCTTTAGAGCTGGTTGAGTGTGATCTCTGGGGACCAGCTCCAATTAATTCAAACTACAACTACAAATATTACATTGCCTTTGTGGATGCTTATAGCAGACATACATGGATATATTTCTTAAGACAGAAATCTGAAGCTTCTGAAGCAGTGAAACAATTCATAGTTCAAGTTGAAAGACAGTTTGATCAAAAACTCAAGATATTTCAGACTGATGGGGGGTCAGAGTTTAAACCACTAAGAGAGTTCTTCAATGAAAAGGGAATAATACACAGATTCACTTGTCCATACACATCACAACAAAATGGAATAGTTGAAAGGAAGCACAGACATGTGGTAGAATTGGGACTGACTTTATTAGCACAAAGCGCTATGCCACTGAAGTTTTGGCCAGAAGCCTTCTCCACAGCAGCATACTTAATCAACATGCTACCTACAAGTGTATTGAAGAATGCTAGTCCTCATGAAACTCTATTTGGTCTGAAACCCGACTATACGAGATTAAAAATATTTGGATGCTTATGTTTTCCACTGTTAAGGCCTTACAACAGACATAAAATGGACTTCAGGTCATCAAAGTGTACATTTCTTGGGTATGGCTCAAAACAGAAGGGATACAAATGCTTGACTAGTGATGGAAAAGTCATTGTCTCAAGACATGTCATGTTCAATGAAAGAATATTTCCATTTGCAGACAAGGAAGCAAGAAGTACTACAAGAGTTACAAATGCCAGACAATTTGTGCCTCATATACCACTGTGTGAATTAGAAGTTGAAGAATGCAGACTATCTGATACTCAAGAAATTGGTAGAAACCAACCAATTAACAACAGCAATGACAGTTCAGAAAGACATGAAAGTGGAGATGCTAATGATAGAGTGCTAGAAGACATTCCAGAATCCTCATCAGATAATCAATCATCAGAGTTACATGACAATGATGTAAGTGAGGATGATCAGATGAGAGAGGCTACACACAATCAGCAGGGTCACCACATGATAACCAGGTCAAAAATGGGCATCTTCAAACCCAAATTATATACAGCTCAAAGATTAATACAAGAACCTGTCACTTTTGAGCAGGCAATACAGCATGATAAGTGGAAGAAAGCAATGGAGGATGAATACAAGGCACTAATGTGCAACAAGACATGGAAGTTAGTTGTGTTACCCAAAGATAAGACTGTGATTGGTTGTAGGTGGACATATAAGCTAAAACACAAAGCAGATGGAACAATTGATAAATGTAAAGCAAGACTTGTAGCCAAAGGCTACACTCAACAACCAGGCTTTGACTTCAAGGAGACCTTCTCTCCAGTCATTAAACCTACTACAATTCGAATTGTTCTCACCATAGCCTTACATAATCATTGGCTTATTAGGCAGTTGGATGTGAACAATGCTTTCTTGAATGGTGAGTTGGAAGAGGAGGTGTATATGGAGCAGCCAAGAGACTTTGAAGTGAACATGGGAAATCAGCAAATTGTATGTAAATTGAACAAAGCATTATACGGCTTGAAGCAAGCTCCAAGAGTATGGTTTGAAAAATTAAAGAAGACTCTAATTGCGTTGGGATTTCAGCCCATAAAATCTGATAACTCATTGTTCATACAAAGGAAGGAAAGTGAGATTATATATGTATTGGTGTATGTTGATGATTTCATTATAACAGGAAGTAATAATATTGAAATCCTCCGGTTGACAAGTCACTTGAATGAAGAGTTTAAGTTGAAAGATTTAGGAGAACTGAATTTCTTCCTGGGCATTGATGTGAAAAGAAATAGCAGAGGGGAAATATGTTTAAACCAGAAGAGTTATATACAATCTGTGTTGAAGAAAGCAGGTATGGAAAATGCAAAAAGTTTACCCACTCCAATGACAAAGAACTTGCAACTGACAAGGAATGATGGTGATCCAATCGATGATCCACATAAATATAGGAGCATAGTAGGAGCTCTTCAGTATATCACGATAACTCGATCAGAAATCTCCTACAGTGTGAATAAAGTCTGTCAATTCATGCAACAGCCACTTGATACTCACTGGAAAGCTGTGAAGAGAGTGCTTCGCTACCTAGCAGGGACATTAGAGTATGGTCTGAGATTGTATACTCCTGGAAAGCTTGACATTAGTGCATTTGCCGATGCTGATTGGGCAGCAGACAGAGATGACAGAAGATCTGTGAGTGGTTACTGTGTGTATCTAGGCAAAAATCTGATATCCTGGTGCTCAAAGAAACAATCTACAGTCTCGAGATCAAGTACTGAAGCTGAGTATAGAAGTGTAGCAGCAGTGGTATCTGAAATAATGTGGGTGAAGTCACTGCTATTCGAGATACTTGGAGAGAAGCAAATCTTAGCCACAGTATGGTGCGACAATGCAAGTGCAGTTGCATTGACTGCTAATCCTATATTGCACTCTAGAACAAAACACATTGAATTAGATTTGTATTTTGTAAGAGAACAAGTTGCATTAGGGAACATATGCATTAATCACATACCTGCATTGTATCAGCGTGCTGACATCTTAACCAAGTCACTATCTTTGAATCATTTTGCTAGATTAAGAGAAGGACTGAATGTCATGAAAGAAGAAAAGGAAGTCTGGTGTAAAGAGAAGAAGGAAGCAAGAGAAACTGAGAAGGAAGAGAGAGCTTAATTTGAGGGAAGGAGTTAGAATAATTAGCATACTTAGTTACTGTTTCACTGTTTTGTTTTTGAATAAGTGTGTACACCTCTATATATACTCTTACGCACATGTATCAGAAATATACTTTACTGTTGAATTGAATTTCAGTTTTCTTCTTCTTCATTTTGTATTTCCCCCTCAAATCATTTCAAAACGAAGTCAAAACTCATCTGAATTAACCGAGCTAACCATCGCACCTTTTGTATTAGGACAAATTTGCTGTACAAAGTCGATTGTTTGCCTAGCAATTTGCTGACAAATACGATAACCGCGGTTACAGTTCATATAACCAAATAATCTGGATTACGTGCCACCACACATGAATACCCTTCCATAATTTACTTTTCACAAAGAGGAAGTTTGCGCTGAATACATCACCATCGTTGTATGTTTCTAAGTTGCAACTATCAATGGCAATTGTTGAGATTATATCATCTGAGTATGAACACATTGAGAATAAAGTTAGCATGATCATTATCATAGTTAAGAAAGTTGGTGGTTTTGAAGCCATTTCCAACTTTAGTTCAAGAAACGGTGAGAATAAAGTTATAACGATGTGCAATTAGATGCTACATATTTATAAGTGCTAATTCAGAATAATTCAGAGGTTCTTTGAGCAATCTGAATCAATGTTTCGATGATAGTACAAACTGAACATGGAAAAGTATAATATACCGACAAAATATTGAGTGTGAAATGTTGTCTGTTGTTTTGTTTATTGAAAGCATTGCTGGTCATATAAAATATAATACTGAACATGAATCTAGATAAAACACTTGTAAAACAAAATGACTGTGTAGCATACCTTGTTTCTTGTTTACTTAGTTGAAGAATCTGAATCTCTTGTTTGTTTGTTGTACATCTAGAAGTTTACAAAGTAGGATGACCTGTATTGGTTTTAACGTTCATCAGTTAAATAAAGTATTAAAAAGGTTGAAGGATGCCCACCGTGGAGCTCAAATCCACAACCACAATGAAAAGAGCTTTGCACTCTACCAACCACGGAAGATGGACATTTTGATAGGAAAGAGAGATTATATAGCATGCTTATACTGGTTATAAAATACACATATGACATATCAATACATACACATATAACCCACAATAAATACTACTAATCACTATGTTGCTGTTTCATCACATCCTTGTTTCTATTATGACACTTTAAGTCTATGTTAACAGTCCTAGGATTATGTTCCCCGCTTATATGGTGCAATAAAGATAAGTACGAAGGCTGGAACATTAATTCTACTATCATAATTTAAAATTTAAAATATAAGAAAGAAGTCTCAAAAGGATCAATTACTACAGTAGCTAAAGATCCAGATGTATGTGGAACATTAACATGTCCCTATGTATCAGATAAATGCGATGGTTATGCTGTTAACTTCTCACTATGTCAAAAGCTTCTTGCTCGAATTCTAAAAGGGTGCAAATTAATGGTACTTATGTTTAAGTTTGTTATGAACCTGACAGTTTTAACAGAGCTTATGAAATAGTTGTTTGTTATATCTATTATGTAACAGATTATGGGTATTCAGAGTAACAGCCTTCTCAAATATGAAATCTATGCGTATACACATTGTGCCATCTTGTATACATAGAAATTAGTATACCTTTACGCAGAAAAAGTAGAATATAAATGAAAATTTAAGTAATGTGCGTTAGCACTACGATAAATATACATCATAGTTTAAACAGAAGGAACATGCAATGTATGATGAAAGGAGCACAGAAGTCACCATAATATCTACAGTTCATTATTTAATGGAAATTGTATTGTATCAGAAAACAGACAAATGGGTACCTAAACAAATGGATGGTATAATTCATAAAATAAAACATGGCAATCGGCGAGTAGAGAAGGCAAACCTTTCTTGTGCGATGAAGGCAAGGCAAACTATCTCTTATCGCTTTATATTCTTGAGGCCATTTCTCTAAAATGTACTTGAATATCTTATGGGTCTGTAATTGGTAATATAAACACCAAATAGTGGCATCAGCTTTTCCTGTGGCAAAAAATTAAAATTTGTTACAAAAAATGTTTGGCAAAACATTCCTGCGATAGAACTCTATTTTATGACTAGTTCAGAACAATCAGTATCATTTCTACCGTACACATCATATAAAACTAAAAATTAAAAAGAGTATATTTCTGCAAGATTTCCTATAAATGTTCTATAGTGCAATCAAAATAAGAAGGTCTTTGAAACCAATGATTTTCAACTTTTCAGTAAATAAAAGATAAGGTATCCCAAGTAATATAAGAAAGCGACTAGCTTCTAGTAGAAAATCAAACTTCAATGACTTTTAGTGCATGCAACTATATGACTATGCAATTAAAATAATGAATACATCGGAGACATTATGTATTTTATTGAACAGTACATATACAGTGGCGTAAACCAAATTACATAACATGTAATCAGAATCAAGAAAATATTGGAATATTATAACCCAGCAGCTCTTAGAAACCTGTGAACTAGAAATTGACTGCTAACTTGATCTACATAAATCTGATATTAAAATTATGAACTAGAAAACAAATCAAAGCATATTCAACCACCCTACTGCCAATAAAAACTCACAAATCTCACTACTGCCATTCAACACAAAGAGAAACATAAACTCATAAAAATGTTTTCTTTTAAGATATCAGTCCTACTTCTTACAACAGTTTTGCTAACTACGTTCGTAATGCATACATACTCGTACCTTAGTATAGCAGTTGAGCTGTGTAGCCCTATGCAGTATGAAGAGGGTGACCCATATGATCGCAATTTAAATTATGTGAAGAATCAACTGATGACATATACATTCAAAATTTCTGCACATAATCCAAATGTCTATGGTTACTTTCTATGTCATCTGGGTTTTGGTACGTGTTGTAAACTTGCAGTTGAAATGGTACATACATTGGAGCATGACTGTCCAAGGGCTATGGGTGCACAACTTAATACTACTGATGGATTGTCTCTCCGTTATGAATATTACAAATTTTATCCAGATTGATCGCATATTATGAAAACCGTATGTTTGGGATCATCAACCAATGTTTCCAAGTAATACATGTGTTTAATAATAAAAAGAAAACGTTGTGTTTTGCTATGTACACGATTCAAGAGATAAAATTGTGACATAATTTTGCCAACATTCTACAAAAACACTAACGGTGCAACAAAGGCAAGTTTACATACCTTATTCATCTATTAATAGTTAACATACCTCATTCAGTCCATTGATTCTTGCTAAACCTGGCATATCAACATCCAGTTACCAGCCAAAGGACGCATAGTCAAAAATTGCCTATAATATCTCATTGGAAGTAAAGCACAAGTTAACAAATTGACAGAATATGATATCACATAGGATGCTACTTATAAACCATAGTAATGTTTATGTTGAACTCATCCTCAAGGCTTGGTTACACCGATGAAGCTTCAGAATATTGTAGCAGCAGTACATACAAAAGTGGTGATTCATACAACCATAAATTAGATCACCTCAAATCTCAGCTTAATTTAGGTTATACTAGTGCATTAACTACAGATCCATGCATTTATGATTATACTCCATGCGATTATGGAAATAATAAGAACATAAACTATGCTATAAATATGATTTCTGCATTAGAGAATGCTGGGTATTAGAAACCTATATGACGTGTACAAGTTTTGCCACTAACAGTTTATCAATTACTTACTAATTACGTGTAGGAAAAACAGACAATTCATCTAGTGCAACAATGTATAAAAGACCGAAGAAACTAGAAAAAACAATTGTGCTTCAAAGACATCATCATATCAAAATCAAATGTTCGAGTAAGTATCCAGTTTTAGATCATTTGTTAAAACCCCTTGTTTGCACAAAAAATGGACAAACACCTCAAAGTTGTATGATTTAGTAGATCTTATGTTATTCTTAGTGATTTGGATGATTTATGCAAATATATGAAAAGCAGAGGCTAAACTGTAAAAAGACACGCCTTGAGGATTTGTGAGTTTTTAAGTTCTCTCCATGATTGAGCTCTCCAACTTGTCTCCATTATTGTACCCCTGCCCCTCTATTTATAGAGTGAGGTAGGGAGCAGGGGTCTTGAATGTATATAGCTGCTGGTGGGCCTGGGCTGGTGTGATTTAACCTGGTATGTCTTGATTCGGCTATGGGGTTGGTCTGGCTATGGAGTTGATTCGGTGAGAGTTGGTCCGGTGAGAGTTGGTCCGGCTATGGGGTTGGTCCGGCTATGGAGTTGGTTCGGTGAGAGTTGGTCCGGCTATGGGGTTTGTTCGGTGATGCTTGAATAGGTATTGGTCCGGTAGAGGCTGGTTCGTCCCTTGCTTTCTCCTGTTGGCTTGGCACCGAACGGTTCGGTGGTTCTTTTTTCATCTGGACTTGGTAGTGATAGAAACGTACCCAACACCCCTTAATAGCACAAAACATACACAGGTATTTAACTTTTCAAGCTGGTATTTTAATATATTACTCTTTGATTTTTAAATATTCCAAATGATTTTAGAAGTGAAAATATACTTCAAGAACAGGGCAAGTACGTGAAATCTCTATCGATGTATCATGTCAATTTTTGAAGTGTTGTATGGTTTGAATATTGAAATTTTAACTGTTATAACTTTTGGCAAATGGACATTTCCATTCACATCTATAAATAGAGCACATATTTCAAAATTTTGACAGAAAACATTCATTATCAATTCTCTAATTTCTCAGTTTTACAACGCTAATCACCCTTGTGCTCTCAATCTAAAATATATTGCAAGTTTGCACTACGATTCATATCTTTTAATTTGCAATTCAAAAAGGATCAAAGTGTTTCAGTTCCAAATCATTTTAGATATGTTTCTAATCCTACACTTCGCGCATGCATTTTCAAACATGTTTTGGAGATTTGTAAGATCGTTGTAATCCATTTGATCAAACTATTTGGTTGAGTCTGTACTTCCTGGATGAGGAATAGGTTGTATTGACAGTAACTGTATCTCTTGGTAAGAGACAGCATGCAGCCGATCTGTTGGACCTTCCGAAGAAAGGTTGTTGTGTTAGATATCAGTTCTTGCTGATGACAACAAGAGCATTGACAGTGAAAATCACTAAAGATACTGTTGTAGGATTGGATGTAGGATTAAAGATCTGAACCTATGAATAGTATCATTGTTTACTTTTCTTTACTCTCTTTACTCTGATTTCATTTATTATTGATTAAAATATGTGCGTGTTTCATTTCATTTAGTATCACAAACGTCTGACATTCTCTGTGACAGGAAAGTTCTACATAACGGCAATCAAATCTGCGATGTTGTATGGTGCAAAGATGCGTATGCTGCGATGGAACTACGGTTATACAAGAAGAGACCGAATTAGAAATGATGATATACGTGATAAACTTGAAGTAGCACAAATTGAGAAGAAGTTAATCCAATACTGCTTAAGATGGTTTGGACATCTCCAAAGGAGGCCTTCCGAGGCACCTGAGCGTGTTGGAATTATAGGCCGCGTCGAATGCTCAAAGAGAGGTGGATGTCGATCAAGGTTAACATGAGAAAAAGTAGTAAAAGGAGATTTAAAGGATTAGAATATATCCGAAGAGCTGGTGTCGGACATGACTGCGTGGAAATTAGCAATCAACGTACCAGAACCATGAGCTAGAAGTTTTTTTTGCTTAGGATTGGTTTAGGGGTAGTGTTATAGGTTTTAAATTATAGGACTAATAAATAGGAGCCTAAAACGTAGCGTTTGGTCTTCGGTCAATGTTACTATTAGTACAATTATTACTACGAATGTCACGGCACGCGCTTCGCGCGTGAATTATTTTTCTTATAAATTGTATATGTTTAAATCGGTCAAAAAAAGATTTTTTATTTTCAAATGATATTAAGATTTGTATATTTGTAAAGAAGTATTCTGAATTTATAAAAGAAGTTTAATTTTAAATCCTTTCTTTAGAAGCGTTTTGACTTTGTAAATCATTTTTAATTGTTAGATCCTACTTTTAGGGGCGTTTGAATCTGTAAAAGAAGTTTAATATTAGATCATAGTTTTAAGTGGTTAAGATTTGATAATATATAAAGTGGCGTTTTTGGTAGTTCACGTTGATACCAAAAAAGTGTGACACCAAAGCTATTGCAACTATTATTAAAGATTAGTATTATTATTATTAACATCATGGTTTTTTTTTAATTATATATATATTATTTTTATCTTTTATTTTTATTTTACTTAGTTATTGTTGTCATTATTTGTTTACTTATTTGACTTTTTATTTTATTATTATTATTAGTATTATCATAGTTTTTATTATTATTGTTGTTGTTATTATGACTTTTAAATTGACTTTGTCATTTAATTTTGAGTTCCATCTCTAACCGACCCCAACTTGTTTGGGAATAATGGTTTGGTTGTTGTTGTTGTTGTTATTGTTCGACATTTGCTTATATAGTGGTTGATTGTTATTGGTTGATTATCTTTACATATTTGTTGTTATGTAAATACCCATGTTATAACTTGGATAAGTTATATTCAATTAAATAAATCATTGTGGTCACTAAGCCTCCTTTTGATTTTGTGAAGTCAAATATTCCGTTTTATCCATTTTTACGAATGGTTTAAAGTTTAATATCATTTTAAATATGATATCTAAAGGACAATTAAGCAATTACTTTATTAAAGGTGTTTTGAAGTAGTTTAATACTTTTCAAATAATTGTTTAAAGTCATCATTTTGATTATGAAGTTTAAAGGTAAATTGAATAAAGGGTGTTTTAAATCATGACTTATTTATTTAAAACCATTTCAAATAATTGCTTCATTTATCAAAAGAACTTTATTGATTAAAGTTTATTTAAGAAGAGTTGTTATAAATAAGGATATTTATAAAAAGAGTTTTATAAATGATTTTGGATATTATAAAAGAGTTTTATAAATGATTTTGAGGATTTATAAATAGAGTTATATAAATAAACTTGAAGATTTATAAAAGAAGTTTA
This sequence comes from Allium fistulosum, assembly GCA_030737815.1. Taxonomy (NCBI): domain Eukaryota; kingdom Viridiplantae; phylum Streptophyta; class Magnoliopsida; order Asparagales; family Amaryllidaceae; genus Allium; species Allium fistulosum. The sequence goes on from CM060903.1 coordinate 83,011,800, forward strand.
ATAAGGGATTTGGAGATTTATAAAAGGAAATAGTGTCTTGGGTTATTAATATCTCTGTTTTAATGACATTTGGGTTTGATCATTTTAATACGATTTTGAAATAAGAAATCTTTCTTAAATGCTATGTGAATATACTTATATCATTGTATAAGTATATGGAAAAGTTTTCCAAGTTTGAAAGTGAATAGTTTTGTAAATTTACTTATACCGTTGAGATAAGTATATAAATGTTTTTCAAGCATTGAAAGAAGTATAAAAGGTTTGTAAAAATATCCTTTATAAAGGTATTTTGAATTAAATATTTTGGAAAGGGATTTAAGTAGTGAAGATTAATTCTAAAAAGCTTAGTGGTTTCTATGGGGAATGTGATCTCTGTTTTGAATGTTTGTTTATTTGATAGTTAAATAACCGACTATCAAATCTTGATCTTTTTTAACTCAGGAAGTATGTTGTGTATATTCAAGTTTTCCGGTGAGAACTCGAATACTTGTTGCATACTTCCAACAAACCGAAATTGAGTTAGCCGTAAATTACCCCTTAGTTTGGAGACTCCAGTTTTTGGATTTATCTGAACCACTCCAACCTAATAACGTTTGTGATGGATCGTTATTAAGTATGCTATGGAGCTGTACTATTCTTTCTGAGGATGATTCCAAAATAGAAGATAGTAAATTTTAGATGTTTGTTCGATCCCGAAACAACTTGTATGGATAAATGTTTGCATTGTATTTTTACCTAGAAGGCGGTGTTAACATTCCAAAATGGTCTGCTAAAAGGAAAGGTAAAAACGTAGGCTCAAGCCTCACACCCTGGGAATGGCTAAAACAGGGGATGCTCACAGAGTTATGTGGTTAGCTACCATTAAAAGCGGTCATCTCTTTATCTAGATCGGATTTTGAATGTGGTATGCGCGCAGGCACCGAGGGGCAAATTAAAGCAATCTCGATGTCAAGGGATGAGGTAATCCGGCTTGTCATTTTAAAGGGGCAGGCCGACTCTGTACTCGCAGGGGGTTCATGTGTGGCCCTCAAGTACATTTTTCTAGAGGTGTACTTTCGGAAGGTAGTCTCTTACCTTGCCATGTTGGAATATATGTATTCCACCTCCAGCTCTCTTGCCTTATGTTCCCAATACTGCTAAGTTGTCACAAGTGGAACAAGAATTGTTTTCCAGAGACAAAGTGTTACAGCCATTGAAGGATAGTCTGGCTTTAGCTCAAGAAAGAATGAAGAGATTTGCGGAAACTAAAAGGTCAGAAAGGCAATTCAATGAGGGAGATTGGGTGTACTTTAAGTTATAACCCTACAGGCAAATTACAGTTAGCAACTTAAAGACCACCAAACTCTCACCCATATTTATGGGTCATATCAGATCATCCAGAGAATAGGCGAGGTAGCCTACAAATTGGAGTTGCCACTTGAGGCAAAAATTCACTCAATCTTCCATGTTTCCCAGCTCAAGCGAAGGTGTGGAAGAGGGGTAGTCATTCAACATAATGCCCCGACCTTCATTGAAGAAATAATAGAGGGAAATAATAAATAATAGAGGGAAATAATAAAGGAACCCGAAGCAATTTTAGGTAGAAATTTTTTTCCCAAAAATAATAAAGCCGTGACCCAAGTACTTGTCAAATGGAAGTAGCGATCTGAGAATGAGTCTACATGGGAAGATTATTGGGACTTGGCTAAGAGATTTCCAGCTTTTGACCTTGAGACATGGTCAAATTTTGAAGGGGAGGGAGTGTTGGGACTCGGGAGATTAAGTCGAACAGGTTGAAGAAGAGAGAAGATGAAGCAGACAAATCATTGAACACTTGGCAGCTTCAAATAGATGAAGGCATAAATGCAAACACCTTGGTACCAGTGGCTTCCGCAACCACCACCGATGATCTAGGATGAGAGGTGACTAACAATCCACACAAACCCGATGATCTAGACGAGGTAATTACTCCTGCACCAGACATTAGCTTCCTGGATAGCTAGAGTGGTTGTGCACACATGTGCACATGACCATAAGAAATGAAGTTAATATGAGTTGTTGGGCTTTGAATTCAAAATCTGCTGCTTATATCCATGATGTAATCACTGTACTAGTTGCCTAGTAACCTCTATAAATAGGCTGAAGAATCAAATTGTATTATTATTGAATTTGTGAGTTAATAAAAATTATTTTCTTAATTTCTGAAAATCTGTTGCTTTCTCTTGCAAACTTCTTATCTTTTCTATCTAAACCACTTCCTTATTTTTTTAAACTGCTGTTATCCTCTTCGCTACACAACTCTCCTATCAAAGCATTTCCTCAAACCCATCAAGAACACTCCTAAACTGCTGTTTAGTATTGAAAGATCTACTGTAACCATAGCAAGTCACACGTTTTGTGGAAACAGTTGTGTACAGACTACTTCATCTACATCTCAAAGCATAACCTCATAATCAAATATCTTACTATGGTTACTGGTTATTGTCAAAAGTAACAACAGAGTCAAATATCTTATAAATCACAACTAGACTGAAGTCACATGCACAAATAAACAACCTAAACTGCTGTTCTTTCCTCTCTTTCTGGTAAAATTCTTTCCAGAAAAATCGATCATAAGTGGCATTAGAAGCATCCTTACTTGAACGTTTGTCATTCAAACATTGTGATACTCTTGTTCTTTGTTACCCACAAATTTATCCACAGAAGTACATTTTGATGGAAATTCCATACGTGAATATGAGTATTTCAGTTTATTTACAGTAGTACATGTATAAATGTTAACATTTTGTGCATTCAAAGAACAAAAAACGTGTTAAATTGTGACAGCACATCATTACAAACCATGTCATAAAGTAGGATTTCGCAATAAAACATTGATACGGTTGATATGTTATATGTCCTACTAATCTAGTGGAAAACAATATTGAAAGTAGCAAGAGCAAGAACTAGACTGCATATATGGCATTTTGTTAGGAAACAAAGAATATGTAGCCTGCATATGGTGATTATAAATACACACATACCAATACTTACATATATAGCCAGCAAGAAAACTACTAATGAATATGTCACTCTATAATCACATCCTAGTTTCCGCTATGATACTCTTAAGTCTATATTTAACACAGTCCTATGATTTGTTCCACCTGTATTATGCAGCAATGATAAGTACGACGACTGGACATTCTATGATCATAATTTAAGATATGTCGTCATTCTATGATCATAATTTAAGATATGTGAAAGGGGAACTCTCCAAAGGTTCGATTACAGCAATAGCTAAAGATCCAGATGTATATGGATCATTAGCATGTCCATGTTTACCAGATGAATATGGTGCTCATGCTATTAGACTTTTGGCTATGTTAAAGGCTTCTTGTCCGAATCTAAAGGTGTACAAATTAATGATACTTATGTACATGTTCGGTATGAACCTTATAATTCTATTGGAAGTTACGAGTAAGTTGGTTGTCCAAATGGCCTGTTTCTTAGATGCATCTGTTTATTAGAACGAGAAAAAAACTTGAGTGAAAAACTGGACGTTCAATGTATTACTTAACAGAAAATGGATGCTCAATGCAACCGCCTTCTCATTTATGCAATCTTTGTGTACACACATGTTGTACTATCTCGTACAGGTAGAAAAGTAGAATATACCTACCTCAAAAAAGTGGAATATAAATACAATTTTAAGATATATGCATTAGTACCTAAATATAAAAGTACATAAAAGTTCAAACAAAAAAGAGACATGCAATACTGTATGTTTGATGAAATGAATGTGAAAGTCATCAGAATATCCATGGTTTTATTAAACAATAATCTTTAATAATAGTTGTAATACCTTTGGTGTCAAAAATGCCCATCTACATGTATTGCCAAATTTTAATATCACTTAAACATAGGATCTAACATTAAACTCATTTACAAATTCAAAACGTCACTCCATAAATATTATCAACTCTTAATATCACTTAAAAGTAGGATCTAACAAATAAACTTTTTTTACAAATTTATTTATTATCTTTTCTTTAATAATAATCGTGATACATTTAGTATCACACTTTTTTGATAGCATTGTGAACTACCAAAAACGCCCCTCTACAGATATAATCAAATTTTAATATCGCTTAAAAATAAGATCTAACATTAAACTCTTTTACAAATTCAAAAGCCCCTCTATAAATATTAACTCTTAATATCACTTAAAAATAGGATCTAACCAATAATTTTTTTTTTACAAATTTTTTTTATTAATTAATAATATAAAGAAAAATTCAAACCAACGAAAATAATTAGATATAGAAATTAAAATCCAAACTAACTACACCTGATTTTAACGCAAAAATATGATTAAATATTTGTGCAAATCATTTATACTTGAATTTGGTAAACATATACAATTTGTAGTTCGCGCGCGAAGCGCATGCCGTAACGTTCGTAATAAAAGCCATGATGTATCAGAAAACTAACAGATGAGTTTTACACAAAAGGATGATAAAACAATAAACATGGCAAGTAGAGAAGACAAACCTTTCTTGCATGATGGGGGTGAGACAAACAATCACTGATCTGCTTTATATTCTTGAAGCCATTTCTCTGAAATGCACTTGAATATTTTTTGGGCCTGTAATTTGAAAACATCCACAAATGGTAGAATCAGTTTTTCTACATATAAAAATAGGTACAAAAACATTTAATGTGATAACACTCTATTTTACAACTAGCTTAATACAGTTATTATATGGGCTTAAGTATTTGAAAGACTTTTCCACTAGCTTAATACAGTTATTACATGGGCTTAAATATTTGAAAGACTTTTCAGTAAATTTCCAAAATGTTTGCCACCAGAAAGAAGAGTCCATACGAGGGACAACTCCATAATTAGGGGTATGGGGGCAACACCTACAAACATGGATTAAAAATCATATATGTTCATTGACACAAAAATGTGTCTGTTGGACTTTGCTCAGACATACACCTCCAACAGCCATCAAATTTCTTATAAATAATTTCCTTAGAAAAAATTCTTATAAATACTTGCTATTAAAACAGCAAAGATCATCAAAAATTTCCCTAGTATTTTCTGTATCAAATATAGCACCATTTGTTCTCGTAGATGAGTGTTTTACGATCTGTGCAAGTAAGCACAATTTGCACAAGTAAACTTCACTGTACCTTGAGAAAAGTTTTCATCGAATTCTGTATGATTTGAAGGGAGGAACATTTTTAAAAGACAACAATATGATCGTGCCTTGGAGCGATAACCTTTAAGTCCAACATATCATTCTCATATTACACATCTTATAAAATTAAACTAAAAAAGAATATATTTTTGCAATAGTTCTTAAAAATGTTCTACAAGCCAATCAAATGGAGCAGGGATTCAAAACCAACCATCTTCAACCCAGTAATTATAAGATAAGGTATCCAAGTAATATGAGAAGGTCACTGGCTAGTATTGAAAATCATAGTTCAGCGACCTTTAGTGCAGGCATCTATATGACTATATGCAATTAGATTAACACAATACACCATAGACATATTATGGACTTTACAGAACACATATAGATACAAAATATAAGTAGTCACTTGATATTGTTTGTAGTTACCTGATGGCATAAAGAAGTACATAAAATCAAAATGAAGAGAAAACCATGGAATATTTCATTAACTCCTCTTATAATATAGGAACTAGAAATTGACTACTCACATGATTTTGCTAAATCCGACCTCCCTGCCTTTTCTTACAAATCAAAGAATATTCAAATGCCATGTTGCCAATAAAATCTCTTCAGATCTGGCTACTGCCATCAAAAATAAAAAAGAAACAAAAATTCATAAAAAATGGTTTCGATTAAGGTACCAGTCCTATTTCTCAAAACAGTTTTACTAAGCACATTACTAATACGTGCATAAGCATGCCTTAGTATATCTACCGAGCTGCATGACCCTATGCAGTATGAAGAGGGTGACTCGCATGATCGTAATTTAAAATATGTGAAGAATCAGCTTATGACGTATACCTTTAAAACATCTGCTCATGGTTCAGATGTCTCTGGTTATTTTTTATGTCATCTGGGCTTTGGTACATGGTGTAAGTTTGCTCTTGAAATTGTGCATACATTGAAGCGTGACTGTCCAAACATTATGGTTGCACAACTTAATACTACTGATGGATTATCACTCAGTTATGAATATTACAAAGTTTACCAGATTGATAACATGTTTAAGGGAATGTATATGTTAATGCTGTATGTTTGGGAAGTTCTATAAATTAAATATATGTTCCATCTACGAATGTTTATATACCAATGTATGTTTATATATCAATGTACTTGAGTTTTAATGGTAAACATATATTATGTTTTGTTATGTTCAAATGTATATATGGTTTAACTTAATATTTTTGAATCTATGTTATGATAGAATTCGTACAAACCTTAGTGTTTGTACAAATCTTAATGACTGAAGTTGGAAAACTGTATGTAAGATTTTATAATGAGGTTAAGAAAATTGAAGCAGTTTAGAAGAAGAGATGAAAAAGATGTAATTGTATTGATCTTGTAATAATAATACAGAGTATAAAAACTGACTGTATTTATACAGTCTTTACAATGCAGAAAGAATGGGCTTTGGGCTTTTTGTACCCGCAACCGCATATTACAAAGTAACATATCAAAGTGGCCGCTTGTAGCTTATTGCAGTGTTATCTTCATTACTTCCCGCAAACCCTAGCCTCTTTAGGGTTTGAAGCGAGAAAAAAAATGGCGATCTGTGATTCGCTTGCTTCTGAAATCGAGATAGAAATTTGAGGGAAGACCACTAGTATGGCACTGCTATTGATTTGGTGCAATAAAAGTCGTGAGAAATCAACATGTTTCCTTAAAAAGAAAGGCTCGATCTTCCATGATGTTACGAGGTAAGCCAAGTATGACTTTTATTACTCTTGCTACTGTCGTTCACTTGCAGTTGCTCTCTGAATCTAGTAAAATTTGATTTGGAGAGTGGTTTAGTAAGTATGTCGGCTATCTGATGTGTAGATGGTAAATGATTGACATTTAGCTTTCCACAATTGACTTGATCACGAACAAAATATAGATCCAATTCCATATGTTTGGTACGAGAGTGTAGAATAGGATTTGCAGATAGATGCACTGTACTCAAGTTGTCACACCATAAAGTTGGTTTATTTTCTAGTTTAACTTGTAGTTCAGATAACAGTGATTCAATCCACATAATCTCTGACACAGCATTGGCTACACTTCTGTACTCAGCCTCACTACTAGATCTAACAACAGTGGTTTGTTTCTTTGAACACCAGGAAATAGGATTTTTTTCGAGAAATATACAGTAACCACTTGTAGATCTCCTGTCATCTGGGTCGTTAGCCCAGTCTGAGTCAGCATAACCAGTTATATTCAGTGTTTTACTTACTTGCATAGTTAATCCGAAGTCTATTGTACCCTTGAGATACCTTAGTATTCTTTTGACAAGTTTCCAGTGATCAGTTGTAGGGTTTTGCATGAATTGACTTGCCTTGTTGACACTGAATGTTATTTCTGGTCTTGTGATTGTTGCATATTGCAGTGCGCCAACTATGCTTCTATACTGTTTGTCATTGAGTATTGCTTCTCCTTGATGTTTAGATATTTGGACATTGCTGATCATGGAAGTTGATATTGAGTTTGCTTTATCCATTTTAGCTCTGCATAGAATTTCAGTGATATATTTCTTTTGACTTAATTGAATAGAATTGTCTGAAAGCCTTTTAACTTCTATGCCCAGAAAATAGTTTAGATAGCCAAGGTCTTTGATAGAGAACTCTTGACCTAATTGCTTGATTAGCTTGTTAATTTCAGTCTCGCTGTTGCCTGTAACAATGAAATCATCAACATAAATCAGTACATATATTGTGATATTGTTATTGAATTTAGTAAATAGTGATATGTCAGATTTTGTTGAGTTGTATCCCAGTTTGACAAGTGTAGCTTTTAGCTTTTCAAACCACACCCTTGATGCTTGTTTCAGGCCATACAGTGCTTTATTTAATCTGCACACAAGTCCTTTGTTTTCCTTTTTAACAAAACCATGTGGTTGTTCCATGAAAACTTCTTCCTGCAAAATGCCATTTAAAAAAGCATTAGTAACATCAAGTTGCTTGATGGTCCAATTCTTACATAAGGTAGTAGTAATGACTACTCTAATAGTTGTAGGTTTCACAACAGGTGAGAATGTCTCTTTAAAATCAAATCCTCCCTGTTGTGAATAGCCTTTTGCAACTAATCTTGCCTTATACTTAGATATTGTACCATCTGCATTTCTTTTTAATCTAAAAGTCCATTTGCACCCAACAATATTTTTGTCTTTGGGTGCTGGAACTAATTTCCATGTGTTATTCTTGATTAAAGCATCATATTCATCTGCCATGGCAGATTTCCAATTTTCATTTTCTAAAGCCTGAAGATAGTTGCATGGTTCTTCAGTATTTAAGTTAGCACTGTAGACTTTTGGCTTAAAAATTCCACTTTTTTATTCTTGTCACCATGTGGTGTCTTGTGGCAATATTGTCCTGCTGTTGATTCATAGTTTCATCATTTTGTTGTTTGCTTTGACTTTCTGATCTTTGAGATGATTCATCAAATTGCATGCTAACTCTTTGCTGAGATAAATGATCAGGTGTACAAACTGTGCCATCCTGTTCTTGACCTGGTCTGGTGCTGGATTGACTGGTGTCAGACATAGTGAGTTGAGGATCAGTGTTGTCATTGTTGACTTGATCAGTGTTGGATTTGGCAGGTTGTTCTGATATAACTGGCACAGCAGGTATAGAATCTTTTGGATTGTATATCTTTGTAGTTGTTGTGACCTCTGCTTCTTTGAATGGAAATATTTTTTTCATTGAAAACAACATGCCTTGATATGAAGATTCTTCCATTTTTGTCTAAGCACTTGTAACCTTTTTGATTTATAGCAGATCCTATAAATGTACATGGGGATGATCTATAATTCAATTTGTGCTTATTGTAAGGTCTAAGATAGGGAAAACATAAACAACCAAAAACTTTTAGATGTAGATAGTCTGGCTTGACATTGAACAGTGTTTCTAGTGGACTTTTCATCTTCAGTGTTTTAGTGGGTAGTCTGTTTATTAGAAACACTGAAGTCGAAAAAGAATCTGGCCAAAAATTTTGAGGCATTGATGATTGAGCTAGTAAAGTCAAGCCAGTTTCTACAATTTGTCTGTGCCTTCTTTCAATTAATCCATTTTGTTCAGAAGTGTGTGGACATGTGATTCTGTGTATTATCCCTTTATTTTTGAAATAATATTTAGTGGTAGAAATTATGTTCCACCATCAGACTGAAACACTTTAACAGTATGGTTTGTTTACTTTTCAGCAGTATTTATAAATTGTATAACAGCATCATATGTTTCAGACTTTGCTTTCAAAAAATATATCCACACATATTTAGAATAAGCATCAATAAAGGATATATAGTACTTGTAACCATAGTCTGTACATATTGGTGTTGGTCCCCACAAGTCAGTGGCAACCATTTCCAGTGGATTATTATATATAGTTTGAGAGTCTGGAAAAGGTAGTTTATGATTTTTACCCATTTGACAATATGTACAGATGTATGGTAAAGTACAGTTAACAGAAGAGATAGCATTGTTATTCATCGCATGTTTCACAATTTTTACATTGGGATGACCAAGCTTGTTATGCCACAAGTCAAATGTATTACAGTTTTCAGTCTGTCTGTTTTCAACACTATTACACCACATTCTTTCATTTTCACAATATCTTGACTTAGCCAAACAGAATTTGTATAGCCCTTTATGATTTTTACCCTGCAGAAGATTTTCTTTGGTTAGAATATCTTTGACAACACAATGTTCAGGATAAAATTCAAAGTACACTTTATTGTCCTTAGCAAATTGTGACACACTTAGCAAATTTCTTTTAATTAAAGGGGCTCTAAGTAGGTTGTTTAGGTATAGTTTTCTTTTTCTTGGTATAACAGACCTACCAGTGTGTGTAATAGCAATAGGGTTACCATTACCCATGTGAATAGAGTTTGTACCTTTGTATTCTTTCCCACCAAGATTTAGATTATTCAGATTGTTGGTGATGTGATTGGTTGCTCCTGAGTCTGGGTACCAGCTGTCTTCACTTGCTGATTCAGTATTTCCTGATTCATTGCAGTGTATTGTTTGGTTGTCTGAATCTTGTTGAACCTGAGCCATATTTGCACTTGAGTTTGAATTCTTCTGATTGTTAGAACCTTGACCTGGCACATAGTTTAAGTTCAGCCTGAAGTAACACTTGACAGCAGTGTGACTAACTCTTTCACAAATTTGACACTTTGGCTTGTAATTATTGTTGAATCTTCCTCTGCCTCTTCCTCTGTTAGAGGTTCCACCTCTTTGTATGTTTTTACCACCTCTGTTACAACTTTGACCTCTGCCTCTGTAATTAGCAGCATAATTTGCAGTGATATCTAATTCTGGTGATTTCTTTATGTCTAATCTTGTTTCATGAGATAGCAGAATAGAATGAATGTCCTCAATGGATAGTAGATCTTTTTGTGATGTAAGAACAGCAACCACAGCTTCATATTCTTCATTTAGACCATTAAGAATTGTCATAACATGCTCAGAGATAGACACATTGTGGTTAGCTGCTTCCAGGCTGTCACATATTGATTTGATCTTGAATAGGTATTCTCTCATGTTCATGTTGTCCTTTTTTATCAAATGTAACTGCCTTTTATATGATAAAATCTTGGCAGCAGATTGAGAATTGAAGACTCTTTCAACAGTTGACCAAATTTCAAATGCACTTTTACATCCTGTAATATGAGATAATAGCTTGGCATTAATAGAGGAAATTAGCCATGAACAAATTAATCTATCTTGTCTATGATATCTTGTATATTCATCATTACTTATGACTTTTCCTTCTTGATTTGTGATGCAAATAGGAGAGATTTGAATGGTGCCAAGAATATATCCCTCGAGACCATACCCTTCCAAGGCAGTTTCAACTTGTAGTTTCCATAGCAAATAGTTATCTTCAGCGAGATGAATATTGACCAATTGACTTTGTGGACTAATTCCAGATTTGACAAGATTTTCGGCAGCAGTGATGACTTGCTGAGAGTTGATGGCACTGGTGGCAGTGGCTGAAGTGTCTTCTTCAGTCATAGTGGCAAGAATGGAGAATTACAAAGGAAAGGTTCAAGAAATGAGAAATCTTACAGAAATTTGATTTGCTGCACTTTTCAGGTAATGCAACCAGAAATGCTTATATGATGATTTCTCTTATAAGCTTTCTTTGGATGGCAGTTTCTTGAAATTTGATTGTGCACTTTTGAATTTCTTGATGAGATTTCAATGATTTGATGCTTTTCTTTACTGCTTGAATGTGAATCTGAGAAGTTGCAGCCGAACTGATGTTCTTGGCAAGGCACTCTCTGTTTGATTCAGGTATTATCCTTAGATGAGAAGAACTTCTGTTCTTGGATAAGGATTTAACCCCAAATGATGAAATTTCTCATATGGGTTTAATTTCAGAAAATCTTTTGCTGTAAAATCTTTTGCTGTAAAGCAGTATGGCTCTGATACCATGTAAGATTTTATAATGAGGTTAAGAAAATTGAAGCAGTTTAGAAGAAGAGATGAAAAAGATGTAATTGTATTGATCTTGTAATAATAATACAGAGTATAAAAACTGACTGTATTTATACCGTCTTTACAATGCAGAAAGAATGGGCTTTGGGCTTTTTTTACCCGCAACCGCATATTACAAAGTAACATATCAAAGTGGCCGCTTGTAGCTTATTGTAGTGTTATCTTCATTACTGTAATTAGTAAGAGAACACCTCACCATCAAAAGATCAGTATCTATATTTATCATATGACCCGTATTTGTTAAGCAATGCAAAACTACAACAGAAATTATTATATAAAACACTGATATACTGTACTAATATGATAAAACCGGGGTACCTGTATAATTGCATGAAAAAGCAAATAATGTATAAATTACAGTAAATGCACAGTATTATGAAAATTAATAGAGCTCTCTGACAACTAAGAAGGAACATATAGGCGGCAATTGCCTATAAGTATCTCACTGGAAGTAAAAGCACAAGTAAACAAATTGAGAAAAAATGGTTATGATGCCACAAAGAACACTACATATACTTATAACTCATAAGCATAATAAATAAACTCATCCTCTATGCATACTTACTCCAATGAGGCCTCAGCGTATCGTAGCAGCAACATGTACAGAAATGGCGATTCATAAGGCATTCAAAACGGGATTCAAATCGTAATGGTAAAATTCAAACTTCAAATCAAAATACGGTTTAAATTATAAATCGTAAATTCGAAAGATCTATATTTCAAGGCTTATACGTACTTTGAAATTGATTTTGATGTTTGAACTTCTACATCTAAACCTAAAACTCAATTCTCTCTAGTTCCATTGTTATTTTCGTTTAGTAAACGCTAGAATGAGAATTGTGAAATCAAATAAGTATATTGAATATGTTCGTATGAATTGAGTGAACATTCTTAATTGCGATTTTAATTGAGTTTAATTCAGAATGTAAATCAATTCGTAAGAGAGAGGTTCAATTTGAAACGGATTTAAATCGTTAGACTTCAACATTTTTGACAACCATAATTGTGATTTATACAACCATGATCTAGGATACGTAAAAGGTCAGCTTATGTTAGATCATGCTAGTTCATCAGCTATTGATCCAGGCATTTATGGTTCTACAACATTCAGTTTTGGAAGTGATGTCCGCATTAGAGAATGCATGTCCAAATGCTAAAGGCACACAATTTACTACTGCAGCTGGTGTTTATCTTGGTTATGATCAAAGCTGATTACACTTTAATGACCATGTGCAGTATATGTTCAGTTAATTCTTATTTGGGTTTCTAGTTTGTCTGATTCTTTATATTATATAGTACGTTTGTGGATGTAATGCCATAATGTAAATATAAAGAAGTGAAATATTATGTTTCTACATAATTTGGAATCACACATTAACTATTACCATATCAGATCCTCCAGTAAAAAAAATAACAAATGTGCTAGTACCAAATTTCAGATATTTGTTGAAAACCAGAGCTATGGTTCATTCATGGATTTTAGGTTTAGTGGCCCTTAGTATACGGGTTGATGCTGTTTTGGTTTCAACTGGAGCAAGTATCCAATTCTTTGACATCTGAAATAATTGCAAGATTCATCTACAAGAAAAGCCAAATTCTATAAATGTCAATTTGGATGTTATGCTAATAACATGAACTCAAACAACATAACGCAACATCATGCAACTATCAAATAATATCATGGAATACATTTAACACATAGAATCAAGATTCACGTAAGATTCTTCCTGGCAGCAAAAACTCAGGTATAAACACAACACCACCCTAGTAATCACAAGAAATTGACTGGATGTCTCATTGGAAGAATCTTGCAATATCCAACATACATGCCTCGTTATGAACCAAAGAATATCTGGCCTGCAGCCTGTTGCCAATATAACACCATCAATCCAGCTACTATATCACATACAAATAATTCAAACCTTCCACAATGATACCGCTCCCACTTACTACAGCAGTTCTTCTGAATTTGCTATTAACGCCTACCTACTCATACCTTAGTATAGCAATTGAGTTATGTAGCCCTATGAAATATACAAATGGTGATCCATACGACCGTAATCTAAACTACGTGAAGTCCCAGCTTATGACATATACTGATAAAATATCCGCATATGGCCCAAATGTCTATGGCCTTATGGAATGCAATCTGGGATTCAATCCGTGTTGTGCTTTAGCTGTTGAAATGGTACACACGTTAGAGCGTGACTGTCCAAACTCTATGGGTGCACAACTTAATACTACTGATGGCTTGTCTCTCCGTTACGAGTATTACAAATTTTATCCAGATTGATCGCAGCATATGTGGCATGGTTAAGCTGTAACTACGGATACGAATCTACTTAGCTTGTAAAGATATATAATGCGGTTATATAGTTATATACATGCAACCAATTGAACTGTCATTGCAATCAAGGAATATTATATGAAAGATTTGGCCTTTGTAATCCTTTGATTCCTAGTACAGCAATATTAGTAAATAAATGTTTATGAATGAGGATTCAACACAATCTATTATAACTAAGAATCGCACAAATTAAAATTTCGAAAAAAGTAAAATAAGATATACACATGGGGACTAACTTACCTTCCTTAATTAGAAACTATTGAGCTGAGCAAAGCAATGTCTATTAGATGAATAGTCGAATAAAGAAGGAACATTTGTGGATCCCCGAAATCAATTCTAGGGTTCTGCAACTCATCTCCCCAAAGTAATTGTAGAGTCAAATCGTGCAAATGCTAAACAAATTTGTAGATATACAAAAGCATACAGGTTCATGTGTTACTTTCACAGACGAAATGCAGGATGGGGGTAACCCAGTGGATAGCTGAAGTAAGTATGTGTTGTGTGTGGGGTTTATGCGAGTGTTTTTATTCTCTCTCTCTTCTTCTTCTTTTCTTTTTCTTCTTCTCCTCTTTACTTCTCTTTTCTTTCTTTCTTACTTTCTTTCATTCTTTCTATTATTATTATTATTATTACTACGGTCCATCTATTCTCACCCCGTATTTTACTTTTGCCACCCCGTTGTTTTGAGGAAAAAAAATCCACCCCATCTTTTGCTCTTCTCACCTCGTCTACTTTCAAAACTACCCTTTACTTTTTGAAAAAAAAAAGCTTCCCTTCGTGCGTCGTATTTATGTGAACAACAATGTTCCAGCGAACGAGATTGTTGAAACAACCTCGTCCACCACGAACGAGGTTGTTGAACCAACCTCGTCCGCCGCGAACGTGGTTGTGACAACAACCACGTGTTGATCGGACGAGGTTGGTTCAATAACCTCGTTCGTATGGAACGTGGTATGTTAACTGTCTGCATTTTTTCGCGTGGAACGTGGTATGTCGAGATATCCATTTAACTGTTAAAGGACATAATTGAAATAAAAAATTTAAAATTTTAATCGGGGTGTGAAGAGAAAATACTGGGGGGTTAATAGACGGACCCTATTACTACTTGCCTCCCTCTAAAAAATACAGAAGGAGGAGAAAGAAATGCGGGATGTATTTGGTAAGGAACAAATTATTTAATAAATTATTTTATGTTGTAATATATATTAGTTATAGGGAAATTAATTTAAAAAGACAAAAATTTATATATTTTTAGTCTCAAGGACATGACTTCAATATTTTAATCACAAGGACAAACATTCTCCTAAAAATTATTTATAAGGACAAACATTCTTTCAAAATTATTCATAAGGACAAACATTCTTCCAAAACTGCTACCGAACTAAAAACTGATACCTAAAAACTGCTACCGATAACTACAAACCGATAACTAAAAACTGATACCTAAAGAAAGTTGTCTTTCATGCTAAAATACTGAAGGTCTGTCCTTGAGGATAAAACGTTGAGAAATTTTATCCTTAACAATAATTTCTTGTTAGTTATAAGGATTAACATGTTAAATATCAAAGGACATTATTGAAATCTGTTGCATATGGAGTCTATAAATAGAGAGTTTGTATCGTACTGCGATATGAATGAATAAAAATACCTTCTCTCTAATGGTTTCTATTCTTGTTTATTTTATAACACGTTATTGGCACGAAATTTATTATTTTTGTTGGTTTATGTTAGTGCTTCCATATATAACTCATGTGATGTGTACACATGAAATTAATTTGTTTAATTTTTTTATAGTTTAGTTACGTTTTGCACGCTTAGATATTTATCCTCTTCTTCGAGAACAAGCATTTCTAAGTATCATATTTTCATAAACTTTTACTTGCTCTCCCTGGAATATCTACCACATAATTTTACCCTATAAATATTCTTTTATTTGATTCCAGTACAAATCTTATTAGGTTTTACTTGCGGTACAAATTTTATTAATTTTCTCATCAACTAAGGTGCTTCAATAAGACCTGTCAACGGATGCTTTCGGATGCGGATAGTGTTATATCTGCATCCGCATCGGAAATCATTTTCGGATATCGGATATCCGCATCCGCAGATATGGACGGATATCGGATAATTATCCTATCCGCTAACAATCGATAAATCAAGAATTATAAAAAGAAAATTTTAGTTTAACATAAATATTTTTCAAGCCCATCGACTATAAAAGTGTTAAAAATTAACAAATTTGATGATAATAAATAGTTTGTAGCAGTTAAAAAGCATTAAGTGCATATAATATAAACTACTAACTTAATAAAATAATAAACAAATATCTTTCACCGTACTAAAATACACATAATTTGAACTATAATCTTGACAAAATCCGACAGATAATTTTCAGATGCGGATGTCTTCGCATCCGCATCTGTTTTTTCGGATATCGGATATTTATCCGCTTTTCGAATGTGGATGCGGACGGATTTCGGATTTTTCGGATATTCCCTAACTTCAATGCTCCGTTTTATTTAATTATTTTTGTTGTTTCATCTTAAAGGAACCATGCTTTCATAATTGGTTTACTCTAATATCTTTAGTTGATGTGATGTTATAACATCAAATTAGTTGTAGTAATGTTATTTTATTAAATGCCAATTCATTGAAACTTTCATTGACGTATTTCTTTGTAATTGATTTACTACTTTTTTTTTTAATCTCTCTGTTTTCGTATAAACAAGGTAAAAGAATATATAACATCTCTCTACTTATATTATTATTTTATTTTTTAGCTTTTCTCTTTGTAATACTACAGTATCATGCTATAAAGGCTTTGCCATTTCTTCTCACATCTTATGATTTTTACGTTTAAAAATAGTTGAATGTTCAATATACCTCTATTCTGTAAGTTGATCCATTCTTTTTTGTCAATACATTTTCATCCTTATGATAGCGTAGGCCATGTTATTTATACTAGGCTCATCATTCTTGACTGACAATATGTAATACTTGCATGCAAACATTTTCTAAGTTTGGATGAAGTTGTATCATAATCAAATTAACACAGAGAGAGGTGAACTGCTTTTGTCTTGCACTTAGTTTTATTTACATACTGTTTATGTTCACATTTTCGCACTCTATCTTGGTTTGAATTTTTAAGACTACAAATATATTCTTTCTTTTCTCGTCATACAGTAAACAGAATTCATGGCAAACACAACTAAGCTTGAATTCAAAGCTTTGGACATATCTGAAGACAACCATTTGTCATAGATATTGAATGTTGAGATCTATTTACAGTCTCAGTGCTTAGAAAATGCCATTAAAAATGATAATAATATGTCCCAGCGGGACAAAGCAAAAGCTCTGATATTTTTAAGACGTCACATCTACGATGATCTGAAAATAGAATATTTAACTGAAAAAGATCATCTCCACTTACGGAAATTCCTAAAGGAGCGTTATGACCACTAGAAGACGATCATACTTCAAATATTATGAAAAAATGGTTGAACTTGAGGTTTCAAGACTTCGAATCTGTAAGGGAATATAGTTTCGTGATGTTTAGAATTACTTCTAAACTGAAATTATGGGGAGAAAAGGTAGATGATGCACAAATACTTGAAAAGACATTTTCAACATTTCATGCCTCGAACATACTCCTACAGCAGCAATATCGAGAGCATTGTTTTACAAAATATTCTGAACTCGTAGAATGTTTATTAGTTGCAGAGCAAAAAAATGAATTGCTTATTAAAAATCACTCCTCAAGACCAACTGGTTCAACTGCATTACCAGAAGTTAATGCTAATTTTGCCCTCTCCGGAAGTGGCAGAGATCAAGGTAGAGGACGTGGTCGTGGACGTGGACGTGGACGTGGACGTGAACGTGGATATAACTCCAGCAGAGGTGATTATGGTAGTTTTAAAGGCAATAAAACTACCAATTTTAAAAAGCAACAAAAGAAAAATGATCCTGAAAAGAATAATGATTCTGCTCCGGAACACAAAAACACTATGAGGAAGTTTGTTACAGATGTGGATGCTTTGGCCATTGGTCGCGTACATATAGATCATCAAAAAAAAACAGTTGAAGAATACCAATGTTTGAAGAATATTAAGACAAATAATACTGGATGATTGTTTGATAACGCTAACTTGAAGTTAGATGATTTCTTCCAAAATGATGATGAAAATTTCATAAACCAATCTGCTCAAGTAGAAGTGGCCTGAAGCTTATTGTGTGGTTTCCGTTTTATTTTATTTTTAGTTTATTATCTTATATTAATAAGTTAGTTTGAAGTTGATGTTTGTTTGTTTGTTTTTTGAGAACTAGTAGAAATAATGTGTGTTGATGGATGTTGATTTTAATTAGTAATTTGTTTTGAAATTCTTTTTAGAATGTATTAGTGTTTATCTATGCTCATAAATTATTTTAATAATTGACTAACTATATTGCCTTTAATTCTTAAACTATGGACCATCAATATTTAATAAGGATATATGTCTACTAGACAGTGCAACTACCCATACGAGCCTGAAAACCAGAAGTTTTTCTCTGAAATATCTGAAAATATTTCAACTAAAGTTTCCACTATTGCTGGATCTGCTAATATAATTGAAGGGTCTGGAAGAGCCATTATATTATTACTAAATGGTACATATATGTTCATTCAAAATGCATTATACTCAAGCAATTATAAAAGAAATCTGTTAAGTTTTAAGGATATAAGAATGAATGGTTACCATATTGAAACCATAAATGAAAACAACAAAGAATATATTTGCGTTATTTCTAGAACTGAAAACCAAAAGCTTGTTTTAGAAAATTTTGCTACAATTTCAACTGGATTATATTTCATGAAAATTAGCATAGTTGAATCCTACTCAATAAACATGAGCCATAAGCTCACAAATACAAAGACACTAATTCTTTTGCATGATCGATTGGGTCATTCTGGGTCAACTATGAGGCGTAAAATCGCTAAAAACTCAAGTGAACGTGATTTATCAAACCAATTGAATTTACCAAGTGATTACTTATGTGCCCCGTATGCACAAGGAAAATTAATCACTCGACCTTTATATAGTTAAATCAATTCTGAATTTCCAACATTTCTATAAAGAATTCAAGGTGATATATATGGTCCAATCCATCCTGAATGTGGACCATTTAAATATTTTATGGTGTTAATTGATGCATCAACTCATGGATCACATGTATGTTTGCTTTCTACAAGAAACATGGCATTTGCCAAATTACTTGCTCAAATAATCAAACTAAGAGCACACTTTCTTGATTATCGAATTAAATCAATTCGACTAGATAATGCAAGAGAATTTACTTCTCAAGTATTTAATGACCATTGCTTATCATTGGGAATTGAAGTTGAACATCCAGTAGCTCATGTCAACACTCAAAATGGTCTAGTAGAATCATTAATTAAGCGTTTGCAATTTATTGTAGGACCATTTCTTATGCAATCAAAATTACTCATTTCAGCTTTGGGACATGCAATTTTGCATGCATCAAAATTGGTTAAAATTAAGCCAACATCTTATCATCGTTTTTCACCATCGCAGCTTTTAACCCGATCCCAATCAAATATTTCACATATACGAAAATTTGGTTGCATTGTGTGTGTGCTCATTAGTCCCCCACTTCGTACTAAAATGGGTCTTCAATGTAGGTTGGGAATTTATGTGGGATTTGATTCACCCTCGATAATTCAGTATCTTGAACCTCTCACAGGTGATGTTTCCACCTCAAGATTTTCAGATTGTAAATTTGATGAAACAATTATCCCCACCATTAGGGAAAGAAAAGACCATCGCAGTAGAACAATGTGAAATATCATGAAATAATCCATTTGTCTCATTTGGATCTGCGTACCAAACAACGTCAATATGAGGTATAAATTTTTTTGCATCTTCAGAATATTGCAGATCAAATGCTAGATGTGTTTAGTGATGCTGCAGAAATAACTAAATCTCACATTCTAACAGCAAATGCACCTTCTAGAATTAAAGTCCCAAAAGGACAATTAACAGCAAATGAATCTAGAATAAGACAAAAGCGTGGAAGGCCCATTGGTTCAAAGGACTTGGCACCTAAAAAAAAGAAGTCCAATGGAAAATCATCAATTGATAAACCTCCTGAAGAGGTCATAAATGATCCAAAAGATCATTTAAATGAAAATTCCAATTCTCCTAAAAATGTCGAATGAACTATTATCCCAAAAGAAATAATATAAGCTTCCAAAAATAAAATGGCACCTAATAATAATGAAATCTCAATATTTTTATAAAAACTATGGAAAAATGTGGGATCGAAGTAAAATAATAATTGATGATGTATTATCATTCGCAGTAGCTACTAAAATAAATAAAAGTCACGAATATAATAAGAGTAATGATATTGAACAACTAGCATAAATGAATGCTGATAAAGACATGATTGTCCAAGATAGAAAGATGCTATCCAAGTTGAGCTAGATTCACTTGAAAAACATGGTTTTTTTGGATCGATAGAGAAAACACCAGAAAATGTTAAACCTGTAGGTTATAAATGGGTAATCGTTAGAAAATGAAATGTTAAAAATGAAATCGTGAGGTACAAGGCACAACTTGTCACACAAGATTTCCTCCAGAGACCAGGTTTTGGCTTTAAAGAAACACACTCTCCTATCGTGGATGTCATAACATTTCGATATTTTTTAAGCCTTGTAGTTTCTGAAAAACTTGATATAAGATTAACTGATGTTGTGACAACTTATCTCTACAGTGAATTAGGCACTAATATTTACATGAAAAATCCCAAATGGACATAAGTTGCCTGAAGCAAAATCAAAGTCGATGTACTCATTAAAACTAAGACGATCACTATGATTTGAAACAATCTAATAGAATGTGGTATAACTGTCTTAGTGAATATTTGGTAAAAGCTAGATATAAAATCTATCTCATTTGTCCATGTGTCTTTATAAAGAAATCGCTAAAGGGGTTTGTTATTTTAGCAGTTTATGTTAATGATATAAATTTGATTAGGACTCCCGAAGAGATTGATGAAACAATAAATTATTTAATGAAAGAATTTGAAATAAAAGATCTTGGTAAAACTAAATACTGCGTCGGTCTACAAATTGAGCATAGTATTAATGGCATACTGATCTCTCAGTCAAACTACATTGAGAAAATCTTGAAGCATTTTCTAATGGATAAAGCATATCCACTTTGTATGCCCATGGTTGTCAGATCTTTGGATATCAAAAGGGATCCTCACCGCTCAAAAAAAGATGATGAAAATGAGCTTGGCCTAGAAGTACCTTATCTCAGTGTCATTGGTGCATTATAATATTTAGCCCAATGCACGAGACCATATATTGCATTCTCGGTAAATCTTCTAGCAAGATACAGTTCAGCACCAACGTAAAGACAATGGAATTGTATAAAACATATCATGAGATATTTTCGTGGAATGACAAATTTAGGCTTATTTTATTCTGACATGGGTAATAATCCAAATCTAGTTGACTATACTGATGCAGGTTATATTTCTTATCCACATAAAGCAAGATCACAAACTGGGTATGCGTTTAGTAACAGTAATGCAGCTATTTCATGGCAATCTAAGTAGAAAACGTTGGTAGCAACATCATCCAATCATTCTAAAATACTAGCACTACATGAAGCAAGTCAAGAATGTATTTGGTTAAAATCATTAATTGAGCATATTCAAAATGCATGTCAACTCTCCTCAACTACAGAAGGATCAACTATTGTTCATGAAGACAATGCAACTTGCGTAACTCAGACTCAGGCAGGTTACATCAAGGGTGATATGACGAAACACATTTCTCCTAAATTTGTCTTCACACGTGAACTACAAAAGGATAATAAGATAGAGGTGAAACAAATCCAGTTCTAAGAAAATCTAGTAGATCTATTCACAAAGGCACTTCCAAAATCAACATTTTAGAAGATGGTGTATAAAATTGGTATGTGTTGCCTGCAACAATAGACTAATTGAATAATGCATTATAAATCAGGGGAGTATACAAAAGTATGTTAGAGTATACTCTTTTTCCTTCAGTTGTATTTTTTCCACTTGGTTTTTGTTAGAAAGATTTTGTTGAGGCATTATCTTGACCCAAAAGAATCAACCCTCATAATAACATTGTAAAATATGTTATCTAAAGATGAAATAAAATTGCACTCTTTTCTTTATTTATGATTTTTCCTACTAGGATTTTCTTTACATGGGTTTTTAATGAGGCAATTATTTTTATTAGATGCATATTCAAGGGGGCATTGTAATATATATTAGTAATAAGGATGAATATACTAAATGTCAAAGAACATTATTGTAATCTCTGTTGCATATGAGTCTATAAATAGAGAGCTCATTTGTATTATATTGTGATCTGAATGATTAAAAATACCTTCTCTCTAATAGTTTCTATTATTGTTTATTTTATAACATTTTAAAATTAAATAACATATTTACCCTTATGGTAATTAGACTGAAATGAATTGTCTATATATTCATATTCCTTCACTTTTCACATTTTTCACATAATATAACCAAATTTCTTTCACCATCAACAAATGGATAGGAATTAGAGTGAAATTTTTGATCAAATCCACCTTTGATATTTAATTTTGAATTTAGTTGGCTGAGAAATCTAACTACTTCAGAAATACACAATACATGTCAATAGGAAACACATAGTTTCCCTATAGACATCGTCAAGAACAAACATAGTCGATAATGGTTCCTACGCTTGCATGCGACGATGTTACGATTAAATCCACGTTGTTTACAGTATAAAGCAATTCCGAGAGTTTTCCAAAGCTGTAGGTGGATGGGGGATGAGGAGAAGATAAATACTACGTTCATCCTTAACGTTGTTAACACACAAAAAAAAAACTTTTGCCCTTGACAATGTTTATAGTGGTATCCACGCCCATTTTCAACTATATTGTGGGAATAACAGCGTTTCTATATGGCGTTATTGTCATTACTCCCCCATGAATGTTAAGTCCTCATTGTTGTTCAAAATAGACCATATACTTTCAAACACAGCAAATATAGTGACTTGGTATACTTTCAAACACAGCAAACAGACCATATACTTTCAACCACTATTTCATTCACGTTAATCGTTCAAATATAGTGGTTGAAATAAAACATTAATTCAATAATCACAGCAAATACAGTAATTCAAATATAGTGATTCAAATAAAAGAATAATTTAAATAGTAATTCAAACACGGCAATCTACAAATACAGCAAATGGAAGTTGTTCAAACACTTACAACATAGAATTGAAAATATATTGCATTGCACATGGAGGTTGTTTAAACATAGCAAATCACAAAATAGGCACAACAAATCACAAAGTAGAATTGAAAATATATTAGCATTGCACGTGGAAGTTGTTCAAACATAGCAAATCACAAAGTACAATATAGTAATTTCAACGCTAACCAAACACGGTAACAAAAGTACTATGACAAAGATGCTTATCCCGACTTTCTTCCTCTAATTGACTTCTTTTTTTTCTAGCTTTCACACGTTGATTTCATTCGGAAGCCGTTAAGGAATTACGTACTAGCTTGTTTGAAGTTTCTACGAATAAGAAACCAATCGACTTAAAAAAACAAAAACGCAGTAGGAATAAACTAAAAGCAAAAAACAGAAACCATGTTTCTTGCCAACGTGGTGCACATGATAACCACGGTACCTATGAACATGGTATGTAGTATAACCACATTTCAACCCAACGTGATTGTCTAAGTATCAACGTTCCATCTGCTAATTGTTACTCTATAAACCACTTTTGATGCATACGTGATTTTTGAAACTAGGGTTTTTCTCGACAGTGAATATAAATTATTTTTCCTTCTTGTTACGAACTTTACAAACATCACGCGGTAAATAGAAAATTAAACTAAATAAAACAAAGTTAGCAAAGAAATTAAGAAATAATCATGGTAATTTTTGAATCTGCGCTCTTTGTCCATTGGATTTAGCATTTTAATAAAATAAAGAATAGAGAGAGAGAGTAAGAAAGGAAGCGGTCGATAAAAAAATTAGGTAGGGATAAGTTTGGAATGCAAAGGGGTGGGAACAGTGAAAAGTGGGGTGTGTTATTTTTTTTTGGAAATATTGGTGTGGGAAAGGCAGAGAACGGAGTAGGAATAAAATTAGCCTTTGGTAAGAGTAAAGTAATATAATTAGTGGGTGCTAAGGAATTGAACCCATGCAAATTAGAACTACGATAATTGAACAGGTGCTCTTACGGTTAAGTTTACTTATTAAGTACCAGTATAAATGCATGAAACAGTACAATAAATAAATATATTTACTTTTTATTTACGACATACTTAATGTAGGAAACAATTTTATTACAATAATGTTGTTTTTATTATGTGTTATAGGTAAAAAAAACCTTTGGTGGTCACAGATATTTTATTTTAAATAGTCATGTTGTGGGTGAAGGTTGCAAATCGAAAGTGAGATTCTATTGATGGGTCGTTATGAACAAGATGGTGATGCATTTACAAACCTATAGTGACACTCCGTTGATGAATGATCGAAAAGGGAATGCTACCTAGAGTATGTTTGAAATTTCATAAAAGATACAGTCTGAATTCTATTGACTGAATTCATTATTAATAGTAGAAATGTAGCACATTTATTGTTCATCTATTTACGAGGTCCTAAGGCATCCGATCTAAGGCCAAAGCCGGGTCTTTATTAAACCTTTCATACATAAATTTAGAGTAGTGCTAACTACCCAACTTTAAAAAATAAATCAAAACAACAATAATAGTTGTTAAATGGCAAAACAAATTGGACAAGGGGCATGAATGACAAATGACCCATTTGGATAAACAAATTCTTATATTTTAAGTTAAAAAGAATCGATTTTTTACTTTTGAAAAACAAAAAAAAAGCTTATTTAGGTCTATCCAAACGGAATGTAAGAGTGGTATTTTAAGATGGGAATTTTTGATAGTGGGGATGATAAAGTAGTTATGTTGTTTTTCCTTAAATAATTTGACCTAAAATGAAAACTTGATATTTTAGAAAATAAATCAAAAATAAAGATTCAAGAAAAAAATAGTATCTTACGTTTAAAATATAAAGTTTAGAAAATCAATTTTTAATTTTTACAAGTTTTAGGTTTCATAAACAAAGTATTCATAAGGAAATCAAACTTTATGTTACTTATAATTTCGAAAAGTCCATCTTAAATATTTGAAGCCTTCTAAAACTTTCAAATGTCTAAATGTATTTCCTAAAAGGTTAAAAATGTATATTTTCACTTAGAGAAAAGAAATATTTTGTTCATTTCTCTTGTCCAAATAATTAATGACTTAAACGCGGTGTTAGTTGTATCTTTTATCCGATATGATTTTCCCTTTAACCAAATTCGCATAATAAAAATGGATAAATTCAACATTCTCTATTTCAAGACCTAAAAATGAACGCTTATGATGCTATGGTGATCTACATAATTATTTTCTAATGATAAAACATGATAAGTTTTTTTTCAACAAAGTAAATAGAGCCGCCAAATAGATTTTTCATTGCATTAATTGTCATTTCATTTTCATATTCTAATATGTGCTATGTGGGGGTAAATACAATAAAAACATGGATAACTGTATCTTGCCCAACATACTGACATGAATACTCAACCTGTTATATAACCTAGTTTAACAGCAGTGGAGTTCAAAATAACTTTATTATCTACTAAGCTTCCTACCTCATCTTTGAAGATTTTATTACCTTCAAGAAAACCTACATAAACCATAAATTCAACCTACTCGATTGAGTACTTGTAAGTTTACGGGGAAATGGTAATAAAAACATAGATCATATATAAAGCCTGATATGAGTAATACACTTCTCCTAACATAACATATAGTGATACCATGTCGCCTAGTGGGATGAGTTTTTCTCCTCGCTAATTTAGCATCATCGATTTCATCATATCATGTAGAATGAACATCATAGCATGAATCATGATGCAGCGCAGAATGTTAAAGGCATAGGTCGCTCACGACCTAAGGAGTTTGTAGGTCGCTCACGACCTAAGGAGTTAGAGGAGAGAGCGAGTGATGCTGGGAAGAGTGGTTTAGCGACCTATGATAAGTCGCTAAGCGAGCTAAAGAGCGGCACAGTCCAAGTTGGTGAAGTGTTAGGTCGCATACGACCTAACGAGGCCTTTAGGTCGCTCCAACGACCTACCGAAGATTTGCAAACTAACGAGATACTGGAACGACCTAACATGTTTTTAACTCGTATACGACTTAGCGAGTTAGAAGATAGGTCGCAAGAAGGACTTAACAAGTTAACTCGTGTACGAGTTAACGAGTTGGAAAATAGGTCGCTGGAACGAGCTAACAAAGTGCTACGACCTAACAAATCACGACCTATGCTAGGTCGCAGGAAACATTCACGACTTAAGATAGGTCGCGGGGTGATCTAGGGAGTTAGGTCGCGAGGATTTAGGTCGCGAGACTTAGGTCGCGAAGTTTCTGGAACAACTTATCTTTTAGGTCGCAAAGCTCTGGATGCCGTTGATTCTTCTGCAAGTTAATCCCTGCCATTGATTTCCTTAAGTCGTTGATCTGGAATGCCGTATGTTCTTAAGTCGCTGAAGCTTGTAGCCGTAGATTGTTATGCCGCTTAGATCTGAGCCATTGATTCTTAAACCGTGTGAAGATGCTACTGGGGTATGTGTATAAGTCGTTACCGACTCAAGTTAAGTCGTATGTTGTTTTGTATGTTGGTTGTAATATGCGATTGTATTGTAATGTGAACTGTTAGGTCGTTAACGACCTATACTAAGTCGCTGGGTTTTATAGGTCGCACCATTATAGGTCGTAGGTCGTTCACGACCTAAGTACTTGTAATATTTTTGAAGTTTTCTGTTGTTTTGAGTTGTAGCCTATAAATAGGCATGTATGGTCATTTGTAAAAGGTTGTTGATTTTTGAATAAAATTCTCTTTTGATTGCTGTGTGCTTTCATCTAAATTGGTAGTTGAGTGTAATCTCCTATCTCCTCTTTCGGTTAATCGAGTGCGCTCGATTCAAAGATTGTAGAAGCCGATTCGCGGAATCAAGTGCGCTTGATCAACGCTTGAAGAATTGAAGATCTTTGAACCCGGTATCGTGCGCGATCAACGAGTTCGGGATAGCTAGAATTCGGTATCTTCGGATCAACGAATTTGGGCATTTCAGTATCTTCCAAACCACTGATTGCTACTCTTATCGATCGACATTGTTTCTGTTTAATCCGCTGCGTCAGTTTTGGTATCAGAGCTTGTTCTAGCCAATCATAGCTAGATCGAGACTTGGAGCCTAATCATTTGAAGATTTGAGTTTTGTTATCACGGCCGAAATCAAGTTGAAGTGTTCGACTTTATATAGAAGTTGTTTGATTGGATTTGAGTGGGAGGCCGAAACTTTGTCCATCATGTTCATCGCGATTTGCAACAAAGTGGAAGTTTTCGATCCGTTTCATTTTGGATCAAAGTTCGAATTGTGTTTGAATTTGAAGAATTCGTGAAGATTTCAAGTATGCCGCCAAGAAGAGCTAATCGCCACCAAAACGTAGAAGCTTTGTATCGAAAAGAAGAAGCTGATGAGATGGAGCAAAGAATCAATGAAAACTTTAGTGAAAAGCTTAACGAAGGAATTGGCCGGTTAGAGAAGCTTATGACGGAGATGAATCAAAATCGGAGAAGGGTTTCACCTGAATCTAACCATGGGGGTAGTAGAGTCTCGCCACATTCCAATCGAGACAGAAGTGTTGAAAATGATCAAGGGCGTGGGAGGAACGTGAATGATCGTGAACGGAGGAATGTAGATAGAAGGGATGATGGTGGAAGACGTAATGGTAGTAGAGATGTGGGTGGACGAGATAGACAACGATATACATCTGATTTTGAAGAGGAGTATGATGGTGGTAGTGTTCGAGGACAAGGACGAGGACAAGGAAGAAATTACTCTGAGTATGATCACAAGTGGGAGTCGGGGATGAAGACTGAAATTCCTGAATTCAAAGGTGGTATGCAAGCGGAGGAGTTTCTAGATTGGGTAGCTAATGTTGAGGAGATTTTTGACATCAAAGAAGTGCCAGAATATCGTAGAGTGAAGTTGGTTGCTACGAGGTTGAGGCGTAGAGCTTTAGCATGGTGGCAGCAAACCAAACTTACACGTGAACGAATGGGAAAGTCAAAAGTTGAATCTTGGGAGAAGATGAAGAAATTGATGAAAGCAACGTTCTTACCTTACAATTATCAATCTTTGATGTATCAACGTTTGCAGAACTTGAGACAAGGGACGAAATCTGTGAATGACTATGCTGACGAATTTTATCAACTGATTGCCAGGAATGATATTATGGAGACAGAAGAACAATTGACAGCCAGATTTGTTGGGGGGTTGCGAATGCAGATTCAGGATATGGTTAACATGTTTGATCCTAGATCTGTAGCGGAAGCACATCAGAAAGCGTTGGCTTGGGAGAAACAGGGACGACGAGGAAGTGGTGTGTTTACTAATTCTAACAATCAAGTGAAGGGTGTTGGTGGAAGTTCTAATATTTCTAAACCTATCAGTAGGCCAGTAGTGAAGGAGGTTGAGAAGACAAAGGTTAACAACGGTTTCAAATATTACAATTGTCAGGAATTGGGTCACAAAAGTAGCGAATGTCCGAAGCCGAAGAAGAGAGCTATGATAGTGGAGGTTGAGGATGAGGATGAAGAAGCTGAATGTTCCAATTCACCACCTGATGAGGAGGAAGAAGAAGTGTCGGGAGACGAAGGTTATAATCTCATGATGAAGAGGTCCTGTTTAACACCAAAGCAAGAGGAGGATTGTAGTTGGTTGAGGAGCAATATTTTTCAGTCAACATGTACTATTCTGGGGAAAGTTTGCAAATTTGTTATTGATGCTGGAAGCTGTGATAATATAATTTCTTCTGAAGCTGTGAGGAAATTGGCATTGAAGAATGAGAAACATCCGAAACCGTACAAGCTAGCTTGGTTGAGGAAAGGCGGGGAGGTGAAGGTTGGACGAAGAGCTCGTGTGAATTTTTCAATTGGGAAGAAATATAAAGATGAAATCTGGTGCGATGTGGTAGATATGGACGTTTGTCATTTGTTGCTGGGAAGACCGTGGCAGTATGATAGAGCAGTGCAAAATGATGGGCGTACCAACAGTTACAGTTTCATGTTTGAAGGCACAAAGATTACTCTAGTTCCAAAGAAGCGACAACAGGAGGAAAACAAGTTGGAGGAAATTGAAGAGCTTAAAACTTTGTTATCTTTGAAGGAGTTTGTGAAAGAAGTAGAGGAGGAGCCTGAAGTGTTTTTGTTGATAGGGAGAGAGAGCAGTGAAGAAGTTGAAATTCCAAAAGAAGTTAAACCAGTTTTGAAAGAATTTAACGATGTATTTCCAGAGGAGTTACCAACGGAGTTGCCACCGTTGAGGGATATACAACATCAGATAGATCTTGTTCCAGGTGCTGTGTTACCACACAGACCACATTATCGAATGAGTCCGAAGGAACACGAAGAGTTGCGAAGGCAAGTGGAAGAATTGCTTGAACAGGGGCGTGTGCAGGAGAGTTTAAGTCCTTGTGCTGTACCAGCCTTATTGGTACCCAAAAAGGATGGAACGTGGAGGATGTGCACTGACAGTCGAGCATTGAATAAGATTACTGTGAGATATAGATTTCCAATGCCGAGGTTGGATGACTTGCTAGATCAAATAAGCGGAGCTACTATCTTTTCGAAGATTGATTTGAAGAGCGGATATCATCAAATTCGTATCAGACCAGGCGATGAGTGGAAGACTGCTTTTAAAACCAGGGAAGGTCTATACGAATGGATGGTTATGCCATTTGGCTTATCAAATGCACCGAGTACTTTCATGAGGGTGATGAATCAAATTTTTCGACCATTCATTGGGAAGTTTGTGGTGGTGTACTTCGATGATATTCTGATATATAGTGGAAGTCCGGAGGAACATTTGAATCATCTGAGAGAAGTGCTAATGGTACTGCGACAAGAACAATTTTATGCTGCAACGAAGAAATGCGTGTTCATGACGCATAGTGTTTTATTTCTGGGGTACGTTGTGTCGGAGGAAGGAATACAGGTTGACCAAAGTAAAGTTGAAGCAATTAGAGATTGGCCACAGCCCAAGACGATAACGGAAGTTCGTAGTTTTCACGGGTTGGCTTCATTTTATCGAAGGTTTATTCCACACTTTAGTAGTGTAATGGCACCTGTGACTGATTGTATGAAGGGTAAACAGTTTTCATGGTCAGAGGAAGCAGGGAGTGCTTTTGGAAAAATCAAGGAGTTGCTGACGTCTGCACCAATTCTAGTGCTACCAGATTTTCAGTTAGTGTTTGAACTACATACTGATGCGTCCAAGGTTGGAATTGGAGGAGTATTGAGTCAGAGGGGATGACCAATTGCATATTTCAGTGAGAAGTTGTCAGGAGCGAAGATGCGATACAGTACATATGATGTGGAATTCTATGCTGTTGTACAAGCTATTAAACACTGGAGACATTATCTATTTCAGAAAGAGTTTGTTCTGTATACTGATCATGAAGCATTGAAGCATTTGCAAGGGCAAGACAAGATTTCAGCGAGACATGCATCGTGGATTGCATATCTGCAACAGTTTACTTTCGTTGTTAAACACAAGTCAGGGGTGACGAATCGAGTGGCTAATGCTTTAAGTAGGAGGAGTCATTTGTTGACGACAATGAAAGTTGAGGTGACTAGTTTTGAATTATTGTCGGAGCAGATTGCAGAAGACTCTTATTTTAAGAAATTTGTTGAAAGGGACAATGAAGGGAAGACTGTTGAGTTTATGATGGTTTTCTTTTTAAAGGAAATCGATTGTGCATACCGGAGGGTAGTCTGAGAATGAAGATTATCAAGGAGTTACACGAAGAGGGACATGTTGGGAGAGACCGTACCTTACAGTTGATTTCACAGTCTTACTTTTGGCCATCAATGAGGAAAGAGGTGGAGAGGTTTGTGGAACGATGTCATATCTGTCAGGTTTCGAAAGGAACTGCGACTAATGCGGGTTTATATATACCGTTACCGGTACCGACTAAACCATGGGTTGATGTGAGTATGGATTTTGTTTTGGGTTTGCCTAGAACTCAAAGGGGAAATGATTCTATATTCGTTGTGGTGGACAGATTTTCGAAGATGGCACATTTTATTGCTTGTAAGAAGACGGCGGATGCTGTTCATGTTGCTCAGTTGTTTTTCAATGAGATCTATCGACTTCATGGATTGCCAGAATCTATTGTATCAGATAGAGATACTCGATTTCTGAGTCACTTTTGGTTGAGTTTGTGGAAAATGGTGGGAACGAAGCTGAAATTTAGTAGTGCTTATCATCCGCAAACTGATGGACAAACAGAGGTGGTTAATCGATCGTTGGGAAATTTGTTGAGGTGTCTTGTGCAAGACAATCTGAAGAGTTGGGATGTGAAGTTATGCCAGGCAGAGTTTGCCCATAATCATGCTGTAAATCGAAGTACTGGGTTCAGTCCATTCCAGATTGTATATTCTAGTATGCCAAAGGGACCGTTGGATTTAACGGTAATTTCACACTCGAAGGGAACAATTAAGAAAGCCGCTGATTTTGTTGAGGGGTTGACGGAATGTCATAAAATCGTTCAGGAACGATTGGAGAAAGCGAATGAGAAATATAAACGTTCTGCAGATTTGAAACGAAGGAGTGTTGAATTTCAGGAAGGTGATTTGGTTTATGCAGTGTTAACAAAAGATCGTTTTCCGGTAGGCGCTTATAACAAGTTGAAAGCCAGGAAAATTGGTCCTGTAGAAATCATGAAACGAATTAATGAAAATGCCTATAAGTTGAAGCTGCTGGAGGATGTGTATACTTCTGACGTGTTTAATGTTAAGCATCTTATACCATATCGTGGGGATGAGTCTGTTGTGGAAGAAGAGGGTGCAAATTCGAGGTCGAATTTTTCTCAACCTGGGGAGGATGATGCAGCGCAGAATGTTAAAGGCATAGGTCGCTCACGACCTAAGGAGTTTGTAGGTCGCTCACGACCTAAGGAGTTAGAGGAGAGAGCGAGTGATGCTGGGAAGAGTGGTTTAGCGACCTATGATAAGTCGCTAAGCGAGCTAAAGAGCGGCACAGTCCAAGTTGGTGAAGTGTTAGGTCGCATACGACCTAACGAGGCCTTTAGGTCGCTCCAACGACCTACCGAAGATTTGCAAACTAACGAGATACTGGAACGACCTAACATGTTTTTAA
Organism: Allium fistulosum; assembly: GCA_030737815.1. Classification (NCBI taxonomy): domain Eukaryota; kingdom Viridiplantae; phylum Streptophyta; class Magnoliopsida; order Asparagales; family Amaryllidaceae; genus Allium; species Allium fistulosum. The sequence continues at coordinate 83,044,161 of CM060903.1, forward strand.
CTCGTATACGACTTAGCGAGTTAGAAGATAGGTCGCAAGAAGGACTTAACAAGTTAACTCGTGTACGAGTTAACGAGTTGGAAAATAGGTCGCTGGAACGAGCTAACAAAGTGCTACGACCTAACAAATCACGACCTATGCTAGGTCGCAGGAAACATTCACGACTTAAGATAGGTCGCGGGGTGATCTAGGGAGTTAGGTCGCGAGGATTTAGGTCGCGAGACTTAGGTCGCGAAGTTTCTGGAACAACTTATCTTTTAGGTCGCAAAGCTCTGGATGCCGTTGATTCTTCTGCGAGTTAATCCCTGCCATTGATTTCCTTAAGTCGTTGATCTGGAATGCCGTATGTTCTTAAGTCGCTGAAGCTTGTAGCCGTAGATTGTTATGCCGCTTAGATCTGAGCCATTGATTCTTAAACCGTGTGAAGATGCTGCTGGGGTATGTGTATAAGTCGTTACCGACTCAAGTTAAGTCGTATGTTGTTTTGTATGTTGGTTGTAATATGCGATTGTATTGTAATGTGAACTGTTAGGTCGTTAACGACCTATACTAAGTCGCTGGGTTTTATAGGTCGCACCATTATAGGTCGTAGGTCGTTCACGACCTAAGTACTTGTAATATTTTTGAAGTTTTCTGTTGTTTTGAGTTGTAGCCTATAAATAGGCATGTATGGTCATTTGTAAAAGGTTGTTGATTTTTGAATAAAATTCTCTTTTGATTGCTGTGTGCTTTCATCTAAATTGGTAGTTGAGTGTAATCTCCTATCTCCTCTTTCGGTTAATCGAGTGCGCTCGATTCAAAGATTGTAGAAGCCGATTCGCGGAATCAAGTGCGCTTGATCAACGCTTGAAGAATTGAAGATCTTTGAACCCGGTATCGTGCGCGATCAACGAGTTCGGGATAGCTAGAATTCGGTATCTTCGGATCAACGAATTTGGGCATTTCAGTATCTTCCAAACCACCGATTGCTACTCTCATCGATCGACATTGTTTCTGTTTAATCCGCTGCGTCAAATCATAATCACAAAACATTATTTCAAAGATAAGTGTGTGTCATAGCATGATCTATGTCATATAATTATTTCTTCTAGATTGCCACTCAGGCCTTCCACATCGCTTCTAAATAATGTCGTGTTTTGACATTTGGGTTGCCATTAGGTCTTATGCTCGTTTCCTATTCAATGTTATGGTTTAACACTTTGGTTGCCACTTAGCCCTTACACCATCGTTCTCGGGTAGTGTTACGTTTTAACATTTGGTTGTCAATTGGGCCTTACACCATCGTTCCCACATAATGTTGTCTTTTGACATTTCGTTGCCCCTTAGGCATTACACCATTGTCCTCGAATAATGTTATGTATTAATATTTGATTGCTACTTAGGCCTTATATCATCATTCTCAAATAATGTTATGTTCTAACATTTGGTTGCCACTTATGTCTTAAACCATATTTCTCAATTAATGTTATGTTTTTAACATATGCCACTTAGGCCATACACCATCATTTGAAAATAATGTTTGATTTAACATTGTGAGTGCCACATAGGCCTTACACCTTTCTTCTCTATTAATGTCATATTTTTAACATACCCGGTTGCCTCATTGGCCTTATACCATCATTCCCTTTTAATGTTACATTCTAACTCTTACAATGACTTTTTTTGTTTTTCTCTTCAAAGTTCGTAAAATAAAATTAAACTATACATCATGGAATCAGGGCTTCTACATGGAATAACTATGGAAAGTTTATGATATCATGTTTCTAAGGTCATACTATCACACATTAAGCTATCGTGCATCAAAGATTGTGCTAACACATGTCTTAACACTTTTTTCTATCGTAAATCGAACACAATAGCTATCACAATCCAATAGTTATCACATGTCTAACATTTCTGCTATCTCTAGTCCCTTTAGCTATCGCAAATCAACTCAATAGCCATCGCATGCCTAACAGTTTTGCTATTGCAGATCTAATCCAATGACTGTCGCATGTCTAACGTTTTGATATCGCATGTCTAACCCAGTAGCTATCGCATATCTAAGATTTTGTTATCACAAGTCTAACCCAATGGTTATCGCATGTCTTACATTTTTTTATTGCAAGGAAAACTCAATAGATATAACATGTCTAACATTTTTGTTATCGCAAGCCTAACCCAATAACTATCGCATGTCTAACATTTTGTTATTGCATGTCCAGCCTAACAGTTAGCATGAGTCTAATTTAAAGCTATCGTGAGTCTAACTTTAAAACTATTGCATGTTTAACTCTAAGGATATCAAGTGTTTAAAATGGTAGATCGGTAACTAGGTAGAAGGCTGATATTTTCCTTAATAAAGTAACTACATTTTGACTGATATTTTACACATTCATATGTTTATACGTTACTTTTATTATGCAGTAGAGATCCCTGCCAAATGTCATGATTTGTTCCCTTAATTGCTCCATATTATTCTCTTTCATCAATTAATCTGTTAATTAAGGAAATTTTACGCAGCATCATTTAATTCACAATAATTCAAAAAATCATGGAAAAAAACCCAAAATTCACAAACACTTTCCTTTAACTTTAGTAAAAATTTCAAGTTAAAATATTTTACGTCCAAAATTGACCATTTTTTCACTTAGAAAAATAATAATAAATTATTTTCACATCCGAAGAGTGTAAAATTAAAAATTATCTAATGTTTTAATGTTATAAATAGTGTATTAAAATTTCAATCCATTTGGAGTTAATTACTTGACGTTTTACTCTTACATATCACAAACTATGAAATTTAACATCCAAACATATGTAGATTCATTCTATTACCATCAAAACATAATTTTCTTCATTTAAATCAGCAAAAACATGTGAAATCCGAATTTGGATAGATTTGGGTAAGAAATAGGGTAAGTATTACCCAACTAACTCTAAAACTTGGTTAAAAGGTATCTTCTTCTCTTTCAAATGTAAGTTTGAATCCTTTCTTTGTTTGGTCCACCCTTTCCTTCCCCTAGCAACGACAACCTGGTTTTGCTTTTATTTCATTTTGTTCTGTTTCAATAAAATGAAGGAATGTGAGGGATAGTATGTTGTAGGGTATAAGGGTTAATAATTTGCGCTTGGGCTGAAATCTCTCCTTGCCTAATCTTATGAATTTCTTAATGCCCTTCATTGTAACATTTCCTCTTTATTTCTTTACTCGTTTAGTTCTTCAAAGCCAAAATTATTTTCATATATAATTATTCTTCATTCATGATTTAATCAATTTTATTGTAAATTAATCCAATGTCATGACACTTTGAAATATGGAGTCTTATAGACTCCCTTCCTTATAAAAATGCCATCCTCGAAATTCAAATAAGGAAGGACAATGACCACCGTTATCAATACAAATGTACACACAAGTACAACGATTGTGCTATTTCCCTACTAATGTAACATTATTTATGATCAATCATAATGTATTAGTGCCACTACTAATACATAATCATATCATTACACAAATACACCGGTGCCGCTACTAGTACATAAAATAGACAAACAAAGCACACTTGTTTAAACATACATGTCTAAAACAACTTAGGATAAATGTTCCTAATCTTATCCTCTACCTCCCAGGTACAATAACCTTTATTGTCACTCTACTAAACATGAACAAGTCTATTAACTTTGTCTTAGCTCTTTTGTATCATGACCTACTATTCCTTTCACTCGTCAAACATACGTTACATCTGTTTCTATAGGTAAATCCTCAATCGCCCTCGGTTCAACTATCGCCCTAGGGCCATGCACACATTTCCTAAAATTCGACATGTGAAAATAAATGTGAGATATTTGTTTCAAGGGAAGAATAGAAACATTTCACATTCTTTCTTTAAAAATCTTTCATTTTTAATTTCTAATCAAGTTCCAACTAAGCAAATCCTTCTCCCTTCTTTACATGGCTGACCAAGTATTCCCGGCATGGACTAATTTTCCAAAAGACCAATAAGTAAGTAGTTGTATTTAAAGCCTGTTTAAACGCATACTGATATCATATATCGATACATTCATATATAACTTCCATATATACATCCAAATAATTACTATCAACATCCAAAAATATTAAATAATTTAATAATTAATATATCTTAAATCTTAAATATTAATTAGTTTAATTATTTTATAACATTCAATAAACTAACTAAATCACGTTGTTTTTCGAAGATTCACAACTGCGGCTGTGAGACTTAAAAGTGTGAATTTAGTCAGTGATTTGTATTAAAAAATTTAAATATTAACTTTAACGGATCACCATATCTAGTGGTGTGACAGTTTGGCTAATTTCGTCGCTTATAGGTCTTCTTGCTAAAATCTTATTTCACGTATTCTTAAGTGGTAACTTTTAGTAGTAAAAATTTACACAAGTTATCTTCATCATACTATATCACTTTAGGATATATGGAATTTAGTATTGGCTTAAATTTCAATATTATCCACATTCAACTTGGTTAGTTTAAAGACAAAGTTCTTGGTTCAACAATAACATTTATTATTAACTGTACTACTCTAGCCAGAGGTTTTGACTTTAGGTTGATTATAGTTGGTCGTGACACCAACCTCGTACAACTAAGGAGATGAATTATCATTTAAATAGTGTTTCACTTCCAATGCTTCAACTTGGACACAACTATAATTGCTTGATGGATCGCCATGCCATGATTTAGCTCTAACCAAAGTGGAGTATTCACATTAAGGTTTCATAGTATTCTCAAGTCGAGAGAAATACGTGACACCATCACACCGAGATTTCCTATTTAAGCTAGTTGTTATCAACCAACAGTAAACTCACGGACGAGTCGTTCCATAGTTATCCAATAATATAAGTATGTAATCCCTTGGTGCCCCCGGGCAGCCACAAATAATACACTACAAAACAAATGGAGAGCCATATGCACTCTGGCCTCGACAGACGAATCGATGTCATTTTCTCGAAATATCTTGACCAAGAATATTTAAAACAAAATGTCATTTTATTTTGTGATTAGTTACTCATGATCGCAACTATTTGCAACGACAACGCATAACAATTTATTTAAAGATTTTCTTATTATATACTTTATGTTAGTTACTTAATTAATTATATCATAACATAACAATGCATATAAAAGGAAACAAACACTGTTGTTATGAACAAGATTGACTACATAGTTAGATATATGCAACAAATTACATATTTCTCCCTAGGGCATACCACTAACTCTTTCAATATATACGTCTAAGTGCATGAACAAGTCTATCTCATATATACTGCAAAAATAGTGATAGAACATTATTAGTGTCTACTAACATATGTGAACATATGCAAATATTTCATGGACCTGCTTTATGTGCTATAAAATCATTTAACAACTAAATACACAATAAATAAACACTTCCTGGACTTGCCCTATGTTCTATAGGATCATGTTACAACCGACTAAACACTTGCCGAAGGAACAACCATATATCGAAACATTCATTTCCTACATCGCTAAGAGAACAACTATTTCTGTGGTACAACCATTTCTTGTAATACCAAGGAACAGCTACTTCCCTTGGACAACTATTCCCCATATTGAACATGCCTCGTAATAACCACTCGATGCATCAATAACATAATAAGCGTTCCTAAGATACTCCCTATATGTCAATACAAACTTGATACGATCTCCAAACATTACTAGACTTATCATACATTCAATTTTACATATATCAGGCACATCACAATCAACGATATCTATACACCTTGCCACATCAAGGTCTTACCGCATTGTCACCTCTGAAGTAGCCTAAAGTGTCACATGATGTCCGATTATGCAAATGCCTCTCTCCTAGTCAAACTGGCCAGGTTGGTCTAGGTTCAAACTGCCTAACCAATCCCTAAACAGTCTGCCAATTATTTACAACTGATTAACCAGTCGGTGCACTTTTATATGCCTTTTCTTCTGATTTGGTTTTTCGTTTTCGTTCTGCAATGTTTTGATCATATTTCATTCAAATTCGTTTTTATCTTAATTATACTTCATCATATGATTATCTTGACATCAATTCAATATGTATAGTCATCCAAAATACATAAAATTAATATAAGTACATTTATTTTCAATTAACTTATTGTTATGTTTAATTATCATTTCTATTAAAAAATTTACCATTAAAACTTAATGTGAATTTGCAATCAAACTCCTAATCATACCCCTAGCAATCTTTTATCGATACAGTTGCATTATGTATGGGTAAAAGTGCTCCACTCGCATCGATTTGAAGATCCAACCAAATAGTGAAGAACCGTCTCCACTATTTGGAAAAGTGCGCTAATAAACTTCATAAACTTTCCTTAGAACCAAATTCTTCCCTTGGTTTCCATTCTAACAATCGTTTTGATATCATGATTAACGAATTCCGTCGAGTATTTTGAGAGATATCGCTTTTTTTCAATTTTTTAAAGAGAAAGAGGGAAGAGATGAACGAACGAGAAGAAAAATGAAATTTATGAAATAAATTACATTGGATTTTGGCTTTACTATATGGAGGGAAGTGTCAACTAAAATATAAAATTAAAACGTTGGACCAAAACCCTCTTAGCCCAATACAAACCCAAAACTCATATCCCATGTATCTTCTCCACACGATCTCCGATTCAAACAAGTTTATTGTCGAAACTGATCAGAGAAACATGCTCTATACAATGGTGCAACTCTCGTCATCAGATTCCATTGTTAGAGAAATGAACATTTTGCCCTTATTATTTAAACTGAAAAAAAAATACTTTTTTAATTTATTATTAAAATTCTAGGGTATTATAGGCCATCTCATCATAATGAATGTTGGGCGAACTAGAAACTCATATCATCCCCTCATCTCATGCTTTATGCCACCTATCAGAATATCCAACAATAGTAGATATAAACATATAAACTCTTGACATGGATATGGGATTGCAAAAAATTCCTTGGTAGTTATTTGACTCAAACATTACAAAAATTTATGCAAATTATCAAAATAATTTTGTTATTATTTAGTATAAGAAAACAATACATTAAAAATCATATTCCTATTATTTGATCCAAAAGTAGTAAAAAATTTCTTTAAACCGTTAAGACTTTGTTATGATTATTGTATCTCAAAGCAATAATCAATTTCTTCAAGTATCTCAAAAATATATTACTATTATTTATTAAATTTCTTTACATATCATGAATAGTAATTAACAATAACCCATTGTATCTCATAAATAACCATATCATACTCAAATTTATTAAAATAACTTTATTAATATTTTTATCTCAAGAATAGTAATAACCCATCTCAACCAGTTGTGGAGTAAATATCATCATTTACCTCGTGTATTCACTAAGATAATAATATTATCAACAAAATATATTTCAATAAATATTTACAAGGTAATTATATATTTTATACCAAAATATTTCTCTTCACCTCATTCTTGAAATAAAATACCTCTCCAATAAAATACTTTCAATGAAATGTCACAAAAACCAAATACTCCTATTTTCAAAGTTTGTTTCTCAAATAACGTATTTTACTTTCTCAACTATACATCCGTTCAAATTACTCTTTTTTAAATAAAATATTTCCCAATGAAGTGTTCTTAAACTAGATATTTTATAACACATATTCCTTTTCCTCAATTAAATATTTTCTCAATAGAAGCTATTTTCAAACTAAATATTTTTCAACCAAAACATTTTTACCCAAAAATGTTTTCTCAATAAAATATTTGATCCAACCTTATAGGAACCTATCTAAAATTTTCTTTTATTAGGCCTATAGCTAAAAAACCTACTTTCCTACGTTTATGGGGCTTATTCGAGTATGAAATCCAATCCTGGAAATACAGCATCCAACTTTTTTTTACTACCCAAGGCTTTGAGACATTTCGAAACCTAACAAAAAGTATGTTTCAATTAAAAATACTTTCAGCCAAAATTTTCTTCAAACAAGGCATTTTATTTTCAAAAATATTTCATAGTTCTTCCTTAACAAAACATATGTGCTATCCAATAAAGTTTTTACTTAAATTAGAACGTGCTCAAATGTTTTTCTCGATGAAATTTTCCTCAAGATAGTCTTCTAACTAAAAATATGTTATTTTTTCAAATTATTCCCCTAAAACCATTGAAATAAACATGAATCATATCGAATATTTCTTAAAAAAATATTCTTTAGATAAATGTATTTCTCTCTTTACCTCTCAATAAACTTTCCACCAAAATATTCTCAACAAGGTACATTTAGTAAAACATTTTCAAACTAAAATATCATTAACAAATACTTTTCACAAAAACTTCCCTCGAAATGTTTTAAAACTAAAAATGGTTTCCATCAAAATGTTTCCATTAAAATATCATCCAAATACTCCAAACTAAAGATATTTTTCATAAAATGTTTTAAATGAGATATTATACAAATTAAACATCTTTATCACAATAGAATCTTCATACAGTAAAAATATCTTATTCCTAAAGTTGAATGTTTCATTTTTACATCATGTATATTTTTTTCTAATATATTCCTTTACATGCAAAAAACATATATGTTCCATTTTAAAAACATACATTTTCCTTATGATAAAATATCTTCAAAATAAATAACGTATAATTTCATACATTTTATTCCAATCAAGTACCTTTCATTAAACATTTTACAAAATTCACAACAAATACATTTATTACGCTGAATTTTAGTTGCACATTTTAACATTATATGTGTAGTGCTCGGACTATAATCAACACTCAATCCCTCCTAAATGTCATCCTACCCCCACTCCTATAACATTTCTTTCCTACACGTAGGTCATCCTAAATAAACATCATCTTAGGATGGTGTGTCGGTGAAATGCATATCATATACATATACATACACACACTCTCACTCTCTCACACACATACACACACACACACATATAAACTAAGCAATAAATAACAAGTCCGCCCTCTCACCTATCTTTAATGCAACCTAAGGTGTAAATTAGCCTAATATAAATCGATAAAGCTAAGCATTGATACCATAAGTGGTTCTTTTTTGAATTACGGATACTAACTGCCTTTAATATGCAATTAGGAAGAATTTCTATATTAAGAAGAATTTTGGAATTAGGAAGAAGACGTGTATTTGATGATGGCTAGGGTTAAGATAAGCACATTTTTATTCTGAATATTTGGTGTTTGGGTCTAAAGAAATATTAGGCTCAAAAATACCCAATTCGATCAACGTATCCAAACACTAACATATTATATATATCAAAATTCGTTTTTCAAATATTCTAAATGCAATGAAAACATAAAAATTCTCAAATGTACAACACTGCTCAGATTTGTCATTTATTACCCATTTAAATTAAATGATGTTTGATAATTAATCAATATTAAATGTGTCAAATTTGTGAGTCATTACAGTCGAATTAACGGATTCATCTTCTAATGTGAATTCGACATTCAAATTTTATGATGCTAAAACTCGAGTTGTTTAAATTTATAATTTAAGTAAAAGCATAAAGGGGAAGATGAAGTCCGGTTGATTAAATTAGAAAATAAAATAAGAGGATGTAATGACCTTAATTTTGATTGACATTATTTAGGACATTTAATTAGATAAGTCAAATAAAATAATGTAGATGGTTAAGGGATTGAGATTTGTATAATCATAAGGTAGTCGTGCCTTAATTAATCTATAACCAAAGAGAATTAAAATGGACTAAGTAGGAGGAATATGATAAGGGCAAAATAGGATAAACTATGTTCTTAAACCCTAAACCTTCTTACTTTCACTCTTTACTCATTTTAAACATTTGTAAACAAAAACTAAAACATTTATAAGCTTGGTCGACCATCATTAAGGGAATCAAAAGGAAGATAAGCAAGGATTCAAGTAGCAAGCCTAAGCAAATCAATAAAGAGCAAATCCCAACCTTCTTAACCCCAAGCTAAGGTGAATAATGATTTTTACATCTCATTTTTGTTGCTTTCAGTTTCTAGTTAAGATCCAAATTGATTTTGCAAATAATATGCCATGATTTGATTGTTTAAATAGAGATATATACTTGTTGGTGATTTATATTGCTTCATATAGATTTTATAATAAGTTTTGATTTGAAAAACCTATTAAATGACATCCACATGACTTGCATTTTGATATATGGCTGAAAACATTATTTATGAAGTTGGTTTCAAGTTTCATAATTGTCCAAGCTATTGTGGATTTGTTATGAATTTTCTATGAAAGAAAATAGCTAATTTGGATTTTAAAAAAATTATTTTTGGCAATTATATGTTAGCTTTGGGTCTGAAATTTAAATATGTTAGAAAATATATTAGAAGAGATTTACGGGAATTTTTGAAGAATCTTCCTTAGTATTTTACTATGGATAAAAAATTATTTAAGGTATCAGAATTAAATGTTTTATATGTCTTGTAAAGGAGAAGGGCTTAATTGTTAAATGTTTTAAATTGTTAATTTCTGAATTCGACAGCTCTTTTAGAAAAGATGATTTGAAAAGAATTGGCAACCAATTATATCTTTACAAATAAGGCAAGTTAGTTGAAAAGTAGTTACTTTAAAACACTATAAAACGGTTTTACTTAAATTTACTACTTCGCCACTTCATTCAGTAGCTTTCGACACCATACCTCTGCCCTTGACCAAGTTGAAACCAATGCACATGGTATCAAATAATTGATACGTAGTGAATTGGAGAAAGGTGGAAGGTACAACATCGAAACCAAGCTTTGAAAGGAGCAGAAGTTGCTTTTATTAACTTTGAACTATTCTTGTTTACAAATGATGCTTTCAAAGTGGTGGAGTTAGCTTTCGACTTAACCAACTTGCTTTCGTTTATATAAAAAGGGCTTTTGAATGAGTTGTCGCCTTTATGTTATAAAAGAAGCCTTTGAAAGGATACAACTCATGCTGCCACATTCTACCTTTCGATCTAATTAAGGCCGCGTTTCTTTATAGCCTTTAACAATGGTTTCTAAAGAATCACTACACCAGAAATGCAATTTCGCCACAGTTTTAGGCCGTGGCTAATTAACTTTGCCACGGTTTTGGACCGTGGCAAAATAAGGAGTGGCAGAAAATTTGCTACGGTCTTGAGCCGTGGCAAAATATTAATTAGCCACGGCTCGGAGCCGTGGCAAAATATTAATTAGCCACGGCTTTGAACCGTGGCAAATTTATATTTTGTCACGGCTCAAGACCGTGGCAAATTTCTGCTGAAAAAATTGCACAAATATACTAGCCATGGCTATGAACCATAGCTGATTTATAATTAGCCACGACTCTAATCCGTCGCTAAATAATACTATAAGACGGCCTGTAAATAGCTCTAGTTTTAACTGTAATGTTCAAACTCAATTCAAATTAAAGACCAATACTGAGCACAAGTATAAGAACAATACAATTAAGTGGCAAACTACATATTATACAATACATGCTCGGAATTAAGTAGCAAACTACATATTATATAATACAATATTGTATATAATAATACATGCTCAGAATTCAGCTAGAATTAATCAGTTTACAATACAGACCACTTCAAAGTTGTTTCACATCAGCGTTCATAATTTCCTGACAACAAATATTCTTACTTCATTGCCTGGTTTGCACACTCTATTACAATAAAGAAGTTTTCTGGATGTATTTACTAACAATAAATATTCTTACTTCCATGCTAGCATAAAGCAGACCAATCAGTTTTCTTCCTTTCCTGCAGTTTATCAAGTAAAAGTGATTAGAATCTTGAACAACTTTATACTGTAGAACCAAAGCTTGTTTACCTAATGTAGATGTTTACCTAATGCACAACCAAGGCTTGTTTGGAATAATCATAACAATGAAATTGCTGAAATAATGTTCATAACAAAATCATAAAAGTTAGAATTTTTTTTTTCGCTGCTGGATGTTGCAGCAGCTGCTCGCTGCTGAAATTGCCGATGCAGCAATCTGCTGCTGCCTTTTAGGCAGCACTACTTCATTCATTTTTTTTCCTCGTCCCTTATTGATAGCTTTTATTTCCTAATAATATAACTTGTATTTCTTAATTGAAAAATTTCATCTATTTAACACGCTAAACTGCCATGCGGAGATTAGAATTACATATCAAACTACAATACAGCTTATGGTAATCCAGTTTAAATATGGATAAACAAATATTAGTTTTTTGGAAATTAGAAAGACAACAGAAGAAAATAATTTGAACTTACATTGGTGAAAGAGTTTAATATTAGTCATTAGACTTGTAGAAGTATGATTATAGTATGTATTTCTTTAGCAATATTTGGATCCAACAGATTCGAAAAACATTTTTAAAAAAATGAGTAAAAGAACAATGGTTCACATGTTCACCATATTCAACCAATATAAGTAACCGTGTAATATATTGTTTGTTGTCAGCACATTTAGTTGATTTCATAAGAAACGAAAGCAGTCACGCGTGTAATTAAACTCATTTTTGAACCCATATTGAAATAAATATGGGTATTATTTCCTTTACTGGTGGCTTTCCAAGGATGAAAATTAACAAATTAGCTGACTGAAACTAAACAAATTTGTAAGTAGTATGACAGCACATGCATAATGTATGTTTTGGCTCTGTATTAGTATGCATCCATGTTAAACCCAGTTCGGAAATGCACTGATATTAATGATGGCAGTATGTTGATATCCCTCATTTATTCGTTTTTAGCAGAATAGTTTGATCACGGTGAATTGAAAATATGACAGTCTAACCTGCATTTCATTTCGCCAGCAATAATAAGGAAGAATATTCCTTTTGCCACAAGTTGTGAAGTTCCCCAAAGTACTGTTGTGACATGAATAAACTACCGGACCAAAAAGGAGAAAATCAACATCTTCATTTAAAGATTATGAAGAAAATACCTAGAAAACAGATAGAGGAAAATAGTTATAAAAAATGATGAGAGGAACCAACACACAAATAGCACTAGTGATTCTGATGACCTAAGTGACAGGAGCAGGTACCATCTTACCTATGCATGACCAACTATGTATACAAATTCAAGGCAATAGTCCATGTAACCATTTTCAGGTATAGGGGAAAAGTTTTGAAACCTATTATAAATACAGTAATATGTACAAACAATGTGTTTGCACTCAAACATGAACAATATCCATTTGCTGGAATTAAATTTTTACTGACTTATCTAATCGATCAATTTATCCCATTAGCAAATAAATTCAAATGGTGGTTCATCTCAAAATTATCGGTAGTGCTAGATATAGTTGTGTGAGATAAAAATCTCACCTTAACCATTAGCTTGTCAAATAGCCGCTAGCTCACCACTTTCTCCTCTTCATCATTGCCAGCATCTACTTGAAGTCGGCGTGCATAGATTCCAACCATAGGCTTCCTCGACAACGTCGCCTCGACCATTCTCTTCAATTTAACTCATTCGCTGAATTTTCCTCCATATCCTGGAATATCACAAATATATTAGAGGAATAAAATAACATAGTACGGTATAAAGTACTTCGTTAAGTATTGCATGTCTCAGCATCAAAAGGATGATCAATATTACACTACTGATGACAACAAATCCAACTGAGAAACAAGACAGTACATACGCAATGGGGTTAAAAATGTTTGCAAGGCATGGAATTTGAGTAAAATACCCACTCAATTTTTTACAACACATCCTAGTTTGCAACTACCAAGAACCCTTTGCATTATTAAATAAGTAATTTCAAAAGAGTTGATTTGCATAAAAGGAAACTAAAATACGACCACATCATTAACAAGTTTCAAAATCCTACGGGAAAGCTTTGAAGTTAGAGGGATTTACATAGCCTCTGACTGCTTTCTTCCTTCTTTCAGCAAATCATCATCATCATCCTCTTCTTCTTCATCTTTAGAGGACTCGATCTGCATGCTAGTAGTGCCCTCAGTCAACGACTCTGATCTAAACCCATGTAAGCCACTTCTTTTTCACCGCAATATAACCTTTTCAAGAATCCCTACTGTCCAGCATATTTTTTTGTAGCGCTTTCTCACTTGGTGACCTCGTACGTGAGCCTTCATGCATGCAAAAAGGAAAAAGAGAGAAGAAAAACTTAATTCTTCATACACATGACATATGAAACATTAATAAAGAACTGTATTTCTCAAAACTGAAAGCAAGATACCATGATTCAACAAAAACAAGGGAGAAAGTATAATAATCACCTGAATCTTAACAATTCGTTGTTGAGTGATCAAGAAATCTTTTCTCCCTTTCCATCCTCGGTACTTGTTTTGTATTCTGACTGCAGCAGCATGTATGGGTGTATCATGTAGTCTACTTGCTTTGCATGTCTTTACAGCTAACTATGACAAAGCTTGCTGCTCATCTGTTATTTCACTTTGGTCGTCATTGTATTCAACTATTTGTTTTCTTTCGAAAGAATCAATTCTAAACAGCTGATGAATTTGAGAAGCAGCAAGTGTAGCATTGCGGACATCATATAATGAGTCTTTCAGAGAGAGCTTTGCTTTTGTGTCTAAATCTACAAGTTCATTGGCGTTTTCTTCATCCAAGTTCTTCTTGGCACCTACAGTAGAAACATCATTCACAGCTATGCCTCGACTACTATTCACAATTAAAGCAGACAGATGGGAAGTAAGAGATGACTTGGCTAGAAAGGCAGCAATTCCTTTGTGCCCATTTCCAGATGCCAAATCAGCAGGTGTTCTTCCAGAAGGGAAATCTGGAGTTGGATCAGTTAATCCTCCAGAAAATGCATGCAGTTTGACAAGAAAAGCAACCGTCTGTTCTCTGAAATTAAGAAATAGATTGCATTAGTTATGAACTATGCTAGCTTGATATGCATTATTGTCCTACATCCAAAATGAAATGAGGCACCTTCACTTCTTTTATAGTGCCAAAGGGATAAAAGCCTCTATTGTAAAAATTCTTCTAGGCCTCCGTCTAGGCGCTAAGCAATGCTTACCGCCTAACCTAGGCCCACTTAGCAAAGTCTTACATCATCTAAGAATCCAAACAGATATTTAGGCATTGGTCAGACATTAGCAGAGGCTTGATGCCTTGTATTCTACGTGTTAATTTGAGACAGTCTTGCCTTATCGGCAACTCTCAAACCCATCCAAATTTCCTTCTTCTTCTTTTTTTTGATTGATTAATACTAAATTTTATTCAAAATCCATGAGTCGTCAAAAAAGAATATTGGAGTCATCTTAGTTCTTTTACTTCGAGGCTTAACAAGTTTAAACCAGTCTAGACCTCTACTCCAAACGTACCGTGTTTAAATGTAAATACTTCTTTTATCTGCAACCAGTCGGTCTACTTTAACAAGTGACACTAGGATGTCTCTGTTCCTTACTATTTTTTCTTCTTTTTTTCTTTTAAAGGACTGGGCGACCATTTGTATTGTATTTCCAGATATCATTAAGGCTGCCATACATGCTGGATACCATCATAAACTTCTAACTGTGATTTGAAAACTTTTGAACTTGAATCTACTCGATCAAATTGCTCTTGGTGAAAGCTACAACCCTTGAAGTAGAACTAGATGAATTCAAACCTATATAAACACTTGATTATCTACTTAACTGATGGAGTTAACTTGATTATCGACTTAACTAGATGAATTCAAACCTATATAAACCCTTGAAGCATAAAATCTGTTCTAAAAGATGAGGTATAAGACAAAGCTAAATAAAACAACAATCTGACAACCTACTCAACTCACTCTTACGTACACGCTAAAATATAAACACACTGCTTTAAATGACAGGATCGGGTCCATTTGGAAATTCAAAGGCAGGTAGGTGATGAATTATATACTTAAGCAAGTAATTAAACCTGGAGGTTTAACTAAAATCAGTTCTTGAACGGATACACAATACAAAACATGCACTAATATACTTAGTCCTGAAACCAGAGTAAAGAAAAGAAAAATGAGGAAGAACTTGAAATGTGAAGAAAGGCAAACCACAGTGCAACGCCAAACTGTAAATCACATATAAATTTAATACACACACTTACATAAAAGTGAAGACATTAATGCAAGAATAGGCATACAGACATGAACACATTATCACAGAGCATGGCACTTGAAGTAATACATGCGCACAAGGAGAAACAAACAGGCACACTCGTGTCCAAATCTATTTGAATCTAGGATCCAGGGATATCAATTTGTAAATAAAAATAACATTCAATTCACCAATAAAACAACAAACCAGATCATAATTTTGTGTCCCAATCTGCCGCCTTGCAAAGCATCGATCTCGAGAACACCGACTTGAGTGAGAACAGATTCAGGCTATGTGATGAGAAGAACGAGGGCGATTCAAGGAGTGAGGCGAAAATCGATTAGAAGAACGATCGAGGAGGGCGACTCAAATTAGGGCATGGGTTAGATTTTAAAAGGGGTCATTTTTTGAGAGGGGAGAGCGTTATGGGCGTTCGAACTTTTAGATGGGTCACGTACGTATAACACGGCAAGGGGGTTGATAACTTAGAACGGTCTTGAGCCATGGTAATATTGCCACGGCCAATAACCGTGGTAAATCATTTTAGAACGGCCCAAAACCGTGGTAAAATTACCACGGCTCTAGACCGTGGTAAAATTGCCGCATCGGGGTGTGGCAAAATCGACAGTTTGGTGTAGTGAATGCTTTCATATTAATACTTTGAGGCCACTTCTCAATGCTATCGAAAGGGTTGGTTTCAAAACCATCCCCTTTCATTTACTTAGGACCAATGCTTTGCTTATGTTCTTTTAAGACCCTTAGTTATATTAAAAGTTAAACCCAAAGGTTTCGAAAGGAATGGTTTTAGATAGTTTCAAAGCAATGTTTCCATAAACTTTTACTTGAACCGAATACTTTTGAAAGGTATGTTTTGAGGTAATATTTGCAAAGGTTTCAAAAGGTATATAATATGAGCTTCGAAGGGGAGATCCCTAATGTTTTCGAAAGGGTTACTTTGAGTATTTGAATGGAGGGTTTCCAATGCTTTCAAACGACAAGTTTAATGGTTTCAAAAGAGGATGTTTTAGGTTTAAATTAATGACTTCGAAAGGTCTATTTTCAAAGGTTTCAAAAGATATGTTTTGGCCTCTCGGCCTACTGTTTCAAGGTAGAGTAGTTAACTTATTTTGAATGGATTCGAAATGGATTGTCTAAAGTTGTTAAACAATGGTTTCGAAGGATTTACCTTAGCTTCATGTCCTAAAATCTTCTATTTTAAAATGGGTTTTACCTTACTTTGGAGGGATAGATAATCCCCTTGATTAGATTTCATCAACATGGTTTCGTGTAAAGTATATATATCATGGCATAAGTGTTTCAAGTAATGCAAAGTATATGATTTCCTTGTTTTATATAAGTATGATTTTAGGGGTAAATCATTTGTAAAGATTATTTATAAGGAAATAGAGTTTTAACAGGGTAGTTAACCCTAAGGCAGGAAATGAAATATGAAGAGGGTAGTTAACCCTAAGTTTATGACTCAGAAATTAGAAGACCAGATAGGACTTGTGTAGGGTCGTACCCTATACTTTGGCTATTATCCCTAGCTAAAATAAGTCCAAAATTCCAGTGTTTAGGGTTGCGATAGGTGGGACTAAATTGAGATTGCACACAAAAGAGAATATACAAAGTAGAGATAGGTTATTGGTGAGCCCGTAATACCATTAGGTTCAGTGTACCTTAGAAAAGAAAGGCAAGGGCAGTTGGCCCAATATGATGTCTACCAGAAGTTAGATTATTAAGTGTGTCTGGTAGGCCCAAGTCAGCCAATTGTTAATAGTTAGACAAGATAAACTATAATGTGGATAGATAGTCCATTGATTTCGTGATTTTATGCATATATGTACTTTCTATTATTGTTATGATCAGTTTGATTGCAGGTTTCTGATTTGCAAGAGATATTCTTTTTAAAGGGATACTAGTGAGGGGAAACCCGTTCCGCTAAGCGGCGTGGTCTCACTTAATATCAGTAAATCAAGATGTAATGGTATTATTCACACTATGCTTATGTCTGACTCGAAGTTTATGTTTTCCCCTTAAACTCTCGGGTGCTCAAAATTAAATTTGAGTGTATTGAGAGTTAAGGTTTTTCAGGTTTAGTAGGTTGGACGATAAGCTTCCGAAGACGTGCAGGAGGCAAAGTTAGCTATGTATGAGCTTTTTAGTTTTATTTCCGCTGTGATGTATTTATGATAGATATGTCTATGTATTACCCTGATCATCCAAGAGGGCATCTTCACATGTCACTCTTGGCGTAATTTGTAATAATTATATTTGATCAAAACCTAGGATTCGTTTGGGATTATGTAACTGAATATGAAATATTTATTTGAAATGTAATCGGAAAAGTTGTTTTGAAATCTATGTCAATTTTATTTCATATTCATGTGCTTCTGAAATTATGAATACCATTAACATTATCGTATTTTTTCATTGGAAGTTAATATTATGGATGACTGCAGCATCTGTAGCGCTTAGATTCGTGCATCAAGATAGGAGATGTTGTAGAGGAAAATAAAGATATTAATAATAAAATTGTCGTTGGCTTCAAATTGGAGCTGATTTGACCAAAACACTAGAGTGCCAATTGAAAAGTGTAAGATTGAATCTCAACAATGACGTTGATCCACTTGAATACCCTGGAGTATATATCATTTGACTGTTGCTTGTATTTGTTAAAGAATATTTATTATTATTATTTTCCACTATTTTTGTTTTATATTATATAATAAGGGTTGATTAGTCTTTAATTGTTCTTTGTTTTTTTGGGATAAATTAACTCTTTATGTTTAGCATCAAGGTTGCACTATTAATGTTATTTTATATTTAATAAAAACTTAGCATCTACCTTTTGTCTATTTCAATTCAAATTTGTATATGATAGTGATCAATAGTTTCATCAAAAATTTATGAATATTGCATTGTTTATCCTAGTATAAAAAATGGTGGTTTGGATCAATATAACCATTCTGATATAAGTTCCAACAAAAAGTCATGTGTCCTTAAATGCATGAAGCTCTCAATCTTTGACTCACACCTTAACTAGCCGTCACGACCTAGAATTTTATCGCTTTGATTTGTGAATATTTAATTAATTTTAAATCAGTTAATGGTTTTTAATTATCAATGACCCTCTTTAAAATAATAATTAATGATAAAAAAATTATTTACAAACATAAATAGTTTGAATAAATATCGATAATGTGACCGAAAATTGTTTTATCAATAAATGGTTTCGAAACGTGTGAACCTATTATCTTGGGGCACTATCTCAGATGACGAAACCAGTGTCATTGGGTCTAGAATAATGAGGCAATGTACACCGACTAGTTTCGTGGCGATCGAACGTGGTGTGTGATCGTGCGAGCTCGAACTTGTAACGTTTTAAGTAGAGAATTAAATAATTATATATAAAATATTATAAATACCCCTCCATACCCTCACTCTTCTCTAACACTTATCCTCCCTCTTTCTTTTCTTTTATTTACTAGTAAAAATAAAATAAAAGTAGCCTCCTTTTTATAATAAATTAAACCCGGAGCTACAATGCACGAACGTCGATGATTTTGGATCTGTTGTACTTATGTGATGGAGGGCTTCGAATCCATAGCGGTTTGATCGCGTGTGGTGGTGGTTGGTAGAGATCGATTATTTATGGCTGTAACTATGGTTCCACCTTGTCGGAGATTTAGGCGGAGTTAGGCGACGAGGTGAATGTCGTTGCATTTCTATTGGAAAACCGCACCTATCGACATCGACGAGGGGAGCTCTGGTGTTGGAAGGCAAAAAGCGACATGGGTTTGTCGCAAGGTGAGGCTGCAGGTCGCGTCGGAGATGAGAGGTGCGGACATGATGTGGCAGGGTCCATTATGAAGCTCATGTGAAGGAGGGTTCATCGGAGTTGGCGGCATGCGATTTCATGGACTAGAGAGAGGGATTAGACATGCTTGCACGGAGGAGTTTGTGCCTGTATATGGGATATGCTAATTTAGGGAAGAAGGTAATTTAAATTTAATTAGGTGATTAGTAAATTATTTAATATTTAATTAATCCAAAATCTTATCAAATCAATAACTTTTGCATACAATGTCCAAATTGAATGCGCTCTTTTACGTTGCACTCGTAGGAGTGTTATCAACACATTGGAGCTGGTTTCGTCTAGTTTGAAGCAAGTAGGATTTTGAGTTGTTAGATCGAGCGGGAATGCGTAAGCATTGGTTGGAATTTTGTTGAGTTAACTAACCTTTAAATGAACACCATATGATATATGTGTTGATATAAATTATTATTTGCATACTTGAATGATTTCTTTATCTGGTTGAGTTGAATTCCCGCTTTGAAAAGCGGATGGCATATGAAATGAAATAAATGGAACTTAGGGATTTTGTAGAGGGATCATAAGGGATTCCTTGCCATTTTTTATTTTTATTTTATTTATATACTTATTGAATAAATTGTTGAATTCTAAAATCTTGGTAGCGTGGCCTAATTGGATGTGACCTTGATATGTCGCAAAAGTTTGACTCTTTTAGTGTTGACCAATGACGCATTTGTTAAGTGCTATGGCTAGGCCTCATTATAGTATTTTGAAACTCTATTATTTGCTTTTTTCGATTTGGAAATGGTTTTGAATCGAAGGATGATTTTAAATGTGACTTTTGAAATTTTCTATGGCATTTTATTTAGAAATGGTTTTTGAAATTCTCTATTTTACTCCAACCATTTTGTTAGTCTCTTCTAATTTATATGGAAATGTTTTAAAAGTATTTCGAAAAGTATTTATTTTATAGAAATATTATTATAATAGCAGATCAATGTGCACGTAAATGTGCATATTTTTACTTTCATATTTAATCAAATTTAATTAAATAAAGGAGCATGTATGGTATTTTAACATGTTTAAACCAATATTTCAATTATTTTCAAATCATTATTTATTCATCTTCATATAAGGGCAAAATGGTCATTTTTGTGTATATATTAATTTGAAAATATTTATTTCCATATTTTATTTTTTATTTGTAGAAAATTGGATGGAAATCACAAGAGGCTTTATGGAAAATATGCATGCACAAGAGGAATCTAAGGAATGAAGATGGAAATAATTCAAACTCATGTATCATGGAGGTACCCACTTACCTTAATCTACAATTAGAGGCTAATGCACAAGTTAGTGGAGCTAAAAGTTTCATGCACATTTAAATGGAGGATTATCTCATGCTAATGATAACTTGGTTGCCACACTTCCTCAAGGGCAATTTGGGTAGTTTCCAAAAATATGATTAGGGTTTCCAAACATGTATAAATATCTCATATGTTCATGTAATTAATCTCTTAGCCTCCTTAGCCTTCTTTTTAGTTAGTTTTGTTTTAGGCTCAAAAATAAATATAAGCTCTCTTTCTTTTTCATGGCTACTTTGCCATTTTCTTCTTTCATGTAATTTTTATTTTTATGCAATTTTAATTCATTCTCTTTTCTATTTACATGCTCTTTTTCCTTTCATGTTAGTAATTAGTTTTAATTTATGCAAGTAGATTAATTCTCTTGTTATTTTAATTAGCTCTCTTTTTGCTTAGCTTGCATTTTCCTCTTGTTTCTATTTCATGTTGAAAACTACATTTGTTGAAACGATAACAAATATGAGAGGATAAACCCCTTCAATTTATGGGTAATGAAGCTCTCTTAATAAGTAGATTCAACATTTTGTTAATTTTTTATCTCTTTTTGTGCTTAATGACAATGTTTGAATGGGTAATTTTTTTTTGTTTTAGCTTTGAATTTGGTAGCCTATGTTGTTGATACCAAATAGGCTATGCTTAGACAAACGCAAAAACAAATTACCTCTTCATCTATATATGATTATGGTAATGAGGTGAATATTAAAATCAAAATTTGATGGTCTATATTTCTAATCAATAGTTAATAGATCATGCTTGGAATAGATTTTATTTTTAAGTTCACTGTCATTTTCATGAGAGTTAAAAGGTGATTTAGTGGGTGTGCTATAGTTTGATGACCAATGTTGGGCTAATTAATAGCACAAATAAGTCATACTTATGATAAACACATCAACTAAATTCTCTAATGACCAAAAGAGAGATCATAATTTCATATATGTTGATTTATGTGATCTTAAGAAGGACATTGCCTCTAAATTACCTTCAAACTCTCATATTTTTACCCATTTTCTTTTGCTAGTTTATTTACATTTTTTTAAAGTTAATCACAACTTCAAATTTTTGGTTTAATTTGATTGAATATAAAATTTAAAATCAATACAATTCTCTGCGGATCGACCCGTATTCGCCACGTACTAGAATTGTACGCCGTGCGCTCGCGGTTAATTTTTAATTTAAAATTTTCGGCTATTTTCTATTCTGATAGGAAATTAGTCGTCAAACAAGTTTTTGGCGCCATTACCGGGGAATTATTTTGATTTTATTTTCTATTCTTCGAATTATTTGTTGTTTAATTTTTATTGTGTGTTAATTTTGTGTGTTTTGCGTTTTAAAAAAATTGTTATGTGTTTGTTGTGTGAATTTTGCTTTCGTTTTAATTTGTTTGCTTGTTGTTGCCTTTTATTTGCATTTCTATATTAAAAAAAGTATATACAATTACAAAACAAAAAAATATTTTATTTCCTTTTCAGTTTGCATTTCATTGTTTTTACAAGTTTACAATTTACATTGCATTTACAATTTACAATTAAAAAACAACAACACTATTACAAAACTGTGCATATACTCTGCAATCTTCACATTACTTAACCAATCTTAGGAAATCTTAGCCTTCTTCTCCAATCTTTCATGCTTCATTCACCAATCTTCACCAACCACCAAACACACAAACCCTTCTCTGCATTTTCCCCTGCATTCACATCCCATGCACTAAACTACCCGAACCATACATATACACCTTCTTTCCACATTACCGCACCATACCCTCAAACCAACCTGACCATTCATCTCATACTACTATGCAAACTACATACTACTGCAACTTCTTACATATCATACAAATCACCTCCTTGCTGCCACTTACCATTATGCCTTTACCACTTCACCAATACTTCCTCACATACAAGACTACAGACCACACTGTGCACCAAAATTGTGCACACACTTGCAAAACTACAACACATTAAAACTACTGCCTTGCACACTAAACTACATCTCTGTCATTCACATTACTACTGCCTTGCATCTGCCTTCAATACATTCCCTTCTTCCACTTCACTTCGGACATCAACCACAGCCATACAAAACATCCATACTGCAACCACTCACAACCAAACCACTTCGTATCCATACCAATGCTTCGTTGCCATAAACTGTCTTCGCTACTTCTTCTTTTGCAACTTTTCACACTACAACATTCCAACTAACCAGGAGAACACCAACCACCCTATATACAACATCTCCACAACTTAATACACTGCCTCTAAACCCACTCTATCGTAAACTTTCCACCTCTGTCAAACGTCATCCATGTACTGTCTTCATACCACCCTTCAATTCAACCATCAACATCCTCTGTCTTTCTTCTACCAGACCACAACAGTCTCCCCCACCATAGCAAACAACCATCCTTACACTACTCACACTTGACCATCTATTAAACCACTATTGTAACGATCCGTATTTTGATAATTAAAACTATTAAATTAAATAAGATTTTGAAATTTAATATGTGAGAAAATAAAATTTATGATTTATCAATGAGAAAAATAATTAGAATATGATTTAATAATGTTGTTTGAATGTTATTGATTACTATTTTAATGTAATTTCAATCATAATTGAAAAGTTAATTGGGTTATAATTATAGATAAGGAATAAATTCAATGTTGTACTAATGGTGAAATTGTATGTTATTTTATTTAATTGATTATAGTATAGAATGTGAAATCAATTATTTTTAGGTAAATTTGAAATCCTGGTTTGTAAACTATAAGTGAATAAAGGTGAATTATTAACGTATAACAATTGATTTATTATCATCTTGTTATTTAATTCATTTGAAATTAATTATAAATCAATGTGAAATTTAATGTAATTAAATATTTCAGTTAATATGGGTTAAGATGATAACTGTAGAATAAAAATGTAATAAAATGTAAACTAATATTAATTATATTCATAAAGTAATAGTTGATTCAATAATAAGAGCATAAATCGAAATAAAAGAATTTGGTTGAAATTAAAATATAGTTAACTGTGGTTTTATTACAGCTGTAATTGAACGCTGAAATTAGTGTAATATTTAAATATTGGATTAACATGGAATATTTAATTTTAAAAGATTATAAATTTCTATGTGATCAAGAATGATAAAATTACTAACTTTTATATTTGAATTAAAAGTGATTAAATCAATTTAATAATAATTTATTTAATTAATGTGGAAATCAACCATTTTGGCCACTATCTTAGATTTTGATGAAACTAGTTTCAGCAGACCCGTAACAGTGAAATATGGAAGGATTTCAAGTTTCATAGCGATCGGACTTGTCATTTGCCCGTGCGAGCTTGAAACTCGTAGAAATCAATTAATGGAATTTAAATGAATATAAATTGATTTTGAAAGCTAACTTTTATATACAATGGAATTAGAGTTTGAAACTAGTTCCATCGAGTTTAAAAATATTGAAAACATATATTTTTATATATTGGATGGCCTACTTTCGTTTTGGGAACGAAATGGGCTTTTCAGGTCATTGTTATCGTTTCGACCCAATTCGATCTGTCTATTCATTCTTATCCATCTCTATCTATATAAATAGATTTTTTTCTCTAACCCTAGCTGTCTATTCCAATTTCTGTACGTATTTCTCATCTGCTCCTTCCTCCTTTACAATGGCTGACAACCCAAACCCAAAATTCCCAATTCAAAAATCAAATTGAAAATTTAAACTCCTCAAAAACCTATCAAATTATATATTGTTGGAAAGCTCTCGACGAGCATAATTCACATCTGCTATTCGTTTTTGCAATTGAGTCTCAGTTTGGCTAGAAATTGGTAATTTAGTCTCGGCCATCCGTTGTAGGGTTTGCTTTTCGACGGTGGATCTTCGTCGATAGGACGATCGGATGTTGTTGCAACGTAGAGGAGGCTGAGGCGATTCGATCATGTGGTTCATGTGTGTCGAAGGTGTCAGAATTCGCCACGATCGCCTTGATAACGGCGGCAGCTGTAGTGCCTCATGGCACGATCGGAGGTGGCGATTGTTTGGGAATGGGGGCGGCAGGCCAGGGGGAGCTCAAAGGTATTGGCCGATCAGGGCAAAGCGGCCTATGGTGGCGCATGGAGGATGATGATCAAAGGCGGTTGTGGGTTGTTCGATCTGGAGTTGGACATTAGGGTTTAGCAGAGGTGACGTAATTTCAAAATTACCCCTTAGTTTAATTTTAATTTTAAACTTCTAACGCTAATAACTTTTTCATACGAGATTGGATTTGGACATCGTTTCTTGCGTTGGGTTCATATCGAAATTCCAAACAATATGGAAATAGTTTAGTTGGTTTTGGAGACTGTTCCAATTTTGGTATTTATTTGGATTTTAAATCGACTAGAAATCAAAGGTGAGTGATTTAACCCGCTCACAAATACTAAACTTTCTTATGTTAGTTGAATTAAATTTATGATGTGATAAGAATATTATGGTTGTTGTTTGGTAGTTTAAGTTGACATTTTAATTTAATTTCAATTTATATCGAATTAAATTGCCATTTAAATTATATTGAATTTAAATTGTTTGTTAAATACCTGATAATGATAACCAGTTAATTGTTGTGATTTATTGGCTGATTTGGATGTTGCTTGTGATGGATGTTTATTTGTTGACATTTTGGATGATTGGATGTTTATATCCCTGTTATCACTATGGGTTGAAATGATACATACCTGAATGATCCTATAGATTAGGGAAAATCGTTATGGGTTGAAATGATAAACTCGAGCGATTTTATTGATTTGAAAATTACTGATTTGGGATACGAGTTGAAATGATATATACTTGGGAAATTTAACCATTTGTTGAAATGATACATACCCAATCACTTGACCATAGGGTAGAAAATTATACACGGACATCGTTGGTCGGTTTTAAATTATTTTCTAAGTGGTAAAGTATGTTTGACTTATAAATTTGATTTTTAAATTTAATTTAATGATTTTATTTTTAAAAAAAAATATTTGGAAAATAATTTATTTTATATGTTTTAAGGTTTTAAATTATAAGTTAAAATATGGTTTAAAAGGTAAATTTAAGGTTTTTACTTATAATTTTATTTAGTTTTAAAAATATATTTTTAAATAGTTTAAAATTTAATTTAATAACATATTTAATATAGTTTTATATATATATATATATATTTTGAATTTAATTTAATATAATAAATATAGTTTGATTTAAGATAATAAATATAGGCATTTATAATAATTTTTAAAAGATTTTTGTATAAGATTTTAGGAATTTATAAAAGTTTTGTAAGAGATTTTATAATGGATTTTATAAAAGGATTTTACAAAAGATTTTATAATGGTTTTATAAAGAAGTTTATAAAGGTTTTAAAGGATTTTATAAAGGGTTTTATAAAAAGAACTTATATAAAGGGATTTGGAAGCGTTTTAAAGGAATTTGCGTAGAAGTTTATGAAAAGCGGAAGAGTTGTAAACTATTTGGAATTTATAAATAGCTTTATAAATGGTTTTACAACGTATAAATAGTTTATAAATGGTTTAAGAGAGATTTATAAATTATTTTCGAAATTGATTGAAAGAAATCTTCCTCGATATTTGTGAATATATTTATACTTTTGGAATAAGTATATGGATATCTTGATATGAAGGTATAAACTATTTTCTGGATTTATTATTAAAAATGTTTTATAAAATGACCACGGTGTGAAAAATATAACGATTGGTTGCTAAAGAGATCGGGGTCGGATATTGTCTTATTCTATGCCAATTCCGAAACCACTTTAAAAACTGTGCATGTGCTGGAGAATCCAGAATGAAGTAGGATTGTTTGGCGAATGCTACTGGTATGAGGTACGAATGCAGCCTTGACCTTCGGGTCAGCTTGATATGACTAAAATAAGGAGCCATAACCAGGCCAAGTGAGGTCGCTCCTTCTATCGGACACGCTTCTTCGATACCATATCTGTTACTTTATGATTGATTGGTGGCACTTCGAATTGATTATGAGAGTGTTGTTCGAGGTAGGCGGTAGTAGCTGCTATGCATTACCACCAACCTGGTCCACAATCTGGTAGAATCCTACCGTGGGTATAACCTCGTGTGCCATGTCATATGCCTTATCGAGCCTACTATGATTTTGGTTTATGTCGTATCTATGGAGTGCTCCCTAATAGCCCACCAGTTTATGGTGGAGTTTACGGTACTGTATAGACTACGACATTTATATAAAATGTGTTAAGGGAGATATGGGTAAAGCCTTAACGCTATTTTAATACTTTACTTTACTGATAGACACTTCATATATAGTGTATATTACTACATATAAATAGTTTAACGGATCCTTAGGAGATGGAAAATCCTAAAACATCTCTTAAATTACTGCACACACATTATACACTGGATAGGAGATGTAAAATCCCATAAAATCTCTGAATCCAATTACACTCATATTTATTTGCTGTTGATTTAACTTACATAAGATCTTTTAGTTCCGACTCGCGTGTTTTGTCTTTTCATTACGCTTGGGTCAGCCTGAGCATTTCAGTGTTGAAGACTTTATTTCTGGAGGACGAAGACGGAGTTTGGTATATTATATTATTAGTAATTTTCCGCTGCATCATTATTGGTATGTCACTGTTTGTACTCTGACTGTTGCAAAAATTGTGTAATCAAATGTATATTATAAAACAGCTTCATGAACTGTTTATTTGATTTTTATATTTTGTCATTCCGCAATAAGATTCTGTGTTTTGTTTTTCCCTTCTTTTCTCTTATTTTCATTTTACCCCATAGACAATCCTCCCTTTTGAATGGTTTGAGTTGACATGTGAAGTTTATTGTCGATTTAAACCGTCCAAAAAGGTGGGTCGTTAAAGTTGGTATCAGAGCTTTGGTTTATGGACACCTTAGCCTGTTGGGGTTTAAACTAATTAGAGATAGGGTTATTAATACCCTAGAATGAGTTTGAGAGTATATATATGAGAAAGCTTATTTGTTAATGTTATAAAAATATTTCTATATTGTGTTAATTTGTTCTGTTAATGTTTATGAATTCTGGTCGGTACATAGGATGTTATGACATCGATAGAGATTTCTAAACACTTAACAGGGTAGACCGACACAATATTATTTTTGTAAGATTAGTAAATGAAATAATTTTACCTAGTATTATATTTTGTATATAAAAGAATAATTTTTATAGATGAATATAGTTGTATGTGATATGTTGTTAGGAAGTAAAATTTTATAAATATTGGTTGCAAAATAGGATTTACAAACAAAGTGAATGTAAATTGGAAGTTTGAGAACATAAGTTCCTGAGTTTTTGAAATTGGTTTTCAAAAGATTTTGGAATATAATATTAGTGTTATTTGGAAGTATTTTCGGATATAATATTTTCAATATGGTTTGAAAGAAATGTTTTAAAAGAATTTTTAAAAGGAAATAAGTTCTGTACTCCCCCATTCTGTCGCTGGGAAATAATTTCGATGATGACCGCGGCATCTTCGATGTTCATTTTCGAGTTTCAATGTGGGAAGACTACTGTTATAGCTTTGCTACATATTTGTCTTGATAAACAAATTTTAATTTTGTTTTCTTTAGTATGATTTGATATATATAAAAGATATGAATCTATATATTATTTCAAAATGATTTGAAATGAACCCGGTATTTAGTTCCTAAGTTCCTATTAAATTAATGATTTTCAGTTGTAGAAATAAAGTGAAATTTTAATAGTTGGAAACTTCTAAAATGAAAAAAATAAGAAATTAGAAGCTATGTGATTAATGAAACTATAAAGAAATTGGAGATTTGTCACTTGTAAATTAAAGGGTAATGAAATTTAGAAGATGTAAATTATTGAATATTTTGCTAACTGAAATGAATAAGACAAATTTGTATAACACTCAATTACATTCTAAAATCATATAAAACTTAACAGAAATGTTTAAAAGTTGTCAATATGAATATGTAATAGAATTTCATACAAGTAAAACTTAAGTAATGAAAATGTTCAAATGGAATTATTTCTACAAATAAGAATTATGATGTAAAAGAAATGTTTAAACATAAGTTAATATTTTGAAATGCTAGTAATTAAATTAAATAGAAAAAAAGTGAATCTGTTTAAGTAAATGATTATAAAATCAAGAAAATGACTAAAATGATTCATTGATGAATATTAATATTAACATGGATATCAAGGTTATAAGTAAATAATAAATATGAAATAAACTACAATGAAATGTACGTAATACTTTAATAACAGATTCGTTGACGATTTTAAATGTTGAATGGGAAATAAATTATGTAAGCAATGAAGGAATTTTTTTTTGAGAAAAATGTGTGATCCTCTATAAATAGAGGAGAGCACACATGCATATGTATATATAACAGAAAAGATGAGGTGCTGCCAACATGCCTGGCAGGTAGCAAAATCTGAATGTAAATATCAAAAGGAAAAGATCAGGTACTCCTAAGATGAGTTCCGGCAAGGCCACCACCCATCTCACCCCTATATCGAGATCCGGCAAGGCCACCCCCGATATCAAGATGTTAGGAATACCTAAAAACTGAAGAAAATCCCTAATAAGCAAGGAATCTAGTTTTGGATCTGGAGGAATGAATGATGTGGAAACTGAAGATGATGCTGAAAAAGAGATCCCGTCTGAAGACTCTCTATGAAGGAACCATCAATGATCCGGATATGGAGACTTTGCTCTAAAGACCGCACTACCATCCGAAAAACAGCAATCCAAGAATACAAATACCTGCAAAAAGAATCTGACCCCCTATAGACCATACCTGAGCTTGAAAGAGGACTAATATGAAAAATTAGAATAATACATATATATGTATATTTATGTAAATTATATACATATATATGTATTAAGAAGGAAGGAAATAAAAACTAAATAAGATAAAACGGACCAATACTAAAGGAATGAAATACATGAAAACTAAAACCAATAGAAATCTTATGAACCTTCAATTGTAAGTAAGCTACGATTAAAAATGGAGTCATCATATAAATTAGAAAAAATAGTAATATTATTATTATGAATGTTAAAAATATTGTTATTACGTTTGAAAAGATTAATATTATAACTAACCTTATTAAGATAATCTTTAAATTGAATATTTTTAGTTAATTTATATTTGGGGTTAGAAATCCAATTAAAACAAAATAAAGAGATTGTATAAATCAATTTGTTAAAATGACTATTGTTATTGTTAAAGATCCTTTGGTTTCTTTCAAACCAAATATACCAACTAGTAATAATAAATAAAGAGTCAAGTAAGATTCTAGTATGCTTTTTGAATCAGAATCTAAAATTATTCAAGTAAAAATCACAATTGGAAATTTTAGTTATAATGTTAAAATTAAAAAATTTAAGAGTATTATTTAGAATATAATAAGAATCCATGCAATCATAATATATATGATTAGTTTCTTCAAGGTATAAATTACAAAAATAACAATTGTTATTAATTTGAATGTTTTTTCTCTTTAAAAATTCTATTGTATTAAGTTTACCATGCAGTATTAACCGTATGTGAATTTTAGATTTTGGAGGGGTGTTAGATTTCCAAATAAATTTAAAAGAATTATTTAGTGTACCCGAAAAATTAATAAATCTATAAAAAGAATTGGAAGTGTATTTCCTACTCTTATCCCATTCCTAACTAATAATATCATTATCATTATCAATATTATATTGATTTAGTCTAGCATAAAGTAAAGCTAGTTGCCTAAGGGAAGAACCTATTAAAATACTATTAAAACTAAAATTCCAAGGAGGATCGTTCTCTGGGGAATAAACTTCATTAATTAAAGCAAACTTAAAATTACAAATATCATAAAGCTCTTTAAATTCAAACTTAAGAGGTAAAGTCGAAATCCAACAGTCATGCCAAAAAGAAGTACAATTTCTAGAATGGACTATTATATTAATTCCTAAATTAAAAATATCATAACTTTTTAAGATATTTTTCCAAAAATTGGAAATACTTTGAGCAACAGGAGAAGCAGTAAAAGTGCTATTTCCATTATAATAATAGTTAGAAATGATTTCTTTCCAAATATTATTTTCATTAATATCTTTAAACTTCCATAACCATTTACCTAGTAAGGACAAATTCATATTACGCAAGTTAATAACTCCTAATCCTCCTTCCTCTTTAGCTTTACAGACTGTTTCCCAATTTACTAAACATTTTAAATTATTATTATGATTATCACCACACCACAAGAAATCTCTTCTAATTTTATCAATTTTTTCAATAACCCAATCAGGAAATAGATGCATGGACATCCAATACATCGGAAGGGCTGATAAAACCGAGTTTATTAAAACAAGTCTACCTGCTCTAGATAAAAATCTACCATTCCAGTTAGAAATCTTATTTTTGATTTTATCAATGATAATGAGCCAGTCCTCAGGTTTAAGCTTGGTAGGTCTAATCACAAATCCTAAATATTCAAATGGAAAGTTCATTGTTTTGCAGTTTAAAGTATTAAAAACTAAGTTTTCAACTTTTTCTAAATCATTTAAAACTAAGACTGAACTTTTGTCAAAAATTATTTTTAAGCCTGATAAAAGCTCAAAACTATATAAAATAAACTTAAGAGTAATGTGTTAGTCCATGAGTTGATCGTTTTGATGACAACAACCTTAGAATAAGATTATAAAATATAAATACTAACATTATAGTTTAGATATATATGATATGCAGGATTTAACCATGCAGGTACCCAGAATGAAGATATCAAGATTGAAGACTCATGAGTATCAAGATTATCAAGAGTTCAAGATTTCAAGATAAGTATTGAGTCTAGAATTATGTTAAAACTTCATAATAGCACTGAAATCTTCACTCCATTTTTCTTTTGGGATGGAACCCATTTCTACCTTTTTAGTGGCTTAAAAACCCACGACAAGTAGCTTACAAACCTACGACAAGTGGCTTACAAACCCACGAACATCCTGGTTTTGTACAAGTTCTCGAGTCCTGACATGATGAGATATTCAGCAAGAAGAAGCTTACAAAACTACTTCAAAATGTTTTTCAAAACAACTTCGGATTGATTTTCAAAATTGCTTTTCAAAATGTTTTAGCCTTAAAAATTATATTTTCAAATGATTTTCAAAAAGATGTTTTAGCCTTAAATATTCTTGTTTTTAAACTTCGTTTGTTTTAAACTATCTTTTAATTATAATATATTTATACTTAGATTTAAATATAAAATTATATATATATTGTTCTCTATATTTATCTATGCATTTTATCTATAGTCAAGTATATTTATAAAGTTTAAAATAGTTTTGATATAAGATAAAGGTTATTTTCAAAGAAAAACAAAACATCAAAATTTCCTTTGGGATGTCGACATGCCCTAGTACCCCATGTCGACATAGTGTCAGTTAGTTTCAAAATTTGAATTTCAAAAGAAGTTTCTATTCGCCATAACCTCTCATGAATGGACACGACTGTTGTTCTTCTATAAATAAGGGTTAGTTTCAACGAATTTAAGATCAGTTTTTCTGGTTTTTCACTTCTCTTCTTCTTCCACATTTTCTTATTCAAAATCCTATCATCACTCTACCGAAATCAACATTGAATCTAACTAGATTATCTCTGGTTTGATTCTCTATCACTATCTCAACAAGATCCAAGTGCTATTCAGAGTTATAGGCTTCTTTGTAATCTATCTAGCGAGAAAAGGTGTGATTGTAGCCTTGGAAATCAATCAAGTGAGAAAAGGTGTGATTTTAGCCTTGGAAATCAATTGGGTGAACTTGTTGCCCCGGAAATCAAGTATCTCTACCCAGAGGATTGTGATTCTGGAGGGTGTACCTCGTAGCCTTGAAACTGAGGGTTGTAATTGTTGAATTGCTTTTGTAAGGAAATCCGTACTTAGTTGTGCGGGACTGGATGTAGGGTAACCCCGAACCAGTATAAAATCCGGTGTGTTCTTTCCTTTACTGCATTTACTTTATTTCTGCATCTGTGTTTGTTTCTGTGATTATATCTGTGTCTGAAAATTACATACATTTGTGTTCAAATCAACATAAACTCAAAAGGATTTAGTAATTTCTTATAAACGCTATTCACCCCCCTCTAGTGTTATTCCTAGCCTTAAGATCTGTAATCCGCATTCCTAACATTTGGTATCAGAGCAAGGTTTTCAAAAGTTTCATAATCTAATTTTTTGAAAAAGTTTTTTTTAAATGGCTATGTTTAAGAAATTTGTTAATGCATGTTTAGAAATATTCAGATCATCATTGTCTCTTGAGTCTGCATATAATCAATATTCAAATACAAGTTGTCTACTAAGATTGTTTGATGTGCAGGAATCATGCTTTATGGGAATTGAGGAATCAATACAGAACAAACAAATTGTGCAAATCAAAAAGAACAAATGGATACTCGATAGTGGATGTTCTAGACACATGACTGGGAATTCAGATATGCTAATGATATAATATAGAAAGACGGAGGACTGGTTAACTTTGGAGACAATTCAAAAGGTTATGTGATCGGCATCGGCAAAGTCGGTAACTCTGAAACTCCTATTATTACTGATGTTTTGCTAGTTAAGAATCTGAAACACAATCTGCTAAGTATAAGTCAACTATGCGATAAAGGATATAAAATTAAATTTGAAAAAGATAAGTGTCACATTGAAGACAATAATTCAACCATAATATTTGAGGGAATTAGGAAAAAGAATATTTATATTCTTAGTATGAAAATTTCAAATGATAGCTTGTGACTTTTGGCAAATGCAAGTGACCCTTGGATTTGGCATAAGAGATTTGGGCATTTAAATTTCAAACTTTTATCTAGACTGTCAAAACATGATCTAGTAAGAGGCCTCCCTAAAATGAATTTTAAAGTAGATAGTATATGTGATGCGTGTCAACTAGGAAAACTTAGAAAAAGTTCCTTTAAATTAAAAGATTTGATTTCAACTTCAAAACCTCTTGAATTACTTCATCTTGATTTATATGGTCCATCTCAAATTCAGTTATTAAATCACAGTAAATATGTTTTTGTAATTGTAGATGATTATTCTAGATTTACATGGACAATATTTTTGAAACATAAAAGTGATACTTTTGAATGTTTTAAGAATTTCTCAAAAAGGGTTCAAAATCAATTTTCTCAAAAAATTATAACCATCCGTAGTGATCACGGTGGTGAATTTGAAAATGAAAAGTTTGAAGAATTCTGCAATAAAAAGGGAATAATTCACAATTTTTCATTTCCAAGAACTCCACAACAAAACGGAGTAGTAGAACGTAAAAATAGGACGATTCAAGAGTGTGCGAGAACTATGCTTTCTGATAGTAATTTACCAAATTACTTTTGGGCAGAAGCAGTTGCTACAGCCTGTTATATTTTAAATAGAATTTTAATTAGACCTTCAACTGATAAGGCGTCTTATGAACTTATTTACTCAAAGAAACCTAAGGTATCATATTTTAGAATTTTTGGAAGTAAATATTTTATTTTAAATACAAAAGATAACTTAGATAAATTTGATCCTAAATCCGACAAAGGTATCTTTATCGGATACTCTAATAGAAGTAAAGCATACAGAGTATTTAGTTTAAAAACTAATACCATCGAAGAAACAATGCATGTTTCATTTGATGAAAATTTCAAAATTTTTGAAGAAATAAATGATGAAGAGGATTTAATCACTCAAAAGCAAGAGTCAACTGAAACTAATAATGAATTAAATCATCCTAATAAAAGGATTAAACTTTTAAAAGATCACCCTATAGAAAATATACTTGGAGACATGCAATCTGTTGTTAAAACTAGAAACCAACTAAGTCAAATGAGTAATGTAGCTTTTATATCAACTATTGAACCTAAAAATCCAGAAGAAGCATCAACTGATGATTCATGGATTTTGGCTATGCAAGAAGAATTAAATCAATTCACTAGAAATGATGTTTGGGAACTTGTTCCTAGACCTGAAAATAAAACAATAATTGGTACTAAATGGGTTTATAAAAAAAATGAATGAACAAGG
This sequence comes from Allium fistulosum, assembly GCA_030737815.1. Taxonomy (NCBI): domain Eukaryota; kingdom Viridiplantae; phylum Streptophyta; class Magnoliopsida; order Asparagales; family Amaryllidaceae; genus Allium; species Allium fistulosum. Next base: position 83,079,441 of record CM060903.1, read on the forward strand.
AGAGGTTGTTAGAAATAAAGCCCGGTTAGTCGCTCAAGATTATTGTCAAGAAGAAGGAATAGATTTTGATGAAACCTTTGCCCCCGTAGCAAGATTAGAAGCCATTAGGATTCTACTTGCTTTCGCAAATCATAATAATTTCAAATTATTTCAAATGGATGTTAAAAATGCATTTTTAAATGGTTTTGTAAAAGAAGAAGTATTTGTTAAACAACCACCACTTTTTGAAAATGATAAATTTCCAAATCATGTTTACAAACTTAAGAAAGCTCTATATGGTCTAAAGCAAGCTCCTAGAGCCTGGTATGATAGACTAAGATCATACTTGTTACAATCAAATTTTGAAATAGGTAAAGTAGATAATACTCTTTTTATTAAAAGAAATAAAAATGATATTCAACTAGTACAAGTCTATGTAGATGATATCATTTTTGGATCAACTAATTTTGAAATGAATAAAGAATTTTCTGAAATAATGACAAAAGAGTTTGAGATGAGTCATATGGGTGAATTAAACTTCTTTTTAGGATTACAAATAAAACAATTAGATAATGGTATCTTTATTAGTCAAGAAAAATATGCTAAAGACCTAGTTAGTAAATTTGGTTTGACTACTGCGAGTGGAAAACCCACTCCCATGGCAACCAATGAGTACCTTAGTAAAGAAGATCTCTCGAAAGATGTAGATCAAAAATTATATAGAGGAATGATTGGATCACTACTCTATATCACTGCGAGTAGACCTGATATCATGCACAGTATCTGTCTCTGTGCAAGGTATCAATCCCAACCTAAAGAAACTCACTTAAAAGCTGTAAAACGTATTATAAGATATGTTAAACACACCTTTGATTATGGATTATTTTATCCTAAAAATGATTCGTTTGACTTAATATCCTACTGTGATGCTGATTATGCTGGTTGTAAATCAGACCGAAAAAGTACAAGTGGAACTTGTCACTTTTTAGGGCATTCTCTAATTTCCTGGTTTAGTAAAAAGCAAAACACAGTTTCTCTATCAACAACTGAAGCAGAGTATATTTCTGCTGCTTTGGCTTGTTCTCAAGTAATATATATGCAACAAACTTTAAAAGATTTTGGTTTAAATATCTCAAAATCACCAATTTATTGTGATAATACTAGTGCAATAAATTTATCTCAAAATACTACTCAACATGCTCGAACTAAACATATTGATATCAGACACCATTTTCTTAGAGATAATATAAGTAGAGAAGTAATTACTCTCGACTATATCAATTCTGAAAATCAAATTGCTGAACAAAACCCTTAAATGAATCTACATTTACTAAATTAAGAAGAGAATTAGGTATTTGTTCATAACTGAAATATAAAATATAAATAACAAAGTATAATTAAAAATTAATTCAAAATATATTAAATAGGCAAAAATTCAAGAACCATGTCGACATATAACGTTTTAAATTTTTAAATTTTTTTCCCACCAAAATTCAAATAAGTGGTTATAAATTTCTCCTATTTCAAAATTTTCTTCATTCTCTCTGTTTTCTTTCTGTCCTATCTTCTGAGATCAGTTTATCAATGGCCTCCTCTTCCAAATCAAACTTAAAATCAACTTTTTTGTTCCCATCGCCTACTTCTGTTCCGTGTCAACAATCAACGCTTGCTCATGTAACGAAAATAGAGGATTCTCTGAAAGATACCCTTCAGTTAATGACTGAAACCCAAGTGATGCAACTTCGAATGGCCAAAGAACAAGAGAGGCAAGGCAAAATCCTTAGGAATTTGCAAAAATTTCTGATGGATAATTATGCTAACCCAATCTTGATTGATGAGGACTCTTCAGGAGATCATGAACAAGAGGAAAGTGAAGAAGAAGAAGAAGAACCAGTGGAAGAAGAGCATGCGGAAGACAACGACAAAGTTGTTTGCGTTGGCGAAGTGTGCTTTGACAAAGATGGAAACCTTGTCGAACAATGTGGAAATTTCTGTTTCCACTATCCAAATTGTTCGGTTCATAGATCTCCTATTTTCAAAGACACACGTTAGTTTCTTCTCTTTCTTTTCTATTTGTTGTTTGTTTTTTTCGATCTCTACGAAAAATGTAAATATAAACAAATATAAAATTAATAAATAATGTGTGTTATTATATATGTTCTATTAAAAGTATTATTATATAGATTCTTAGTTAGGAGAGTTTGTAATTTGGGACTAAGTTTTAGGTTTACAAGTAAGTATTGATGATAACACTATCATCATATAGGATATTAGACTAAGAGTTATATAGTTTAGAGTTAGTTTTTTTTTGTTGATGACAAAGGGGGAGAAATATAAAATATGGTAGTTAGGCATAGATTAAGGGGGAGTTATCAGTTTTAGGGGGAGTTATTAGGATAGAAGTAATATTTTATAAACAAAGGTTGTCATCATCAAAAAGGGGGAGATTGTTAGTCCATGAGTTGATGGTTTTGATGACAACAACCTTAGAATAAGATTATAAAATATAAATACTAACATTATAGTTTAGATATATATGTATATGCAGGATTTAACCATTCAGGTACCAAGAATGAAGACTGTACAGTATAGAGATTCAAGATATCAAGATTGAAGACTCATGAGTATCAAGATTATCAAGAGTTCAAGATTTCAAGATAAGTATTGAGTATAGAATTATGTTAAAACTTCACAATAGCATTGAAATCTTCACTCCATTTTTCTTTTGGGATGGAACCCATTTCTACCTTTTTAGTGGCTTACAAACCCACGACAAGTAGCTTACAAACCTACGACAAGTGACTTACAAACCCACGAACATCCTGGTTTTGTACAAGTTCTCGAGTCCTGACATGATGAGATATTCTGCAGGAAGAAGCTTGCAAAACTACTTCAAAATGTTTTTCAAAACAACTTCGGAATGATTTTCAAAATTGCTTTTCAAAATGTTTTAGCCTTAAAAATTATCTTTTCAAATGATTTTCAAAAAGATGTTTTAGCCTTAAATATTCTTGTTTTTAAACTTCGTTTGTTTTAAACTATCTTTTAATTATAATATATTTATACTTAGATTTAAATATAAAATTATAGTAAAATTATATATATATATATTGTTCTCTATATTTATCTGTATTTTATCTATAGTCAAGTATATTTATAAAGTTTAAAATAGTTTTAATATAAGATAAATGTTATTTTCAAAGAAAAACATAACATCAAAATTTCCTTTGGGATGTCGACATGCCCTAGTACCCCATGTTGATATAGTGTCGGTTAGTTTCTAAATTTGAATTTCAAAAGAAGTGTCTATTCGCCATAACCTTTCACGAATGGACATTACTGTTGTTCTTCTATAAATAGGGGTTAGTTTCAATGAATTTAAGATCAATTTTTCTGGTTTTTCACTTCTCTTCTTCTTCTACATTTTCTTATTCAAAATCCTATCATCACTCTGCCGAAATCAACATTGAATCTAACTAGATTATCTCTGGTTTGATTCTCTATCACTATCTCAACAAGATCCAAGTGCTATTCAGAGTTATAGGCTTCTTTGTAATCTATCTAGCGAGAAAAGGTATGATTGTAGCCTTGGAAATCAATCAAGCGAGAAAAGGTGTGATTGTAGCCTTGGAAAACAATTGGGTGAACTTGTTGCCCCGGAAATCAAGTATCTCTACCCAAAGGATTGTGATTCTGGAGGGTGTACCTCGTAGCCTTGAAACCGAGGGTTGTAATTGTTGAATTGCTTTTGAAATGAAATCCGTACTTTGTTGTGTGGGACTGGATCTACGGTAACCCCGAACCAGTATATAATCTGGTGTGTTCTTTCCTTTACTGCATTTACTTTATTTCTGCATCTATGTTTGTTTCTGTGATTATATCTGTGTTTGAAAATTACATACATTTGTGTTCAAATCAACATAAACTCAAAAAGATTTAGTAATTTCTTATAAACACTATTCACCCCCCTCTAGTGTTATTCGTAGCCTTAAGATCCGTAATCCGCATTCCCCACATAATGATGTGTCTAGGTAAATGGGAAGAGAAAAGCAATGTATCATCGGCAAATTGGTGAACCGATATACCATTACGCGAAATTTCATTGCCAACATTTCCTGGAGTCCCATTTTCCACCGCTCTTTTAATAATCCTAGCAAAAACATCGGCAGCTAAATTAAATAATAAGGGCGATAAAGGATCCCCTTGCCTTAAACCTCTCTTTGATTGAATTTTATTACCTAAAATTCCATTAACCATAATACTGGAATTACCAGTTTTAAGCAAAATCTTAATCCAATTAATCCATTTAGAACCAAAACCTCTCGCTTGAAAAATGTCTAAGAAAATCCCAATCTATCGAATCAAATGCTTTAGCGAAATCTAATTTTAAGATCGCACAAGTTATGTTATTCTTACAACAATGATTAATATCTCTTGCACAACTGCCACTCCATCAGTGATATTTCTCCCTTTAATGAAAGTTGATTGAGAACAATCAATTAAGTCATTCATTCTATTACTAAGCCTGTTAGCTAGAACCTTTGAAATAATTTTAGCTGAGCAATTTATCAAGGATATAGGTCGAAAATCTTTTAAATTTTTAGCTCCTACTATTTTATGTAATAAAATAACATTTGCATAGTTAAATCTCCCTAATTCTAAATTACAATTATAAAAATCATTAAACATATTAACTAAATCAAACTTTAAAACATCCCAAAAAGTTTTATAAAATAAAATAGGAAACCCATCAAGACCAGAGGATTTGTCTCCTGGTAAGTCATTAATAGCTATTCTAATTTCTTCAACGGTAAAAGGACAATCTAGCTCAGTTAAATCTTTAATAGTATCTGATGGATACAAATTTTTCCATCTAACATTAATTCTTTGGTTGGTTCTAGTACCAAAAATATCTTTATAATAGTCAGTAAAAGCCTTATTGAGATCTCTTTGATCAACTAACTCCATGTTATTAACAGTTATAGAGTTAATTGTATGGCTACATTTTCTACCATTAGCTATGTTATGAAAAAAATTAGTATTATTATCACCCTCATTAATCCATTGAATTCTGGATCATTGTTTCCACAATACCTCCTCCTTTTCTAAGATAGAATTTAATTCATCTTTCAAATTAGTAAGAACATTACGTTCACCTAAATTAAGAGATCTAGATTCTTCTATTTTATTAATTTTAAGCATTTCATTAAGAATATATTTTTTTATTTTTAAATTACCAAAAACAAATTTGGCCCAGTTTTTAAGAAAAAACCTTAGATCCCTAAGTTTAGAAACAAAAGCTTTAGCAGAATTCCCCTTATTTCTAATATTATGGAAACTCAAAGAAATCCATTTACTATTACCTAAGTTCACAAAATTAGATTCCAAAAGCCACATCTTTTCAAATTTAAAATTATTAATAATAACTCTATGAAACTCATAGGTAAGGATAATAGGACAATGATCAGAGTAGGTATATGGTAAACCAATAACTCTACAAATTGGAAATTTGTCTTCAATTTCATCACTAACAAAAAATCTATCAATAAGAGCCATAGATGGAGACTCTCTAGCATTACTCCAAGTAAAGTCTCTATTAGAAAGGGGAATTTCAATCAAATTAGAATTAATGATAAAATGGTCAAATTCCTCCATAGCAGAGTAATCACCTTCTCTAGGAGATCGCTCACCTATGTAACGCGTAACATTGAAATCACCCCCCAAAATCCAAGAACCCGGAGCAAATGATCTAAATTCAAGGCATTCATTCCATAAAATTCTTCGGTTAATTTTAGAATTAGGCCCGTAGACATTAGAAATGTTTAAAAAAGAGTTGTCAGAAAGATTAATAAAAATAGCATGAAGGGAATTCTCTTTAACAATAGATTGAAGTAATTTAAAGTAATTATCACACCAACCTATCATTAAACCCCCTGAAGTACCCATAGAAGGAAGAAAAACCAATTTTCTAAAGTGATTACCACATAATCTTCTAAAAAAAGATTATCAGGACAGCTAATTTTAGTTTCCTGAATAAGAGCAATATCAATGGAATAATCTTTAAAGAATACTCTAACCTTATCACATTTATTTAAGTCATTTAAGCCTCTAATGTTACAACTAATGATCCTCATCGACTAAAAGTACTAGCCCTCTCTGATTCCTTACGTCTAATAAAATCCCTATCTAACTCTACATCCGAAAAAATAAAAGAAGTGTCAAAAGCTAGCTGACTAAACTCAGCAGATGAAAGGCTACCTAATGCATAAGTGGAATACGTGCTACCCAAAGAAGAGTCCATACCTGAGCCTGGATTCAAAGTGTCAAAATTGACACTCGAACCAGGTAACTCACCCATAATCTGTAACTGATAGTTACGGATCCTGGCACTTCGGCTAACAGAACCACTAGCAGCTACAGCTTTTCTACCCTTTACTTTTTTCAACGAAGATTCTACACCCTTGTCAACATTATCTCCTAAAGTCACATTTGCACACCGATAAGAATCAATGAAGCCTCAGGCCAATACTGGAGAATAACCTTGCTCGCTGCCTTCATCAACATTCTCGCACAAATGATCAGTGAGTAGACATTGCTTATCTTCAACAAAAGCTACCATAGAATCAGATACACTGGCGAGTATATCCTCTATGCCCTTGTGCATATCCAAAGAAGACATATTAAAAGTTGAAAACAAATCTTCACTACCCTCCAACAACAAGTCAAGATGAACAAACGCCCCTTCCTCAAACAAAACTTCGACTGCATCAGAATCATAATAAAAGATAATTATTGTATGACTGCATTAAAACAAATGAAAAGTAAATAATGATGTGAAAAGAAACAAATAGAATAAAATATGTAAATTGTGCGTAAATCATTTTATTTGCATAACAGTTCTGATTCAGATTTGAATAAAAGATTTGTAGTAATTCACACCAGTTCGAATTAGAATTTTTCGCTCGATTCTTGACGGCGAACAATTGATATGAATTTTTAATATGAATTTGAAGTTTTCTATCATGGTTTATGGCTATGCAAGGAAACAAAAATTTCGAATCAAGAAATCGGATCAGAGTCCGCACTAGAGTAGTCGGGTTAACAATACTAGTTCGAACGTGGAATGTGTCTGTTCAAACAAGCTATTAGAATTGATATTGCATATAAAAGACTTATGTACATCGTGCAAATCTAAATAATACTTAAACTCTATGTTGTTTGGCTTATGGGATGTTTGGGAAAGGATACTTCTAATTGTTTGAGGTTGTATGAATAATCTATTAAGTAATTATCTAAGGCTGTTGAGCGTAGGGTACACTTAATAGTTTATTTATCACCCTTGTACGATTAAAAGTTTCTGAACCTGAACAAACCATTAGTTTTGGTTGCTATGGATGTATGATTGATTCCTTTGTTGCATATGATGGTCGTGCAGTTTTGTTTGCATATGTTTTGTGTTGATTTGCTTTTGTTGCTAATTGAAACAACTAAATATTTTCTCTTTTACACAATTCTCACCATTTTGGATTATATAAGTAAGATACAGGTTTATGGAAGCAATAGCCACTGCTTTTGCTTTTATAAATAAAGTTGTTTGCCCGACAAATAGGTACGTTTTCAGATTACGGTTTTGGAACGATATTTTAATTGTTTTTCCATGGTTTGGGATGTTTATTATTGAAATATTATATATATATTGAAATTATTGATATTATTATTTTTTTGAACCTAACCGCACAAAGGAGACTCTGCCGAAATTTTAAAAAAATTTAGGACTTAGAAAAATTTTGTGAAAGTGAAAATATTTTCAAACTTTTATTAAACTTGAATACGAATGATTTAATTGTTTATAAATTGATATATTTTATTTAAAATACTTAATTATGTAAGTTTAAAGTGTTTATAGATTAATTATTTTGAAAAAATTATATCAAGTTTCTTAATTCCTTATTGTTCCTTTTCGAGGACGAAAAGTTTAGAGTGGGGGAGAGTGTAACGACCCGTATTTTTGATAATTAAAACTATTAAATTAAATAAGATTTTAAAATTTAATATTGTGAGAAATTAAAATTTATGATTTATTAATGAGAAAAATAATTAGAATATGATTTAAAGTAAATAATGATGTGAAAAGAAACCAATAGAATAAAATATGTAAATTGTGCGTAAATCATTTTATTCGCATAATAGTTCAGATTCAGATTTGAATAAAAGATCTGTAGTAATTCACACCAGTTCGAATTAGAATTTTCGCTCGATTCTTGACGGCGAACAATTGATATGAATTTTTAATATGAATTTGAAGTATTCTATCATGGTTTATGGCTATGCAAGGAAACAGAAATTTCGAATCAAGTAATCGGATCAGAGTCCGCACTAGAGTAGTCAAGTTAACAATACTAGTTCGAATGTGGAATGTGTGTATTCAAACAAGCGATTAGAATTGATATTGCGTATAAAAGATTTATGTACATCGTGCAAATCTAATAATACTTAAACTCTATGTTGTTTGGCTTATGCGATGTTTGGGAAAGGATACTTCTAATTGTTTGAGGTTGTATGAATAATCTATTAAGTAATTATCTAAGGCCGTTGAGCGTAGGGTACACTTGATAGTTTATTTAACACCCTTGTACGATTAAAAGTTTCTGAACCTGAACAAACCGTTAGTTTTGGTTGCTATGGATGTATGATTGATTCCTTTGTTGCATATGATGGTCGTGCAGTTTTGTTTGTATATGTTTTGTGTTGATTTTCTTTTGTCGCTAATTGAAACAACTAAAGATTTTCTCTTTTACACAATTCTCACCATTTTGGATTATATAAGTAAGATACAGGTTTATGGAAGCAATAGCCACTGCTTTTGCTTTTATAAATAAAGTTGTTGCCCGACAAATTGGTACGTTTTTGGATTACGGTTTTGGAACAATATTTTAATTGTTTTCCCTTGGTTTCAAAACCATCCCCTTTCATTTACTTAGGACCAATGCTTTGCTTATGTTCTTTTAAGACCCTTAGTTATATTAAAAGTTAAACCCAAAGGTTTCGAAAGGAATGGTTTTAGATAGTTTCAAAGCAATGTTTCCATAAACTTTTACTTGAACCGAATACTTTTGAAAGGTATGTTTTGAGGTAATATTTGCAAAGGTTTCAAAAGGTATATAATATGAGCTTCGAAGGGGAGATCCCTAATGTTTTCGAAAGGGTTACTTTGAGTATTTGAATGGAGGGTTTCCAATGCTTTCAAACGACAAGTTTAATGGTTTCAAAAGAGGATGTTTTAGGTTTAAATTAATGACTTCGAAAGGTCTATTTTCAAAGGTTTCAAAAGATATGTTTTGGCCTCTCGGCCTACTGTTTCAAGGTAGAGTAGTTAACTTATTTTGAATGGATTCGAAATGGATTGTCTAAAGTTGTTAAACAATGGTTTCGAAGGATTTACCTTAGCTTCATGTCCTAAAATCTTCTATTTTAAAATGGGTTTTACCTTACTTTGGAGGGATAGATAATCCCCTTGATTAGATTTCATCAACATGGTTTCGTGTAAAGTATATATATCATGGCATAAGTGTTTCAAGTAATGCAAAGTATATGATTTCCTTGTTTTATATAAGTATGATTTTAGGGGTAAATCATTTGTAAAGATTATTTATAAGGAAATAGAGTTTTAACAGGGTAGTTAACCCTAAGGCAGGAAATGAAATATGAAGAGGGTAGTTAACCCTAAGTTTATGACTCAGAAATTAGAAGACCAGATAGGACTTGTGTAGGGTCGTACCCTATACTTTGGCTATTATCCCTAGCTAAAATAAGTCCAAAATTCCAGTGTTTAGGGTTGCGATAGGTGGGACTAAATTGAGATTGCACACAAAAGAGAATATACAAAGTAGAGATAGGTTATTGGTGAGCCCGTAATACCATTAGGTTCAGTGTACCTTAGAAAAGAAAGGCAAGGGCAGTTGGCCCAATATGATGTCTACCAGAAGTTAGATTATTAAGTGTGTCTGGTAGGCCCAAGTCAGCCAATTGTTAATAGTTAGACAAGATAAACTATAATGTGGATAGATAGTCCATTGATTTCGTGATTTTATGCATATATGTACTTTCTATTATTGTTATGATCAGTTTGATTGCAGGTTTCTGATTTGCAAGAGATATTCTTTTTAAAGGGATACTAGTGAGGGGAAACCCGTTCCGCTAAGCGGCGTGGTCTCACTTAATATCAGTAAATCAAGATGTAATGGTATTATTCACACTATGCTTATGTCTGACTCGAAGTTTATGTTTTCCCCTTAAACTCTCGGGTGCTCAAAATTAAATTTGAGTGTATTGAGAGTTAAGGTTTTTCAGGTTTAGTAGGTTGGACGATAAGCTTCCGAAGACGTGCAGGAGGCAAAGTTAGCTATGTATGAGCTTTTTAGTTTTATTTCCGCTGTGATGTATTTATGATAGATATGTCTATGTATTACCCTGATCATCCAAGAGGGCATCTTCACATGTCACTCTTGGCGTAATTTGTAATAATTATATTTGATCAAAACCTAGGATTCGTTTGGGATTATGTAACTGAATATGAAATATTTATTTGAAATGTAATCGGAAAAGTTGTTTTGAAATCTATGTCAATTTTATTTCATATTCATGTGCTTCTGAAATTATGAATACCATTAACATTATCGTATTTTTTCATTGGAAGTTAATATTATGGATGACTGCAGCATCTGTAGCGCTTAGATTCGTGCATCAAGATAGGAGATGTTGTAGAGGAAAATAAAGATATTAATAATAAAATTGTCGTTGGCTTCAAATTGGAGCTGATTTGACCAAAACACTAGAGTGCCAATTGAAAAGTGTAAGATTGAATCTCAACAATGACGTTGATCCACTTGAATACCCTGGAGTATATATCATTTGACTGTTGCTTGTATTTGTTAAAGAATATTTATTATTATTATTTTCCACTATTTTTGTTTTATATTATATAATAAGGGTTGATTAGTCTTTAATTGTTCTTTGTTTTTTTGGGATAAATTAACTCTTTATGTTTAGCATCAAGGTTGCACTATTAATGTTATTTTATATTTAATAAAAACTTAGCATCTACCTTTTGTCTATTTCAATTCAAATTTGTATATGATAGTGATCAATAGTTTCATCAAAAATTTATGAATATTGCATTGTTTATCCTAGTATAAAAAATGGTGGTTTGGATCAATATAACCATTCTGATATAAGTTCCAACAAAAAGTCATGTGTCCTTAAATGCATGAAGCTCTCAATCTTTGACTCACACCTTAACTAGCCGTCACGACCTAGAATTTTATCGCTTTGATTTGTGAATATTTAATTAATTTTAAATCAGTTAATGGTTTTTAATTATCAATGACCCTCTTTAAAATAATAATTAATGATAAAAAAATTATTTACAAACATAAATAGTTTGAATAAATATCGATAATGTGACCGAAAATTGTTTTATCAATAAATGGTTTCGAAACGTGTGAACCTATTATCTTGGGGCACTATCTCAGATGACGAAACCAGTGTCATTGGGTCTAGAATAATGAGGCAATGTACACCGACTAGTTTCGTGGCGATCGAACGTGGTGTGTGATCGTGCGAGCTCGAACTTGTAACGTTTTAAGTAGAGAATTAAATAATTATATATAAAATATTATAAATACCCCTCCATACCCTCACTCTTCTCTAACACTTATCCTCCCTCTTTCTTTTCTTTTATTTACTAGTAAAAATAAAATAAAAGTAGCCTCCTTTTTATAATAAATTAAACCCGGAGCTACAATGCACGAACGTCGATGATTTTGGATCTGTTGTACTTATGTGATGGAGGGCTTCGAATCCATAGCGGTTTGATCGCGTGTGGTGGTGGTTGGTAGAGATCGATTATTTATGGCTGTAACTATGGTTCCACCTTGTCGGAGATTTAGGCGGAGTTAGGCGACGAGGTGAATGTCGTTGCATTTCTATTGGAAAACCGCACCTATCGACATCGACGAGGGGAGCTCTGGTGTTGGAAGGCAAAAAGCGACATGGGTTTGTCGCAAGGTGAGGCTGCAGGTCGCGTCGGAGATGAGAGGTGCGGACATGATGTGGCAGGGTCCATTATGAAGCTCATGTGAAGGAGGGTTCATCGGAGTTGGCGGCATGCGATTTCATGGACTAGAGAGAGGGATTAGACATGCTTGCACGGAGGAGTTTGTGCCTGTATATGGGATATGCTAATTTAGGGAAGAAGGTAATTTAAATTTAATTAGGTGATTAGTAAATTATTTAATATTTAATTAATCCAAAATCTTATCAAATCAATAACTTTTGCATACAATGTCCAAATTGAATGCGCTCTTTTACGTTGCACTCGTAGGAGTGTTATCAACACATTGGAGCTGGTTTCGTCTAGTTTGAAGCAAGTAGGATTTTGAGTTGTTAGATCGAGCGGGAATGCGTAAGCATTGGTTGGAATTTTGTTGAGTTAACTAACCTTTAAATGAACACCATATGATATATGTGTTGATATAAATTATTATTTGCATACTTGAATGATTTCTTTATCTGGTTGAGTTGAATTCCCGCTTTGAAAAGCGGATGGCATATGAAATGAAATAAATGGAACTTAGGGATTTTGTAGAGGGATCATAAGGGATTCCTTGCCATTTTTTATTTTTATTTTATTTATATACTTATTGAATAAATTGTTGAATTCTAAAATCTTGGTAGCGTGGCCTAATTGGATGTGACCTTGATATGTCGCAAAAGTTTGACTCTTTTAGTGTTGACCAATGACGCATTTGTTAAGTGCTATGGCTAGGCCTCATTATAGTATTTTGAAACTCTATTATTTGCTTTTTTCGATTTGGAAATGGTTTTGAATCGAAGGATGATTTTAAATGTGACTTTTGAAATTTTCTATGGCATTTTATTTAGAAATGGTTTTTGAAATTCTCTATTTTACTCCAACCATTTTGTTAGTCTCTTCTAATTTATATGGAAATGTTTTAAAAGTATTTCGAAAAGTATTTATTTTATAGAAATATTATTATAATAGCAGATCAATGTGCACGTAAATGTGCATATTTTTACTTTCATATTTAATCAAATTTAATTAAATAAAGGAGCATGTATGGTATTTTAACATGTTTAAACCAATATTTCAATTATTTTCAAATCATTATTTATTCATCTTCATATAAGGGCAAAATGGTCATTTTTGTGTATATATTAATTTGAAAATATTTATTTCCATATTTTATTTTTTATTTGTAGAAAATTGGATGGAAATCACAAGAGGCTTTATGGAAAATATGCATGCACAAGAGGAATCTAAGGAATGAAGATGGAAATAATTCAAACTCATGTATCATGGAGGTACCCACTTACCTTAATCTACAATTAGAGGCTAATGCACAAGTTAGTGGAGCTAAAAGTTTCATGCACATTTAAATGGAGGATTATCTCATGCTAATGATAACTTGGTTGCCACACTTCCTCAAGGGCAATTTGGGTAGTTTCCAAAAATATGATTAGGGTTTCCAAACATGTATAAATATCTCATATGTTCATGTAATTAATCTCTTAGCCTCCTTAGCCTTCTTTTTAGTTAGTTTTGTTTTAGGCTCAAAAATAAATATAAGCTCTCTTTCTTTTTCATGGCTACTTTGCCATTTTCTTCTTTCATGTAATTTTTATTTTTATGCAATTTTAATTCATTCTCTTTTCTATTTACATGCTCTTTTTCCTTTCATGTTAGTAATTAGTTTTAATTTATGCAAGTAGATTAATTCTCTTGTTATTTTAATTAGCTCTCTTTTTGCTTAGCTTGCATTTTCCTCTTGTTTCTATTTCATGTTGAAAACTACATTTGTTGAAACGATAACAAATATGAGAGGATAAACCCCTTCAATTTATGGGTAATGAAGCTCTCTTAATAAGTAGATTCAACATTTTGTTAATTTTTTATCTCTTTTTGTGCTTAATGACAATGTTTGAATGGGTAATTTTTTTTTGTTTTAGCTTTGAATTTGGTAGCCTATGTTGTTGATACCAAATAGGCTATGCTTAGACAAACGCAAAAACAAATTACCTCTTCATCTATATATGATTATGGTAATGAGGTGAATATTAAAATCAAAATTTGATGGTCTATATTTCTAATCAATAGTTAATAGATCATGCTTGGAATAGATTTTATTTTTAAGTTCACTGTCATTTTCATGAGAGTTAAAAGGTGATTTAGTGGGTGTGCTATAGTTTGATGACCAATGTTGGGCTAATTAATAGCACAAATAAGTCATACTTATGATAAACACATCAACTAAATTCTCTAATGACCAAAAGAGAGATCATAATTTCATATATGTTGATTTATGTGATCTTAAGAAGGACATTGCCTCTAAATTACCTTCAAACTCTCATATTTTTACCCATTTTCTTTTGCTAGTTTATTTACATTTTTTTAAAGTTAATCACAACTTCAAATTTTTGGTTTAATTTGATTGAATATAAAATTTAAAATCAATACAATTCTCTGCGGATCGACCCGTATTCGCCACGTACTAGAATTGTACGCCGTGCGCTCGCGGTTAATTTTTAATTTAAAATTTTCGGCTATTTTCTATTCTGATAGGAAATTAGTCGTCAAACAAGTTTTTGGCGCCATTACCGGGGAATTATTTTGATTTTATTTTCTATTCTTCGAATTATTTGTTGTTTAATTTTTATTGTGTGTTAATTTTGTGTGTTTTGCGTTTTAAAAAAATTGTTATGTGTTTGTTGTGTGAATTTTGCTTTCGTTTTAATTTGTTTGCTTGTTGTTGCCTTTTATTTGCATTTCTATATTAAAAAAAGTATATACAATTACAAAACAAAAAAATATTTTATTTCCTTTTCAGTTTGCATTTCATTGTTTTTACAAGTTTACAATTTACATTGCATTTACAATTTACAATTAAAAAACAACAACACTATTACAAAACTGTGCATATACTCTGCAATCTTCACATTACTTAACCAATCTTAGGAAATCTTAGCCTTCTTCTCCAATCTTTCGTGCTTCATTCACCAATCTTCACCAACCACCAAACACACAAACCCTTCTCTGCATTTTCCCCTGCATTCACATCCCATGCACTAAACTACCCGAACCATACATATACACCTTCTTTCCACATTACCGCACCATACCCTCAAACCAACCTGACCATTCATCTCATACTACTATGCAAACTACATACTACTGCAACTTCTTACATATCATACAAATCACCTCCTTGCTGCCACTTACCATTATGCCTTTACCACTTCACCAATACTTCCTCACATACAAGACTACAGACCACACTGTGCACCAAAATTGTGCACACACTTGCAAAACTACAACACATTAAAACTACTGCCTTGCACACTAAACTACATCTCTGTCATTCACATTACTACTGCCTTGCATCTGCCTTCAATACATTCCCTTCTTCCACTTCACTTCGGACATCAACCACAGCCATACAAAACATCCATACTGCAACCACTCACAACCAAACCACTTCGTATCCATACCAATGCTTCGTTGCCATAAACTGTCTTCGCTACTTCTTCTTTTGCAACTTTTCACACTACAACATTCCAACTAACCAGGAGAACACCAACCACCCTATATACAACATCTCCACAACTTAATACACTGCCTCTAAACCCACTCTATCGTAAACTTTCCACCTCTGTCAAACGTCATCCATGTACTGTCTTCATACCACCCTTCAATTCAACCATCAACATCCTCTGTCTTTCTTCTACCAGACCACAACAGTCTCCCCCACCATAGCAAACAACCATCCTTACACTACTCACACTTGACCATCTATTAAACCACTATTGTAACGATCCGTATTTTGATAATTAAAACTATTAAATTAAATAAGATTTTGAAATTTAATATGTGAGAAAATAAAATTTATGATTTATCAATGAGAAAAATAATTAGAATATGATTTAATAATGTTGTTTGAATGTTATTGATTACTATTTTAATGTAATTTCAATCATAATTGAAAAGTTAATTGGGTTATAATTATAGATAAGGAATAAATTCAATGTTGTACTAATGGTGAAATTGTATGTTATTTTATTTAATTGATTATAGTATAGAATGTGAAATCAATTATTTTTAGGTAAATTTGAAATCCTGGTTTGTAAACTATAAGTGAATAAAGGTGAATTATTAACGTATAACAATTGATTTATTATCATCTTGTTATTTAATTCATTTGAAATTAATT
This sequence comes from Allium fistulosum, assembly GCA_030737815.1. Classification (NCBI taxonomy): domain Eukaryota; kingdom Viridiplantae; phylum Streptophyta; class Magnoliopsida; order Asparagales; family Amaryllidaceae; genus Allium; species Allium fistulosum. The sequence continues at coordinate 83,095,706 of CM060903.1, forward strand.
ATAAATCAATGTGAAATTTAATGTAATTAAATATTTCAGTTAATATGGGTTAAGATGATAACTGTAGAATAAAAATGTAATAAAATGTAAACTAATATTAATTATATTCATAAAGTAATAGTTGATTCAATAATAAGAGCATAAATCGAAATAAAAGAATTTGGTTGAAATTAAAATATAGTTAACTGTGGTTTTATTACAGCTGTAATTGAACGCTGAAATTAGTGTAATATTTAAATATTGGATTAACATGGAATATTTAATTTTAAAAGATTATAAATTTCTATGTGATCAAGAATGATAAAATTACTAACTTTTATATTTGAATTAAAAGTGATTAAATCAATTTAATAATAATTTATTTAATTAATGTGGAAATCAACCATTTTGGCCACTATCTTAGATTTTGATGAAACTAGTTTCAGCAGACCCGTAACAGTGAAATATGGAAGGATTTCAAGTTTCATAGCGATCGGACTTGTCATTTGCCCGTGCGAGCTTGAAACTCGTAGAAATCAATTAATGGAATTTAAATGAATATAAATTGATTTTGAAAGCTAACTTTTATATACAATGGAATTAGAGTTTGAAACTAGTTCCATCGAGTTTAAAAATATTGAAAACATATATTTTTATATATTGGATGGCCTACTTTCGTTTTGGGAACGAAATGGGCTTTTCAGGTCATTGTTATCGTTTCGACCCAATTCGATCTGTCTATTCATTCTTATCCATCTCTATCTATATAAATAGATTTTTTTCTCTAACCCTAGCTGTCTATTCCAATTTCTGTACGTATTTCTCATCTGCTCCTTCCTCCTTTACAATGGCTGACAACCCAAACCCAAAATTCCCAATTCAAAAATCAAATTGAAAATTTAAACTCCTCAAAAACCTATCAAATTATATATTGTTGGAAAGCTCTCGACGAGCATAATTCACATCTGCTATTCGTTTTTGCAATTGAGTCTCAGTTTGGCTAGAAATTGGTAATTTAGTCTCGGCCATCCGTTGTAGGGTTTGCTTTTCGACGGTGGATCTTCGTCGATAGGACGATCGGATGTTGTTGCAACGTAGAGGAGGCTGAGGCGATTCGATCATGTGGTTCATGTGTGTCGAAGGTGTCAGAATTCGCCACGATCGCCTTGATAACGGCGGCAGCTGTAGTGCCTCATGGCACGATCGGAGGTGGCGATTGTTTGGGAATGGGGGCGGCAGGCCAGGGGGAGCTCAAAGGTATTGGCCGATCAGGGCAAAGCGGCCTATGGTGGCGCATGGAGGATGATGATCAAAGGCGGTTGTGGGTTGTTCGATCTGGAGTTGGACATTAGGGTTTAGCAGAGGTGACGTAATTTCAAAATTACCCCTTAGTTTAATTTTAATTTTAAACTTCTAACGCTAATAACTTTTTCATACGAGATTGGATTTGGACATCGTTTCTTGCGTTGGGTTCATATCGAAATTCCAAACAATATGGAAATAGTTTAGTTGGTTTTGGAGACTGTTCCAATTTTGGTATTTATTTGGATTTTAAATCGACTAGAAATCAAAGGTGAGTGATTTAACCCGCTCACAAATACTAAACTTTCTTATGTTAGTTGAATTAAATTTATGATGTGATAAGAATATTATGGTTGTTGTTTGGTAGTTTAAGTTGACATTTTAATTTAATTTCAATTTATATCGAATTAAATTGCCATTTAAATTATATTGAATTTAAATTGTTTGTTAAATACCTGATAATGATAACCAGTTAATTGTTGTGATTTATTGGCTGATTTGGATGTTGCTTGTGATGGATGTTTATTTGTTGACATTTTGGATGATTGGATGTTTATATCCCTGTTATCACTATGGGTTGAAATGATACATACCTGAATGATCCTATAGATTAGGGAAAATCGTTATGGGTTGAAATGATAAACTCGAGCGATTTTATTGATTTGAAAATTACTGATTTGGGATACGAGTTGAAATGATATATACTTGGGAAATTTAACCATTTGTTGAAATGATACATACCCAATCACTTGACCATAGGGTAGAAAATTATACACGGACATCGTTGGTCGGTTTTAAATTATTTTCTAAGTGGTAAAGTATGTTTGACTTATAAATTTGATTTTTAAATTTAATTTAATGATTTTATTTTTAAAAAAAAATATTTGGAAAATAATTTATTTTATATGTTTTAAGGTTTTAAATTATAAGTTAAAATATGGTTTAAAAGGTAAATTTAAGGTTTTTACTTATAATTTTATTTAGTTTTAAAAATATATTTTTAAATAGTTTAAAATTTAATTTAATAACATATTTAATATAGTTTTATATATATATATATATTTTGAATTTAATTTAATATAATAAATATAGTTTGATTTAAGATAATAAATATAGGCATTTATAATAATTTTTAAAAGATTTTTGTATAAGATTTTAGGAATTTATAAAAGTTTTGTAAGAGATTTTATAATGGATTTTATAAAAGGATTTTACAAAAGATTTTATAATGGTTTTATAAAGAAGTTTATAAAGGTTTTAAAGGATTTTATAAAGGGTTTTATAAAAAGAACTTATATAAAGGGATTTGGAAGCGTTTTAAAGGAATTTGCGTAGAAGTTTATGAAAAGCGGAAGAGTTGTAAACTATTTGGAATTTATAAATAGCTTTATAAATGGTTTTACAACGTATAAATAGTTTATAAATGGTTTAAGAGAGATTTATAAATTATTTTCGAAATTGATTGAAAGAAATCTTCCTCGATATTTGTGAATATATTTATACTTTTGGAATAAGTATATGGATATCTTGATATGAAGGTATAAACTATTTTCTGGATTTATTATTAAAAATGTTTTATAAAATGACCACGGTGTGAAAAATATAACGATTGGTTGCTAAAGAGATCGGGGTCGGATATTGTCTTATTCTATGCCAATTCCGAAACCACTTTAAAAACTGTGCATGTGCTGGAGAATCCAGAATGAAGTAGGATTGTTTGGCGAATGCTACTGGTATGAGGTACGAATGCAGCCTTGACCTTCGGGTCAGCTTGATATGACTAAAATAAGGAGCCATAACCAGGCCAAGTGAGGTCGCTCCTTCTATCGGACACGCTTCTTCGATACCATATCTGTTACTTTATGATTGATTGGTGGCACTTCGAATTGATTATGAGAGTGTTGTTCGAGGTAGGCGGTAGTAGCTGCTATGCATTACCACCAACCTGGTCCACAATCTGGTAGAATCCTACCGTGGGTATAACCTCGTGTGCCATGTCATATGCCTTATCGAGCCTACTATGATTTTGGTTTATGTCGTATCTATGGAGTGCTCCCTAATAGCCCACCAGTTTATGGTGGAGTTTACGGTACTGTATAGACTACGACATTTATATAAAATGTGTTAAGGGAGATATGGGTAAAGCCTTAACGCTATTTTAATACTTTACTTTACTGATAGACACTTCATATATAGTGTATATTACTACATATAAATAGTTTAACGGATCCTTAGGAGATGGAAAATCCTAAAACATCTCTTAAATTACTGCACACACATTATACACTGGATAGGAGATGTAAAATCCCATAAAATCTCTGAATCCAATTACACTCATATTTATTTGCTGTTGATTTAACTTACATAAGATCTTTTAGTTCCGACTCGCGTGTTTTGTCTTTTCATTACGCTTGGGTCAGCCTGAGCATTTCAGTGTTGAAGACTTTATTTCTGGAGGACGAAGACGGAGTTTGGTATATTATATTATTAGTAATTTTCCGCTGCATCATTATTGGTATGTCACTGTTTGTACTCTGACTGTTGCAAAAATTGTGTAATCAAATGTATATTATAAAACAGCTTCATGAACTGTTTATTTGATTTTTATATTTTGTCATTCCGCAATAAGATTCTGTGTTTTGTTTTTCCCTTCTTTTCTCTTATTTTCATTTTACCCCATAGACAATCCTCCCTTTTGAATGGTTTGAGTTGACATGTGAAGTTTATTGTCGATTTAAACCGTCCAAAAAGGTGGGTCGTTAAAGTTGGTATCAGAGCTTTGGTTTATGGACACCTTAGCCTGTTGGGGTTTAAACTAATTAGAGATAGGGTTATTAATACCCTAGAATGAGTTTGAGAGTATATATATGAGAAAGCTTATTTGTTAATGTTATAAAAATATTTCTATATTGTGTTAATTTGTTCTGTTAATGTTTATGAATTCTGGTCGGTACATAGGATGTTATGACATCGATAGAGATTTCTAAACACTTAACAGGGTAGACCGACACAATATTATTTTTGTAAGATTAGTAAATGAAATAATTTTACCTAGTATTATATTTTGTATATAAAAGAATAATTTTTATAGATGAATATAGTTGTATGTGATATGTTGTTAGGAAGTAAAATTTTATAAATATTGGTTGCAAAATAGGATTTACAAACAAAGTGAATGTAAATTGGAAGTTTGAGAACATAAGTTCCTGAGTTTTTGAAATTGGTTTTCAAAAGATTTTGGAATATAATATTAGTGTTATTTGGAAGTATTTTCGGATATAATATTTTCAATATGGTTTGAAAGAAATGTTTTAAAAGAATTTTTAAAAGGAAATAAGTTCTGTACTCCCCCATTCTGTCGCTGGGAAATAATTTCGATGATGACCGCGGCATCTTCGATGTTCATTTTCGAGTTTCAATGTGGGAAGACTACTGTTATAGCTTTGCTACATATTTGTCTTGATAAACAAATTTTAATTTTGTTTTCTTTAGTATGATTTGATATATATAAAAGATATGAATCTATATATTATTTCAAAATGATTTGAAATGAACCCGGTATTTAGTTCCTAAGTTCCTATTAAATTAATGATTTTCAGTTGTAGAAATAAAGTGAAATTTTAATAGTTGGAAACTTCTAAAATGAAAAAAATAAGAAATTAGAAGCTATGTGATTAATGAAACTATAAAGAAATTGGAGATTTGTCACTTGTAAATTAAAGGGTAATGAAATTTAGAAGATGTAAATTATTGAATATTTTGCTAACTGAAATGAATAAGACAAATTTGTATAACACTCAATTACATTCTAAAATCATATAAAACTTAACAGAAATGTTTAAAAGTTGTCAATATGAATATGTAATAGAATTTCATACAAGTAAAACTTAAGTAATGAAAATGTTCAAATGGAATTATTTCTACAAATAAGAATTATGATGTAAAAGAAATGTTTAAACATAAGTTAATATTTTGAAATGCTAGTAATTAAATTAAATAGAAAAAAAGTGAATCTGTTTAAGTAAATGATTATAAAATCAAGAAAATGACTAAAATGATTCATTGATGAATATTAATATTAACATGGATATCAAGGTTATAAGTAAATAATAAATATGAAATAAACTACAATGAAATGTACGTAATACTTTAATAACAGATTCGTTGACGATTTTAAATGTTGAATGGGAAATAAATTATGTAAGCAATGAAGGAATTTTTTTTTGAGAAAAATGTGTGATCCTCTATAAATAGAGGAGAGCACACATGCATATGTATATATAACAGAAAAGATGAGGTGCTGCCAACATGCCTGGCAGGTAGCAAAATCTGAATGTAAATATCAAAAGGAAAAGATCAGGTACTCCTAAGATGAGTTCCGGCAAGGCCACCACCCATCTCACCCCTATATCGAGATCCGGCAAGGCCACCCCCGATATCAAGATGTTAGGAATACCTAAAAACTGAAGAAAATCCCTAATAAGCAAGGAATCTAGTTTTGGATCTGGAGGAATGAATGATGTGGAAACTGAAGATGATGCTGAAAAAGAGATCCCGTCTGAAGACTCTCTATGAAGGAACCATCAATGATCCGGATATGGAGACTTTGCTCTAAAGACCGCACTACCATCCGAAAAACAGCAATCCAAGAATACAAATACCTGCAAAAAGAATCTGACCCCCTATAGCCCATACCTGAGCTTGAAAGAGGACTAATATGAAAAATTAGAATAATACATATATATGTATATTTATGTAAATTATATACATATATATGTATTAAGAAGGAAGGAAATAAAAACTAAATAAGATAAAACGGACCAATACTAAAGGAATGAAATACATGAAAACTAAAACCAATAGAAATCTTATGAACCTTCAATTGTAAGTAAGCTACGATTAAAAATGGAGTCATCATATAAATTAGAAAAAATAGTAATATTATTATTATGAATGTTAAAAATATTGTTATTACGTTTGAAAAGATTAATATTATAACTAACCTTATTAAGATAATCTTTAAATTGAATATTTTTAGTTAATTTATATTTGGGGTTAGAAATCCAATTAAAACAAAATAAAGAGATTGTATAAATCAATTTGTTAAAATGACTATTGTTATTGTTAAAGATCCTTTGGTTTCTTTCAAACCAAATATACCAACTAGTAATAATAAATAAAGAGTCAAGTAAGATTCTAGTATGCTTTTTGAATCAGAATCTAAAATTATTCAAGTAAAAATCACAATTGGAAATTTTAGTTATAATGTTAAAATTAAAAAATTTAAGAGTATTATTTAGAATATAATAAGAATCCATGCAATCATAATATATATGATTAGTTTCTTCAAGGTATAAATTACAAAAATAACAATTGTTATTAATTTGAATGTTTTTTCTCTTTAAAAATTCTATTGTATTAAGTTTACCATGCAGTATTAACCGTATGTGAATTTTAGATTTTGGAGGGGTGTTAGATTTCCAAATAAATTTAAAAGAATTATTTAGTGTACCCGAAAAATTAATAAATCTATAAAAAGAATTGGAAGTGTATTTCCTACTCTTATCCCATTCCTAACTAATAATATCATTATCATTATCAATATTATATTGATTTAGTCTAGCATAAAGTAAAGCTAGTTGCCTAAGGGAAGAACCTATTAAAATACTATTAAAACTAAAATTCCAAGGAGGATCGTTCTCTGGGGAATAAACTTCATTAATTAAAGCAAACTTAAAATTACAAATATCATAAAGCTCTTTAAATTCAAACTTAAGAGGTAAAGTCGAAATCCAACAGTCATGCCAAAAAGAAGTACAATTTCTAGAATGGACTATTATATTAATTCCTAAATTAAAAATATCATAACTTTTTAAGATATTTTTCCAAAAATTGGAAATACTTTGAGCAACAGGAGAAGCAGTAAAAGTGCTATTTCCATTATAATAATAGTTAGAAATGATTTCTTTCCAAATATTATTTTCATTAATATCTTTAAACTTCCATAACCATTTACCTAGTAAGGACAAATTCATATTACGCAAGTTAATAACTCCTAATCCTCCTTCCTCTTTAGCTTTACAGACTGTTTCCCAATTTACTAAACATTTTAAATTATTATTATGATTATCACCACACCACAAGAAATCTCTTCTAATTTTATCAATTTTTTCAATAACCCAATCAGGAAATAGATGCATGGACATCCAATACATCGGAAGGGCTGATAAAACCGAGTTTATTAAAACAAGTCTACCTGCTCTAGATAAAAATCTACCATTCCAGTTAGAAATCTTATTTTTGATTTTATCAATGATAATGAGCCAGTCCTCAGGTTTAAGCTTGGTAGGTCTAATCACAAATCCTAAATATTCAAATGGAAAGTTCATTGTTTTGCAGTTTAAAGTATTAAAAACTAAGTTTTCAACTTTTTCTAAATCATTTAAAACTAAGACTGAACTTTTGTCAAAAATTATTTTTAAGCCTGATAAAAGCTCAAAACTATATAAAATAAACTTAAGAGTAATGTGTTAGTCCATGAGTTGATCGTTTTGATGACAACAACCTTAGAATAAGATTATAAAATATAAATACTAACATTATAGTTTAGATATATATGATATGCAGGATTTAACCATGCAGGTACCCAGAATGAAGATATCAAGATTGAAGACTCATGAGTATCAAGATTATCAAGAGTTCAAGATTTCAAGATAAGTATTGAGTCTAGAATTATGTTAAAACTTCATAATAGCACTGAAATCTTCACTCCATTTTTCTTTTGGGATGGAACCCATTTCTACCTTTTTAGTGGCTTAAAAACCCACGACAAGTAGCTTACAAACCTACGACAAGTGGCTTACAAACCCACGAACATCCTGGTTTTGTACAAGTTCTCGAGTCCTGACATGATGAGATATTCAGCAAGAAGAAGCTTACAAAACTACTTCAAAATGTTTTTCAAAACAACTTCGGATTGATTTTCAAAATTGCTTTTCAAAATGTTTTAGCCTTAAAAATTATATTTTCAAATGATTTTCAAAAAGATGTTTTAGCCTTAAATATTCTTGTTTTTAAACTTCGTTTGTTTTAAACTATCTTTTAATTATAATATATTTATACTTAGATTTAAATATAAAATTATATATATATTGTTCTCTATATTTATCTATGCATTTTATCTATAGTCAAGTATATTTATAAAGTTTAAAATAGTTTTGATATAAGATAAAGGTTATTTTCAAAGAAAAACAAAACATCAAAATTTCCTTTGGGATGTCGACATGCCCTAGTACCCCATGTCGACATAGTGTCAGTTAGTTTCAAAATTTGAATTTCAAAAGAAGTTTCTATTCGCCATAACCTCTCATGAATGGACACGACTGTTGTTCTTCTATAAATAAGGGTTAGTTTCAACGAATTTAAGATCAGTTTTTCTGGTTTTTCACTTCTCTTCTTCTTCCACATTTTCTTATTCAAAATCCTATCATCACTCTACCGAAATCAACATTGAATCTAACTAGATTATCTCTGGTTTGATTCTCTATCACTATCTCAACAAGATCCAAGTGCTATTCAGAGTTATAGGCTTCTTTGTAATCTATCTAGCGAGAAAAGGTGTGATTGTAGCCTTGGAAATCAATCAAGTGAGAAAAGGTGTGATTTTAGCCTTGGAAATCAATTGGGTGAACTTGTTGCCCCGGAAATCAAGTATCTCTACCCAGAGGATTGTGATTCTGGAGGGTGTACCTCGTAGCCTTGAAACTGAGGGTTGTAATTGTTGAATTGCTTTTGTAAGGAAATCCGTACTTAGTTGTGCGGGACTGGATGTAGGGTAACCCCGAACCAGTATAAAATCCGGTGTGTTCTTTCCTTTACTGCATTTACTTTATTTCTGCATCTGTGTTTGTTTCTGTGATTATATCTGTGTCTGAAAATTACATACATTTGTGTTCAAATCAACATAAACTCAAAAGGATTTAGTAATTTCTTATAAACGCTATTCACCCCCCTCTAGTGTTATTCCTAGCCTTAAGATCTGTAATCCGCATTCCTAACATTTGGTATCAGAGCAAGGTTTTCAAAAGTTTCATAATCTAATTTTTTGAAAAAGTTTTTTTTAAATGGCTATGTTTAAGAAATTTGTTAATGCATGTTTAGAAATATTCAGATCATCATTGTCTCTTGAGTCTGCATATAATCAATATTCAAATACAAGTTGTCTACTAAGATTGTTTGATGTGCAGGAATCATGCTTTATGGGAATTGAGGAATCAATACAGAACAAACAAATTGTGCAAATCAAAAAGAACAAATGGATACTCGATAGTGGATGTTCTAGACACATGACTGGGAATTCAGATATGCTAATGATATAATATAGAAAGACGGAGGACTGGTTAACTTTGGAGACAATTCAAAAGGTTATGTGATCGGCATCGGCAAAGTCGGTAACTCTGAAACTCCTATTATTACTGATGTTTTGCTAGTTAAGAATCTGAAACACAATCTGCTAAGTATAAGTCAACTATGCGATAAAGGATATAAAATTAAATTTGAAAAAGATAAGTGTCACATTGAAGACAATAATTCAACCATAATATTTGAGGGAATTAGGAAAAAGAATATTTATATTCTTAGTATGAAAATTTCAAATGATAGCTTGTGACTTTTGGCAAATGCAAGTGACCCTTGGATTTGGCATAAGAGATTTGGGCATTTAAATTTCAAACTTTTATCTAGACTGTCAAAACATGATCTAGTAAGAGGCCTCCCTAAAATGAATTTTAAAGTAGATAGTATATGTGATGCGTGTCAACTAGGAAAACTTAGAAAAAGTTCCTTTAAATTAAAAGATTTGATTTCAACTTCAAAACCTCTTGAATTACTTCATCTTGATTTATATGGTCCATCTCAAATTCAGTTATTAAATCACAGTAAATATGTTTTTGTAATTGTAGATGATTATTCTAGATTTACATGGACAATATTTTTGAAACATAAAAGTGATACTTTTGAATGTTTTAAGAATTTCTCAAAAAGGGTTCAAAATCAATTTTCTCAAAAAATTATAACCATCCGTAGTGATCACGGTGGTGAATTTGAAAATGAAAAGTTTGAAGAATTCTGCAATAAAAAGGGAATAATTCACAATTTTTCATTTCCAAGAACTCCACAACAAAACGGAGTAGTAGAACGTAAAAATAGGACGATTCAAGAGTGTGCGAGAACTATGCTTTCTGATAGTAATTTACCAAATTACTTTTGGGCAGAAGCAGTTGCTACAGCCTGTTATATTTTAAATAGAATTTTAATTAGACCTTCAACTGATAAGGCGTCTTATGAACTTATTTACTCAAAGAAACCTAAGGTATCATATTTTAGAATTTTTGGAAGTAAATATTTTATTTTAAATACAAAAGATAACTTAGATAAATTTGATCCTAAATCCGACAAAGGTATCTTTATCGGATACTCTAATAGAAGTAAAGCATACAGAGTATTTAGTTTAAAAACTAATACCATCGAAGAAACAATGCATGTTTCATTTGATGAAAATTTCAAAATTTTTGAAGAAATAAATGATGAAGAGGATTTAATCACTCAAAAGCAAGAGTCAACTGAAACTAATAATGAATTAAATCATCCTAATAAAAGGATTAAACTTTTAAAAGATCACCCTATAGAAAATATACTTGGAGACATGCAATCTGTTGTTAAAACTAGAAACCAACTAAGTCAAATGAGTAATGTAGCTTTTATATCAACTATTGAACCTAAAAATCCAGAAGAAGCATCAACTGATGATTCATGGATTTTGGCTATGCAAGAAGAATTAAATCAATTCACTAGAAATGATGTTTGGGAACTTGTTCCTAGACCTGAAAATAAAACAATAATTGGTACTAAATGGGTTTATAAAAAAAATGAATGAACAAGGAGAGGTTGTTAGAAATAAAGCCCGGTTAGTCGCTCAAGATTATTGTCAAGAAGAAGGAATAGATTTTGATGAAACCTTTGCCCCCGTAGCAAGATTAGAAGCCATTAGGATTCTACTTGCTTTCGCAAATCATAATAATTTCAAATTATTTCAAATGGATGTTAAAAATGCATTTTTAAATGGTTTTGTAAAAGAAGAAGTATTTGTTAAACAACCACCACTTTTTGAAAATGATAAATTTCCAAATCATGTTTACAAACTTAAGAAAGCTCTATATGGTCTAAAGCAAGCTCCTAGAGCCTGGTATGATAGACTAAGATCATACTTGTTACAATCAAATTTTGAAATAGGTAAAGTAGATAATACTCTTTTTATTAAAAGAAATAAAAATGATATTCAACTAGTACAAGTCTATGTAGATGATATCATTTTTGGATCAACTAATTTTGAAATGAATAAAGAATTTTCTGAAATAATGACAAAAGAGTTTGAGATGAGTCATATGGGTGAATTAAACTTCTTTTTAGGATTACAAATAAAACAATTAGATAATGGTATCTTTATTAGTCAAGAAAAATATGCTAAAGACCTAGTTAGTAAATTTGGTTTGACTACTGCGAGTGGAAAACCCACTCCCATGGCAACCAATGAGTACCTTAGTAAAGAAGATCTCTCGAAAGATGTAGATCAAAAATTATATAGAGGAATGATTGGATCACTACTCTATATCACTGCGAGTAGACCTGATATCATGCACAGTATCTGTCTCTGTGCAAGGTATCAATCCCAACCTAAAGAAACTCACTTAAAAGCTGTAAAACGTATTATAAGATATGTTAAACACACCTTTGATTATGGATTATTTTATCCTAAAAATGATTCGTTTGACTTAATATCCTACTGTGATGCTGATTATGCTGGTTGTAAATCAGACCGAAAAAGTACAAGTGGAACTTGTCACTTTTTAGGGCATTCTCTAATTTCCTGGTTTAGTAAAAAGCAAAACACAGTTTCTCTATCAACAACTGAAGCAGAGTATATTTCTGCTGCTTTGGCTTGTTCTCAAGTAATATATATGCAACAAACTTTAAAAGATTTTGGTTTAAATATCTCAAAATCACCAATTTATTGTGATAATACTAGTGCAATAAATTTATCTCAAAATACTACTCAACATGCTCGAACTAAACATATTGATATCAGACACCATTTTCTTAGAGATAATATAAGTAGAGAAGTAATTACTCTCGACTATATCAATTCTGAAAATCAAATTGCTGAACAAAACCCTTAAATGAATCTACATTTACTAAATTAAGAAGAGAATTAGGTATTTGTTCATAACTGAAATATAAAATATAAATAACAAAGTATAATTAAAAATTAATTCAAAATATATTAAATAGGCAAAAATTCAAGAACCATGTCGACATATAACGTTTTAAATTTTTAAATTTTTTTCCCACCAAAATTCAAATAAGTGGTTATAAATTTCTCCTATTTCAAAATTTTCTTCATTCTCTCTGTTTTCTTTCTGTCCTATCTTCTGAGATCAGTTTATCAATGGCCTCCTCTTCCAAATCAAACTTAAAATCAACTTTTTTGTTCCCATCGCCTACTTCTGTTCCGTGTCAACAATCAACGCTTGCTCATGTAACGAAAATAGAGGATTCTCTGAAAGATACCCTTCAGTTAATGACTGAAACCCAAGTGATGCAACTTCGAATGGCCAAAGAACAAGAGAGGCAAGGCAAAATCCTTAGGAATTTGCAAAAATTTCTGATGGATAATTATGCTAACCCAATCTTGATTGATGAGGACTCTTCAGGAGATCATGAACAAGAGGAAAGTGAAGAAGAAGAAGAAGAACCAGTGGAAGAAGAGCATGCGGAAGACAACGACAAAGTTGTTTGCGTTGGCGAAGTGTGCTTTGACAAAGATGGAAACCTTGTCGAACAATGTGGAAATTTCTGTTTCCACTATCCAAATTGTTCGGTTCATAGATCTCCTATTTTCAAAGACACACGTTAGTTTCTTCTCTTTCTTTTCTATTTGTTGTTTGTTTTTTTCGATCTCTACGAAAAATGTAAATATAAACAAATATAAAATTAATAAATAATGTGTGTTATTATATATGTTCTATTAAAAGTATTATTATATAGATTCTTAGTTAGGAGAGTTTGTAATTTGGGACTAAGTTTTAGGTTTACAAGTAAGTATTGATGATAACACTATCATCATATAGGATATTAGACTAAGAGTTATATAGTTTAGAGTTAGTTTTTTTTTGTTGATGACAAAGGGGGAGAAATATAAAATATGGTAGTTAGGCATAGATTAAGGGGGAGTTATCAGTTTTAGGGGGAGTTATTAGGATAGAAGTAATATTTTATAAACAAAGGTTGTCATCATCAAAAAGGGGGAGATTGTTAGTCCATGAGTTGATGGTTTTGATGACAACAACCTTAGAATAAGATTATAAAATATAAATACTAACATTATAGTTTAGATATATATGTATATGCAGGATTTAACCATTCAGGTACCAAGAATGAAGACTGTACAGTATAGAGATTCAAGATATCAAGATTGAAGACTCATGAGTATCAAGATTATCAAGAGTTCAAGATTTCAAGATAAGTATTGAGTATAGAATTATGTTAAAACTTCACAATAGCATTGAAATCTTCACTCCATTTTTCTTTTGGGATGGAACCCATTTCTACCTTTTTAGTGGCTTACAAACCCACGACAAGTAGCTTACAAACCTACGACAAGTGACTTACAAACCCACGAACATCCTGGTTTTGTACAAGTTCTCGAGTCCTGACATGATGAGATATTCTGCAGGAAGAAGCTTGCAAAACTACTTCAAAATGTTTTTCAAAACAACTTCGGAATGATTTTCAAAATTGCTTTTCAAAATGTTTTAGCCTTAAAAATTATCTTTTCAAATGATTTTCAAAAAGATGTTTTAGCCTTAAATATTCTTGTTTTTAAACTTCGTTTGTTTTAAACTATCTTTTAATTATAATATATTTATACTTAGATTTAAATATAAAATTATAGTAAAATTATATATATATATATTGTTCTCTATATTTATCTGTATTTTATCTATAGTCAAGTATATTTATAAAGTTTAAAATAGTTTTAATATAAGATAAATGTTATTTTCAAAGAAAAACATAACATCAAAATTTCCTTTGGGATGTCGACATGCCCTAGTACCCCATGTTGATATAGTGTCGGTTAGTTTCTAAATTTGAATTTCAAAAGAAGTGTCTATTCGCCATAACCTTTCACGAATGGACATTACTGTTGTTCTTCTATAAATAGGGGTTAGTTTCAACGAATTTAAGATCAATTTTTCTGGTTTTTCACTTCTCTTCTTCTTCTACATTTTCTTATTCAAAATCCTATCATCACTCTGCCGAAATCAACATTGAATCTAACTAGATTATCTCTGGTTTGATTCTCTATCACTATCTCAACAAGATCCAAGTGCTATTCAGAGTTATAGGCTTCTTTGTAATCTATCTAGCGAGAAAAGGTATGATTGTAGCCTTGGAAATCAATCAAGCGAGAAAAGGTGTGATTGTAGCCTTGGAAAACAATTGGGTGAACTTGTTGCCCCGGAAATCAAGTATCTCTACCCAAAGGATTGTGATTCTGGAGGGTGTACCTCGTAGCCTTGAAACCGAGGGTTGTAATTGTTGAATTGCTTTTGAAATGAAATCCGTACTTTGTTGTGTGGGACTGGATCTACGGTAACCCCGAACCAGTATATAATCTGGTGTGTTCTTTCCTTTACTGCATTTACTTTATTTCTGCATCTATGTTTGTTTCTGTGATTATATCTGTGTTTGAAAATTACATACATTTGTGTTCAAATCAACATAAACTCAAAAAGATTTAGTAATTTCTTATAAACACTATTCACCCCCCTCTAGTGTTATTCGTAGCCTTAAGATCCGTAATCCGCATTCCCCACATAATGATGTGTCTAGGTAAATGGGAAGAGAAAAGCAATGTATCATCGGCAAATTGGTGAACCGATATACCATTACGCGAAATTTCATTGCCAACATTTCCTGGAGTCCCATTTTCCACCGCTCTTTTAATAATCCTAGCAAAAACATCGGCAGCTAAATTAAATAATAAGGGCGATAAAGGATCCCCTTGCCTTAAACCTCTCTTTGATTGAATTTTATTACCTAAAATTCCATTAACCATAATACTGGAATTACCAGTTTTAAGCAAAATCTTAATCCAATTAATCCATTTAGAACCAAAACCTCTCGCTTGAAAAATGTCTAAGAAAATCCCAATCTATCGAATCAAATGCTTTAGCGAAATCTAATTTTAAGATCGCACAAGTTATGTTATTCTTACAACAATGATTAATATCTCTTGCACAACTGCCACTCCATCAGTGATATTTCTCCCTTTAATGAAAGTTGATTGAGAACAATCAATTAAGTCATTCATTCTATTACTAAGCCTGTTAGCTAGAACCTTTGAAATAATTTTAGCTGAGCAATTTATCAAGGATATAGGTCGAAAATCTTTTAAATTTTTAGCTCCTACTATTTTATGTAATAAAATAACATTTGCATAGTTAAATCTCCCTAATTCTAAATTACAATTATAAAAATCATTAAACATATTAACTAAATCAAACTTTAAAACATCCCAAAAAGTTTTATAAAATAAAATAGGAAACCCATCAAGACCAGAGGATTTGTCTCCTGGTAAGTCATTAATAGCTATTCTAATTTCTTCAACGGTAAAAGGACAATCTAGCTCAGTTAAATCTTTAATAGTATCTGATGGATACAAATTTTTCCATCTAACATTAATTCTTTGGTTGGTTCTAGTACCAAAAATATCTTTATAATAGTCAGTAAAAGCCTTATTGAGATCTCTTTGATCAACTAACTCCATGTTATTAACAGTTATAGAGTTAATTGTATGGCTACATTTTCTACCATTAGCTATGTTATGAAAAAAATTAGTATTATTATCACCCTCATTAATCCATTGAATTCTGGATCATTGTTTCCACAATACCTCCTCCTTTTCTAAGATAGAATTTAATTCATCTTTCAAATTAGTAAGAACATTACGTTCACCTAAATTAAGAGATCTAGATTCTTCTATTTTATTAATTTTAAGCATTTCATTAAGAATATATTTTTTTATTTTTAAATTACCAAAAACAAATTTGGCCCAGTTTTTAAGAAAAAACCTTAGATCCCTAAGTTTAGAAACAAAAGCTTTAGCAGAATTCCCCTTATTTCTAATATTATGGAAACTCAAAGAAATCCATTTACTATTACCTAAGTTCACAAAATTAGATTCCAAAAGCCACATCTTTTCAAATTTAAAATTATTAATAATAACTCTATGAAACTCATAGGTAAGGATAATAGGACAATGATCAGAGTAGGTATATGGTAAACCAATAACTCTACAAATTGGAAATTTGTCTTCAATTTCATCACTAACAAAAAATCTATCAATAAGAGCCATAGATGGAGACTCTCTAGCATTACTCCAAGTAAAGTCTCTATTAGAAAGGGGAATTTCAATCAAATTAGAATTAATGATAAAATGGTCAAATTCCTCCATAGCAGAGTAATCACCTTCTCTAGGAGATCGCTCACCTATGTAACGCGTAACATTGAAATCACCCCCCAAAATCCAAGAACCCGGAGCAAATGATCTAAATTCAAGGCATTCATTCCATAAAATTCTTCGGTTAATTTTAGAATTAGGCCCGTAGACATTAGAAATGTTTAAAAAAGAGTTGTCAGAAAGATTAATAAAAATAGCATGAAGGGAATTCTCTTTAACAATAGATTGAAGTAATTTAAAGTAATTATCACACCAACCTATCATTAAACCCCCTGAAGTACCCATAGAAGGAAGAAAAACCAATTTTCTAAAGTGATTACCACATAATCTTCTAAAAAAAGATTATCAGGACAGCTAATTTTAGTTTCCTGAATAAGAGCAATATCAATGGAATAATCTTTAAAGAATACTCTAACCTTATCACATTTATTTAAGTCATTTAAGCCTCTAATGTTACAACTAATGATCCTCATCGACTAAAAGTACTAGCCCTCTCTGATTCCTTACGTCTAATAAAATCCCTATCTAACTCTACATCCGAAAAAATAAAAGAAGTGTCAAAAGCTAGCTGACTAAACTCAGCAGATGAAAGGCTACCTAATGCATAAGTGGAATACGTGCTACCCAAAGAAGAGTCCATACCTGAGCCTGGATTCAAAGTGTCAAAATTGACACTCGAACCAGGTAACTCACCCATAATCTGTAACTGATAGTTACGGATCCTGGCACTTCGGCTAACAGAACCACTAGCAGCTACAGCTTTTCTACCCTTTACTTTTTTCAACGAAGATTCTACACCCTTGTCAACATTATCTCCTAAAGTCACATTTGCACACCGATAAGAATCAATGAAGCCTCAGGCCAATACTGGAGAATAACCTTGCTCGCTGCCTTCATCAACATTCTCGCACAAATGATCAGTGAGTAGACATTGCTTATCTTCAACAAAAGCTACCATAGAATCAGATACACTGGCGAGTATATCCTCTATGCCCTTGTGCATATCCAAAGAAGACATATTAAAAGTTGAAAACAAATCTTCACTACCCTCCAACAACAAGTCAAGATGAACAAACGCCCCTTCCTCAAACAAAACTTCGACTGCATCAGAATCATAATAAAAGATAATTATTGTATGACTGCATTAAAACAAATGAAAAGTAAATAATGATGTGAAAAGAAACAAATAGAATAAAATATGTAAATTGTGCGTAAATCATTTTATTTGCATAACAGTTCTGATTCAGATTTGAATAAAAGATTTGTAGTAATTCACACCAGTTCGAATTAGAATTTTTCGCTCGATTCTTGACGGCGAACAATTGATATGAATTTTTAATATGAATTTGAAGTTTTCTATCATGGTTTATGGCTATGCAAGGAAACAGAAATTTCGAATCAAGAAATCGGATCAGAGTCCGCACTAGAGTAGTCGGGTTAACAATACTAGTTCGAACGTGGAATGTGTCTGTTCAAACAAGCTATTAGAATTGATATTGCATATAAAAGACTTATGTACATCGTGCAAATCTAAATAATACTTAAACTCTATGTTGTTTGGCTTATGGGATGTTTGGGAAAGGATACTTCTAATTGTTTGAGGTTGTATGAATAATCTATTAAGTAATTATCTAAGGCTGTTGAGCGTAGGGTACACTTAATAGTTTATTTATCACCCTTGTACGATTAAAAGTTTCTGAACCTGAACAAACCATTAGTTTTGGTTGCTATGGATGTATGATTGATTCCTTTGTTGCATATGATGGTCGTGCAGTTTTGTTTGCATATGTTTTGTGTTGATTTGCTTTTGTTGCTAATTGAAACAACTAAATATTTTCTCTTTTACACAATTCTCACCATTTTGGATTATATAAGTAAGATACAGGTTTATGGAAGCAATAGCCACTGCTTTTGCTTTTATAAATAAAGTTGTTTGCCCGACAAATAGGTACGTTTTCAGATTACGGTTTTGGAACGATATTTTAATTGTTTTTCCATGGTTTGGGATGTTTATTATTGAAATATTATATATATATTGAAATTATTGATATTATTATTTTTTTGAACCTAACCGCACAAAGGAGACTCTGCCGAAATTTTAAAAAAATTTAGGACTTAGAAAAATTTTGTGAAAGTGAAAATATTTTCAAACTTTTATTAAACTTGAATACGAATGATTTAATTGTTTATAAATTGATATATTTTATTTAAAATACTTAATTATGTAAGTTTAAAGTGTTTATAGATTAATTATTTTGAAAAAATTATATCAAGTTTCTTAATTCCTTATTGTTCCTTTTCGAGGACGAAAAGTTTAGAGTGGGGGAGAGTGTAACGACCCGTATTTTTGATAATTAAAACTATTAAATTAAATAAGATTTTAAAATTTAATATTGTGAGAAATTAAAATTTATGATTTATTAATGAGAAAAATAATTAGAATATGATTTAAAGTAAATAATGATGTGAAAAGAAACCAATAGAATAAAATATGTAAATTGTGCGTAAATCATTTTATTCGCATAATAGTTCAGATTCAGATTTGAATAAAAGATCTGTAGTAATTCACACCAGTTCGAATTAGAATTTTCGCTCGATTCTTGACGGCGAACAATTGATATGAATTTTTAATATGAATTTGAAGTATTCTATCATGGTTTATGGCTATGCAAGGAAACAGAAATTTCGAATCAAGTAATCGGATCAGAGTCCGCACTAGAGTAGTCAAGTTAACAATACTAGTTCGAATGTGGAATGTGTGTATTCAAACAAGCGATTAGAATTGATATTGCGTATAAAAGATTTATGTACATCGTGCAAATCTAATAATACTTAAACTCTATGTTGTTTGGCTTATGCGATGTTTGGGAAAGGATACTTCTAATTGTTTGAGGTTGTATGAATAATCTATTAAGTAATTATCTAAGGCCGTTGAGCGTAGGGTACACTTGATAGTTTATTTAACACCCTTGTACGATTAAAAGTTTCTGAACCTGAACAAACCGTTAGTTTTGGTTGCTATGGATGTATGATTGATTCCTTTGTTGCATATGATGGTCGTGCAGTTTTGTTTGTATATGTTTTGTGTTGATTTTCTTTTGTCGCTAATTGAAACAACTAAAGATTTTCTCTTTTACACAATTCTCACCATTTTGGATTATATAAGTAAGATACAGGTTTATGGAAGCAATAGCCACTGCTTTTGCTTTTATAAATAAAGTTGTTGCCCGACAAATTGGTACGTTTTTGGATTACGGTTTTGGAACAATATTTTAATTGTTTTCCCTTGGTTTGGGATGTTTATTATTGAAATATTATATATATATATTGAAATTATTGATATTATTATTTTTTTGAACCTAACCGCACAAAGGAGACTCTGCCAAAAAATTTCAAAAATTTAGGACTTAGAAATTTTTTGTGAAAGTGAAAATATTTTCAAACTTTTATTAAACTTGAATACAAATGATTTAATTGTTTATAATTTGATATATTTTATTTAAAATACTTAATTATGTAAGTTTAAAGTGTTTATAAATTAATTATTTTGAAAAAAATATATCAAGTTTCTTAATTCCTTATTGTTTCTTTTCGAGGACGAAAAGTTTAAAGTGGGGGAGAGTGTAACGATCCATGTTTTTTACAATTAACACTATTAAATTAAATAAGATTTTGAAATTTAATATTGTGAGAAATTAAAATTTACGATTTATTAATGAGAAAAATAATTAGAATATGATTTAAAGTAAATAATGATGTGAAAAGAAACCAGTAGAATAAAATATGTAAATTGTGCGTAAATCATTTTATTCGCATAACAGTTCTGATTCAGATTTGAATAAAAGATTTGTAGTAATTCACACCAGTTTGAATTAGAATTTTTCGCTCGATTCTTGATGGCGAACAATTGATATGAATTTTTAATATGAATTTGAAGTATTCTATCATGGTTTATGGCTATGCAAGGAAACAGAAATTTCGAATCAAGAAATCAGATCAGAGTCCGCACTAGAGTAGTTGGGTTAACAATACTAGTTTGAATGTGGAATGTGTGTATTCAAACAAGCGATTAGAATTGATATTGCGTATAAAAGATTTATGTACATCGTGCAAATCTAATAATACTTAAACTCTATGTCGTTTGGCTTATGGGATGTTTGGGAAAGGATACTTCTAATTGTTTGAGGTTGTATGAATAATCTATTAAGTAATTATCTAAGGCTGTTGAGCGTAGGGTATGCTTGATAGTTTATTTATCACCCTTGTACGATTAAAAGTTTCTAAACCTGAACAAACCATTAGTTTTGGTTGCTATGGATGTATGATTGATTCCTTTGTTGCATATGATGGTTGTGCATTTTTGTTTGCATATGTTTTGTGTTGATTTGCTTTTGTTGCTAATTGAAACAACTAAATATTTTCTCTTTTACACAATTCTCACCATTTTGGATTATATAAGTAAGATATAGGTTTATGGAAGCAATAACCACTGCTTTTGCTTTTATAAATAAAGTTGTTTGCCCGACAAATAGGTACGTTTTTGGATTACGGTTTTGGAATAATATTTTAATTGTTTTCCCATGGTTTGGGATGTTTATTATTGAAATATTATATATATATATATATATTGAAATTATTGATATTATTATTTTTTTGAACCTAACCGCACAAAGGGGACCCTGCCGAAATTTTTCAAAAATTTAGGACTTAGAAATTTTTTGTGAAAGTGAAAATATTTTCAAACTTTTATTAAACTTGAATACGAATGATTTAATTGTTTATAAATTGATATATTTTATTTAAAATACTTATTAATGTAAGTTTAAAGTGTTTATAAATTAATTATTTTGAAAATTTTATATCAAGTTTCTTAATTCCTTATTGTTCCTTTTCGAGGACAAAAAGTTTAGAGTGGGGGAGAGTGTAACGACCCGTATTTTTGATAATTAAAACTATTAAATTAAATAAGATTTTGAAATTTAATATTGTGAGAAATTAAAATTTATGATTTAGTAATAAGAAAAATAATTAGAATATGATTTAAAGTAAATAATGATGTGAAAAGAAACCAATAGAATAAAATATGTAAATTGTTCGTAAATCATTTTATTCGCATAACAGTTCTGATTCAGATTTGAATAAAAGATTTGTAGTAATTCACACCGGTTCGAATTAGAATTTTTCGTTCGATTCTTGATGGCGAATAATTGATATGAATTTTTAATATGAATTTGAAGTATTCTATCATGGTTTATGGCTATGCAAGGAAATGGAAATTTCGAATCAAGAAATCGGATCAGAGTCCGCACTAGAGTAGTCGGGTTAACAATACTAGTTCGAATGTAGAATGTGTGTGTTCAAACAAGCGATTAGAATTGATATTGCGTATAAAAGATTTATGTATATCGTGCAAATCTAAATAATACTTAAACTCTATGTTGTTTGGCTTATGGGATGTTTGGGAAAGGATACTTCTAATTGTTTGAGGTTGTATGAATAATCTATTAAGTAATTATCTAAGGCTGTTGAGCGTAGGGTACACTTGATAGTTTATTTAACACCCTTGTACGATTAAAAGTTTCTGAATCTGAACAAACCATTAGTTTTGGTTGCTATGGATGTATGATTGATTCCTTTCTTGCATACGATGGTCGTGCAGTTTTGTTTGCATATGTTTTGCGTTGATTTGCTTTTGTTACTAATTGAAACAACTAAATATTTTCTCTTTTACACAATTCTTGCCATTTTGGATTATATAAGTAAGATACAGGTTTATGGAAGCAATAGCCATTGCTTTTGCTTTTATAAATAAAGTTGTTTGCCCGACAAATAAGTATGTTTTCGGATTACGGTTTTGGAACGATATTTTAGTTGTTTTCCCATGGTTTGGGATGTTTATTATTGAAATATTATTTATATATATATATATTGAAATTATTATTTTTCGAACCTAACCGCACAAAGGAGACTCTGCCGAATTTTTTCAAAAATTTAGGACTTAGAAATTTTTTGTGAAAGTGAAAATATTTTCAAAGTTTTATTAAACTTGAATATGAATGATTTAATTGTTTATAAATTGATATATTTTATTTAAAATGCTTAATTATGTAAGTTTAAAGTGTTTATAAATTAATTATTTTGAAAAAATTATATCAAGTTTCTTAATTCCTTATTGTTCCTTTTCGAGGACAAAAAGTTTAGAGTGGGGGAGAGTGTAACAACCCGTATTTTTGATAATTAAAACTATTAAATTAAATAAGATTTTGAAATTTAATATTTTGAGAAATTAACATTGATGGTTTATTAATGAGAAAAATAACTAGAATATGATTTAATAATGTTGTTTGAATGTTATTGACAGCTATTTTAATGTAATTTCAATCAATTGAAATAGTTGAAAAGTTAATTTGATTATAATTGTAAATAAGGAATAAATTCAATTGTATTAATGGTGAAATTGTAAGTTATTTTATTTAATTGGTATTAGTATAGAATGCGAAATCAATTATTTTTACGTAAATTTAAAATCCTAGTTTGTAAACTATAAGTGAATTATTAATGTATAACAATTGATTTATTATCATCTTGTTATTTAATCTGTTTGAAATTAATTGTAAATCAATCTGAAATTTGATGTAATTTAATATCTCAGCTAATATGAGTTGAGATGATAACTGTAGAATAAGATTGTAATAAAATGTAAACTAATTTTAATTATATTCATAAGGTAATAGTTGATTCAATAATAAGAATGTAAATCGAAATAAAAGAATTTGATTGAAGCTAAAATATAATTAACTGGGGTTTTATTACAGTTGTAATCGAACGTTGAAATTAGTGTAATATTTAAATATTGGATTAACATGGAATATTTAACTTTAAAAGATTACAAATTTCTATGTGATCAAGAATGATAAAATTGTTAACTTTTAAATTTGAATTTAAAAGTGATTAAATCAATTTAATAATAATTTAATTAATTAACGTGGAAATTAGCCATTTTACCACTATCTCGAATTTCGACGAAACTAGTTTCATCGGATCCGTAACAGTGAAATATTGTAGGATTTCAAGTTTCATAGCGATCAGATTTATCGTTTGGCCGTGCGAGCTTGAAACGCGTAGAAATCAATTAATGGAATTTAAATGAATATAAATTGATTTTGAAAGCTAACTTCTATATACAATGGAATTAGGGTTTGAAACTAGTTCCATTGAGTTTAAAAATATCGAAAACATATATTTTGATATATTGGATGGCCTACTTTAGTTTCGGGAACGAAACGGGCTTTTCAGGTCGTTGTTATCGTTTCAACCCAATTGATCTGTCCATTCGTTCTTATCAATCCCGGTCTATATAAATAGATTTTTTCTCTCTAACCCTAGCTTCCTGTTCCAATTTTCATACGTACTTCTCATCTTCTCCTTCCTTCTTCCCAATGGCTAACAACCCAAACCCTAAATTCCCAATTCAGAAATCAAATCGAAAATTTAAACTCCTCGAAAACCAATCAAATTATATATTATTGGAAAGCTCTCGACGAGCGTAATCCACATCTGCTGTTCATGTTTGCAATTGAGTCTCGGTTTGGCCAGAAATTGGCGATTTAGTCTCGGGCGTCTGTTGTAGGGTTTGCTTTTTGAGGGTGGATCTTCGTCGATAGGACGATCGGATGTTGCTGCGACGACGATCAGATGTTGCTGCGATGTAGAGGAGGCTGAGGCAAGTCGATCCATGTGGTTTAAGTGTGTCGAAGGTGTCAGAATTCGCCACGATGGCTTTGATAATGGCGGTGGCGGCGGTGCCACATGGCACGATCAGAGGTGGCGATTGTTTGGGCGTGGAGGATGATGATCAACGACGGCTGTGGGTTGTTCGATTTGGAGTTGGACATTACGGTTTAGCGGAGGTGACGTAATTATAAAATTATCCCGTAGTTTATGTGACGCCCCACCTCTATGCTCACAATAACAAAGGTTATTATAAGGAATAACGTCTGCTATTACCAAGAATAAGGCTTGTTAGAAGCGACCATCCGTAAGTTATGCCTTAGACGAGTATTGATTACATCGATAGGGGTGGTATAAATTACTCCCAACGATATACATTCAATTCAAATCTAAAACGAAACTACGGTGGCTTAAGAAAAATTCAGAACAACTCATAATAACACAACACAGATAAGTATAATCACATCAGACAGAAATATCAGATATATATAGCGGAAGACAAGTCTGGATACATGCTACAACAATCGATAGTTCACATGAACCAAATATACATACACATGTCATCAACATACATGAGATGAGAGTCAATACACCCAAAAGTACTCCTCGAAGTCTAGATAAAAGATGATGTGAAATCCCAAAAGCTGAAGCTGCTACTGAATCAGAGATAGCGACTATCCTGAAATAACTCGGTCTGACTCGAGTATTATTTAAAAGAAAATAATAAACGGATCAGTCTAATTTAATCTTAGAAGTGAATGCATCCTAAACAACATTAAGCAAAATAATAATAATCTCGAATGAGACTATTTGACATAAGAAATCAACATAGTTTAAATGAAGCAATCATATCTAACTCCATCAAAATCAACTTTCAAATTCACAATTGAATTCAAAACAACAATTCACAAAATCTAGAATTCAAAAATAGATAACAAGAAAAATCAGCATAAAAGTGGATCGATCCCATCATATGGCGAGTCTAAGCTACGCCGCACGTGCATCAACATATGGCCGAAGCCGACCAAGTACTGTCATCATAATTTTGGTGCCCAACAAATGACCCGAAGGTCCAACATATGACCCGAAGGTCTAGTACTGGTAAATGACCCGAAGTCCATCATAGTGGCTCGAAAACCCAACAAAAATCATCAAACAGCAAATCCTCAGCAAATATTCCAATTAACGAGTCCGAAATTAACCGAAATAGTAAAAGTGTGGTTCCATACTCCGCACTTTTGCTAAATCGTTTAAATCTCTTCATTGTTTCCTTGAAAGTGCAAAACTGTGTATTTTATATAATTAACATTTTACGTTCTCAAACGGACAAGTCCGGAATTAACCGAATCAGTAAAAGTAAGGGTTCATAGTCCTTAATTTTTCTGAAACGTTTAAATCGATTCCTCAATCTTTTAAAAGCGTAAACTGTAAAACAAAATTGGAAACAATTTTATTTTAAAACGATTTTGAAAACACGTGATTAAAACAGCAATAACAATAGCAATTTTGATGAGGAAATTGTGCTTCACAAAACACCGTAAAAACGGGTATCAAATCAGCATTGCGGGATAACTGCTTAAAAATTCACTTTAAATTGACGGTTACTGAAGTCAAAAGAACAGTAATTTTTATTCGTCGAAAAAATGTCACCAAAGCAATACGCTTCAAAAATATACTACCGGCGTAAAAATTTCTGTTATAAAAATAACGGCGTAAAATACGTTTTAAAACGTAACACCGGTTCAACGTAAATTAACATTGGTCTACAATACGATATGTGCATTAAAATATGGCACTGCCTGGCACTATATTTCATCTTGCACAGAAAGTATGACATGCTCGTAGAAATTAAGAAACGAAAATTGACCTGGATACTGCCATTTTCACGTACGTGCTACACTGTAGAATGGGAATTAACTTAGAACCAGATTCTAGTGTACACTTTTGAATGCAGTGATGAAGTTACAACAAGATGACCTGGCAATTATTCAAGTGCACACACTAAAGGATTTTGTACATGCCTACAACTTATAAAATGACAAATACACGCATGTTTTCACGCACATATAAAATGATCAGACACGTTTTCACATAAAGATTTTCCAAAACAAAAGGACCTGGAACTTTGTTATATACGCACCATTTTAACAAAAATCAAAATGACCCGGAAAGTTTTATATGCAAACACAAAAATGGCCTGAGCAAAAATATTTTTCGCAAACAACATGTTTGCACGCACGGTTGCCATGCAATACATCATTTACATGAAAATGAATGGAAAAATATGGTCACATGAAATAACTAATGGCCTGGCATAAATTGGTGCGCAAACGTGATGAAAAATGTGAAAACAATGATCTGAACTATATTTTTGCTTTTGTATGCCCCACACTTGTACGCATGCTTTATTTTCGTATCTATGCTTGGACCTGGAATTTTAATGCAAAACTTATTTGTACGCAACTAAAGAAAATAAGAAATAACAACTTGAACTTGAATTATAGTGTACATGTACAAATGAATTAACCAAAGAAACTGGGCAACAAATTCGCAGCACTGAATGAAACAGCAAAATATCTGGGAACAAAGATTTTAAATTAGAAATGTGAGTTGCACTCACTTTAGATTTGCTTCGACATCAGTTTGCAACAAGAATTTAACAGAGAGCAAAAATTACTTGACCGCCATTAAAGCTTTTCTGAGCACTGGAAGAACGATAAAGAACGCAAGCTACTGGAAAGAATTTGAAACAAACTGAATGATGAAGGCTACACTACTATTTTTTTCAAATGTGCACAAGTCAAGGCCAAAGGTACATTATCATTTAATGAAACGTGCCTTAGAGAAAGAAAAAGTACACTGCATGAAAAATAATGGTGGCTGTAAAACAAAGTGTGTGTTCACTTTTGCTCTTCAAACCTTTGTTCACAGCAAGGCGATCAACTTTGCTTTACAACTGGATCCATTTATTTTATAAAATGGAATTTGAAAGCACATGTCCTATTTTTTTTTTAAAAAAATATTTATTACGACAGTAATAAAATCACGGTCATTACAGACTCCCCCCTTATAAAAATTGCGTCCCTGCAATTTTAATACCAGAAGCAGTCAATAACGCAATTAATTCATCACAATAAAGATAAGAATAGAAAAGATGGATAAGAATGCTCACCCCCACCCGAAGAGGAGAGAAAACCCGGATAAGAACGCTCGATGAATTCTCTGGTTTCCCAAGTGCAATCTTTGTGGTTTGCGGACCATTGAATTTTCACAAGCGGGACTTCTTTATTCCGAAGGCGTTTAACCTCCGAAGCTAGCACACGAATAGGATTTTGCACCATAGACAAGTCGGGTGAGATCTCAAGATCTTGCAACATAGGAGGATCAATAACAGAATCTAAATCTCGAAGGCATCGACGAAGCTGGGATACATGAAATACGTCATGAATTCCCGAAAATTGAATAGGTAGCGACACACGATAAGCAACAGGGTTCCGTAATAGGAAACGGTCCAACATATCGAGGAACCAATTTCCCGAAGCGACTAAAACGCACCACTCCCTTCATCGAAGAAACACGAATGAATACAAGGTCGCCAACAGAAAATTCCAAAGGCTTCCTACGATGATCGACATAAGATTTCTGCCTATTCTGAGCCTCTTTCATTCTCTGCCGAATAATAGCAATCCTCTCCGAAGAATCGTGAATATAATCGGGGCCGAGAACTACCTTTTCCCCCGATTCCAACTAACAAGATGGTGATCGACACGGCCTTCCATAAAGAGCTTTGAAAGGAGCCATACCGATACTGGATTGAAAACTGTTGTTATAAGAGAATTCAACAAGAGATATGTGGTCTTCCCAACTACCACCAAAATCAAGAATGCAAGCTCGAAGGAGGTCTTCCAAAACTTGATTCACCCTTTCAGTCTGACCGTCAGACTGTGAATGATAAGCTGTACTGAGATTGAGCTTAGTGCCCAAAGCTTTCTGAAGGCTCTGCTAGAAACCACTAGTAAAAAGCGGATCTCTGTCACTAACAGTAGAACTAGGCACCCCATGAAGTCGAACGACTTCTTCAATAAACAGCTTAGCCAACAAATAAGCAGTCCGATTGGACTTAATAGGAATAAAATGGGCTGATTTGGTCAATCTGTCAACAATCACCCAAACACTAGTATGGCCCAACCTCGAACGAGGTAGACCATCAATGAAGTCCATAGAAATCTGATCCCATTTCCATAATGGAATCTCAAGAGGCTGCAAAAGACCACTAGGACGCTGGTGTTCTGCTTTAACAAGTTGACAAGTCATGCAACGACTTACATAACTTGCAACATCACGCTTCATACCTTCCCAATTATAAGCGCTTCATATCAACATACATCTTACTACTACCCGGGTGGATAATATACTTAGAACGATGACAGTCCTCAAGAATGTCATTTCTAAGATTAGAAACATTAGGCACGATCAACTTACCCTTCTTCCGAATACAACCATGAATATCAATATCGAAATCCTTTAGATCATCACTTCGGGATTCCGATTTACAACTCTAAATAAGATAAGCACTATATGGATCTTGTTTCTGGGCTTCGGCAACACGATCCAACAAACTAGGACGAGCTTCCATGCTAAATAAAAGCACGGGAGAATCAGAAACTGAAGGACGGTCTCTAATATCACAATGAGATAAAGCTTCCAATATATTCCACTCTACTAGCATCATGGAAATAACAACATGTTGCTTGCGACTAAGCGCATCAGCAACTCGATTACCCTTAGCAGGGGTATACTGAATATCGAAATCATATGAAGCAAGAAATTCGAGCCAACGTTGTTGCCTCATATTAAGTTCCTTCTGAGTGAAGAGATATTTCAGAGATTTGTGGTCAGTGAAGAGAACAAAACGCTCGCCCAATAAATAATGTCGCCAAATCTTTAGAGCAAAGACTATAGCAGCTAACTCCAAATCATGGGTAGCATAATGAATCTCGTTAGGCTTTAGTTGTCTAGAAGCATAGGCAACTACTCTATCCTTTTGCATGAGAACCGCACCGAGTCCAAAACCTTTGGCATCGGTATAAACAACAAGATCATGATTCCCTTCGGGAACCACTAAGATAGGAGCATGAGTAAGGAGATCTTTTAACTTCAAGAAAGAATTCTCACACTTATCAGACCAAATAAAAGGAACAGCTTTTCTCGTGAGAGTGGTAAGTGGTAAAGCAATACGAGAAAAGTCCTTAATAAACCGGCGATAATAACCCGCCAAACCAAGGAAACTACGGATCTCAGTAACAGTCTCGGGCCTCTTCCAATTTTGAATAGATTCGATCTTGGAAGGATCGACAGAAATACCATCGGAAGAAACGATGTGACCGATAAATTTCACCCTATTCTCCCAGAAGTGACACTTGGAGAATTTGGCATAAAGCTGATGTTGACGAAGAGTTCTCAAAACAATCTCCAAATGCTGAACATGATCGGCTTCAGATTTGGAATAAATAATAATATCATCAATGAAAACCAAGACGAACTTATCAAGATATTCTCGGAATATCCGATTCATAAGATCTACAAAATATGCTGGAGCGTTCGTCAAACCGAACGGCATAACAAGCCATTCGTAAGAACCATATCGAGTGCGGAATGACATAAGAGGAATACTATCTTCCGCAACTCGCAACTGATGAAAACCGGTAGCAAGGTCGAGTTGGGAGAACAGTTTAGCGCCACTTAATTGATCGAACATATCATCGATCCTAGGTAATGGATACCTATTTTTGATAGTGAGCTCGTTAAGCTTGCGATAATCAATGCAAAGCCTAAGAGTACCATCTGGCTTCTTAACAAAGACAACGACGACGCCCCAAGGAGAAGAGCTAGAACGAATAAAATGCTTGGCTTCCAACTAAGATAATTGTTGCTTGAGTTCCTCATTTTCCTTAGCAGACATCCTCGTGGGAGGACGACTGACAGGATGAGCACCAGAGATAAGATCAATACGGAACTCAATTGCCCTCTTCGGCGGCAACCTCGAAATAGGCTCAAAAACATCAGAAAAGTCACAAACAACTGGAATATTATCTATGACCTCCTCCGATTCGAGGGAAGAATTAAGAGCATTCGAAGTATGATCCATGCTTCGAAATATAATAGATAACTGCTCGATAGCATCGGGATGCTTGAGATATAAGGTTCTTTCGGGACATAGAATTTGAACTTCATAACAGACGAACCAATCCATACCCAATATCATATCAAAACCAAGACGATCCATAACATGCAGATTCGCATGAAAGGAGAAACCACAAAGAATAATCTTAACACCAACACACAACAAACCAAGAGTAATGGATCCACCAATAGGATTCACAATCCTCAAAGGGTCGCAAAGAGTAACAACATCCAAAGGAATAATATCAACAAGCTCCTTTGACACGAATGAATGCGATGCACCCGTATCGAAAAGAACTCTAATAGAACGGCCATGAAATAAAATAAAACCTTCCAAAACAGAAGGAGTAATACCTTTGGGCTGAGAAGAAACACCAGAAGCTTTAGCAACATTAAGCTTCCCAGATTTGAAACCCTTAGGAGCAATAGGACAATCAGAAACCCAATGACCCACTTTCTTGCAATAGCGACAAATGCGAGGCTTAGGACAATTACGAAGAAGATGATCCAAAGAACCACAATTATAGCACGCCCTCTGAACAGAAGGTGCACTACTAGGCTGAGAACTAGAGGTAGCTTGCTTCTTCTTCTTCTGGTTGAATAATTAGGCTTATGAAATGGAAACCTCTTCTTGTTGGGGTTCTTAGAAACCTCAACCTCATCACCACTATCACATTCCTTTTCAACAGCTTCAAGACAAAGAGCCGAATCAACAAGCTCCTCAAAAGAGAGCTTAAGCTGAAGCAAAAGAACTTTCTTCAAATACTTCTTCAAACCATCAACAAATCTAAGTTTCTTCTTACACGGAGTGTTAATGAACTCAACTCCGTACTTGGATAAGGCCTTGAAAGAT
This sequence comes from Allium fistulosum, assembly GCA_030737815.1. Lineage (NCBI taxonomy): Eukaryota > Viridiplantae > Streptophyta > Magnoliopsida > Asparagales > Amaryllidaceae > Allium > Allium fistulosum. The sequence continues at coordinate 83,127,334 of CM060903.1, forward strand.
GCAACATAATCAGAAACAGAGGACTTTCCTTGCTTCAACTCAAGGAAACTATGAGCAAGATTAGCCTTTCCTGATTCAGGAACGAACTTTAGTTCGAATCGTTCCTTAAACTGAATCCATGAGAGAGAGAACTCATCAACTTCCGCAATAAAAAGCTCATACCAATCAAGCGCACGCTCTTGTAACATGCTAGATGCCACGAGAACGCGATGATGATCCGAAAGATCCATCCGAGAAAATATGCGCTCACAAGTGCGCAACCAAGTCTGAACCTCCATAACACTTTCCGATCCCTGGAAAGGCTGACCTCCAAGGTGGGAATAGTCACTACACATGCGGGCGAAGGCAGACTTCTGAGTAGGAGCCGTAGGAGTAGCAATAGAAGGCTGAGTACCCCGAAATAGCTCCATAAACTGATCGGCTGACATATAGACTCCGTCCGGATGAGAACCACTAGACGGGCCTGCAGAAGAACGCTTCCCTCTACCTCTTCCAGCCATAGGCTGCGAGAACAAGAGAAGATAAGGATTAGTTAAACAATATAAGAATGATAAGAAATTTAACAAATGGAATACTACGGAATATGAGATTTATTCCTAGACATACTCCAACATGTTAAAGTGGAAAGAATAGATTAGAAAGGCACGAATAAAACCCTCGAATAGTTGTAACACATGTTCCATTCTACTTTTGTTCTGTGTTTATTATAATTTTTCTGAATCTCAACTCTGATACCAACTGTGACACCCCACCTTTATGCTCACAATAACAAAGGTTATTATAAGGAATAACGTCTGCTATTACGAAGAATAAGGCTTGTTAGAAGCGACCATCCGTAAGTTATGCCTTAGACGAGTATTGATTACATCGATATGGGTGGTATAAATTACTCCCAACGATATACATTCAATTCAAATCTAAAACGAAACTAGGGTGGCTTAAGAAAAATTCAGAACAACTCATAATAACACAACACATATAAGTATAATCACATCAGACAGAAATATCAGATATATATAGCGGAAGACAAGTCTGGATACATGCTACAACAATCGATAGTTCACATGAACCAAATATACATACACTTGTCATCAACATACATGAGATGAGAGTCAATACACCCAAAAGTACTCCTCGAAGTCTAGATAAAAGATGATGTGAAATCCCAAAAGCTGAAGCTGCTACTGAATCAGAGATAGCGACTATCCTGAAATAACTCGGTCTGACCCGAGTATTATTTAAAAGAAAATAATAAACAGATCAGTCTAATTTAATCTTAGAAGTGAATGCATCCTAAACAACATTAAGCAAAATAATAATAATCTCGAATGAGACTATTTGACATAAGAAATCAACATAGTTTAAATGAAGCAATCACATCTAACTCCATCAAAATCAACTTTCAAATTCACAATTGAATTCAAAACAACAATTCACAAAATCTAGAAATCAAAAATAGATAACTAGAAAAATAAGCATAAAAGTGGATCGATCCCATCATATGGCGAGTCTAAGCTACGCCGCACGTGCATCAACATATGGCCGAAGCCTACCAAGTACTGTCATCATAATTTTGGTGCTCAACAAATGACCCGAAGGTCTAGTACTGGTAAATGACCCGAAGGTCCATCATAGTGGCTCGAAAGCCCAACAAAAATCATCAAACAGCAAATCCTCAGCAAATATTCCAATTAACGAGTCCGGAATTAACCGAAATAGTAAAAGTGTGGTTCCATACTCCGCACTTTTACTAAATCGTTTAAATCTCTTCACCGTTTCCTTGAAAGTGCAAAACTGTGTATTTTATATAATTAACATTTTACGTTCTCAAACGGACAAGTTCGGAATTAACCGAATCAGTAAAAGTAAGGGTTCATAGTCCTTAATTTTTCTGAAACGTTTAAATCGATTCCTCATTCTTTTGAAACCGTAAACTGTAAAAAAAAATTTGGAAACAATTTTATTTTAAAACGATTTTGAAAACACGTGATTAAAACAGTAACAACAATATCAATTTCGACGAGGAAATTGCGCTTCACAAAACACCGTAAAAACGGGTATCAAATCAGCGTTGCGGGATAACTGCTTAAAAATTCACTTTAAATTGACGGTTACTGAAGTCAAAAGAACAGTAATTTGTATTCGTCAAAAAAATGTCACCAAAGCAATACGCTTCAAAAATATACTACCGGCGTAAAAATTTCTGTTATAAAAATAACGGCGTAAAATACGTTTTAAAACGTAACACCGGTTCAACGTAAATTAACATTGGTCTACAATACGATATGTGCATTAAAATATGGCACTGCCTGGCACTATATTTCATCTTGCACAGAAAGTATGACATGCTCGCAGAAATTAAGAAACGAAAATTGACCTGGATACTGCCATTTTCACGTACGTGCTACACTGTAGAATGGGAATTAACTTAGAACCAGATTCTAGTGTACACTTTTGAATGCAGTGATGAAGTTACAACAAGATGACCTGGCAATTATTCGAGTGCACACACTAAAGGATTTTGTACATGCCTACAACTTATAAAATGACAAATACACGCATGTTTTCACGCACATATAAAATGATCAAACACGTTTTCACAAAAAAAATTTCCAAAACAAAAGGACCTGGAACTTTGTTATATATGCACCATTTTAACAAAAATCAAAATGACCCGGAAAGTTTTATATGCAAACACAAAAATGACCTGAGCAAAAATATTTTTCGCAAACAACATGTTTGCATGCACGGTTGCCATGCAATACATCATTTACACGAAAATGAATGGAAAAATATGGTCACATGAAATAACTAATGGCCTGGCATAAATTGGTGCGCAAACGTGATGAAAAATGTGAAAATAATGACCCGAACTATATTTTTGCTTTTGTATGCCCCACACTTGTACGCATGCTTTATTTTCGTATCTATGCTTGGACCTGGAATTTTAATGCAAAACTTATTTGTACGCAACTAAAGAAAATAAGAAATAACAACTTGAACTTGAATTATAGTGTACGTGTACAAATGAATTAACCAAAGAAATTGGGCAACAAATTCGCAACACTGAATGAAACAGCAAAATATCTGGGAACAAAGATTTTAAATTAGAAATGTGAGTTGCACTCACTTTAGATTTACTTCGACATCAGTTTGCAACAAGAATTTAACAGAGAGCAAAAATTATTTGACCGCCATTAAAGCTTTTCTGAGCACTGGAAGAACGATAAAGAACGCAAGCTATTGGAAAGAATTTGAAACAAAATGAATGATGAAGGCTACAGTACTATTTTTTTCAAATGTGCACAAGTCAAGGCCAAAGGTACATTATCATTTAATGAAACGTGCCTTAGAGAAAGAAAAAGTACACTGCTTGAAAAATAATGGTGGCTGTAAAACAAAGTGTGTGTTCACTTTTGCTCTTCAAACCTTTGTTCACAGCAAGGCGATCAACTTTGCTTTACAACTGGATCCATTTATTTTATAAAATGGAATTTGATAGCACATGTCCTATTTTTTTATTTTTTATTTTTAATATTTACTACGACGGTAATAAAATCACGGTCGTTACAGACTCCCCCCCTTATAAAAATTGCGTCCCCGCAAATACCAGAAGTAGTCAATAACGCAATTAATTCATCTCAATAAAGATAAGAATAGAAAAGATGGATAATGTAACAACCCGCATATTTATCGATTGTATATTTAAATATTTCATCGTTAGTCGGATTTTAGTCCGAAAATCTACTTTTTGCAAACAGTCGAATTAGGACTCGAGACCACCCTCATTGAGTTCAAAATGACGTTTGCGACCTTTTTGAGTATAAACTTCGATATGTTTGGAGTTAGTAGAATTTTGCTACTTTTTCACTTTGGGTTTGTGTTTGTGTTTCAGCCCATCAACCTTCTAATATCCAAACTGAACCCCTCTCCCTTCATTCACTTTCTTTTCCTAATACTTTCAGCTCTAAAGAGAATAATGGGGGAAAAGATTGGAAATTAGAATTCCCAAGACCTAGTTTCCATTTGCAAATCAAGTTCTAGCTCCAAATTCAAAGTGAAGCTATTGGTAAGCATCCTCTTCTTCTTCTCCAACTCTTTCTCCTTTCAATCTCAGAAATTCCTAAACCTAACTTTAGGAAATAATTCTCTTTTAAGCTTAGATTCAAGCTTGTTGAGTTGGAATTGAAGAGTGATTGTCCTTGCCTTGCTCTATAGCTTCCTCTTCATTGTTTTTGTGTAAAAGGTGAGATTTTTATCTCACATCTATGTCTATAACTATCTTTGGTTGTTAGGTATGAATTTCTAACACTTATTCATGTGCATTTGCTTTTGATTTGGATTGAATTGATGAATATTCCAATTTTTGGTGTTTTGAAGTTAAATCTTTAAAAATCCTAGCTTGGATGTTTGAACATGTTTTTGGTGATGTATCGAAGTGCTTATAGGGCCGGGTTGCCGATTGGTGTAAACCCTTAGTGCTCGTCGCTCCTTCGATCGCATTTCGGTTTGGATTTGTCGTTTTTGAGCTAGGCTGTTTTTTTTGCCTAGCAGAGAATTTCAGACGTCTGAAATAAATTTCAGACGTCTGAAACCAAATCCAGACGTCTGCTTGAAAAATCCAGACGTCTGGAAAGGGGTCTGGAAAAGGCAGTGACTAAATCCAGACGTCTGAAACAAAATCCAGACGTTTGAAATCAAATTCAGACGTCTGGTTGAAATTTTCAGACGTCTGAAATGGCCCAGGATTTAAAAATAAAAGGGAGAAAACATTTAAACTTCCAGAACCTTGGGCCAGACGTCTGGGAACACCTACCGGACGTCTGGAACTGCTGATTTTGCCTAATTTGCCTATTTTCGAGTAAATTTCCAAGGTTTATCGATTTTTGTTGATCCGACTTATTGTTATCAATTATTATCGACTTTGATGACCTTTTTTTCGGGATTTTTGGAACGTCCATTTTGATGGATTTGGTATCGATTTCTTTGGATTTTATTCACGTCTTCGAATGTGAATTTTTGTGATTGATTGTTTCTACAATCATTTCTATGATTTGTCACTTTAAAAATATAAAGGTTTTCTATACTAGTAGTAAATATCAAAACTCTTTCATCAAAACGATTTCAACTCTATTTTATTACAAAGCTCGTTTCTCAAACCGTTTTCCAATCTACTAGTATATACAAACTTTTACCTCATTCGTATGAGAAATCTAATTAAACGGCTTAGTAAAACAAGTGGTATGAAACGCTTGCGTTTACTTCGTCGGTTAATTCTTGGACTTGTTCGATTGAATCTCTTGTGACGATTTTCTAGTGTAGATCTACAATTTGTTCGTAAATATTTAAGTTAAGCTAGTGGTTATGGGACATGAAGCTAAACTCATATATTTACTAGCTTAGTGTAATTGACACTTCTTGATGATCGATGATGATCATTTTATGGTTTAGACTAGCAATGTGCGATGTCTCTTTGTCCATGTGAAGGACTGTACTTCATTTTATTGAGCTTCGTCTCATTTCTTTGTGGGCTAGCGACCCATGTACTTTTAATGTGTTTCGATTCATCTGATGTACCGTTTGTACTACATCGATGTCTCGGCTTTCCGGTTCATTGGACGTACCGTTTGCACTACGTCAATGTTCTGAATTGTATTGTGTTTCGATTCATCTGATGTACCGTTTGTACTACATCGATGTCTCGGCTTTCCGGTTCATTGGACGTACCGTTTGCACTGCGTCAATGTTCTGAATTGTTTTGTGTTTCGATTCATCTGATGTACCGTTTGTACTACATCGATGTCTCGGCTTTCTGGTTCATTGGACGTACCGTTTGCACTGCGTCAATGTTCCGAGTTGTTGTGATACACATGTTGGTGAGTTTTCATGCTCCCGCTTGGGATTGGCCATCCTCTTTCTTGTGTTTTCTGGATTTCTTGTTGATGATTTCTAGAATTTGTGTGTCGTTAACTTTTGTGATTTCTGGATATTGATTTCTGGAATTTATGTTTCACCAGCATTTACGATAGGCATTGATATGTATGTCTTTATTTGTGGCTTGGTGAATTAAATTAAGAATATGACATTCTTTTTAATCTTTGAGAAGATTCTTGTGATATTGATTAATCTCTTATTGATTTTCAATTACGTACTTATCACAGTATGGTATTATGGTTATGATACGTTTTTGTCATATCTCTTATTCTATATCACTTTATCTGATATTTATAGCTAGACTGATCCATTTATTATTTTCTTCTTAAATAATACTTGGGTCAGACTAAGGTTTTACAGGTGCTTCTTCATGACTTCCTATCTGGAACCATCATCTGACTTTTGGCTAACTACTCTAGTTTAGTAGTTTTTGTTGTATACATTTGAGATTAGACTCCTTGATGTATACATATTCTATTGTCTTTCACTTGTATCTATTCTTTTGTGTTATTGTGGGTCTTATTTGACCACTACTCTGATGTACACTTTCATGTGTTATATTCATATCTATTTCCGCCTTTGTGATATGAATTGTCTGTGACTGATTTGTGTTATGTTTATTTCTATATTTGTTTCCGAAGTCCATATAGCCACTGTGTAGTAGCTTTGAGTTTGTATCGGTATGTCGGATTTCCTCTTGAGATGAAAAGTTATATTTTTATCTGGCATATCGGTACTCGCACAAAGCAATTATACAGATGGTCGCTCCTCAACAGCCTTATTCTCCGCGCTAGTCGACGGCATTACCCCGTAGTGTCCTTGCCTAGCGTGGGTATAGAGGTGGGGCGTCACAGATAAGAATGCTCACCCCCACCCGAAGAGGAGAGAAAACCCGGATAAGAACGCTCGATGAATTCTCTGGTTTCCCAAGTGCAATCTTTGTGGTTTGCGGACCATTGAATTTTCACAAGCGGAACTTCTTTATTCCGAAGGCGTTTAACCTCCGAAGCTAGCACACGAATAGGATTTTGCACCATAGACAAGTCGGGTGAGATCTCAAGATCTTGCAACATAGGAGGATCAATAACAGAATCTGAATCTTGAAGGCATCGACGAAGCTGGGATACATGAAATACGTCATGAATTCCCGAAAACTGAATAGGTAGCGACACACGATAAGCAACAGGGCCAATGCGTTCCGTAATAGGAAACGGTCCAACATATCGAGGAGCCAATTTCACGGAGCGACTAAAACGCACCACCCCCTTCATCGAAGAAACACGAATGAATACATGATCACCAACAGAAAATTCCAAAGGCTTCCTACGATGATCGGCATAAGATTTCTGCCTATTCTGAGCCTCTTTCATTCTCTGTCGAATAATATCAATCCTCTCCGAAGAATCGTGAATATAATTGGGACTGAGAACTAACTTTTCCCTCGATTCCAACTAACAAGCCGGTGATCGACAGGGCCTTCCATAAAGAGCTTCGAAAGGAGCCATACCGATACTGGATTGAAAACTATTGTTATAAGAGAATTCAACAAGAGATATGTGGTCTTCCCAAATACCACCAAAATCAAGAATGCAAGCTCGAAGGAGATCTTCCAAAACTTGATTCACCCTTTCAGTCTGACCGTCAGACTGTGAATGATAAGCTGTACTGAGATTGAGCTTAGTGCCCAAAGCTTTCTGAAGGCTCTGCCAGAAACCACTAGTAAAAAGCGGATCTCTGTCACTAATAATAGAACTAGGCACCCCATGAAGTCGAACGACTTCTTCAATAAACAGCTTAGCCAACAAATGAGCAGTCCGATTGGACTTGATAGGAATAAAATGGGCTGATTTGGTCAGTATGTCAACAATCACCCAAACACTAGTATGGCCCAACCTCGAACGAGGTAGACCATCAATGAAGTCCATAGAAATCTGATCCCATTTCCATAATGGAATCTCAAGAGGCTGCAAAAGACCACTAGGACGCTGGTGTTCTGCTTTAACAAGTTGACAAGTCATGCAACGACTTACATAACTTGCAACATCATGCTTCATACCTTCCCAATAGTATAAGCGCTTCATATCAGTATACATCTTACTACTACCCGGATGGATAGTACACTTAGAATAATGACAGTCCTCAAGAATGTCATTTCTAAGATTAGAAACATTAGGCACGATCAACTTACCCTTCTTCCGAATACAACCATGAATATCAATATCGAAATCCTTTAGATCATCACTTGGGGATTCCGATTTACAACTCTGAATAAGACAAGCATTATATGGATCTTATTTCTGGGCTTCGGCAACACGATCCAACAAAGATTTTAAATTAGAAATGTGAGTTGCACTCACTTTAGATTTACTTCGACATCAGTTTGCAACAAGAATTTAACAGAGAGCAAAAATTATTTGACCGCCATTAAAGCTTTTCTGAGCATTGGAAGAACGATAAAGAACGCAAGCTACTGGAAAGAATTTGAAACAAACTGAATGATGAAGGCTACACTACTATTTTTTTCAAATGTGCACATGTCAAGGCCAAAGGTACATTATCATTTAATGAAACGTGCCTTAGAGAAAGAAAAAGTACACTGCTTGAAAAATAATGGTGGCTGTAAAACAAAGTGTGTGTTCACTTTTGCTCTTCAAACCTTTGTTCACAGCAAGGCGATCAACTTTACTTTACAACTGGATCCATTTATTTTATAAAATGGAATTTGACAGCATATGTCCTATATTTTTTTTAAATATTTACTACGACGGTAATAAAATCACGGTCGTTACAGTTTAATTTAAATTTAAATTTAAAACTTCTAATGCTAATAACTTTTCATACGAGCCCGGATTTGGACGCAATTTCTTGCGTTGGGTTCGTATCAAAATTCCGGACAACATAGAACTGGTTTGGTTGGTTTTGGAGACTGTTTCAATTTTGAGCTTTATTTGAATTTTAAATCAACTAGAAGTCAAAGGTGAGTGATTTAACCCACTTACAAATACTAAACCTTCTTATGTTGGTTGAATTAAATTTATGATGTGATAAGAATATTATTGGTTGTTGTTTGGTAGTTTAATTTGACATTTTCATTTAATTTGAATTTATATTGAATTAAATTGCCATTTAGTTAATACTGAATTTAAATTGTTAGTTAAATACCTGATAATGATAACCAGTTAATTATTGTGATTTATTGGCTGATTTGGATGTTGATTGTGATGGATGTTTATTTGCTGACATTTTGGCGATTGGATGTTTATATCCCTGTTATCTCTATGGGTTGAAATGATACATACCCGAATGATCTTATAGATTAGGGAAAATCATTATGGGTTGAAACGATAAACCCGAGCGATTTTATTGATTTGGAAATAATTGATTCGGGATATGGGTTGAAATGATATATATCTGGGAAATTTAACTATTTTGGGTTGAAATGATATATACCCAATCACTTGACCATAGGGTAGAAAATTTTATACGGACATCGTTGGTCGGTTTTAAATTATTTTCTAAATGGTAAAGTATGTTTGATTTATAAATTTGATTTTTAAACTTAATTTAATAATTTTATTTAAAAAAATATTTGGAAAATAATTTATTTTATATGTTTTTAGGTTTCAAATTATAAGTTAAAATATGGTTTAAAAAGTAAATTTAAGATTTTTACTTATAATTTTATTTAGTTTAAATATATATTTTTAAATAGTTTAAAATTTAATTTAATAAAATATTTAATATAGTTATATACATATATTGAATTTAATTTAATATAATAAATATAGCTTTATAATGCATGGACTAAACACCCTCAATTTTATAACATTATTTTACAAGCATGCTCTAACTATCATTATGGTAACCCTATGTACAAGTTTTCTAGGAAATTGAAGGACATCAAAGCTGCACTTAGGTTGTGGGCTACTGGCATTTTTGGTTCTGGAAGTCTTCTATTTGCTAGCCTTCAAGTGCAACTGAAAAAAGCTCAAGGTCAGATGATGGCTCACCCAAATAATGCTACAGCACCAGAAGTGGAGAGTAAGCTATTTAAGGAACTCAACAGTGCTTTGGAGACTGAAGCAGATACGAATAAACAACAGCTCCACGAGAAATGGAATGATAAAGGAGATAGAAACACTGCTTTCTTCCATGTTGCAATCAGAGTCAAACAATCAAGGCAAAATATCCTCAGCATCTCTGATGATGATGGTAACTTTCATTCAACTCCTAGAAATGTTGACAGAGCTTTTGTAGACCACTTCTCTAACCTATTTGGTAACTCCTCTGATTTCTCTCCTGACTTGGATCTATTTGACACACTCACCCTTCCAACCATTAACTGCACTGATGCCGCTGCTCTGACCCTCAAAGTAACTGATGATGAAATAAAAAGAAGCTTATTCTCCATGAATCAACACTCTTTTGGTGGTCCAGATGGGCTAAATGTCACCTTCTTTATTTCAACGTGGAACATATTAGGTCCTGAATTTTGCAAGGCAGTTCATAACTTCTTCGATAAACGTAAGCTTCTTGGTGAGGTTAACTCTACTAACATAGCTTTAATACCGAAGAGTTCTCACCCATCTTCGGTATCCCCATTCCGACCTATATCCTGCTGCAACGTGGTCTACAAATGTATTTCTAAAATCCTCATTGCTAGACTTGTTAATGTTTTTCCAAAGATCATCTCTTCCAATCAGGCTGCTTTTTTACTTGGTCGTAGTATTTTAGACAACATTTTGCTTGCCCAAGAGCTATTAAAAGGTCATGGCAAGGTTTCCTCCTCCCCAGCTGTTGTTCTCAAGCTTGATATTTCAAAAGCATATGATAGTGTTCAATGGACTGCAATAGTAAGAATAATGGCCAACATGGGGTTCCCTAAAACTTTTGTTGCTTGGATATACACGTGTATCTCAACACCATCATTCTCTGTCATTTTAAATAGCAGGTCAGTGGGTTTTTTCAAAAGAAAATGAGGAATTAGGCAGGGTGATCCGGTCTCCTCCTACCTCTTCCTTTTGGTCATGGAAGTCTGCACTAATATGCTAACTTTAAAATACTCTAGTAGGCTTGACAACTACCACCCTAAATGTGGTCCATTACAAATTTCCTCCATAATGTTTGCTGATGATGTGCGTGCGTTTACGAAGCCTGAACACACATCTTTGTCATGCATTGTAGACACTCTTCATACTTTTCAAAAAATGACAGGGCTTAAACTCAATCCTTTCAAATTCAACATGCTGATCTAGGGTGTCTCTGACAATCATGCATCCTTTTTGTTCCAATCCACTAGTTTTCAAAGCATGGATAGTGACATGAAGTATTTAGGTCTTTCTCTAATAACTAGTTTTGTTTAAACATGAAAAACGGCCAGGTAAAGAATCACACTCGCCAACTGTCTGCCTCTATATAGTAGGATAACCGACACTTTTAACTCATGGACCAACAGACAGCTTTCTCAAAGTGGCAGGTTGGTCCTCATTCAGTAACCTTCTCTATGATGGTGTAGTGGGCTCGTACCATGATCCTCCCTTGCAAACTGTTGAGTCTCATAAGGTCAGCCATGTTAAGGTACTTTTGGACAGGTTCTATCCACTCAAGGAAACTCATTCCATGTTCCTTCTCCTGTTTTGAGGCTCCTCTTATTAGGGAAGGTCTGGGCATTATAAATCTTAAACAATGGAACATAGCTTCCTTTAGTAAACATTTTGATGACTTGTTGAGAAAGAAGGACACTGTATGGGTGAAATGGGTTTGGCATCACAATATTGGGAGGAAAGATTTTTGGAACATTGAAACTCCTCAAACGTGTAGTTGGTCTTGGAGAAAGATCCTGGGATTAAGAACTTTGTTTCCACCTCTAATACAATCTCATTTCACTGGCAATAACTCCATTAGTTTTTGGCATGAGCCTTGGTCAAGCAGGAGGATTACCTTATCTAAGGTCTTCACTCATCAGCAAGTTTTATAATTTGGAATACCTTCCCATGCTAAGGCAAATGATCATGTCATGGATGGGAATGTTCATCTTCCTCATTGTAGCAACCAAGCAATCATGAGTCAGTGGAACTATATCCGGAGCAAGAATTTCAAAGAACAGGCTCCCCAGTTGATTACTTGGAATGGTAAGATTCATTCCATTGCCTTCCTATATTAATTCCTCGCTGGAAATGCTCAGTTTCCTGCCTTGAAATGGTCCACTGTAATCTGGAGAAATGATTCATCTCCCAGGGAAAACTTAATGTTGTGGAAGGCCTTAAAATCTGCATTGATTACTAAGGCAGTCCTTTGTGGTTATGGGATGCAATGTAGTATAAGATGTGTCTTCTGTCTAATGGATGATGAAACTTCAAATCATTTGTTGAATGCCCTGCTCTCTTCACTCTCTGGAAGAGACTCATGTTAAAATGTGGTAGACAGCCTCCAAATATAGACCATGAAGCTGAATGGAATATAGTTACAAATCCACGAGATGGAAGACTGAAAGATCAAGAGTTATTGCAATGTGCACCAAGACCTACATAGATGTAATATGGAAGTGTAGGAATGACATAATTTTTGATAAGAAAAGTAAGACTCTGGAAAGCTTGTGGGTGGAGATTAAAAAAAGAACAAACATGCAATCGAAGTCTACGGCCATGTTTCCTCTTGGTTATTCCCTTGATCGGGCATGATTTGACTTTGATTTTATGGCTGTTCTTTTTCCCCTTGCCTACTTTTGTGTGTTTGTGTTTTTTTCCCTGTGTTTTTTCCTTGCTTGGTTCAAAGTATGTCTTGATTCAAGTTTTTATCGTTTAATTGCAATAAAATCTGGTAGGGGCCCAGTCAACCTCGCTAGCTTTGCTAAAAAAATATAATAAATATAGTTTTGATTTAAGATAATAATATAGGCCTTTATAATAATTTTAATTGGTAAAAGATTTTTGTATAAGATTTTAGGAATTTATAAAAGTTTTGTAAGAGATTTTATAATGGATTTTATAAAAGGATTTTATAAAAGATTTTTATAAAGGATTTTATAATGGTTTTATAAAAAAGTTTATAAAGGTTTTAAAGGATTTTATAAAGGGTTTTATAAAAAGAACTTGTATAAAGGGATTTGGAAGCGTTTTAACGGAATTTGCATAGAAGTTTATGAAAAGGAGAAGAGTTGTAAACTGTTTGGAATTTATAAATATATTTATAAATAGTTTTAAAGCATATAAATAGTTTATAAATGGTTTAAGAGAGATTTATAAATTATTTACGATACTGATTGAAAGAAATCTTCCTCGATGTTTGTGAATATATTTATACTTTTGGAATAAGTATATAGATATCTTGATATGAAGGTATAAACTGCTTTTTGGATTTATTATTAAAAATGTTTTATAAAATGACCACGCTGTGAAAAATATAACGATTGATTGTTAAAGAGACCGGGGTCGAATATTGTCATACTCTCTGCCAATTCCGAATCCACTTTAATAACTGTGCATGTGATGGAGAATCCAGAACGAAGTAGGATGGTATGGCGAACGCTACTGGTATGAGGTAAGAACGCAGCCCTAACCTTCAGGTCAGCTTGGTATGACTAAAATCAGGAGCCATAACCCGGCCAAGTGAGGTCGCTCCTTCGATCAAACACGCTTCTTTGATACCATATATGTGACTTTATGATTGATTTGTGGCCACTTTGATTATATTATGGGAGTGTTGTTCGAGGTAGGTGGTAGTAGCTGCTATGCGTTACCACTAGCCTGGTTCCGCAATCCGGTAGAATCCTACCGTGGGTATAGCCTCGTGTGCCCTGTCATATGCCTTATCGAGCCCACTATGATTTTGGTTTGTGTCGTACCTATGGAGTGCTCCCTGATAGCCCACCAGTTTACGGTGAAGTTTACAGTACTGTATAGACTACGACATTTATATAAAATGGGTTAAGGGGGATATGGGTAACGCCTTAATGCTATTTTAATACTTTACTTTACTAATAGACACTACATATATAGCGTATATTACAACATATAAATAGTTTAACGGATCCTTAGGAGATGGAAAATCCTGAAACATCTCTTAAGTTATTGCACACATGTTATACACTAGATAGGAGATGTAAAATCCCGTAAACATCTCTGAAGCCATTACACTCATATTAATTTGTTGTTGATTTAACTTACATAAGATATTTTAGTTCCGACTCGAGTATTTTGTCTTTTCATTACGCTCGGGTCAGCCTGAGCATTTCAGTGTTGAAGACTTTATTTCTGGAGGACGAAGACGAAGTTTGGTATATTATATTATTAGTCATTTTCTGCTGCATCATTATTGGTATGTCATTCATTGTACTACGATTGTTGTAAAAATTGTGTAATCAAATGTATATTATAAAACACATTCATGAACTGTTTATTTGATTTTTATATTTTGTCATTCCACTGTGAGATTATGTGTTTTGTTTTTGCCTTTTTTCTCTTATTTTCTTACCCCATTGACAATCCTCCCTTTTGAATGATTTGAGTTGACATGTGAGTTTATTGTTGATTTAAACCGTTCAAAAAGGTGGGTCGTTACAACTATCTTCACTATTACATATCACAATGCTACACAAACCTTGCCTATCACCTGCCATAGCATAATTTCCACCATCTCACTGTCTTCTTCCCAAAACACTTCAACAAACCCGAAAACCACTGCAACCACCATTTTCATTCCATCACCATACACACAGTCATCACCACAACATTGCCACAAACCAAGTTATGGCCTCAATCCCCAGATCACATCAAACATTCCTTGCTCAACCACCATCATAATCTGCTCCACCCACTACCATCCTTCTACAATCAACACATCATCAGAGAAAACACTACAACTCCACAAACCAGTCACCACCACTACCATAAACCTTTCTACCTTTCTTCTCCATCCTCGACAAGAAACAAAACAGTACAATTGTTACCACCAATTCAAAAACCACCATTCATACATTGATGCAGCACAACCCATAATTGTCAAAGACCTAAGTCGTCCACGACTTAACGAAGCTGAAGACCTAAGTCGTCCACGACATAACGAAGCAGCTTTAGGTCGTCCACGACATATCAAAGCAAGAGATAAAAGGTTACGACCTAATAATGCAATCCAGGTTACGAATTCTGTGGAGAAGCTAAGTCGTTGCAAAGTTTTAGGTCGTTCACGACTCAACTCAAGCGGGTCATGACCTAAAGAAGGAGATTTAAGTCGTCCACGACTTAAGGGAAAGGGGCTATGACTTAAGACTACAGGAGGAGAGCCACGAGACAACGAAGTAGCAGCACGAGTTGAGAATGCGCAAGACTTAAGTCGTGAACTGGGTTAAGTCGCTTATTGTTGAGTCGTGAGTCGCGGCACCTACTAACTCGTGGGCATTGATAAGTCGTTAGGTTTTAAGTCGTATGTCGTGGGGGTTTTGTTGAACTGTTGTATATATGTGTTGAGTCGTCTGTACATAAGTCGTAGGACGTGTGCGTTGTATCTTAGGTCGCAGGATTGTAACTCTGTGTTGTAACTCGTTGAGTCTCTGATTAGTGATTGTTGAGTCGCTGCCGACTTATGATGAGTCGTAAGTCGCAGGTATGTTGCAGATTGTACTAAGTCGCAGGTTATAAGTCGGAAACGACTTAAGTGTTGTACATTTTGGTGCGTGAGTTGTAACGCCTATAAATAGGCAGGTTGGGTCATTTGTAAAGGTTGTTGATTTTTGAATAAAATTCTTGTTTGTTAGCTGTGTGCTTTCAATTAAAAATCGGTAGTTGAGTGTAATCTCCTATCTCCACCTTCGACATTCGAGTGCGCTCGAATCTTCGATCGTTGAAGCCGATTCGCGGAATCAAGTGCGCTTGATCAACGCTCGAAGAATTGAAGATCTCTTTTCACGGTATCGTGCGCGATCAACGTGTCAGAGATAGCTAGAATTCAGTATCTTTGGATCAACGAATTTGGGCATTTCAGTATTACTCAATCCACCGATTGCTACTTTCATCGATCTACCTGGTTTTTGTTTAATCCGCTGCGTCATACATCCTCTACAATCACAACCCAACTCAGTCAACCATCAATCTGCATGCTTGCCTTTTGCATACAAACCACCTGATAACATCTTTATACTCTTGCATCACCACCATCTTCAACTTGCATCACAACAAGCTTCACCCTTCCCATTCTTAACATACCCACCACTTCTTCATGCAAATGTCAACAACCTAGTAAATACAATATAAACCTGACAGTTCAACACATAACATCCTTACTGTCACATCATTCAACACATAAGATCCCTACTTAACTGCAAGTTCAACAACCCCAGCCTACAACTCTACTGCACCTACCTCTGGCCAGACCCCCCTCTACTGTCAACACAACTGTTGTCTCCCTACCATAGTAACACCCGAACTACATCCTCCTATGCCTAATCTCCAATTGAACCAGCGAGCATACATCCATTCACTCTGCAATCTGCCACCACCTCAAACCCAACCTTCTACCCTCTACCACCGCGACTCCATTTTATCACCTCCTACCACTCGCGACCAACTCATCAATCCCCAAATGCGAATTACCAAACACGATTTCCAAATCGAACATAATAGTCGCCTACGCCTTCGCGACCACTCCATCCCCCAATCGAACTCCCGCGATCCTTATTTAAAAAAAAGAGAAGAAGAGGGAAAGATTGCGATTTGCGAATTTAAACTTGCTTTGGCGATCAGATTTGCTAAATTCAATTTGAAATTCAATTTGAAGAGTTTATCGTTGATTGTGTTTCTCTGATCGAGTATTTAGGAAGCTCGTAAAAGTTATAGCGGGTTGGGTTATAAGATTTGTGGTAGTGGGCCTGAGTGATTTTTTTTATTATTTCCTTTGTTTTGTTTTAAATTGTTTTATTTAATTTGTTTTTAGTCCATCCTTATTAAAAAAGGGTTTGCTTAATGTGTTTTGTTTAATTTGTTTTCTTTTAGTTTTGCTTTGTTTTATCCTTAAAAAAATTAATTTTAAATTTGTTTTGTTTTGTTTTAGTTTTTTTTGTTTTAATTTGCTTTATTTAAAAAAAACTAGTATATATTTTTTAACTTCTTTTCAGGTTGTCAAAGCAAATAAAATGAAGTGCTTGCTAAAAACTGCCTTGCTTTACTTGCTTATAAAAAAAATCACCGCTAAAAAAAATAAAAATAAATAAATTGCTATTAATTATGCACGCTTTGGTATCATGCTTTCATCTCTAGTTTTATTTTAATTGCACTATTGGTTACTTGCATTTGCATATATATTTCAAAAATCCAAAAAAAATTCAAAAGCAAAAACAAATTTCATTTGTAGTTGCATTGTTAATACATGTTTAATTTTAGTTTTTCATTCATCTCATCTTGTTTTTCTATTTTTAAGGGCAATACCTAACTCCATATAAGATAAGGGATTTCATCACCCCTTCCTTGGCCCACAAATTGCATATCATTCTAGATGGTGCTAATAATAACGGTTAGACACTTGACTTAAGGGTGTCATGAGCTCACCCAGGGTTTAATTGTATATTGACAAGTTGTCTTCTTTGAATAATTTATTTTTTTAGTGTCTAGGCTACAGGCAGAGCAATATAACCAAGTATAAATATTACGGTAATTCGTAAATACTATGGTGGTTGTTTCCCTGAAGGTACTTAAACCTTCGGCTGCATTGCTACGGTAATTCATGGTGCACCGATAACTCTTATCCGTTTCCTAGCTGAGAACTATCTTGTTAGATTAAGACAAAGTGTGATTATACAATTTTGGGTTAGGAGCTACTTAGGATAGAAAATTTGTAATTAAGCCCTTGCATTCATTTAGTTGCATTAGTTCATGCATATTTTAAAAAAAACAAAAAAAATCCAAAATCCAAAAAAATTGTAAATTTTACTTAACTTAGTTTTTAATCCAAAAAAAATCCTTTTTTTCCTTTCCTTTGAAAATTTTCAATCAAAAACAAAAATCCAAAAAAATATAAAATCTTTTCAAAAACAAAAAAAATTGAAAATTCAAAAACAAAAACAAAAAAAAATCAAAATTCCATTTTCTAAAAAAAACAAAAGAAAACCTTTTGGTAAATATTTGAAAATTCAAAAAAAACAAAAAAAATACAAAGAAAACATATAATTTTTTTTTTGAAAAAACCAAAACCAAAAACAAAACAAAAATCAAACTTCTCTTTCGAAAATAAATTTCACTTGGTAAATAGTTTTCTTCCTTGTAAAAGAACAAAAACAATTTTTCACTTCGTTTTTCAAATCTTCTTTCATTCACCAAACTCGTTTCTAACTTCTTTCTCATTTCGACTTTCACTTATGCATGAGTACTTGGACTCGTGACACAATAATAAATCGTTGGACTCGCGACTCAACAACTAATCGTTTAACTCGAATAGACAATCCTCCCGAAATGGCATACGAGAACGCCCCTCGAACTCTTATGGATAGAATCTTTCCCGATAGAGTTTCTTTTCCATCTTGCATTACGTTACCCGACCCTACGGGTAACCACTTCGAAATTCACTCGAATCATATTGCCACGCTTCCGAAATTTGGCCATTTCGAACACGATGACCCATACATCTTCTTGACTAAATTCGGACAAGTTTACGCAACCATTAAACTCCAACAACTTTCCGATGACGGAATCAAACTTTGATTAATCCCATTCGCTCTTATGGATTACGCTGAAAAATGGTTGTACAGCTTATTATCGAACTCGATTAAAACGTGGGAAGAATTCGTAAAAGCTTTCTTAAAAAAGTTCTACCCTTTGGAAAAACGAGTAGAATCCGAAACGAAATTGTAAATTTTCATCAATTCAAGGGAGAACCATTTGGAAAATATTTTGAAAGATTCAAAGAGCTTTTGATAAAATGTCCACACCATAACTTTGAAAAATGGACGATTTGCCAAATCTTATACAATGGACTCGGAAACAGCTCACGAACCATGCTCGAATCAATATGCCAAGGAAACTTTCTTGCCCAACATCACGACGACGCTTGGAAATTTCTTGAAAACCTCGCCGAAAAATGATCCCAATGGGAACGATCGAACGAAAAACCAATTTACTCACGATTGAGTGCACAATCGATAGGATCTTCTTTTGCTTTGGAAGCTAAGATCGACGCAATGATTAAAAAGTTCGATAACGTTTTCTCATCGAATCAAATGAACCAAGCTTCCCAACCGATGTGTTATAAATGCAACGATCCTAATCATATAGCCGATCAGTGTCCCAATTCTGTCGAACAAATCAATGCTTTCAATAAAGCCAAAAACGACATGTTTTCTCCAACGTACAACCCTAGTTGGAGAAATCATCCGAATTTTGCGTGGAACCAAAACAATCCCAACACGAATACGATTCGTCCTAATTTTCAAGCATTCCTGATAAATGCTTCGAATCCTCCCTTTCAGCCCAACAATTTTCAACCAAACTTTACGGGTCCGTCCCATAATCAACCACAACAATCAAATTTTCAACCAAATTCTGCTCATCCTCCCCAAGATGATAAACGTTTAACTTCGCTTGAGAAAACTCTTGAAATGTTGGCTAAAGCAACTACTCAAAGCCTTCAATCAAACAGCAAGTTGCAAAATTTATTGACTTCATATATGCAAAACACAAACCAATCAATTATAAAACTCGAAATGCAAATGAGTCAATTAGCTACATCTGTAAGTGAACGCGAACGTGGAACATTTCCAAGCCAGTTCCTTCCAAATTCCAGAAATCAAAATGAAAATTCAAATCAAGCCCATGTTGTTCAAGATAGGACTGTCACCCAATTGAATGCTATCACAACTCTACGTTCCGGTAAACAAATCGATAATCAAGTCGTTAATCCAAATGACTTATCGGAAACCTCTCTCGACACTTCTAAAACAACAAACGAATCTGAACAAAGCGTGGAGCCAAACGTCGAATCGAATGCCAATCAAAATTCTTCTTCTTCTACTAGAGTAGACCCGCCTACCGAGTATCGTGTTCCATTTCCACATCGTCTTCGACCCAAGAAACACTCAGACCAAATGGACAAGATGTTGGAAATTTTTAAACAAGTCAAAGTTAACATTCCGCTTCTTGACATCGTTCAGCAAGTCCCAATGTACGCGAAATTTCTTAAGGACTTATGCACCCTAAAGCGACACACTTAAGTGCCCAAAAAAGTCTTCTTAGCCGCCAGTTTGAGTGAAGTCATGTCCCAATCCATGCCCGTTAAATACAAAGATCCTAGATGTCCTACGATTTCGTGTACAATTGGAGACAAGACAATTAACGAATGTTTGATAAACTTAGGCACGAGTGTCAACTTGATTCAATACTCCATGTACGAATAATTATGCTTAGGTGAGCTCAAACCCACAAAATTTACGCTTCAATTCGCCGATCATTCCATTAAGAAGCCCGTGGGAGAAATCAAGGACGTGCTCATTTGAGTAGGGCAATTCATATTCCCCGTTGATTTTATCATTCTCGAAACACAACCTGTGTCAAATCCCGCAAGTCAAATTCCATGGATTTTAGGGCGACCATTCTTAGCCACCTCAAATGCCTTAATCAATTGTCGTAACGGTTCGATGAAAATCTCTTTTGGAAATATGACTTTGGATCTTAATACTTTCAATCTTGAAAGCCAATCGAACGAACCTCGTGACCAAACATTGGAAGTTAGTGCAATTCACGAAAACTTCAAAAACGAGACACTTGACCTTAACAACGAACGCGAAGCTGAGTACGAAAAATTGTTTCACGAAATTCCCAATGAGATTGAACCAAATCTTCCCTTTGAATCGCTTCGGGTTGAGTCCGAATCTCAACCCAACTCTTTGATCAAAAAACTCCCAAAGTTGGACCTCAAACCATTTCCCGATCACCTTAAGTACACATACTTAGGTGAAAACGAAACTTGTCCTGTCATAATTTCTAACGATCTTTCCCTTGACCAAGAAGCTTCTCTTCTCTCTATTCTTTTGAAAAATAAGGAAGCAATTGGATGGTCGATTACCGATATTAAGGGAATTAGTCCCGCTCTTGTTTAACGGCAAATTTTCTATCGATTAGAAAATGCTGATAAATTTCAAAATAAAATAACCGCAAGCGCACGGCGTACAAAAGTTAGTACGTGGCGAGTACGGATCGATCCGCAGGGAATTTTTATGATTTTTAAATTTTTAATTTAATCAAATTAGACCAAAGTGAGATGAAATTGTTAACTACAAAAAAGAAGCTAAAGCTGGAATTAAAATGTGATTTAAAAACTATTAGACTAAAGAACAATTTAGAGGCAAATCCACTCTCATATTTTTGTAAATCAACAAACAAATAATTTATGATCTCTAAATTTGATATTAAGTGAAATAATCATTGCATTTATCATAAGTATGGTTTGTTTATGTTATTAATTAACATAACTCAAACCATCAAACTATAATACAACAATTATACCACTATTAATTCTCATGAAAATGAAGCCAAAGCAAAAGCTATTTTAAGTATGATCTATTTACTATTGTAACTAGTAATATAGATCATCAAATTTCATTTTTACTTTCATTTCAAAATCAAAAACCGATTAGTAAATGATGATGCAAATTGTGTTTATGTTGAATAAGAATAGCTCATTTGCAAAAGCAACATAAGCTATCAAACCCACTTATATAAACTTGCATCAAAATTCACTCCCATGAAGCACAAACCAAAAGAGATCATAAATCGAAAAAATATTGAAATTACATAAAGTTAGAGAGCTTCATCACCCCTAAATTGAAGGGGTTTAGCTACTCATTTGTGTTATCAAATCAACACTTGTAAATTTCAACATGAAAAAGCAAAGAAATGAAAACTATGCAAAGGAAGAAAGAGAGATTAACTACTAACTATTTGCATAAAAATTAAAGCTACACTACTTGCATTAATGTAAATCTAAGCTATGAACATTAAAAGAAAGAGAGCATAAAAATAAGCATTAACATAAAAAAAAAGAAAAACATGTAGAAAAGAGAGGAGAAAGAGGCTTGGAAGCCATTTTTATTTCATAAAACATTGTCATTACAACTTGTATTTTTCATTTCCTAACTAATATGAAAGAGTAGTAGATAGTCTCATGTAAATAAGAGGGCTATTTATACATGCATAAAACCCTAATTCCATTTTTAGGGAGCTTCCTAAAATGCCCTTTAGGAAGTGTGGCCACCAAGTAACCATTAGCCACTAATTAATCCATCATTTGATGTGCATGAAGCTTTAACCTACACTTAGTTGTCCATTAGCTCCTAATTGTACATTTAGGTAAGTGGGTGGGATCCTCCATGATCCTGAACTTAAATTATTTCCTCTTCATTCCTTTGTATTTCCTTGTGCATGCATATATCCTCATGAATCCCACTTCCATATGCATCAAAATATCCTATAAAAATCATAAAAATTGTCCAAGTAAAAATTCTTAAATTGACACATGCACAAAAATGACCATTTTGCCCCTGAATGAAGATGAAAATATGATGGTTTGAAAATAATTGAATTTTGGTTTTAACATGTAAAAATGCCCAAATATGATGTTTATTTAAATAAAAAGAGATAAAATATGGATGTAAATATATGCACATTTACGTGCACATCAAGCAAATGAACGAAATTTACAAAGATCACACGGATTGAAACGTACATGAAACAACGTGAGCAACAAAATAAAAAACTAATGATTGACGAGTCAAATAATAATCCATCTTTTACCAAAATTGACGATTTTCAAATGAAAACTTTTGAAATCGAAAATGACAACCTTAATGAAGTTATTGAAAATATGGTAATTAAGTTGGATTTCAATTCTTTTAAAAGTGTGGAACTAAATTTAAAGTTCGATCTTCCTTTCGTCGATTTTGAAAAATTGAATACGACGACTTTAGATTTTGAAACCGATACATGCAATGAAGTAGTTGCTAATCCAACAGAGGAAGACGAATTTAGTGAACTCAAATTTTTTGGACTTTTCAAAAATGAGTTGTTCAATTCTGAAAGTGTGGAGTTAAATCACCATTTTGATTTTGAAATTAATAATTCTGAAGAAGTTTTCAATGATAGGCTTGAAATTCAATTTGGTGAAAATAAACTTGAACTTCAACCAATTGTTTTATCAACTCCAAAAATCATCGAAAATAAAACAACTCATATGATTTTTAATAAGACAACGACATTCATTTTTCCAAATCAACATTCAACTTCGAAATTTTTTATGGTTTGGTTTTCCGAGCTTCAGCTGTGTCTCGCATACTTAACGAGACAGATGAATTGGTCTTTGGAAGACCATTTCATTTACTCTTTAACAGTATATTTTCCGATGACTTGTAAATAATAATCGTTTCATGTATTCACTTGGTTTGACTGTGGGGACATAGTCAAAATCAAGTGTGGGAGGAAGTTTCATCTTCAATTTTGATTTTTCATGGTTTATTTTTTGTATTTTCCTTCCAAAAAACAAAATTCTTTTAGCAGTTGAATTTACTTTTAAAGAAACACTATAGGATAAATATAGGATTTTGGTAATTGAATTGAAATTTTTGAAAATTTATTTGTCTTAACAAAAATAAAAATAAAGTTTGATTATAAGTAACGATGGTTTAACTAGTATATAGGAAGGTTCATACATGTTAATTATGAAGTATATCCTAATTGAAAATCTTTGTTCAAAAAAGTGGTGGATTTAAAGAAGGGTATAACATTTTTATCTTCAAAGTTAAATGGTGCAGAGATAATTTTGCGAAACTCTCTCTTTAAAATATATATATATATAACAAAAACAAAAAAACAAACAAAAGGAATTTTTTTGTATATATGCATATATTTTAATAAACACCTAGAGTCATGTGTCACACACTTGTGTGTTCACTCGCCATGCTCTATACCCTTCTCACATAAGCCCGTAAGACAGTGCATGATCGGTATATTTGGCTTAAGTTTATCTGAGTTAGGTGTATTTATATAAAAACTCTTTTATTAATAATGCCCATAGTCGATAGGTGAACAAACTTGTGTGTTCACTTGCCACGCTCTGTATTTCCCTCACGTAAGCCCGAAAGGTAGTGCTTAGGTAATATATATGGCCCCAGTTTTCTAAATTAGGAATATGTAAATATTGTTAATATCAATAAAAATTTCAAATAAAGAGAGAGTAAGCAATTGAAATCCAAGCACTATTTTCACTTATTTGATTTGACCTGTTATTTAAAAGAAATGAAAATACCACTTTGAAAAACTTTGATAATCAATTAAGGATCTATTTCATAGTTGCACTGTGTTATCAACCGAAACAACGAGTCAAACTAAAGTCTATTTATTATGATAACTTAGTTTTTATTGGAAATTTTGACAAGTAAAATAACTAAGATTTCATGATGATGACCAAAACTTATATTTAACTTATTCCTATCGATTTAAAAGTAAAATTTCATTTGTAGATATTTTCAAAAACTTGCACCCATATCTTTGTAAATAAATCTTGCATTTAGGAATTGTTCACTTTGCATTTGGATTTTGTCGGTATTATCCACTAAAAATCCTCACGAGACAACACTCGTCCTACTAGGGACATCTAGAGGTTTAACGGCTTGTTGCATACGCTCAATGCAATGGTGCTCCCTACAAAAATGGATTTATCTTAGTTTTAGTTTATTCGAGGACGAATAAAAAGATAAGTGTGGGGGTATTTGATGTGCACGTAAATGTGCATATTTTTACTACCATATTTTATCTAGTTTAATTAAATAAATGAGCATATAGGGCATTTTATGTTTAATCCAGTATTTCAATTATTTTCAAATCATTATTTATTCATCTTCATATAAGGGCAAAATGCTCATTTTTGTGCATATATTAATTTTAGCATATTTATTTCCATATTTTATTTTTTATTTGTAGGAAAATTTGATGGGAATTAAAAAGGCTTCATGGAAAATATGCATGTACAAGAGGAAACAAAGGAATGAAGATGGAAATAATTCAAACTCATGTATCATAGAGGACCCCACCTACCCACTTACCTTAATCTACAATTAGAAGCTAATGCACAAGTTAGTGGAGCTAAAAGTTTCATGCACATTTAAATAGAGGATTATCTCATGCTAATGATAACTCGGTGGCCACACTTCCTCAAGGGAAATTTGGGTAGTTCCCAAAAATATGATTAGGGTTTCCAAACAAGTATAAATACCCCATATGCTCATGTAATTAACCTCTTAGCCTCCTTAGCCTCTTCTTTAGTTAGTTTAGTTTTAGGCTCAAAAATAAATATAAGCACTCTTTCTTTTTCATGGCTACTTAGCCATTTTCTTCTTTCATGTAATTTTCTTTTTTATGCAATTTTAATTCATTCTCTTTTCTATTTACATGCACTTTTTCCTTTCATGTTAGTAGTTAGTTTCAATTTATGCAAGTATATTAATTCTCTTGTTATTTTAATTAGCTCTCTTTTTGCTTAGCTTGCATTTTCCTCTTGTTTTTATTTCATGTTGAATGCTACATTTGTTGAAATGATAACATATATAAGAGGCTAAACCCCTTCAATTTAGGAGTAATGAAGCTCTCTTAATCAAGTAGATTCAACATTTTGCTAGTTTTTGATATCTTTTTGTGCTTAATGAAAATGTTTGAACGGGTAATTTTTTTGTTGTTTTAGCTTTGAATTTGATAGCCTATTTTATTGATACCAAATAGGCTATGCTTAGACAAACATAAACACAAACACAAACTACCTCTTCATCTACATATGATTATGGTAATAAAGTGAATATTAAAATCAAAATTTGATGGTTTATATCTCTAACCAATAGTTAATAGATCATGCTTAGAATAGATTTTATTTTCAAGTTCATTGTCATTTTCATGAGAGTTAAAAAGTGATTTAGTGGGTGTGTTATAGTTTGATGGCTTATGTTGGGCTAATTAATAACACAAATAGGCCATACTTATGATAAACACATCAACTAAATTCACTAATGACCAAAAGAGAGATCATAATTTCGTATATGTTGATTTATGTGAACTTGAGAAGGACATCGCCTCTAAATTGCCTTCAAACTCTCATATTTTATCCATTTTCTTTTGCTAGTTTATTTACATTTTTTTAGTTAATCACAATTTCAAATTCTTGGTTTAATTTGATTGAATAGAAATTTTAAAATCAATACAATTCCCTACGGATCGACCCGTAATCGCCACGTACTAGAATTATACGCCGTGCGCTTGCGGTTAATTTTTAATTTAAAATTTTCAGCTATTTTCTAATCTGATAGGAAATTAGTTGTCAAACACAAATATTTATTATAAAGAAAAAAGGGGTTTATCTTTTATAATAAAGCAATTCTATTTTTAAAGAAGGTAGAAATATTTTGAAATAAATATTTATGAAATGCATTACATAAAATGTTGTATAGAAAGATAGATTTATAAATGGTATTTTACAAATAAAAGAATAAATTTATGAATGATATTTTACAGAAAGGAAATGATATCATTTTGATAAATTGGAATAATAAATCACATTTGTGAATTTATAGTGATATATGGAATTATCGTTTTATGGAAAGTATTTATCCTATCTTGAAACTAAAGATCGGTGATAAGTATATCAGATTTAAAATAAGGAGATTTATAAAATATGTTTTATAAATAGAAAGGAGATTTTATTTCTATAAATGATCATTTTAATATTTCGTGGTATGAAAAGTATTATGTTTACTTAACACTAAATTCCAAGGTAGGGAAGCTTATCTCCATCTGTGAGAGTTTAAGAATGTACGTCGAGGGAAGGATAATACGCTAAGTTGTCCGACTACATTGTTAATCATGGGATAGTACAAGTTTGAAATTAGAAAGTGGTGCTATGTATATTTGGTCTAATTTCTGTGCGATTCATTTACTTACACCAAAGGTGTTTTTGGTTTATTGTTATCGATGTTTCTAAATGACATTTGTTTTAACCCAATTAAGTATGTTTTTGAAAATAAATTCTTTCTTAATATTTTGTAGATATACTTTTATCATTAAGATACATATATGAACAAGCTTTCTAATTTTGAAATGAACGGTGATTTGTGTATATACTTATATTGGTGAGATAAGTATACGAATATTTTTCAAGTATTGAAAAGAGTAGAAAGGGTTGGTGAATATATATCTTTTGAAAAAGTTATTTTAATACAAGTATTTACAAAGTTATTTTAACTAATGAAAGGATTAATTAAAGAGGCATAGTGATTACTTATATACTTAATCATGCTTGGTTTCCAAATGAAATTAAATCTCTGATTTTATTGTTTGCTTATTTGATAGTTTAACAACCGACTATCAAATCTTGGTTAGTTTTGACTTTGGAATTATATATAAGCTTTACGTGTTTATATGGTTTGAGATCCCTTGGGAGAACTCATTCTGGTGAAACGTCTCTTGCTTTAAGGCGTAATTTCAAGATCCCTTTATGACTCTTATATCGTCCACTTAATTATGAAAGAACCGAGATTGAGTTAACCGAAAACTGTCAATTGTTGGTTTGGAGAGACCGGGGTCGGATAAGTTATCCAAAAACCACTTCGAACTGACATAAGCGTTCAAATTGAAGATATCTTAAATTTAATGGATATCGAAGATAGAGTTCTTTGAAGTGTAAGTGCTACTTGCTATTAATTCTGATGGTGATTCCAAAAGGGATGTAGTAGAAGTAAGGCCTTCCATTTGTTCATATCTTGAATAACTTATATGGATGAACGCTGACATTGCACTGTTTCCTAGAGGGCAGTGTTAGCATTTCAAGTGGGATTTGCTAAAAAGGTAAAACGTAGCATTAAGCCTCACACTTAATAATGACTAAGATAGGGGATATGACGCAAGGCTAAGTGGTTTGCTACCATTAGGGTATGAACATCACTTGTATGTAGATTGATATTTACGGATTATGTATGCTATGGGCCTAGAAACGGTTGTTAAGTTGGCAGATGGGGCGATGATCGTATTCGGTACTATCCAGTAGAGGGGTAGGCCGGTCTTGCCATGTAGGGGTTGTAAGGTTGTAACCTTAGTACATTTTATCTAGAGGTGTATTGTGATGGACGGTACCCCAGTAGCCCTGTTATTGATGGAATCCATTTTCCAATACTTGCCTTACAACTTAATTGTATAACAGATATGCTAGAATGTGAGATGCAATCATTTTAGCTATATTATAATTTATTTTAAACCCTAGACATTATTATAATATCATAAGATTTTCTAATAAAAATGGTTTGCTTATCATAAGGTAAAAACCGTTCGCTTTTATGTGCGACGTGGTCATATGAGATACTTTTATATTTTGAAGGGTTTTATAATTATAAAAATCCGTATGATTTGAGTTTCTCATGCTGGTTTATCAGACTAATCTGGATGTTATTTTCTTATAATACTCGGGTCAGACCTGAGTATATTCCCAAATTTAGTTATGGATGATTTGGAGCTTCAAGGGATGAGCTGGATGACTCCAAGATGTATTCATGTATCTTTTATTTCTGTTATATTTATTTTCTTGTATTTATCAGCATTTGTGAGGATTGGCTATTATAACTGTCCAAGTTGATGATTATTCTGATTGATGGATGTATATTACAGTTTCTTTTTATAAAGATCATGTGTATATTATATATTACTCATCACTAAGTAGGTTCTGTTATGTCTTTTCTTTCCTTCCATCCCAACAATTTGTTTTTTGGCACTTGGATGCTCGTCATGTGAATACCGTAGATATATTAGTGTTGACTTTTGAGGGTGAAAAGGCCGATCATTACAAGTGGCATCAAATCTTAGGTTGAGCGAACACCTAGTCCTTGGGGGGATAGACTCATTAGAGATAAGGATAGTAACACCCTAGAATGTGTTCGAGGGTGTGTATATGTGTGTTTGTGTGTGAAAGTGCGTATTTGTTATTGTTATAGAAATGTTTTATATTGTGCCGAGTGGTTTATGGATTTTGATCAATGCGAGTTGTTGATAGGGATCTCTAAACATTTGAACAAGGCATACCGATACATTATGATGGAACTGGTAAATGAAATAATTTTACCTAGATTTTTTCTTTAATACATATAAGAATAACTTTTCAAAATAGATATAGTTATTTTTGTTATGTTGGCTGTTAAGAAATGTTGATATTTAGTTATTATCATGGTTGATTGATTATTTATGCTCGGTCGGTTTATGAGCATTTATTGGTTTTATTAAGATTAAATACGAATACCTTGTGACTAAAATGTCACAGTTTGATTATAAGGTGTTCTCTAGTAATGTTGTTAAAATGGTTATTAGAATATGAAATGGTACTTTTTATAAAAATGATTTTACGAATTTGGTTTATAAGATGTCTTATAAAATATAAATGATTTTTGAGAATTTAAATTCCAGTGTGTTTGGAAAAGGTTTCAAATGATTTTTGGAAAAAGAAACATTACTTAAAAGTATTTATAAGTATAAGTATTTTCAGAGAGAATTATAAGTAAGATGCATTTTCTTTGGATAGTTCGGGGAAAAAGTCTCGATTAGTTTTGTGGTAATCTGAATAATCTTCTAAGTGACAATCAATGTTTGCTTAGGCGAACGCTGTAGTGCATTTAGCAAATTATTCTCTTTATCATTGTACGATCGAAATGAGTTTGAATCTAAATGAACCTAAAGCAAGTAGTAATAGGTATTTTGTTAAAACTATTTATATGGAAATATATACAATATTGTTTCAAAATGGAATTTGAAAGAGAAGAAGTATTTTTATGTCAACTAGTTCGAATGGCTCGAAAGTGACTAAAAATGGACAGGAGATGTGTTTAGATGATAAATATTTCTCTTATGTATTAACCTTCTTGGTAAGAGGATGTATGATATTAGTGTGAGGAATGCGGATTACGGATCTTAAGGCTAGGAATAACACTAGAGGGGGGATGGTGAATAGTGTTTATAAGAAATTACTAAATCTTTTTGAGTTTATGTTAATTTTAACACAAATGTATGCAATATTCAGACACAGATATAATCACAGAAACAAACACAAATACAGAAATAAAGTAAATGTAGTAAAGGAAAGAACACACCAGATTTTATACTGGTTCGGAGTTACCCTACATCCAGTCCCGCACAACTAAGTACGGATTTCCTTTCAAAAGAAATTCAACAATTACAACCCTCGATTTTAAGGCCACGAGGTACACCCTCCAGAATCACAATCCTCTGGGTAGAGATACTTGATTTTCGGGCAACAAGTTCACCCAATTGATTTCTCAAGGCTACAATCACACCTTTTCTCACTTGATTGATTTCCAAGGCTACAATCACACCTTTTACTCTATTGATTACAAAGAAAGCCTATAACTCTGAATAGTACTGAGGATCTTGATGAGATAGTGACAGAGAATCAAACCGGAGATTATCTAGTTAGATTCAATGTTGATTTCGGCAGAGTAATGGTAAGAATATGTATAAAGAAATATGGAAGAAGAAGAGAAGTGAAAAACCAGAAAATCTATATTTAAATTCGTTGAAACTAACCCCTATTTATAGAAGAACAACAGCTATATCCATTCGTGAAAGGTTATGACGAATAGACACTTCTTTTGAAATTCAAATTTTTGAATTTAACTGTCACTATGTCGACATGGGGTACTAGGGCATGTCGACATCCCAAAGCATTTTTTGATGATTTGATTTTCTTTTAAAATAACTTTTATCTTATATTAAAAACTATTTAAACTTTATAAATATACTTGACTATAGATAAAATACATAGATAAATATAGAGAATAATATATATAAAATTTTACTATAATTTTATATTTAAATCTAAGTATAAATATATTATAATTAAAAGATAGTTTAAAACAAACGAAGTTTAAAACAAGAGTTTATTTAAAAACAAAGAATATTTTAAGGCTAAAACATCTTTTTGAAAATCATTTGAAAAGATAATTTTTAAGGCTAAAACAATTTGAAAAGCAGTTTTGAAAATCACTGTGAAGTAGTTTTGAAAATCATTTTGAAGTAGTTTTGCAAGCTTCTTCCTGCAGAATATCTCATCACATCAGGACTCGAGAACTTGTACAAAACCAGGATGTTCGTTGGTTTGTAAGCCACTTGTCGTAGGTTTGTAAGCTACTTGTCGTGGGTTTGTAAGCCACTAAAAAGGTAGAAATGGGCTCCATCCCAAAAGAAAAATGGAGTGAAGATTTCAGTGCTATTATGAAGTTTTAACATAATTCTAGACTCAATACTTATCTTGAAATCTTGAACTCTTGATAATCTTGATATTCTTGATACTCATGAGTCTTCAATCTTGATATCTTGAATCTCTATACCGTACAGTCTTCATTCTTGGTACATGCATGGTTAAATCCTGCATATACATATATATATATATCTAAACTATAATGTTAGTATTTATATTTTATAATCTTATTTTAAGGTTGTTGTCATCAAAACCATCAACTCATGGACTAACAATCTCCCCCTTTTTGATGATGACAACCTTTCTTTATAAAATATTACTTCCATCCTAATAACTCCCCATAAATCTAATAACTCCACCTTAATCTATGCCTAACTACCCTATTTTATATTTCTCCCCCTTTGTCATCAACAAAAACAAACAAACTCTAAACTATATAACCCCCCCTCATTCTTGTACTCAAGTACCTGCATTAATAAACTATATAATAGAGTATACTAAGAAATAACTATACTTATAGACATGATATTCAATCAACGATTATAAATATATCAATGTATATTTATACATTCATCAATCCACACCAAGTGTTAATCAAATCAATCAAAACAAACAATTTCAATCAAAGCAATCAATTCAAACAAAGTAATCAAATTAAATAAAGCAATCAAATTAAACGTTACGAGGAACTTCCACCCATCCTTCTTCTCCGAAAATAGGGTCTGCTTTGATGGCATCCCAATTTTCATTGTTATTTGTGAGAGAGACAGGAGGATGTGCTTCGTTATCATCCTTGTGCAGGGAAGAAATCATCCATCGAATTGCCTCAAAATGCCTTTCTTGCTCCTTGATCATCTGCATTTGACTCAATTCTAAGTGTCGCTGGTTACAAAGAATGAACAAGAGAATATTCTTGAATGAATTAAGAGTTTTTTCAAGATTCTCGGATAAGTTATGAATTGGATTAGCCATTTTTGAAATTGTGAGAAGAATGAGAGATAGAATAGATAGGAAATAATATTCAGTAATGAATTCTGGAAGAAATGGGTATAAATAGGTGTAGAAATTCGTTTGAAATGAATAGACATATGGTAGTTATTCAAATTTCAAATTCAAAATGAAGTGTCATTTCTGACCAGCACATGTCGACATGGTCAAAGGGGGGATGTCGACATGGTCCAGTGAATTTTGATGACCTTTTTGATTTTGTGAATAATTGTGTATATATATATATATATTTATATAATATACTAACATTTATTCATGAGATAAGATAAGCTAGATAACAGAAAAGGAAATCAATTTCATTTCATAATGGGATAATACAATGATTAACCATAAAGAACTACATAAACACTCAAATTAAAACAAACTTAAACTAATTCGATATGATATGAAAATATAGAACTAGTTAGAGGATGATGAAGATGAAGATAATCCAAGTTTCTTTCTGACTTTGGAGAAATACTTGTTCATCTTGGATGATATTTTGTCCAACTTCTTACTAACGGATCTTTTAAGAACCCGTTGATTCTCAACAATAATCTTTTGGTTTTTGAGAAGGGTTTTGTTGGTAGGATTGGAGGGATAATCAATACTTTCTAGGGATGTTTCACCTTCTTCTTCTTCTATTTCCATTTCATCCCCTTTTTCTTCTTCTTCCTCTTCCTCCTCTTCCATTTCTTCATGAGCCAAACGCTCTTCCTTTTCGGCAAGAGTCTCATAAGGTTAAAAAACATATGGGATTTTCACGAGAGAAATGTTTGAGATATTAAAAACTTTTCTTGAAATAAATTCTTCTCCTTTGAAATTTACTCCAAAATAGTTGAAAATCCGAGTACGGTAAATTCCATGATATAAAGTGTTTTCTCCCATTTCAAAATTTTTAGGACGAAGTTCATCCAAAATAACTTGCGCCCAATTGATATCATAATTTCCGAAAATAGCAATAAGTGCTTTGCACACTTTTGAAGTAGGATTGTTAAAATTTCTCGATCTTGGGGTCAAAGTATGTTGTAAAAGAAGATTGACAATTCTTGCTTTTGGACGAAAGTTTTGGTTTTTAAATTCAAAGTTTTCATCTCCTTCAAAAATACGATGAAATGTCTCACGATCATGTTCATCAATTTGAAAACTAGAAAGATCCATTCCCGTGCTTTTGCAATTGAGAATGGTACCCAAAAGATCACAATTCAAAACAATTTTACTGCCTTTGACAGTACTTCAAATTTCATTATCATTTCCTTCATAAAATTCTCGATTGAGATTTGCATAGAAAATTTTAACAAGATTTGGGTAACAAACAAAATCATTTTGAGAAGAATCAACAAGACTAAGAATTTGATTGTTTGCAAAACGAGTATCAATTTCATAAGAAGCAAAATCTTGAAAAATAGCAAACTTTCCAGGATGGACTTTTCCATAATTAGCATAATTGATGTATGCTTTTATGGCTTCCGGATTATTGAGGAGTTGCTCTTTCAAGTTTCTGGAAAGTAACATGGTGGAAGGGTTGCTTGAAGAAGCCATTAAAGTAGAGAGTAGAGAGCTTGAAGTTTTGAAGAGAGAGTTTGAATTTGAAAATGAAAGTGAAAAGTTGTGATAAAAGATAGTGAATAGATAGATTTTTGAAAGACATGTTCTCTGGTCAAAGGATGCCTTTTCAGAGTATTGAATGAAGTGAAAAGGTAGAGGGAAATTCAAGCATTTGAATTCAAATTTTGAATTTCAAATTCTGATACCTATGTCGACATCAGGGTAGGGACCATGTCGACATATGCCTGTGAATTTCTATGATTTATTTTTCCTAAGTATTCTAATATATATATACTTATTATTTTAATGTATATATATATACATATATATCTGGAATATTATTAGAATTATAGTATATTCCAGAAAATATTATTATATTATTAAAAAAAATATAATAATAATAAAATAATAAAAAATAAATTTAAAATTCAATCAACACACCAATTCAAAATCAATCAATCAAGCAATCAATCATCTAATTCTAAGCATGCAATTTCAATTAATTGTATTGTAAATGTGTACCATTTTATGAGTGCGTTTCCTTGAATTCGTTGAAGTCGTGAACTGCCATGAAACACAAATTTGAATTATCTGTCTTTTGATCATCATCGCTTGAGGACGAGTCTGAGTCATCTAGAGTAGCAGTAAATGCACGCTTCCGTTTCTTTACTGAATCATTGTTTATAGGAGGATTCTGCCTATCTGGATATGGACAGTCTCTTTTCATATGGCCTGGTTCATCAAAGTTGAAACATTTGACATTGTTTGGCACTGCATTCTGATTTCCAGAATTCTTAAAGTTGTTTCTCTTGATATTATTCATCTTTCTGTATTTCAAGAATTTCCAAAAATTCCTGGTCATAAATGCTATTTCTTCATCATTATCACTGTTTGAGTCTGATTCGTTGGTTAATGCATTGAATGCCATTGATTTCTTTTCAAATGCTTTGCTTTCTCTTCTCTCGATCATTTGGACTTCAAACGATATTAGATTTCCAATCAATTCTTCTATCTTTAAGGTACTGATGTCATTTGCCTTTTCAATTGCAAGTGTCTTTTGATCCCATTCTGGAGTGAGAGAATTTAAATTTTTTTTGACTTGATCTTCTTCCAAAATTTCCTTTCCCAAGGATATTAAAGAATGCACAATATCCTGAAATTGACTATACATATCTGAAATAGACTCATTAGTATTCATTTTAAATAACTGAAACTGATTTGTGAGCATGGAAATTTTGGTCTGTTTTACTTTGCTTGTTCCTTCGTGAGTCATTTGCAAAGTTTTCCAGATTTCATATGCAGACTTACAAACTGACACTCTATTAAATTCATTCCTATCAAGTGAATAAAACAGAATATTCATTGTTTTAGAATTATTTTGTGCAACAGTCTTTTGCTCAGCGGTCCACTGTGCAAAATTAGTTGTGGCTTCAGAATATTCAGTTTGTGTGATATTCCAAGTATCTAATCCTACAGATTGTAAATATATTTTCATCCTACATGCCCAATATGCATAGTTACTGCCATTAAAAATTAGTGGTCTGACAGTAGACTGACCTTCTACAAATGAACTAGTGACAGGGATACTAGTGTTAGTAACAGTACCAGTGTTGGTAGCCATTTTGAAAACTTTTCAAAACTCAGTTTATGAAACTTTTGAAAACCTGGCTCCGATACCAAATGTGAGGAATGCGGATTACGGATCTTAAGGCTAGGAATAACACTAGAGGGGGGGTGAATAGTGTTTATAAGAAATTACTAAATCTTTTTGAGTTTATGTTAATTTTAACACAAATGTATGCAATATTCAAACACAAATATAATCACAGAAACAAACACAGATACATAAATAAAGTAAATGCAGTAAAGGAAAGAACACACCGGATATTATACTGGTTCGAAGTTACCCTACATCCAGTCCCGCACAACTAAGTACAGATTTCCTTTCAAAAGCTATTCAACAATTACAACCCTCGATTTCAAAGCCATGAGGTACACCCTCCAGAATCACAATCCTTTGGGTAGAGATACTTGATTTCCGGGCAACAAGTTCACCCAATTGATTTCTCAAGGCTACAATCACACCTTTTCTCACTTGATTGACTTCCAAGGCTACAATCACACCTTTTACTCTATTGATTACAAAGAAAGCCTATAACTCTGAATAGCACTGAGGATCTTAATGAGATAGTGATAGAGAATCAAACCAGAGATTATCTAGTTAGATTCAATGTTGATTTCGGCACAGTAATGGTAAGAATATGTGTAAAGCAATGTGGAAGAAGAAGATAAGTGAAAAACCAGAAAATCTATATTTAAATTCGTTGAAACTAACCCCTATTTATAGAAGAACAACAGCCATATCCATTCGTGAAAGGTTATGACGAATAGACACTTCTTTTGAAATTCAAATTTTTGAATTTAACTGTCACTATGTCGACATGGGGTACTAGGGCATGTTGACATCCCAAAGCATTTTTTAATGATTTGATTTTCTTTGAAAATAACTTTTATCTTATATTAAAAACTATTTAAACTTTATAAATATACTTGACTATAGATAAAATACATAGATAAATATAGAGAATAATATATATATATATATATATAATTTTACTATAATTTTATATTTAAATCTAAGTATAAATATATTATAATTAAAAGATAGATTAAAGCAAACGAAGTTTAAAACAAGAGTTTATTTAAAAACAAAGAATATTTTAAGGCTAAAACATCTTTTTGAAAATCATTTGAAAAGATAATTTTTAAGGCTAAAACATTTTGAAAAGCAGTTTTGAAAATCAATCTGAAGTAGTTTTGAAAATCATTTTGAAGTAGTTTTGCAAGCTTCTTCCTGCAGAATATCTCATCACATCAGGACTCGAGAACTTGTATAAAACCAGGATGTTCGTGGGTTTGTAAGCCACTTGTCATAGGTTTGTAAGCTACTTGTCGTGGGTTTGTAAGCCACTAAAAAGGTAGAAATGGGTTCCATCCCAAAAGAAAATTTGAGTGTAGATTTCAGTGCTATTATGAAATTTAAACATAATTCTAGACTCAATACTTATCTTGAAATCTTGAACTCTTGATAATCTTGATATTCTTGATACTCATTAGTCTTCAATCTTGATATCTTGAATCTCTATACTGTACAGTCTTCATTCTTGGTACCTGCATGGTTTAATCCTGCATATACATATATATCTAAACTATTCAAGAGAGGATTCGTCTCCTCGGTTATATAGAGTTAGTGTTATGGTCAACTCAAAGTAAAAGTCATTGGCCAGAGCAGTTTGGTTAATTAGAATTGTCATTATTGAACCAAGGACTTTGCTTTTGAATGATAGAGTTGATATGGATATATAGGAATTTTGACCATTACCAAACTCCATAAGCCCAAAGTGATATAGTTTTGACAAAGAGAATTGGTGTAAATAAATGCCACAACCTGGTAACGCTTAATTAACTGTAATTGGATTTTTCCAAAACTAAGTAAGCAATAAATTTAGCCAAATTGTCACACCGCCTATGTAGTGATGTGTAAACATTAACATTCGAATAGTTCAATGTTAATCGCTGACCAAATTTACACCTGACGAGTCACACAACCGATATGATGAATTCTCTTTAGACCAAACGATTTAATTAGTTTATAATCATTATAAATTAATTAAATTAATTAATATTTATGAAATATCAGTTATAAAATTTTGAATATGATTTGAGGAATAATTGTTATTATATATATTTATAATAATTATAAATATATCGATTGATATGCGATATCAACAAGCAATTAAATCAGATTTGATTAGTAATATTTATTTGGACCTAAATGGGTTATTAGCCCGTGATGTATGGTGATACATTCGGCAGCAGCAAGCAAGTAGAGGGTAGCTAAAATATAGGGTAGGAGTATTGTGACGACCCGGAATTTTAGTATATTTGAAATTGGAATAATTAATTAATTTTAAATATTCAGAGATAAATTATCAACTTAAACTTCAAATATCGCTGTTTATTGAGTAATTTAATTATTAAATTAAATTATTTGAAGTTGGTAAATAGTGAATCTGGAATTTTAAGCCGGTTAAAAATAATTTGAAGGCTTGTAAAATTTATATGGATAATACGGAAGATAATAAAGGTGATAGAATCAAATTTGAAGATGTTTTGTTCAGTTTTAGGAATATCTCGTTTAAATTTAATTTAAAAATAGCCTTCCGAGGCACAGTCTCGGAATTTGACGAAACCAGTTCCAATGGATCCGTAATATTGTATTATTATCGGATTTCAAGTTTCGTAGCGTTTGGTGTTGTTGTGTGAGCGTGCGATTTGTAAATGCATTGAAATTTATATCGAAATTCAATATATATATATATATATATATTCTTCTGGTCAACTTTTGCTGAAATAAGTTCACATTAGTTGTCTATCCTTTATCACCTTAGCCAACATCAGCTGTATTTCCTTCACGTCACTGTCTCTTTTCCTTCAGCTCTTCTTTCAAATCACCGTAGACAACCATGTACACGCAGCCATCGTCTTGTCTCCCCCCATTCTTCTTTTGATAAGCACGCAGCAGATTTTTATAAAATAAATCAAAGAAGAAATACTGACCGATCTCCTTAAATATAAACAGAAAGGGGATCGAATTCAATTTTTTCGCTGTTTCGTTCGTTTCCCCCTTCCTCCCTCCTTCACTCAGAATTATCAACAAATAAAAAAAAAAAGATAGGGTTCGTGCTCGCGCTCGGCACCGCGAGTTGCAACTTCTAGGGTTTAGTGGCGCACTCGCGAACGAGCTCGCGCACGCGTGGAAGGTTGCGGCTACTCGTGTGGCGACAAGTGATGGAGGGCGGCGACGTTGTCTTGTGGTGGTCTTGAGGCGCGCGAGGGCTGGGATGATGCGATGGACCTTGCGATTTCGTCTGAGGGTTTGGCTTTGTACTCGTGAACGACTAGCAGAATCGATGTCGCGATTTGTTCTTCTCGAGCATGGACGATGGAGCAGGCGATCTAGGGTTGGTATGGTTCGTCGGCACCGCGAGATGGGTGAGCAGCTTTTCATTTTTTTCTTTTCTTTTCTTTCTTCCTTTATTTGTTTAAAAATTTAGATGTTAGCAAAATTAAATAATATATATTTTATGTTATAAACTGTATATACTGAAAAAGAAAAAAATATGTGAGGAATTTATAAAAGTAGATTTTTGAAAATCTATAATTTATTTTATTTAAGTGTGTATAGTTTTAAAGGGAAAATTATCAGTTTGAATAAAATTAGTAGTTGATTAAATAATCTAATGATAAGTGATTATTCGATCTGTTAGAATAGTAATAAATCAATTAATATTTATTTAAGGTCTAAATCGAGAAATAAGCTGGAATGGAACTAAATGGGAAGGGACTGAAATTAAAGGCCAAAGGTGAGTTAATCTCACTCAGTTGAATTTTATTTTAAATTAAAATGGTTAAATTTAAATAATTGATTGAATGGTTGAATTGATTTGGTTGTGCTATATCATATATAGTAGTATATAGCAATATATATATATTGGCATATGTATATATTGGAGTTGATATTCCCGCATTTATATAGCGGATGAGACCCTATACGCCGCATAATAGCGGATGATAATATTTAAAACCCATATACCGTGATATTCCACCTCGAAGTGGAATTGGTATTGTGCTAACGTCTGTGGATGCAGGGAAACAGGTTGGAGGGATCCAACTGGATTCCTCAAAATATTTAATTTTGTTTAAATATTCTGTGATATGATTTTGATATCCTGTGATGATTTATATTGGATAATCTGGTTGGATTGAATCTCCCAGTATAATGAGTTATCAAAAGCAATTGAATTGAATTTTGGAAAGAAATAAAAGAGTAAAATTTAAGTTAAATAATTCTAGTGAATTCGAATAAATTAAATAAGGAATTGTAAAAGAAATAAAGAAATTTCTTAATTCGAACAAATATGGGAAAAGAGGATTTTGAATTTAATAGTGAAGAAATAAATCTTTAACTAAAGTGATATTATTTAAAAATATAAAAGAATTGATTTTATTGAAATTTAAAGATTTAATTTAATTAAAATATTAATTGAAAAAGTTTGGAAATCCGAAATTGGTATTTTAGTTAAAAAGGGTTTTAACTCATAATAAGGAAATAAAAGATGAAGGTTAATGTATTTGAAATAATTGAAGTAAATAGGGAAATTTACTTCAAAGTAAAGTAAAATGGAAATCAATTGGAAATTGATTTAAGTGTTTAAAAACTTGGATTTAAAAAAAAGAAAAAGAAATGAGATTTTGGAGATATAAACTGGGTTTATGAAGTGAAATGGAATATCAGTGGATATTTGAAATATAAATTCAAGATGGGAATTTATAAAAGGATAGGGATTGGTTTAAAAATAAATGTTGGTTTATTTTTAAAAGATGGAAATGAGAAGTGTATTTCTCTGGATTGCCAAGTACGTTTCTCCAAGGCAATTTTAAATATAAGTTAAAAGTTCTAATTGTGTTTTTAAAAGCATATTTTAGAAAATCTATTATTTCTAAATGTTAAAGCCTAAAGTAGTATTTTCAAAAAATCTATTTATTGTAGTAATTATATAAAAGTGATTTGCTATTATGTTTTAAAAAGAGAAATTTAGTTTATATTTGAAAAGTGGGTTCATTTTAAATATTCCTTAAGTATATATATTTGTTAAGGTATTAAAGTGGTTTTTAAATTTCAATATTATAAAGTATATTTATAGTAAGTGTTTTAAAATTATTGTAAAATCTAAAAGTATTTTGTACTTGGTGATTCAGTGGAAATAAATATTTGGAAATGTATTCCGTAAGCGGAAACTGTTTGAAATTGTTTTCAAAAGGAGTTTGAAAATAGAAATATATCTTGGAAAGATATTTGGGCAAATAAATAATGTGGGAAATTATTTATTGGGTGATGGTTGCTTGTGGATGTTATTTGATAGTTAAATAACCGACTATCAATATTGGCCAAATGCGCTGATCGTTTCGAAGAGACCGGGATCGAGTTTCCGTATACCGGGATTCTAGGTCTGGAGACTCGAATACCACTTCGATCCGGTTTGTACGTTTCGTGTAACGTGTTCAGAGTCGAAGATGGAGCAGTGAAGTGCAAAAGGGCTAGTCGCTACTAATCCTGAGGATATTTCCAAAATGGATGTAGTAGGAATAGTGCCTTCGGTTCCGTTCGAACCCGGGACGGACTTGTATGGACGAATGCTTTCGTGACATCGTCAGGTGGACGATGGGCATTCTAAGGGATATGTTCTGAAAAAGGTATCGTTTAGCCTCAAGCCTCATCAACCGGGAATGACTGAAAATCAGGGGTTATGCAGCAAGGCTTCGTGGGTAGCCCCCACTTGAGAGTAAGGTCATCCCTGTCTAGATGTCCCTTTATTTCGGCTTAGTGGTGCGGTTGCTGATCCCAACCGTGGGGTGATTTTATTTGGAATTATCCAGTAAGGGATGATTCCGGCCTTGTGTTGCAGGGGAGCGGGCGTACTCCTCGGTACTGTGATCTAGGCCACGTACTGTGACAGGTGGTACCCCAGTGCCTAGTCATTCGTTGGAAATCCATTCTCCCTACGTGCCTGTACGGTTTTGATTGTGCCCAACTATTGTTGAAATGTGAGATGCAAGCATTTCAGCTAGATTCTATTTTACTTTCTGTAGACACTATTATAATATCAGAGGATTTTGATATAAAGTGTTTTAGCTATCGTAAGGTAAAAACCCGACATGTTTATTTGTGGCGTGGTCTTACGAGATGCTTTTGTTTTCAAAAGATTTTGAAACTTTAATAATCAATTTGAGTGTGATTTTCTCACGCTGGTTTTCCAGACTGACTCGGGTATTGTTTTATATGATGCTCGGGTCAGACCGAGATAAACAGGTTCAGATTATGCTGTGGAGCTCAGGAGGCGAGCTGGATGACGATACGTACTCTCGTACTTGCTATTATTTTTCCGCTGTGTATTCAGTTGTATGTTATGGATGTTGATGTACTCTGATGATGTACTCTGATGATGTATTGTATAAACAGATATAGTTTTTGATTTGTGTAAAGATCTGTTGATATATATTATATTTTACTCCGCTGCGATGGTTAGATTCTGATGTTGTCTTCCTCTTCTTCTTAACTAAAATGGTTCGATTTTCCGGGCCTGGAAAGTCGGGTCGTTACAGTTGGTATCAGAGCTTAGGTTGGCGATAACCTTGGCTCTGGTGGGAATTTTGAGAGTATTAATAGATATGAGCGCGTATTTGTTAGTGAATATAAAATGGTTTTATATGGTGTTGACTTATCGGTTGAGTGTTTATGGATTCTGGTCGATGTGTGGGACGCCACAACATCGATAGGGATTTCTAAACTCTTAAACAAGATAAACCGACACAATATTGTTTTAAAATGGGGTAAATGAAATAATTTTACCCAAATTATTTTTGTATATAAAAAGAAAAGTTTTTGTAAGCTATTTAGCTTATATATGGATGTTTGATTGTTAGGAAGTGATAATATTAAATTAGTATCATTTAAATATCAAATTGAATAGGAAATTGGAATCATAACCTAGGTTAAGAAAATAAATTCAGATAATAAAGTGAAATTTGTAACTGTGAATTATAAATATGATTTATAATTGGGAATAGGATTCCAGAGGAACATTTGAAAATAAATCGAGATGGATTTCAAATTTGGAATTTTGTGAAGTTTAAAATTCCTTTGAGTTTGGAAATGGTTTCAAAAGGGTTTTGGAGAAATAATAGTATTATTTCAGGAATATTTTGAGTTGAAATCTTGTGAGATTTGGAAATTAAAAATATTTGAAAGTGTTTTTAAAGAGATAAAAGCATTAAATTCTCTTTCGGTCGCTGGGAAATAACTTCGGTGATGACTGCAGCATCATCGATGTTCATTTTCGGGTTTCTGAAAGAGAAATTGCTACCTAGATGTATGGGCTGGTGTTTGTTTGCAAAACTGAGTTTGGTTTTGGATTTGAAAAGGGTTTTGGGTATAGTTGATTTCAAAAGTGATTTTGAAATTCTGGGAAATTGTTTAAACTCTGGAATCTTATTTAAAATGTTTATGGAATGATGAGAAAAATAAAATATATATTAGTTAAATAAATTGTATAATCCCTAATTAAAAGTAAAAGTATAAATGGGATTGAATTTAAATAGATGGAAGTATGGATATAAATAAATTGTGGCTTATAAAATTTAGAAGTGGAATAAATAAGCCAAAATAAAAGTTGTTTGAATTGTGAAAAATGGATGTAAATCCAAAACTTGAATTATAAAATAGATCGAACTTCAGTAAAATAGTTAAGTGATTTTCGAAGTAAAAATCAAATATTGAATTGTAAAAAGAAGTGTGCTAATTTGGAATAAATTAGAAAAGTGGATATGTTAATGGAATTTGAATTTGGTAATAAAAGTGGAAGTATAAATGAATAATGGAATTGGAGTGTAATAGTGATAATTTGAATTGTAAATAAATTCAAGTAAGCAGAAATGATTGAAGTGGCATTGTTATTAATATAATACGATTCAGAAATAAGTATTGAATGTGGATTAGAGGTTATATTGGATTCAATGAATATACCACTTATATTAAAATGGAAGAGAGTTAAAAATAAATTGAATTGGAATCAATTTAAATTGGTTATGAAACTTAAGCAATTATTTATTCTTATGGATATCGTCAAAACTGCATAAAATAAACCGTCGTTTGACGTAAGTAAAGTAAATTGAAATTCTATCAGTTGATAGAAGTTAAATAAATTGATTTTGAGATCAATTGAATTAAATATAAGTTTGATTTGCTAAAATGAGCCGAATGTGAGAAATTGAGATGTGAACCATTTAAATTGGATGTAGTCGTACATAAATGGGTTGTAACAATTTAAATTAATGTTGGAACCAAAACATTGCTTATAAGTGTTGTTTAATCTACTTTCCTCATGGAAATTCTCTTGTTTGTTAGTTAAATATGTAAAATGTTGTTAAGTTGCATGATCTTGGTACTTACATTTTTGAAGTAAGTAAGTACAGGTTCAGGGAAGCCGTATAGCTGATTTTGGGTTGCACTAATTGCTAAATAAACCACTGCTTGGCTTAAAAAAATTTGCTATAATAAGGTACGCTTACGCAAAAATTCAAAATAGGAGATATGAACTGCATATATTGATATATATTGTGATTTCCGGCCTGAGGCCGATGTATATATATATTTGTGCATCCTGCGATATCGCAGAAGTCCCTCCGTACAAGGGAGACTCTGCCAAAATTTTCCGTAAATTTTGGGAGTTAGAAAATTTTGAAATTTTGGAAATGTTCATTAACGATAAATGATTTAAATTTGCTAAGCAAATAAAATTGAAACTGGATATTGAAATCTAATTCAAATGTGAATGTAAAGCGAAGTGAAATCGAAGGAACTAAAGGAAGTAAAGTTGCAAATAAACTTTAATAGAGATTTAAATTAATTAGTAAGTGCAACTAATTCAATATTCAAAGTGGAAGATAAATTGAATTCAAGTGGAAATGTAAACGCAAAAGTGGATAGAAGTGGATAGGAACTTCAATAGTGAAGTGAAAATATGTATAAGCAGTATGTAAAATGTTTATCTTAAACTTAAGAAATGAATAGTGAATTCTTAAGAAAATGTGGTACTGAAAGTATGCTAAGTGAATAATTGAATTAAGGTGAAACTGAAGTTGTGAAATGGGATAGTTGTGAATAAGGGGATAACAATCAAAAATGAATGTGAATAAAAGAGAATTGATATAACTGATAATCAATTGGGCTAATTACGTAAGGTGTACGTATATTATTTTATTCGCATAGCTATTTGATCCAGATTCGAACACAGAATTTCGAGATAGTTTTATCGATCCGAATTAGGATTTTTCACTCGATTTTCAACGGCGAACCTGGATATGGATTGTTGATTGATTCTGGTAATTCTCTATCATAGTTTGTGGCTATGCAAGGAGAATGACGGTTTCTGATCAAGAAACCAGATCTGAGTCCGCACTAGGAAGTCGGGTGGACGATACTAGTTCGGAATTGAAATTGTGTGATCGAGTGAGCGATCGAATATGATATTGCGTACGAATGATATATGTGCATCGTACGGGCTTAAGTAAAACAAATATTGAAAATTTGTACATGAACGTATAAAATGGTTTGAAGCTGTAATTGGATGTTATT
Organism: Allium fistulosum; assembly: GCA_030737815.1. Taxonomy (NCBI): domain Eukaryota; kingdom Viridiplantae; phylum Streptophyta; class Magnoliopsida; order Asparagales; family Amaryllidaceae; genus Allium; species Allium fistulosum. The sequence goes on from CM060903.1 coordinate 83,172,326, forward strand.
GTTTAGTAAGATATACAGGTGTATAGAAGAAATGGATAAATTGGGATTTGATTTTTGAAGATAAAAATTTAATGGCCCGACAAAAGGTATGTATTTAAATTTCTATATGAAATTTGATTGGGTTTTGGATCCAGCCACTTGGCTTTTTGTTTTCTTTTTGAGATTGGGAGGCCGTAGAGCCATTTTGTAGTAGTACCGAGCTAGCCGCGCAAAGGAGACGCTGGCGAAATTTTTCGGAAATTTAGGGAGTTAGAAAAATTTTGAGAAATTTTTGATAATTCAAATTTGTTTTTAATTTAAATTTGAATTGATAAGAAGTGATATGGGATACGACTTATGGATAGGTTTGGGAATGTTAGTAAGAGGGATAGTGTGTCTTTATTTAAAGAATTGTTATGGAAAGTTGTTAAAACTATTTGAATTGGGAAAATAGAACGGGTATCGAATCATTTCTCTTAACTGGTAATTTCGGGGACGAAATTCTTTTAAGGGGGGAGGAATGTGACGACCCGGAATTTTAGTATATTTGAAATTGGAATAATTAATTAATTTTAAATATTCAGAGATAAATTATCAACTTAAACTTCAAATATCGCTGTTTATTGAGTAATTTAATTATTAAATTAAATTATTTGAAGTTGGTAAATAGTGAATCTGGAATTTTAAGCCGGTTAAAAATAATTTGAAGGCTTGTAAAATTTATATGGATAATACGGAAGATAATAAAGGTGATAGAATCAAATTTGAAGATGTTTTGTTCAGTTTTAGGAATATCTCGTTTAAATTTAATTTAAAAATAGCCTTCCGAGGCACAGTCTCGGAATTTGACGAAACCAGTTCCAATGGATCCGTAATATTGTATTATTATCGGATTTCAAGTTTCGTAGCGTTTGGTGTTGTTGTGTGAGCGTGCGATTTGTAAATGCATTGAAATTTATATCGAAATTCAATATATATATATATATATTTTCTTCTGGTCAACTTTTGCTGAAATAAGTTCACATTAGTTGTCTATCCTTTATCACCTTAGCCAACATCAGCTGTATTTCCTTCACGTCACTGTCTCTTTTCCTTCAGCTCTTCTTTCAAATCACCGTAGACAACCATGTACACGCAGCCATCGTCTTGTCTCCCCCCATTCTTCTTTTGATAAGCACGCAGCAGATTTTTATAAAATAAATCAAAGAAGAAATACTGACCGATCTCCTTAAATATAAACAGAAAGGGGATCGAATTCAATTTTTTCGCTGTTTCGTTCGTTTTCCCCTTCCTCCCTCCTTCACTCAGAATTATCAACAAATAAAAAAAAAAGATAGGGTTCGTGCTCGCGCTCGGCACCGCGAGTTGCAACTTCTAGGGTTTAGTGGCGCACTCGCGAACGAGCTCGCGCACGCGTGGAAGGTTGCGGCTACTCGTGTGGCGACAAGTGATGGAGGGCGGCGACGTTGTCTTGTGGTGGTCTTGAGGCGCGCGAGGGCTGGGATGATGCGATGGACCTTGCGATTTCGTCTGAGGGTTTGGCTTTGTACTCGTGAACGACTAGCAGAATCGATGTCGCGATTTGTTCTTCTCGAGCATGGACGATGGAGCAGGCGATCTAGGGTTGGTATGGTTCGTCGGCACCGCGAGATGGGTGAGCAGCTTTTCATTTTTTTCTTTTCTTTTCTTTCTTCCTTTATTTGTTTAAAAATTTAGATGTTAGCAAAATTAAATAATATATATTTTATGTTATAAACTGTATATACTGAAAAAGAAAAAAATATGTGAGGAATTTATAAAAGTAGATTTTTGAAAATCTATAATTTATTTTATTTAAGTGTGTATAGTTTTAAAGGGAAAATTATCAGTTTGAATAAAATTAGTAGTTGATTAAATAATCTAATGATAAGTGATTATTCGATCTGTTAGAATAGTAATAAATCAATTAATATTTATTTAAGGTCTAAATCGAGAAATAAGCTGGAATGGAACTAAATGGGAAGGGACTGAAATTAAAGGCCAAAGGTGAGTTAATCTCACTCAGTTGAATTTTATTTTAAATTAAAATGGTTAAATTTAAATAATTGATTGAATGGTTGAATTGATTTGGTTGTGCTATATCATATATAGTAGTATATAGCAATATATATATATTGGCATATGTATATATTGGAGTTGATATTCCCGCATTTATATAGCGGATGAGACCCTATACACCGCATAATAGCGGATGATAATATTTAAAACCCATATACCGTGATATTCCACCTCGAAGTGGAATTGGTATTGTGCTAACGTCTGTGGATGCAGGGAAACAGGTTGGAGGGATCCAACTGGATTCCTCAAAATATTTAATTTTGTTTAAATATTCTGTGATATGATTTTGATATCCTGTGATGATTTATATTGGATAATCTGGTTGGATTGAATCTCCCAGTATAATGAGTTATCAAAAGCAATTGAATTGAATTTTGGAAAGAAATAAAAGAGTAAAATTTAAGTTAAATAATTCTAGTGAATTCGAATAAATTAAATAAGGAATTGTAAAAGAAATAAAGAAATTTCTTAATTCGAACAAATATGGGAAAAGAGGATTTTGAATTTAATAGTGAAGAAATAAATCTTTAACTAAAGTGATATTATTTAAAAATATAAAAGAATTGATTTTATTGAAATTTAAAGATTTAATTTAATTAAAATATTAATTGAAAAAGTTTGGAAATCCGAAATTGGTATTTTAGTTAAAAAGGGTTTTAACTCATAATAAGGAAATAAAAGATGAAGGTTAATGTATTTGAAATAATTGAAGTAAATAGGGAAATTTACTTCAAAGTAAAGTAAAATGGAAATCAATTGGAAATTGATTTAAGTGTTTAAAAACTTGGATTTAAAAAAAAGAAAAAGAAATGAGATTTTGGAGATATAAACTGGGTTTATGAAGTGAAATGGAATATCAGTGGATATTTGAAATATAAATTCAAGATGGGAATTTATAAAAGGATAGGGATTGGTTTAAAAATAAATGTTGGTTTATTTTTAAAAGATGGAAATGAGAAGTGTATTTCTCTGGATTGCCAAGTACGTTTCTCCAAGGCAATTTTAAATATAAGTTAAAAGTTCTAATTGTGTTTTTAAAAGCATATTTTAGAAAATCTATTATTTCTAAATGTTAAAGCCTAAAGTAGTATTTTCAAAAAATCTATTTATTGTAGTAATTATATAAAAGTGATTTGCTATTATGTTTTAAAAAGAGAAATTTAGTTTATATTTGAAAAGTGGGTTCATTTTAAATATTCCTTAAGTATATATATTTGTTAAGGTATTAAAGTGGTTTTTAAATTTCAATATTATAAAGTATATTTATAGTAAGTGTTTTAAAATTATTGTAAAATCTAAAAGTATTTTGTACTTGGTGATTCAGTGGAAATAAATATTTGGAAATGTATTCCGTAAGCGGAAACTGTTTGAAATTGTTTTCAAAAGGAGTTTGAAAATAGAAATATATCTTGGAAAGATATTTGGGCAAATAAATAATGTGGGAAATTATTTATTGGGTGATGGTTGCTTGTGGATGTTATTTGATAGTTAAATAACCGACTATCAATATTGGCCAAATGCGCTGATCGTTTCGAAGAGACCGGGATCGAGTTTCCGTATACCGGGATTCTAGGTCTGGAGACTCGAATACCACTTCGATCCGGTTTGTACGTTTCGTGTAACGTGTTCAGAGTCGAAGATGGAGCAGTGAAGTGCAAAAGGGCTAGTCGCTACTAATCCTGAGGATATTTCCAAAATGGATGTAGTAGGAATAGTGCCTTCGGTTCCGTTCGAACCCGGGACGGACTTGTATGGACGAATGCTTTCGTGACATCGTCAGGTGGACGATGGGCATTCTAAGGGATATGTTCTGAAAAAGGTATCGTTTAGCCTCAAGCCTCATCAACCGGGAATGACTGAAAATCAGGGGTTATGCAGCAAGGCTTCGTGGGTAGCCCCCACTTGAGAGTAAGGTCATCCCTGTCTAGATGTCCCTTTATTTCGGCTTAGTGGTGCGGTTGCTGATCCCAACCGTGGGGTGATTTTATTTGGAATTATCCAGTAAGGGATGATTCCGGCCTTGTGTTGCAGGGGAGCGGGCGTACTCCTCGGTACTGTGATCTAGGCCACGTACTGTGACAGGTGGTACCCCAGTGCCTAGTCATTCGTTGGAAATCCATTCTCCCTACGTGCCTGTACGGTTTTGATTGTGCCCAACTATTGTTGAAATGTGAGATGCAAGCATTTCAGCTAGATTCTATTTTACTTTCTGTAGACACTATTATAATATCAGAGGATTTTGATATAAAGTGTTTTAGCTATCGTAAGGTAAAAACCCGACATGTTTATTTGTGGCGTGGTCTTACGAGATGCTTTTGTTTTCAAAAGATTTTGAAACTTTAATAATCAATTTGAGTGTGATTTTCTCACGCTGGTTTTCCAGACTGACTCGGGTATTGTTTTATATGATGCTCGGGTCAGACCGAGATAAACAGGTTCAGATTATGCTGTGGAGCTCAGGAGGCGAGCTGGATGACGATACGTACTCTCGTACTTGCTATTATTTTTCCGCTGTGTATTCAGTTGTATGTTATGGATGTTGATGTACTCTGATGATGTACTCTGATGATGTATTGTATAAACAGATATAGTTTTTGATTTGTGTAAAGATCTGTTGATATATATTATATTTTACTCCGCTGCGATGGTTAGATTCTGATGTTGTTTTTCTATTTTTCTTCTTCTTCCTCTTCTTCTTAACTAAAATGGTTCGATTTTCCGGGCCTGGAAAGTCGGGTCGTTACAAGTATCTTAGATGGATGGCTCAGATTTAGGGAGAACAGGTAAGAGATATGAACCACCTTTCTCTCTATTCCTTCCACTATAAAAGGTCTCCTAACCCTAAACATATGGATCTTTTTTGGCTACTATTTCATCTCTTTGCCAGCCAAATTCACCTAGACCAAAGCTCCAACAAAGTTCATTTTAAATCAGTTTCAAATCAACAACTATTGTATATTTAACGGTCTAAATTTCAAAGATTAGTAATCTGACGAATTGAGTAGATTCTAAGGAGGGATATTCATTATAGCAAGTGCACAGCAGGGCATGAGTTTTGGTATGGTTTTATTATTTGATATGACTTACAGTTTATGTATAATATTCTATTGCTTGTGTGTGTGTATCATAACTATATTGTTAATTATGTGAGATTCCTATACGTATGAATGTTGTCACATATTGAATGGTTATATGTATGCATGTATAATTAAAAAATAAATTATATAGATCAGATGTATACATAGCTAGATAAATTTACTTTCATTTTTATTATGTTATTAATTAGTTATGCTTATATTAGTATGTCATATTACATGAATTAAATGACTTATAATTAATTATGCCACCATGTCATGTTAAAAATTGACCTTATATTTTATAAATGCAAATATATATTAACTACAATTTTATGTAATAGAAAAATAATTTTTAAAAGTTATTATCCATTTTAATATTATTTGAATCGAAATATAAGTTGAATAATTCATATAAAATTATATTTGCATCGAAAATTATATTTTAATTTTTATAAAATTTCTTCACCACCATATTATCTCTCGTCCAAAATCCCTGAATTTAAAAATCAATATTATTATTTTCAAAAATCATTTGGTGGGTATTAATTAAATAATAAAACATATATTTTTTACACAGAAAATTATTGAAAAAATTTCCATGACTTTATAATATCATATTTGAATTTCTAAAAAAATTAAATTTTAAATATATGATACAAAAATAATTTTTTTAATATTATTTTTCAAGTAATATGTATGTATATATGTATGTATGTATAATTTAATAATATAAAATTATAATAATTTTATGTGTTGTGTATTCGATCTGGAATGCTATAAAATTATTTAACTTTATTTATTTTTCACAATTGATATAATCATATAAACATAAATATATATATATACACACATATTTATAAATACTATAGATATTAAAATATAATTATATATAGGTAGATGTCTATATATATATATTATTTTCTTACTATAAAATATACATGTATATTATATTTAATAAAAAAATATAACTTTATATATTAATTATGTGTGTGTGTGTTATATATATATGTGTGCGTTATACACACACACACACACATCCATTTATCTAATTGATATCTAGTATAATACACACACACAGGTACTTTGGCACGCGTGATGCACATGCGTAGGTGGAATTGGTATTAAAAAAAGCTGTTTATAAGGTTTTTGTTTTTATTTTATAAAATGACTTTGATGTGTACGTAATGTTGCATTTTTTATCACATACATGCACAAATCAATCACTTATCAATATGTAAATGAGACTAAAATTATCTAATAATTTAAGAAAGTAATCAGCTGTTAAATGAATATCTAGAGAAATGCAACAAATATTAAAATTACCGTTTCCAGTAATTAGGAACTTAGAAAACTTGCATAATCTCTCATTTAAAAGTATTAAACTACCATATTAATATATAGAGTTTCTTGTCAATCATAAAGATTGGACTTCTAATGATACCCACCTCCTCATAATCCCACAATGCTTGCTAAAGTATAAAACTACTTGGTGCTAGTGTATAGATTTTGAATTTTTCTTTACATATGCATAGAAATTTTTGACCAAATCTGAAAATGAGTTTTGAATTCGACCGTTACTACCTTATCTTTATATGTACTGCGACTTAGTATTAAGAGATAGTGATAGATATTGTTTGCATATACGATATATATTTTAAGTGCACTTTATAATTAATATCACAGGTTGCATGTGCTTTGAATTCTGTACCACAAGGACTAAAGTACAATTGTTTACTCATAACAAAGAGGACAAAAATAAATGGTTCACTTATATTACGGAAGAAAAAACGATTTTACTTTAATCAAATAGTGTGCACATGGGTCATTTTATGAGAGTTTAACTAATGTACAGACCCAAAACAATTTTACAACCATAATAGTTGTAGTGGAAGTAGGAATAAGGGCTTTTGTAGCAAAGCCATTCTCTTCAAATTTTGGAAGGATGTGCTTCATGGAGATTATCATCAAAGAAATTAGATTCTTGCATTTTTCCTTTTGAATCCAGTGAAATTCATTACCAATTATTCCCATCTTATAAAAACACAAAATTTCACTACAATATAGGTCCAACATTGGATCTCTCTCAATCCACTAAAGCATCATGTAACTAACACATTAACAGATTTGGCAGTGATACCACCATTCAAGTTCGTTTGGTCAAAACTAACATGCAAGCTAAATCCACTAAAACAACAAAATTCATTTTTTGTTTAAGCTGCAAAGGTTCTTGTAAAAATAAGTACTCTTAGATTAAGGAGAAAAAAATTGGACTTAGAAGATTACGGCAAAATGAAGCTAGGTTTTATAAGTACTAATATGAGAGGTAAACATTTTAGGCCTGTATAAATGCCATGTTTTAGTATACATAAATACAAAAATATATGTAAGCGTGTATAAACTATGAACATCAAATCCATTTTTCAAACATAGCAAGTAATAATAGGAACAATACAATGAATTCATATTTTATTTATTAGTAGTACCATATCACTTTTGAATGGTAGTTTTAGAATTTTCTAATGCATAACCTGAAGAGTTATCAAATATTTCATATACTTTTGAGTAAAATTACAACAATAACGCCATAAAGGCATATATCCTTTCCCTGAAGGAACTTCGAAATTCATTCCAATAAATCCATATTGGACTATTGAATGTAATATGATTATTATACCCAAACAAAGGCCAAAATTTAACCTTAAGCATGAGAAATCATCAATTTCACAAAAATATAAATTAAAGACACATGGTGTAACTGGAAAATCAAATTGAAGATTTTGAAGGCTATGTACTAATTTATATCTAAGAAAAACAGGAAAGGTAAGAAGTGCACAAAAATCATACAGTATAATAAAAAGGGTCTGGTCGATTAAAGGACCTTTTTCCTTGATGAACTCTTCAAATTTAAAATTTAGTATACTCATAGCAAGTGGTAAAAACACTTAACCACACCATGTTTGTTGTTCAGAAAGTACAAACCTCTAACTCTTCTTTTGGTCAAATAGAACCTTAAAGATGGTATGTTGCATAATAAAACCCCTGAATTAAAATATTGATGTAAATTCCACTTTAAAGTAAAAAAACATTGGACATAGAAGCAAAGTTACACCATAAAAAGAGGTTCAAATTTACAGTTAAGTTCGATGAACCCAATTTCAATTTCTTCAACTAAGTCCTTGAATACTGTCTGTAAGAAAATTAAAAATTATCGACCTAAAGATATAAACTCAGTTGCAGCGCCAAAATTAATATGCCCTTGCAATGCATAAGATAAAAGAGAGAAAAATGAGCAATACTTACAAAGAATACTTCATAAATCTCAATCTTGATTGATTTTCTCTTCCTTTTGGAAATCCTAGAATGCAAGAAGAATAGCATACAACATTGTTGCAGTAAGAAATAAGTCAACCAGTTGTCCATCTTGGATTATGGAAAAATCATAAGTAAAACAAACAATTCCATTGGCGGAAGAAGGAGATTGGTTGAATAAAGAGGAGGAGACAGAGGAAAGATTGAAGCTAGAAGCAGAATCAGGAAGATTGGAGAATGGAAACATCGAATGTTGATTTGAAGCAACTAAGGAATTTATCGTCATTGAGAAGAGTAGTAGTAGTGGCAGACCGATGGAAGAATGGAGAACGAGAAACATAACAGGGTACTAGCAAACGTGGGTGATTGTAATATGGGCAAAGGGAGTTACACAATTGTCCTCCATATATCAATATTATTTGCAGTACAATAAAGGGCTATTTTGGTAGTACCAAAAAGGCTTCACTTTGACCGCTTTGACTAGGTATTTTCTTTATAGGTATATATATTATTTTTACATTTATGCAATACATGTATTATGTATATATAAGTAAATTTTTATATTGTTTTAATACTTATTTAATAACAAGTTTATATATATACACACATACATATATTTGGACAGTATAAAATACATATAAGATAGGTTAACATATCCGCTGCGATGCAAATCCCAACATTTATATACGGGCATGTTATACCTTGCACGGATTGTTATGTTATACATGCACACACACATACATATATGTATATGATACATATGTGTATAATTATATTTAATTAAACATAAATTAAATAAAATTCAATTCATTATTTATAAATTACAATAAAATAAAAGATTTTATTTAAATTAAATTAAAAAAGGTTCTAAATAAAGTGGACTTCATAGGCATAATAAAGATCTAATAGGTAACAAATTTGAAATTCACCCATAACTTCCGCTACGGGCTGACCTAGTTCCAACAATGGTATCAGAGCCCAATAGTCTATGCGGTCTAATTAGTTATGTTAAGGTTAACTATTTAAAGCCTATCCATATAGTATAATGTCTAGAAAAGTAGTGTCTAAGCTTGAGTTTGGGTAATCTAGTACTCTGCCTTACCTGGCTACTAACTTGGCCCAAAATGACGAGATAAGCCCAAAAGGTTATCCTAAATAGAAAATGTCTAATTTTAATTGGGCCTCGGACTAATTTTTAAAATTGTTTGAAAATTTAAAATATAAGATTTTAAATTTAAAATAAGATATACGAATATTATAAAAGTTATAATTTAATAATTTTTCCAAAATGTTTGAAAAATAATAGAAATTGATTTTAAAATTTGTTAATAAAATCAATAAAATAAACTAATTAAATAAGTTAATTAATAAATGAATACAAGTATTTTATATTATGATATATGTTATGTTATTTTAAAATGTTTGAAATAGGTACATATGTATGTATATCAAAATTGATATAATTTAATTAAAATAGTTTAATTAAATAAATAAATTAATAGGTTAATTAATTAAATAATATACACATGTATATGATATATGTGTTATACTACAAAAGTTATAGTACATAATAATAAATGAAAACGAATGTTATATTAATATGAAATTAATTGAAATGTTAATCAATTAAAATTAATTAAACAAAGATTTGATTAATATAGTGTTATATATAAGACTATTATATAAGTAATATAAAATATAAGAGTTATATAATAATAAAACTTATATAATATGAATGTATAAATTAAAAATGGAACGGTAAAGAGACCCTAATTAGACTTAAGGAATAAATACATACGTAAATGTATTTATACCATGATTTTCGATGTGTTCGACACTGGGATCATGAGAATAATTCATAAGAATTATATTATTTCATAAGTCGATATCACTCAATATATACATTCATATATATATATATATATAGTAATATATATATATATGTATATGTATATTGAAGATTATGAATCTTCAGTATAATGTTGTCCTCTACCATATATACACACACACATATATATATGTATGTGTATATATATATATATATTAATAAATTACTTGCATACTCCTTAGTTGTTGAGCAAACTCAAGCTAGGGATGTTTTGTGTAGTATTATTAATATATTGGATAGATAAGGTAAGATAACTATATATATTTATTGAGCAAACTCAAGGTACATATACTATACATAGGCCGTCGCGATATAGTAGGTATGAGTGAATAATCTTTTTTGATTTTTTGAGCAGATTCAAGCTCAAAATGAGATTAGGTGTGATGACCTAGATTTCTAGACTTGTCAAAATCGTCGAAAATCCGCCGATTTAAACTACAAATGAAAACTACCGATTTAATACCTAATATTGTTTGATAAATATTTAACAATGCTAGATGCATAGGATACAAATTCAGTTTATACAACTTATCAGAGGAATTTATTAATTCTACAAGGTGTGTTTAATACATACCAAATAGCAATGTCTACAAATCTATCGCCGCACACTCTGATGAGAGAGGCAACAATATCCTTACCTGCGAACTCAATAAACATGTCAATACGGAATAAAATGATAAGAAAGAAAGGTACATGAATATCAGACAAATAACAACTCATAACAGATAAGCAGGAAAGGGTTATATTATTTTCGGAGCTGCATCATTACCACTTATGAGTACCTACATACCCCTATCTCATTGGGCACCTAATTAGATATAGGATCAAGCCAAAATGGTTCTCCTACCATAAATAGGACATATGGAGCCTACCATGCAACAAACAAATATGCAATTCTCTAATTACATACTTAGGCTTGATCTTCATGTATTGATTCTTCAAATCTAACTTCATTTTATTTAAAAGCTCTTTGAAAAGAAAAGTATCTCATAAGACCACGCCGCACATAAACACGAACGGGTTTTTACCTTATGATAAATTAAATCACTTTATATGTAAAATCATTTAATATTATTTTTAATGACATTCTTTGAAAACATTTGTAAATAAACTTATAAATCTTAACCGAAATGCTTGCATCTCACATTTCAAGATTTGCACAACTAAGTTCGTACGACACTTATTGGATATTGGATTTCCTACTGAATATCGAGGTAAGGGACTACCTCCCGTACAGTGCATTTCTAAAGGAATGCACCCGAGTCCCCTATGTTTGTCCTCATATGAATTAAGACCAACATATCCGAAAATATAATATACGAATCGCATCGAGTATTACATCACCCGGCCATTACCGATCTATCCAGGATCTTGAGCATACACCACATAATTTAAACCCGATGTTATAGCGGGTAGAAATTTTTATATCTAGAAAGGTGATTTTATATCCTAATGGTAACGATTACCTTTTACTATTCTCGGGTGTAAGGCCTTGAGGTAACGATTACCTTTTATATAGCACATATTCCACTTTGAATGTCACTTTGCCATTCCCCAATCACACAACTGATTTCTACAAACATATAACTTCTGAGCTCGTACGTCTTAAGAAATAGTGTTAAGCTAAGAGAAGTTGCCTTCTCTGCCACCAAACAAATGATATGTTCATAGAGATCAATCAGTATGATCTAGAAATGCAACGTCAGACATTCGTGCATACAAGTTGTCTAAGAACAGGACAAACCGAAGGCACTCCCCTACAACATCCCATCGGGCATTATCCCTAGGATTAGTAGCGAGTTAGTCTGTAACGATTCAAAATTTGATCACTTTAATTAAGGATATTTAAATTATTTGAAATATTAAAACATAGATTATTTTTCATATATAATCAAGTTTTAAGTAATGAATAATAATAATGAACTTATTTTGAAAAAATGTTCACAAAATACATACTTTGGAATTATATAAGCGCGTACCTTGTTATTAATATATATATATATATGATTTTTATTTTGAAATTATGGTAAATGAAATAATTTTACCTAGGATTACATTGCATAAAAAGGATATCTTTGAAAAATTTAGTATTGGATGATTAAAATCAAGTTAGGTAAATCTAAGTATAAATATCTTTTGATTAAAATTTCATAATTTGACTATAAGATGTTTATAATAACTATGATAGGATTAATAAGGAATGGAAACTAGATGGATTAAGGAATATATAGAAGATTAGAATTTTTGAAAAAAGAAGTTTTCAAAAGATTTGAATAATATATTTGGAATGTTTTCTTGACAAAGGATTTTGAAAGAATTTTGAAGGAGATAAAACATTTTGTTAGCAATCTTAATTTGTTTTCAAAGATTGGTTTGAGGGAAAATAACACCAAGTGCTTGGAAAATCCTTTCCCTTCAAAAGATTATAGTTAAGACCGATTTATATTAGGATATACCTAAGTAAATAAAATAATAATAGCTTGACATTTGAATGAGTTAGAATAAGTAAAATTCTTAGTGTCTATATCTAAGTGGTTGAATTTACATTTGTAGAAACCATATGGAAGAAAGTATTCAAAGGGTGAGTCATCACGAGCAAATTGAGGCAAAGAGGATAATCTCATTATCCTCTTCAACGACGAGGAAGAACCATTGAAGCAGTCACCGAGCAACGTTTGGCCTCAGATTGGTGACGAGTGTATCTCGTACACCAAAAGGGATAAAGATGGTCACCCAATGGCGGCAATGCTCATCCCACCCGCTACTACGGAAATAATCTTATATCCAGTGATGATAAGTCTGCACAAGCCGCAGAAGGAATATGAATAACAAATCTGGCTAGTTCTGAATTGGAACCCATTGCAGAATCTGAATCTATGAAGGAGGAATCAGAACTAATGGAGGAGGAATGCAAACCCAAGGAGGACCTATAAACTATAGTATCAGACCATAGTAGCTTAAACAGCAATGTGATTTAGGAAATGGAAGGAGAACACGTTATCTGACGAGAAGAATCATCCAGTTCTTACATAAACTGGGATGAAATGGAAAGAGACAATAAGGAAATATCTAAGGAAGAAGCTAAAGTGTTTCAAAACCCATGGAAGCTTGAAATGAAAGGACTCGAAGAAATAGCAGAAAGTGAAGCAATGCAGGAAGTACATGTTGGTCTCGGTCACGTTCCATGGAACCAGCCATGGCTACCTTATGTTGAAGAAGAGATGCAGCAATTAGGAGACAGAAATGATGTGAATGACGAGCATGAGAGTGTTAAAGAAGAGATTGGAGAAGTTATGATAGATTTCAGATATTGGGGCACCACATCGACCACTGATTCAGAAGAATGAGGAAGATAATGAGTATGATGATTGAAGGCAGTTTCTATCTATCTATTTAGTATATCTATATATTGCTTATGTATGATGTAAGATGAGATATTGTGCTGGTTAGTGATGTATAATATTAGTGTTATACATCCTACTATGTATCTAGATGGGAGTTGTATGTTTAAGTTATGACCTGTGTCGAAATTGGAATGTCAATGTGAATTATGAAGGGTAGATATGCTATTTCATTTTGAACTTCGTTCATTGCAATTACATAAATCTTTTAAATAAATCAATAAGAATTCTTGATTAAAGAAGAAAATTTTAAGTGGACAATTTTCTTTTGAACTCGAAACGGAATTTTGTCCTAAAGATTTTGAAAAGGATATATTTATATATACATGTAAAGGAAGTTTTGATTAATAAAGAGGTATTAAATAAATAAGTATTGACTAACAAAGAAGTTTTATTAAATACAAAAGTATTGTAATTAATATTGATTTAAAAGAAGTAATGAAATAAAATAACAGGTGTATTATAATAAAAGGTAAGTTATCTTTTAACTTGAATGATTTCTTGGAAAGATTATAGAATGAGTGTGGATTGTTTCGTCACACGATTCTGATATGAGATTCGAGTGCGGAACTTTGAGGTGTTTACACTAGTACGAAAAAAGGATTTGTCACTCGATTTTTGACAATGAACATGGATGAGGATTTGTGGTTGGATACTTATGTTTCCTATTATAGATTAGAGCTTTGTGAGGAAAACAAGGGTTTTAATCAAGAAGCCTGATCGGAGTCCACACTAGAGGATCGGGGGATCAATACTAGTTCGGAAGTAAAGTTATGTATTTGAATAGTAGATCGAATCAAATATTGCGCACGGATAATCTATATACATTATATAAGTGTAAGTTTTAGAAATAAATATTTTGGCCAAACAACTTTGGATTTTGTGTTGTAATTTCGAGGACGAAATTCTTTTAAGGGATTAGTATGCAACAACTCGAAATTTGATCACTTTAATTAGGGATATTTAAATTATTTTAAATATTCAAATATAGATTATTTTTCATAAATAATCAAGTTTTAAGTAATGAATAATAATAATAAACTTATTTTGGAAAAACGTTCACAAAATATATACTTTGGAAATATATCGATAAAATGGCCGAAAACTGTTTTATCAATAAACAGCTCTATAATCATAAAATGCCGCACATAGGCTAGATATATACACTTATTTTTATAATTTAACAAGAATATGATATAAAATTATTTATTTTACTTTTGGGAAATTAAAAGTATTTATGCCATCATCAGTATTGGCTTTATGTTTACTAATTGATTTATTGAACTGAGATTTAATGATTTAATAATTATTTTAATTAGTTTAATAATTGTTTAAAATAATTATAATTCATTTTAATTATTTATGAAGTGATAATAAATAATTTATAATAGTTTTATAAAGATATATAATTGGTTTGAAAATATAAAGAAAATTGATATCACTTTATCGGTATAATAGCAATTTTGTAAATAATTGTTAATATTGATTTATATGATTTTATAATTAAAAAAAGATCATTATTATTAATTAAAAATGATTAAAAATTTATTTTCAAATTTTGTTTACATATATATGTAATTTAAATTATAAGTGAAAATGTGACCGGTAATTGGTTTCCTGATTTTCAGCGGTTTAACGAACGAAAATTGTTCAAAGGTTGTTGCAGCCGTATTTATAAGTCATGTGTACATATATAACATACATATGGACACTTTAACTTGCACATGAACATATATACATACACACACACTACACACACATTTATATTTATATAAATATTTAAAGAAAAATCTAAGATATTTTTCATTTACTTACTCTTTAAACTTCCTAAGTCAACTCTTACACACTAAAGTACACACACATGGGCTAGCACATTGAAGAGAGGACATGAGGGGGTGGTCGTGTAAAATGAGGTGATGGGAGGTGTGGTTTGAGGGTAAAAAGGTAATTATGTGTTAGGATATTTTTGCTTAAGATTTTTCTATAAATACCCACCCTTCTCTTCATAATTTCCTACCACTCTCTTCATTCTTCTTCTCCACTTTCAAACTACTTTCATGGCTTCTATGCTTAGCAAACTAATGAAGAAAAATAATTAAAAAAAGAAGTTATATTAGTATATTATATGTATTAGTAAAACGATTCCGAAACCATTTCAAAACTCCTCCTTTCTCCCATCAAAACCTACGGCCACACTTTCCTTCACCCTAGGCCAAGCCATCCACCACCCAAACCCACGGCCATGAGCACCCAAGGCCAAGGCCGAGCTGATTCAAAGCTTAGGAGCTCGATTCCATAGTGCTTAAAGCAATCGTAGCGAAACTATAGCCGATTCAAACGTAGTTCGAGTCAAAATGAAGGTGAGAAACTCTAATTTTTATGGCTATTTATGATGACGATATGATCTTGTAATGGATGTTTACTATGCTTTGATCATCAAGTTTGGTTGCTGGAAATATTATCGTTTGACGTGTAAAACAAGTCACGTTAAATACATGTCGAAAATCACAAAGGAACTCACTTTCCTTAATTTAATAAAATGGTGAATATGAAATGTTAAACCTCTTTGAAAATGATTTAATAATATTTTATAAATATTTAAAAGTGTTTCGACAAAGTTTAATGAAGATATGAAAATTCGGTTAAAATAGGCGCGTCGCGTAACAGTAATTCGCGATTTTGCGTCGTAATAGTTTAAATTCATTTATACGATGGATTTGGAGTCGGATTTCTTTAAAATAAGAATTTTCCAAACTCTTATAATCATAGTTTTCAAAAAAAGTAAATGATCGAGATCTGGTTTAATAAATTTTGAAATATAGCAAAACAAGTTTTCGAAATAATCGTGGTTTTGCAGTTTGAAATCCAAAAATGGATTCTTTAAAATTTACATTTTTAAATTCTCTAAAAATGTGGAAAAACCTTTATTATATATTAAAATATTTTAAAAGAGATTTGAGTTATAAATATGGATTTCCAAATGATAGAAAAGTTATTTTAACCAAATAAGCTTTTAAAACACTATTTGCAGCACTTTTTAATAACTTCTACAAACAATGGTTTTAACTTAATTATTCTTTCCCGAATCTTTTGTAAACCTTTTTAAATAAATAGTTAAGTAATTTAAATATGACTAATAGGTTTAAAAATGAGTATGCGGAAACAACTAGTACATTTGTTCCATTTGTGAGTATCATAGAAAATCTGATCAAAGAATGGAACGGATCGAAGAGAAAGCTCAGATGCTCTAAAATAATTAAAAGTAAATTAAGTATGTTAAAAGATTTAGGGTCGATCAAATATCTTGACCACCTTATGGGTGACTGAGAGGTAGTCACTAGGCTTGCGTTTAGGAAATCTGTTGACTGCCCTCCCTAGCTACCCGGACTAGCCCCGACGAAGGGGACAGTAAATTTGATTTACTCGGATCAAAATTCCCAAAGTATAAAAGATATAATTTTCCAAATTCAAACAACTTGGATTAAATAGAAATAATCTTTTTATACTTGGTATTAAATTCCGAGGGGGGAATCCATACTATCCGTGATAATTTAAAAGGTGATCTCCTCGTTATTCGATGGATAGTAAATGTTGAATACGAAAATTGATATTGAGTAGAGTTAGTATAATTTTCATGATCCTATTTACTCAATATTGTTTTCTAAAATTATTTGGTTATTCCAAAGTTAATGAAAGGTTTAATGATTCCGTATATACCAGAAAGAATGTTTTAAAGATACACATCTCTAGAAGATATTTTGATTAATCAATCAAAGAATAATTCCCTATTCACTTAACTTCTTTTTATCGATGATTTGTCCGAATGAACTGGGGTCGAATTTGAGCGATTCCTATCTGAAGACCACTTCGAACCAATTTAGATATTCAAAGTGAAGATATGGAATGATAGTAAAGGAATGAAGGGATGCTTATCACTGACCCTCCAGGGAAATTTCCCATATATATGTGGCAGTAGTTCTTTATTTGATATCTTCGCTGCAAGGAATTCTCGCTACTAATTCTAGGGGTAATCCTCGACAGGATGTAGCAGGAGAGTAATTTTGGTTTATCCTGTTCCTGGATAACTTGTATGGACGAATGTTTGACATTGCATTTCTAAAATGCACGTATATCTGTTTGGTGGTGGAGAAGGCAACTTCTCTTAGCATACACCCTTCTGTAAGACGTACGAGCTTAGAAGTTGTACATATGTGGAAATCAATAGTGTGTGATGGAATTGGAAATATGGCATTCAAAGTGGAATGTGCTAGGTGAAAGGTATTCGTTACGTCAGGCCTCATCACCCGGCAATGGCTTAAACAGGGTACGCCGTAAGGCTATGTGGTTCGCAACCATTAGGGTATGATCATCACGTTTCTAGATTACTCATTATATGTCTAGTATGTGGTGTATACTATGGGATCCCGGATAGGTCGGTTACAAAAGGGGTGATGACATATTCGGTTTCTATCCAGGCCATGTCTGAATACTAAAAAAGGATAAACCGGCCTTGCCAGATGCGGAGGATTGTTTGTGTATCCTCGGTACATCCCTTTAGAGTTGTACTGTGAAGAAGGTAGTCCCTTATCTTGTCATTGTATGGAAAAGCATTCTCCAATAAGTGCCTTTGGACTTAATTGTAAACCTAATATGCCGTCAAATTTAACCAATATAACAATTTCGGCTATTTTAATATGTTTATTTGAAAAATGTTGTTCAACGAATGTCATTAAAAGTAATATTCCTAGATTTTGCAAAGCAATTGTTCTAGCTATCATAAGGTAAAAACATGTTCCATGTTTATGTGCGGCGTGGTTTTATGATATACATATAATTATTACAGAATATGCGAAGAGCGACATATGAGGATGCCCCATTGGTAAATCAGAGTATATAGGTAGGAAAGAAAACAATTTGCCTTTACAACAAAACATACAGCAAAAATAAAAGAACTCTAATAACTATCCTGCCTGTTGCACGCCCTCGGAAGCTTTTATTCATCTAAAAGAACACCTGGAAACCTTAAGTCTCAATATACTCAAATCAATTGAGTACCCGAGAGTTTAAGGGGAAAATAAAAACTTCGAGTCATACATAAAGCCTGGTATGCATAATAATTCACTATCTCAAACCATTAAGATATCTAGTGATACCACACCGCTTAGCGGAACGGGTTTTCCCCTCACTGGTATACTAAAACATTTATAAAACTAAATATTGTGCTCCTACATCCACAACGGTTAAACATAGTATTTCTAAACATTATGACGATATGCAAAACAAATAAATCAATTCTGGATTACCCATCCCCATTCATTCTGACTATCTGTCTTAATTATACTAGGGTTATTATTAACCTGTTAAAATGTTAAGGACTATCTGTCCAATTACTTAGTTTTCATGGCATCACTAAGAACCTATTGGTAACTCCAATATCTTATTTTTTATTCTATTTTTCATGGGCTGACTAGAAACCTATTGGCTGACTGCCAATATCTTAATTCAGATATAGTTTTCATGGGCTAACTACAAACCTACTGGCCTCTGCCAGTATCAAATCATAGTTTTCATGGGCTAACTATGAACTTATTAGCCACTGCCAATATCGTACAGTTTTCATGGGCTTACTGCAAACCTATTGGCCCCTGCCAATATCTTTATTTAAAAATTTAACATCTGTTAAGTTATATTCACTACTGGGTCAACCTAACTGGTTATTCTGCCCTTTTCCAAAATACAATTATGGGTTAATAACAAAGTGAATAAAATTTTTAAATCTTTATTTATGCCATGGTTATTTCTTTAAATTGAGATTGGGTTTATGTTTTGAAATCATAAAAACATCTCTTTCGAAACTTCTGGATAGCCTCTTTCGAAAGCAAAGGCTTCTTTTCAAAACATTATATGCATAACTTTCGAAGCCCTTAGAAAATATTCTCTTTCGAAATCTATTATACCTTTCGATGGTATCACATCATCTTTATAAAACATAAAGCTTCGAAACAAATGAAAGTACCCCTTTCGAAAACATTGGGTTTAAATCTTTAAAACATCATTTGGGTCAAAATGGTTATATAAGAAAGCAACTCTTTCGAAACCAACAAAAATTTAATTTAAGGGAGAAATTGATAGTGTCAGAACAATCTTAGTTGAAAGCAAAACTTTTAAACAAAAACTTTGATGGACAGATTCAAAACCCCTTTTCCGACTCCATCACCTTCGAAACCCCAACCTCTTCGAAAGCATTCAGGAATAAGCTTAGGTTAAAACAGAAGTAACCCCTTCGACAACATAGATGACTTCAATGCAGTAGAAAGGGATTTAGCGGCTTGGTCTCGACTCGTAGTAACCGGTCCTTTCGAAAGCTTCTTATTTAAGGAAAAAGGTACTCTTTCGAAAGCAATTACTTTAACACAACAAGACAACATTCTTCAAAAGCCAATTATAAAATCTTTTTAAAAGCATAACTTTCAACTGTTTTGAAGGCTTTTAGGTAAAACTAGGCAAGGCTTTAACTTTTGAAAACAAAGCAGGGTTTCAACCCTATCAGAAGCTACCTTTTCGACACTATGGCTTCCGCCTTCCTTCCAATCCATTGCATACCATCTAAGTGATACCTTGTGTATTGGTTTCGACTACATAGGTTTCGATTATGTTGGTTTCGACTGTGATGAGGCAAAATCAAAGGAGTCGAAAGGTCCTTACTAATTAGGGCGGAACACCTTTTTCTGGTTTAAAGGCAGAATTATAGCACTTTTAGTAATTACTTTCTAACAACTTGCCTATTTGCAAACTATTGATTGGTTGTTATAAAATCTTTTCAAATACTTTACTTTTAAAAATGCCACATTAACCCAGATCCAAGTTAAAGGAAATTAACATTAAAACTTTTCCATATAACCAAAAATCGACATTTGCTAAAAAGCCATTCTTTCAAAATAATTTATTTCCCCTAGAAAATCAATTGGAAAAAATCCCCAAAAATCATAGAAAATCGATTTCGTCATGTAATCAAACATATTAAAATTTTAGATCCAATTTCTTCCTGAAATTCTTGAAATAAATTTTAAACCCAATTCTATCATATTTTTCATCAAAATTTATAATAAAATTTCCATAGCTTGGAAAATTCTAAAAATTAAAATCCATCTCCAAAATTATGTTTTACTTAACATAAAACTTTTCCACGATAATCTAAAATCATAAATTCTCGGTTTTATACTAAAACCATACAAATTCATATGCCTATGAATTAAAACAAATCATTATAATATAACTTAAGCGTATCATCATCCATTTCAACACAAAAACGAATTTAAATCATAAGTTCGAAACCATATAATCATGGAATAAAAATAGAGATGATAGAAGATTATTATTCACCTTATATTTGATAAGGAACTTGAGATTTGGTGTTGATTAATCCTTCCTAGCTTGATTATTAGCTTTAGATTAAAATTCCTCTTTTCCTCCTTGATAATTGCCGGTTGTCTTAGGGTTATTTGCGTTTTTGATCGTGAGGAAAATGAAACGTGGATGGACAAAATGAGAAGTAATAGCCGTGCAAAATAGTAAGGAGGCTATTTTACTAATACGCCCATGTGTAACTAAATTAGCCCTTAAACCAAATTAAAGCCCATTTATCTTGTTAATAAGCATGGCCCTATTATATAATTTATTCAAATCCCAATCTCCTTATCATCATTATTATATTTAGTTTATCTAATTAAATCTTCTGAATAATATTACCAAAAATTAGGGATGCTACAGGCTCCCCCTTTAAAGAATTTCATCCTCGAAATTCAATAAGGACCAAATACTAAACATAGCTATCATCTATAACAACACCTAACAACCATACTAGTCTAATTGACTAGCAAATATCTATATAAATCTAATATAGACATACCCTCAAAGCAAGTCAGGAAAAGTTTCTCTAATCCTGTCCTCTATCTCCTAAGTACAGTCCTTCTCATTGTCGCTTCACTGAACTTTCACCAACTTGGTTGTCTTGTTCCTTAATCTCTTCTCATCTCTAGCTACAATCCGAACTGGTTGTCTAACAAAAGTCAAATTAGGCTCTACCACTAAGTCATCCAACCTTGTTAGAGGTATAGTAGTCTTTGGATCATGCACATATTTGCGAAGATGAGATACATGAAATACATTATGGATACCTGCCAAACTGCTCGGCAACTTTATTCTGTATGCGAGCTTTCCAATCCTCTCTATAATCTGGAATGGACCTACATATCTTGGGGCTAACTTACCTGACTTTCCAAATCGTACCACACCCTTCATAGGTGATACCTTAATGAAAATTTATCTCCAATTGAGAATTCTAGGTTCTTACGCCTCTTATCTGCGTAACTCTTCTGTCTGAACTGAGCTTCCTTCATCGTACCTCGGATTAACCAATCTTTTCTGAGCCTCTCTAACCAAATCTGGACCTAAGACTAATTTGTGTCCAGTCTCGCATGGCCTCCCATACAAAGCTTCAAACGATGTTATTCCTATACTAGTCTGATTGTTATTATTATAGGAAAACTCAACCAATGTAGGTGATCTTCCCAAGATCCACCAAAGTTCAAAACACAAGCTCTCAATAAATCCTCGAGTGCCTTATTGACTCTTTCTGTCTGCCCATCTGAGGGTGATATGCAGTACTCATATTAAGCTTGGTACCCATTACTTCCTGTAGACTCTTCCAGAATTCACTAGTGAACAATGCATCTTTGCCACTAACTATACTACTAGAAACTCCATGTAGTCTAACTATGTTTTTCAAGAACAACTTAGCTAAAACAGGTGCCATTATGGTTGACTTAATCGGAATAAAATGGGCACTCTTAGTCATTTTGTCCACTATAACCCATATACTTTCATTACCTCTATTTGACCTTAGCAACCCATCTATAAAATCCATGGATGTCGAATCTCATTTCCAAACTGGAATCTCTAAAGGTTGTAGTAACCCACTCGGTTTCTGATGTTCAGCTTTTACTTGTTGATAGTTTGCACACTGTAAAACCCACAAGCCAAATCCCTCTTCATGCTTTCCCAAAAGAAGCTCCTCTTTATATCCCGATACATCTTGGTTCCTCCAGGATGAATTGTAAACTTGGATCGATGACATTCTCCAAGAACTTCTTTCCTTTAGTCTTCCACATTTGGAACACACAACCGTCCCTTCTTTCTTAGCCACCCTCTCTTGTCAAGACTAAATTCCTTTAAATCATCGATCTCTGTTCTAACCTCAAGTCTTCTGATGCTCTCAGCTAATACTGGATCCTCCTTCTGCTTAGAAGCAATTTTCTCAATCAATACCGGTCAAACTTCTAAACAAGACAACCTGGCGGTACTCTGACTAGAACCAGCAGTCGATCTTAATTGCACACCACAACTGACCAAAGCTTCTAAATCTCTCCATTTCGTCAACATAGCTAACACCACATTTTGATGTTTCCTGCTAAGGGCATCTGCCACCTTATTACCTTTCCCAAAAGTATATTTTATGCTAAACTCATAAGCAGCCGAAAACTCCATCCACCTCTGCTGTCTCATATTCAACTCCTTCTGAGAGAATAAATACCGTAAAGACTTATGATCGGTATATAACTCAAATCTCTCCCCTAAGAGATAATGCCTTCAAATCTCCAATGCGAAGATAACAGCTGCCAACTCCAAATCATGAGTAGGATATCTAACTTCATACGCTCTAAGCTGCTTAGATGCATAGACAATGACTTTACCATTCTGCATCAACACTGCTCCTAATCCAGTTCCACATACATCCGTATACACCACCAAACCTTGGTTACCATCCAGAACTACTAACACGGGCGCATTAGTCAACAAATGCTTTATCTTAAGGAATGCCTCCTCACATTTGCCAGACTAAGCAAATCTCACTTCCTTCCCGGTTAGCTTAGTTAACGATGCTGCTATCCATGAGAAATCCTTAATGAATCTCCGATAGTAGCCAGCAAGTCCATGAAAACTCCTGATCTTGGTCACCGTCTCTTCTAATTATTCACAACTTTGATCTTATCTGAATTAACTGACAATCCTTTCTCTAAAACCATGTGACCAAAAAACATTACCTCTTTCTTCCAGAAATGACACTTGGTAAACTTTGCCTTTAGCCGATTCTGCCTCAACGTCTCAAGTATTACTCTAAGATGAACTTCATGTTCTCCCTCATTCTTAGAGTATACTAGGATGTCATCTATAAATACTAGTACAAACCTATCTAAGAACTCTCGAAAAACTTGGTTCATAAAATCTACGAAGAAAGCATGTGCATTTGTTAATCCAAATGGCATCACCAACCACTCATATGAACCATATCTAGTTCGAAATGTTGTCAAAGGAACACTGTCCTCCGCCAATCTAAACTGATGGAAACCTGTTGCTAAATCCAACTAGGAAAACACTCTGGCTCCACTTAACCGATCAAATAGATCATCTATCCTTGGCAAAGGATACTTATTCTTAATTGTCCTTTCGTTTAACTTTTGATAGTCAATACACATCCTTAACGACCCATCAGGTTTCTTCATGAACACCATGGCCGCTCCCCAAGGCGAACTGCTTGGTCTAATAAAATTCCTTTCCTTCTAAATCCACTAGCTGCACCTTTAATTCCTTCATCTCAGTTGGTGTCATCCTGCTAGCTACTCTACTTACAGGTTCAGCACCTGGCACAAGATCTATTCTAAACTCAATAGCTCCTTTCGAGGGTGGTCCAGTAACTGGCTCAAAAACATCTGTAAATCCTCTTACTACTAGAACCTGACTTAACTCATTTCCTACCTCCATAGCATTAAGCATAGGACTAACACTACGGTTAGTATTTTCTACTGAGAATATCACTCGATTATGACTATCTGGGTGTCTCAATGATATTTCCCTATCCCGATAAAATATTCTAGCTGCATACCTACTCAACCAGTCCATACCCAAAATGATCCGGAAATCTACGAAATCATCACATACAAACTACATGCAAACTTATGACCTAACAAATCAAGTTCTAACTGGTCACATCTTAACCCTAGAATTGCATACCCTTTTATAGGATTCGCAACCCTTAAGGTAGTAACAAGGTAGGTGTGTTATAAGCATAATCTATCAACCAAACACTAAGATATAAATGAACGCGATGCACCATAATCAAAAAGTACTCTAACTGAAATACTCTGAATCAAAAGCGTACGTTCCATCACAGTCTTTCCCTTATCTACTGCAGTAGGCCTAGCTGGTCATATAGCAAAAACTTTTCCTCTATCCTTCCTAACTAGCTCTGGACACTGATTCTTGTCATGGCCCAACTTGATCATAGGTGAAGCATTTCACATTCTTTTTAACTACAGCCATCCTCCCATTTCCTAACTGGCATTCATTAGCAAAGTGACCCTTCTTGTGACAGTTATAGCAAACAACCTTAGCCTTTGACTTCTTGGTAGAATCTCCCTTATGGGTCTCCTTCTTTTTAAAGAATTTCCTCTTCTTCCCTTGAGAACCCTAGGTTTCCACTGGATTCTCTTTAGCCAAATCGGCAAGTAACTCCTCATGGCGAATAGCCATCTCCACTATATTGCAAGGATCACGGACATGTGTCATGGTCATCCTAGCAAG
Organism: Allium fistulosum; assembly: GCA_030737815.1. Taxonomy (NCBI): domain Eukaryota; kingdom Viridiplantae; phylum Streptophyta; class Magnoliopsida; order Asparagales; family Amaryllidaceae; genus Allium; species Allium fistulosum. The sequence continues at coordinate 83,197,717 of CM060903.1, forward strand.
TTCGGGCCTCAGTCCCCGTATGAACTTCTCATTCCTTTTGATGTCAGTGTCTATAATAGCATATCCATATCTAGACAGCTCTTCAAACTTAATAGCATACTCAACTACTGACATCTCTCCTTGTACTTAATCCATAAATTTCCTCATCAGCTCAGACTTAACAAACTCAGATACAAACTTTTGCTCAAATCTCGTATTAAAATCATTCCAAGTTAACTTCTCTTTCGGCACTTCGACGGTAACACTATTCCACCAGTGCAGTGCCGACCCCTGCAACTGTCTAGAGGCCAACCTCCTCTTTTGTCCATTATTCAGACTCAAATCAATAAATATACGCTTATAATGCAATAGTCAATTCTGAACTTCTATGGCACTCTCCGTTCCCAAGAATGGCTTCCCACCAAAACTGGTGTAATCTTTACTCAACAAAGCAATATTCCCAACTGGAGCCATAGGATTAGCTCCTCCTCCATTTCCAGCAGCAGCTCCAGCTTGCATCAAACCGGCTAAGAACTAATACATAGCCCCCATATATACCGGTGGATTTCCAGCACCCACATTGGCTTCAGCATTTTGGTTGCTACCATTAGTCGATCGACCCGGGTTTCTCCTGGTAGAGGGTCGAGCATTTCCATTAGTTATGGTGCTTTCTCCATCGAGATTTCCTCTTTTGTTTCCTGCTTCCATATCTCCTTTCTTGTAAATCTGCATATGGGCCTTGGTAAGATACAAAAGGAGCGGGGGATACGTACTTATATATATAACTATATATAGTAATTACAAGTATGTTACTATAGCGTTAACCCAAACCCCAATCTTATTATCTAATTCATTGGATTACGTTTGGAAAATCTTTTAGGTTTAAGTTTCTTTTAAAGTTTCATAAACCTATGCTCTTATACCAACTTGTAACATCCCCCTGTTTGGAGGCCCAAAACAAACGGCTACAGATGCTGCAACCATCCATAGTTATTAATCCTCGGCGACCAAACACGGCGATATTGGATACATTGATACACATAAACACAAGAATATAGAGAAAAAAATTAAATACCAAACAAATTGCCACATTACATTTCAAAATATTCCAAATTGATTACATAAACCTAATTCGCAGACCACGTTCAGATAACATATAATTATTAAAAAATACGCCAAGAGCGACATATGAAGATGCCCCCTTGGTAGATCAGAGTATATCAGTAGGCAAGAAAACAATTTTCCTTTACAATAAAACACACAACGAAAATAAAAGAACTATAATAACTTTCCTGCCTCCTACACGTCATTGGAAGATTTCATTCGTCTGAAAGAACACCTGGAAACCTTAACTCTCAATCTACTCAAATCAATTGAGTACCCAAGAGTTTAAGGGGAAAATAAAAACTTCGAGTCATATATAAAGCCTAGTATGAATAATAATTCACCATCTCAAACCATTTAGATAGCTAGTGAGACCACGCTGCTTAGCGGTATGGGTTTTTCCCTCACTAGTATCCTAAAACATTTATAAAACCATATATTGTGCTCCTGCATCCACAATGGTTAAACATAGTATTTCTAAACATTATGACGATATGCGAAACAAATAAATCAATTCTGGATTATCCATCCTCATTCATTCTGACTTTCTGTCTCAATTATAGTTTCTAGGGTTACTATTAACCTGTTAAAATGTTAAGGACTATCTGTCCAATTACTTAGTTTTCATGAGATCTCTAAGAACCTATTAGTAACTCCAATATCTTATTTCTTATCCTAGTTTTCGTAGGCTGACTAGGAACCTATTGGATGATTGCCAATATCTTAATCCGGATATAGTTCATGGGCTAACTACAAACTTACTGGCCACTGCCAGTATCAAATCATAGTTTTTATGGGCTGACTGTGAAAATATTCGCCCCTGCCAATATCATACAGTTTTCATGGACTTACTGTAAACATATTGGCCCCTGCCAGTATCTTTAATTAAATTTTTAACATCTGTTAAGTAATATTCACTACTAGGTCAACCTAAATGGTTATTCTGCCCTTTTCCAAAATACAGTTATGGGTTAATAACAAAGTGAATAACATTTTTAAATCTTTATTTATGCCATAGTTATTGCTTTAAATTAAGATTAGGTTTATGTTTTGAAACCATAAAAATATCTCTTCAAAACCTCTGGATAGCCTCCTTCGAAAGCGAAGACTTCTTTTCAAAACATTATATACATACCTTTCAAAGCCCTTAGAAAATATTCTCTTTCAAAATCTATTATACCTTTCGATGGTATCAAATAATCTTTATAAAACATAAAGGTTTGAAACAAATGAAAGTACCCCTTTCGAAAACATTGGGCTTAAATCTTTAAAATATCATTTGGGTCAAAATGGTTATATATGAAAGCATATCTTTTGAAACGAATAAAAACTTAGGCTATGTTTGGTTTACCGTTTTTAGTTTTGAGTTTTAATCCATACAAAAATACGAACAACGCATGTATATTATGAAAAATGATCATTTTAGAAAACGAATTTAACACACAAAATAGAAAACAACTTTTTTTCATTTTTCGTGTTTTGAGAAAAACGGAAGCACGAACAACAATTCATCTTTCCGTCGTTCCTCCATCCACTTCGTGGTCCCCTCCAATCTTCCGTTCATCCTTTTCGACCTCCCTTCATTCTTCTCATATTTTGTAATTAATGTTGAAAACTCAAAACATAAAATACAAAATAAACCAACGACCCCTTAGTTTTGGGGAGAAATTGATGGTGTCAGAACCATCTTAGTCGAAAGCAAAACCTTTAAACAAAAACTTTGAAGGACAGAGTCGAAACCCCCCTTTCAACTCCATCACCTTCGAAATCCCAACCCCTTCAAAAGCATTCAGAAAAAAGCTTAGGTTAAAACAGAACTAACCCCTTCGATAACATAGATGACTTCAACACAGTCAAAAAGGGATTTAGCGGCTTGGTCTCGACTCGGTCAAAACCAGTCCTTTCGAAAGCTTCTTATTTAAGGAAAAAGGTACTCTTTCGAAAGCAATTACTTTAACACAACATGACAACCTTCTTCGAAAGCCAATTATAAAATCTTTTCGAAAGCATAACTTTCGACTGTGTCGAAGGCTTTTAGGTAAAACTAGGCAAGGCTTTAACTTTTGAAAACAAAGTTGGGTTCAACCCCATCATAAGCTACCCTTTCGGCACTATGGCTTCCGCCTACCTTCTAATCCACTACATACCATCTAAGTGATATTTTGTGTATTGGTTTCGACAACATGGGTTTTGATTATGTTGATTTTGATTGGGATGAGGTGGAATCAAAGGAGTCGAAAGGTCCTTACTAATTGGGGCGGAGCATCTTTTCTAGTTTAAAGGCTGAATTATAGCACTTTTAGTTATTACTTTCTAACAACTTGCCTATTTTTAAACTATTAATTGGTTGTCATAAAAACTTTTCAAATACTTTAATTTTAAAACTACCACATTAACCCTGATCCAAATTAAAGGAAATTAACGTTAAAACCTTTCCATATAACCAAAAACCGACATTTGTTAAAAAGCCTTCTTTGAAAATAATTTATTTCCCCAAGTAAATTAAATGGGAAAAATCCCCAAAAATCACAGAAAATCGATTTCATCATGTAATCAAACATATTAAAATTTTAGACCCAATTCTTCCTGAAATCCTCGAAATAAATTTTGATCCCAATTGTATCATATCTTCCATTAAAATTCATAATAAAATTTCCATAGCTTGGAAAATTTTGAAAATTAAAACTCATCTCCAAAATCATGTTTTACTTGACATAAAAATTTTCGATGGTAATCTAAAATCATAAATTCTCGGTTTATGCTAAAACCGTCAAATTCATATGCTTATGAATTAAAACAAATCATCATAATATAACTCAAGCATATCATCATCCATTTCATCACAAAAACGAATTTAAATCATACGTTCAAAACCATATAATCATAGAATAAAAATAGAGATGATAGAAGATTATTATTCACCTTAGATTTGATAAGGAACTTAAGATTTGGTGTTGATTAATCCTTCCTAGCTTGATTCATAGCTTTAGATTAAAATTCCTCTTTTCCTCCTTGATAATTGTCGGCTGTCTTAGGGTTATTTGCGCTTTTGATCGTGAGGAAAATGAAACGTGGATGGACAAAATGAGAAGTAATAGCCGTGCAAAATAGTAAGGAGGCTATTTTACTAATACGCCCATGTGTAACTAAATTATCCCTTAAACCAAATTAAAGCCCATTTATCTTGTTAATAAGCATGGCCTTATTATATAATTTGTTCAAATCTCAATCTCCTTATTATCATTATTCTATTTAATTTGTCTAATTAAATCTTCTGAATAACATTGTCAAAAATTAGGGATGTTACATTAGGTTTAGTTAGAAGAAATCTGAAAGAGCTCAGAGCATGGAGTTAGAAGATTCTTCAGTAGACTATTACCTCTTTTCACCTTCCTTGTGTACTATTGTATTCCGCATTTTTAAGGACATATATTTATAACTATCTATGTTTAACTTTGATAAATGTATTTAAAAATTCTACTGTAGAGGTATATATATTGAAATAATATATATTATTCCATTCGTGTGAGATTCTGTTCTGCCTTTATTTCATTCTTTCCCATAAAGAACCGCCTCTCCAGCACTTGAATTTATGGCACATAAATACCGAGAATGTATTAGTGTCGATTTATGAGGAACGGGAAGATGGTTCATCATATAGTCCTTGTATATGAAGATTTCAGAACGAAGGGACCACTGCTATTTATTTATTTCAAGGGGCCATTTCAAAATTATCAACAAGTAGTATTTCCGTTATGTAGAACCTCACTTTTAAAATCAAGGTCTTCAATATATCTTCTTTACTTTCGAATATGTAAATTGGTTCGAAGTGGTTTTCAGATAGGAATTACCCAAATCCGACTCTAGTTCCTTCAAACCAACTATCGATAAAAATATATTATAAAAGTAGGTGATTATCATTGGATTTATTCATTTCTTTTTATCGAAAATATCTTCGAGATATATATATATATATATCTAAAACATTCTTGTTGATATATACGGAATCATTAAACCTCTCTTTATTAAATTCTTTGGTTTAATTAAACCTTTTTTTAAAACTTAGAATAATTCCAAAAAATTTTATTTAAAATAATATTTCCAAATCATTTATTTAAATCTTAAAAAAGCCTTCTTATTTTCAAAATGTAACTTTTAAATAAGTAGAAAACATGTTATCTAAGATGGTAAATCCAAATTGTTTTAAATTTGAAAATTTTAATCTTTATACTGAACTCGTTTCCAACATTTCGACCTTATCTATCCCTCGCTTAGGGGAGGCCAGATGAGCCAGGGCACAGGTTGCTTCTGAACATCTTCCTGGTTTAAGCTCCTCACCCAGATCTCACAAATAGAAAATCAAGTGTAATCATCGGCTTACTAGAGCCAAGATTAAAACATTTGCTTATAACAGCTTTTCATTAATTCATTTTTTAAATTCTTTTAAATTTTTTATAAAATCTTCAAATCATCTTTAAAACTCTTAATTATTTATTTAAAAACATTTATAAAAGATTTGGGAAAGAATTGTTAAGTTTAAAACCATGTTTTATTTGTTATTGAAAATCGCTACAAATAGTGCTGCGAATAGTGTTTTTAAACTTATATTGATCAAAACGAATTTTCTATTATTTGAAAATTTATTTATATAACTCAAATCTCTTTTAAAACATTTTTAAAAATTTATAAATATTTTTCCATATTTTAAAACACTTAAAAATATAAATTTAAAGAAATCCCATTTTGGATTCCGAACTGCAAAACCGCGATTATTTTGAAAACTTATTTTACTTATATTAAAAAATATACTTATTGAAATCTCAATCATTTTCTTTTTTGAGAACTATGGATATAATAGTTCGTAAATTTCTTATCACAAAGAATTTTGAGCTATATCCACTTTATATACTCATTTAAATTTTATGGTACGAAATCATGAACTACTAGTACGCGACGCGCCTAGTTTTGACTTATTTTTCATTTCTTATTCAACCTTCACCAAATTTGTTTCTAGTGTTTATAAAACATTATTAAATCATTTAAACCATTTTCAAGAGGTTTAACATTTCATATATATCATTTCACTTATAAAAGAAAAGTGATTTCCTTTGTGATTTTCGACGTGTATTTAATGTGACTTGTTAATGAAATCAAACGATCATATTAAACTGCGAAACATGATTAACAATCATCACAACCAAGCATAGCAAACAATATTATATGATCCAATATATATAATAGTATAAATGGAGTTATCCCACCCATATTCAAGTCCAATTCTTCCTACCAATATTCAAACGAATCGACACTTCACAAAATCATCAATAAAACAACTCGACCACCCTCCTTGCCATCGGCCTTCCTTCCTTCACTACCAAAACCCATGGTGCAAAGGACCAAGGTCAAAGAGCTCGACCATTAGAAACAAAAGAGGTCATTAGTTCACAATATTTAGACCCGAAAATGAGTCATCTTCTCTCGGCTTTTTGATTATATTACACTCAAAATTTGGAAAAGTTGTCAACCATAAAGTTGTTGCAAATTCTTTTAACTGCTATTTAAAAAAATAATACTTAATTCTGAGTTGTTTTGAGGGAGATATGGTTAGAAGAAGAAGAGGTATTCTCGGATTCACAAAAATCAAACCAAAGAATGCCATGGAAAAAGAGGGGATTTTGATACAGATAGGCTCAAAACTGGAAGAAGTGGTAAACTTGAAAGTTGTAGCCACCAGAATTTCATATGATTTTAAGAAAAGAATTCTATATTTGGATCTATTTTGAGGATGTTATGATCAAAAGAAAAGGAGGTATTCTCGGCCTTAAAATCTGGGCCTGAAAATTCATTGAAAAGAAGTGGGTTTTTGACATAGCTAAGCTCAAAATGGGAAGAAGTGGTAAACAAGAAAGCTGTAGCCATTGGGATTTTACCTGGTTTGAAAAAAATAGTTTCTCCATTTGGTTTAGGTTTTGAGAAGTTATTGAAGATGGAAAATGAGCTAAGGAGGTGGGTATTTATAGGCAAGTTCATTAAAATATCCACAAACATCATCATGAGCTATCACCTCACCATCACCTCCACCACCTATCACCTCCCTCCTACACCACCCTAGGATGGCCATAAGTCACCTCAAGCGTGGGTAAGGCCATGTTTCTCCTTGGATGTGATATGTGATGAGACAAATGGTGATAATTACCTTAGATATTTTAAGCATTTCCTCTCTCCACCATCATTACCCTTATGCACACCTCCTCCTTCATTATCGCCTAGCACGGCCAAGTCCCCTCCACTTCCACCTAGGCATGGCTAGCATGACCCTTCCCATGTGCATGTGATGATGGTTGTACTTAGATGTGTAGTGTTGACTTAAGGTTGCTTAAGTGTTAAGGAGTTATTAAAATATCTTATATATTTTTGATTTTGTATATAATTCGTATATATGTATATATTGAAAGGGAGTGCGGATTAAGGATCTTAAGGCTAATTTAACACTAGAGGGGGGCTGAATAGTGTTTAATGAATTCTACGACTTATATGGACTAAATTAAAATTATGACACAAACAAATGCAGAACTTAATCATAGAACAATCACATAATCAAACACAGATGCAGAAAGTAAATAAAAAACAGTAAAAGGAAAGAACACACCGGATTTTATACTGGTTCGGAGTTATCCTACATCCAGTCCTGTACCAAGGCAGAACACCTCATACAGATATTTATTATACCAAAGTCGAGATTACAATCCTCAGTTTCTAAAGGCCTTGAGGTACCCTCCTGTCTCTCGAGTCCGAGGCAAACTCTCTTGATTTACGGGCCATAAGATTACCCAATTGATTTTCAGGAACAACCACACCTTATAGAGAGACTCGATAAACTTTTGATTACAAATTGATCCTATAACTCTGAACAGAACTTTGATCTTCATGAGAGGGCAGAGGATCAAACAAGAATGAGATTCTATTTTGATTCACTTGAGAATTCAACAGAATTTCGGAACGAACTTAAAAATATGAATATTTTAGAATATGGATTTGTGGAGAAGGAGTGAAGAAAATATGAAAAATAGTTAGTTAAAAAATTCGTTTGTGAAGGCTATTTATAGAGCACCAACAGTCATAACCATTCGTGAAGAGATTTAAACGAATAGACACTTCTTTTGAAAATTGAAACTTTTGAATTCAACGGCCACCATGTCGACATGGGGTATCCCATGATGTCGACATCCCTATGTTAAAAATAATATAAAATTTGTTTTTGAAAATGGTATTGAAATGAAAACAAAATGAAATGACTCTGGAGTAAAATAAACTAATTTTACTATGTTTTAAAACACAAAAACAAAGAATATTTAAGGCTAAAACATCTATTTGAAAATCGTTTGAAAAGATAATTTTGAAGGCTAAAATATTTTGAAAAGAAGTTTTGAAAATCGTTTTGAAAAACCATTTTGAGGTAGTTTTGCAAGCTTCTTCCTGTAGAATATCTCATCACATCAGGACTCGAGAACTTGTACAAAACTAGGATGTTCGTGGGTTTGTAAGCCACTTGTCGTAGGTTTCTAAGCTACTTGTCGTGGGTTTGTAAGCCACTAAGAAGGTAGAAATGGGTTCCATCCCAAATGAAATTCGGAATGAAGATTTCCATGCTATTATGAAGTTTTAACAATAAACTAGACACATATCTTGAAATCTTGATCTTGATACTCATGAGTCTTCAAACTTGATTTCTTCATTCTTGATCTTTATACTGTACAATCTTCAATAATCAGTACCTGCCTTATATATATCCTGCATAATAACATTCATATATATCTAGACAATAGTGTTAGTATATAAGTTATAATAAAATAAGTTACAAAGGTTATTGTCATCAAAACCACTATCTCCAGTTCCTAACAATCTCTCCCTTTTTGATGATGACAACCTTATAAAATATACTTACCACTTTGATCATACCATAACTCCCCCTTACACCATCAACTCCCCCTTACTCAAGCCTACTATTTTATATAACTTCTCCCCCTTTGTCATCAACAACACAGTAACCTATAAACCTTGAACTTAATAGAAAATGAGATAAACAAACATATGACATAAGAATAATAACTATCTATGAGTTAAATATAACATCCTAAGTTAAACGGAGTTCAAGATTTCATACACCAAAGATTGTTTATAGAAGAACATTAATTAAGAAAACACTTTATATACAAATTAACAAACTAATATACAATCAAGAAAGAGAAAAACAAAAAACGAAAAATGCTTAACAAGGACCCTTAACTATTGGTGATTTATGGACCGAACAATTTGGATAGTGGAGACAAAAGTTTCCACGTTGTTCGACCAAGTTCCCATTAGCGTCAAATAGGACCTCTCCAACGCAAATCACGCCATCGTCCATATGAACATCCGGATTCGGCAGAGGATGTTCTTCTTCTTGATCCTCTTGTGGTTCTTCCATAGGCTCTTCTTCTTCAGAATCCATGGCTTGTGTCGATTCTTCGATGACAATGGGACTGGCATGGTTATCCATAAGGAATTTTTGTAAATTCCTAAGAATTCTGCCTTGCCTATCTTGTTTTCTAGCCATTCGCAGTTGACTCGCTTGAATTTCCGTCATCATTTGAAGCAAATCTTTCATCTTCTCTTGTAATTTGATGACTCGTACATGTGTGGAACGTTGAAAAGGGCCAGAATTAGGAGAAGTGGGTGAAGAAGGTTCATTATTAGAAGAGGATGCCATTAATTTACTATTTTAGAAGTTTATTGCAGAGAATAGAACAGAGGAAAGGAGTAAAAGTCGAAATATATAAATATATAACAAGAGGGAAATTTAAATTTGAAAATCTCGGCCTGTATGTCGACATAGAGGGATGGGTCATGTCGACATGCCCAGTTCAATTTTTTTATATATTAATTATTAACTATACTTGTATTATTTATAATTTATATTTCAGTTAATGAACATATACCTAATTCTTTTCTAAATTTAGTAAAGTTTTGTTCATTTAATGGTTTGGTTAATATATCGGCAATTTGTTTTTCAGTATTAATATATTCAAGAGTTATGACTTCTTTACTTATATTATCTCTAAGAAAATGATGTCTAATATCAATATGTTTTATTCTAGCAAGATGAGTTGGATTTTTAGATAAGTTTATTGCATTAGTATTATCACAATAAATTGGTGATTTAGTTATAGTTAATCCAAAATCTTTTAAAGTTTATTGCATATATATAACTTGAGAACAAGCCAAAGCAGCAGATATATATTCTGCTTCAGTTGTTGACAAGGATACAGTGTTTTGCTTCTTACTAAACCAAGAAACCAGAGAATGTCCTAGAAAGTGACAAGTTCCACTTGTACTTTTTCGGTCTGATTTACAACCAGCGTAATCAGCATCACAATATGAAATTAAATTAAATACATCATTTTTAGGGTAAAATAAACCATAATCTAAAGTGTGTTTTACATATCTTAAAATTCTTTTAACAGCTTTTAAGTGAGTTTCTTTAGGTTGAGATTGGTACCTTGCACAGAGACAGACACTATGCATGATGTCAGGACGACTTGCTGTTATATAAAGCAGCGAACCAATCATTCCCCTATATAATTTTTGATCAACATCTTTTGATTTATCTTCTTTACTCAAAGCTACATTAGTTTTCATTGGAGTTGGTTTCCCACTAGAAGTGGTCAATCCAAATTTATTAATTAAATCCTTGGCATATTTTTCTTAACTAATGAAAATTCCTTTATCTAATTGTTTGATTTGAAGTCCTAAGAAGAAGCTTAGTTCTCCCATATGACTCATTTCAAATTCTTTAGTCATTATATTTGAAAATTCTTTATTCATTATGTTATTAGTTGACCCAAATATTATATCATCTACATATATTTGTACTAATAAAATATCATTTTTGTTTCTTTTAATAAAAAGAGTTGTATCTATTTTACCAATTTCAAAACCAGATTGTAGTAAATAAGATCTTAGTCTTTCATACCAGGCTCTAGAAGCTTGTTTCAGACCATATAAAGCTTTCTTTAATTTATATACATGATTTGGAAATTCATTATTTTCAAAAAGTGGAGGTTGTTCAACATAAACATCTTCTTTTAAAAAACCATTAAGAAAAGCACTTTTAATATCCATTTGATATCACTTGAAATTATTGTAATTTGTGAAAGCAAGTAGAATCCTGATAGCTTCTAGTCTTGCTACGGGTGCAAAGGTTTCGTCATAATCAATTCCATCTTCTTGACAATAACCTTGCGCGACTAAACGAGCTTTATTTCTCACGACCTCACCGAGTTCATTCGTTTTATTTTTATAAACCCATTTTGTTCCAATTATACTTTTATCCTCAGGTCTAGGAACAAGTTCCCAAACATCATTTCTGGTGAACTGATTTAATTCTTCTTGCATAGCAAGAATCCATGAATCATCAGATGATGCTTCCTTTGGATTTTTAGGTTCAATAGTTGATATAAAAGCTACATTACTCATACTATTTAGTTGATTTTTTGTTTTAACTATAGATTCAATATTTCCTAGTATATTTTCTACAGGATGATCTTTTAATAGTCTAATTCTTTTATTAGGTTGAATAATTTCACAATTAGTTTCATTAGGTTCATTATTTAAAGTTACAAAATCTTCTTCATCTTCTATTTGCACAGTATCTTTAAAAATTTCATCAAAAGATACATGCATTGTTTCTTCAATAGTGTTAGTTCTTAAATTATAAACTCTAAATGCTTTACTTCTATTAGAATATCCGATAAAGATACCTTTGTCGGATTTAGGTTCAAATTTATCTAAATTATCTTTTGTATTAAGAATAAAACACTTACTACCAAAAACTTTAAAATAAGCTACTATGGGTTTCTTATTGTAAAGTAATTCATATGGTGTTTTATTAGTTAATGGTCTAATTAAAATCCTATTTAATATATAACAAGCTATAGCAACTGCTTCATCCTAGAAGTTTTTAGGTAAGTTACTATCAGAAAGTATTGTTCTAGTACACTCTTGAATCGTTCTATTCTTACGTTCTACCACTCTGTTTTGTTGTGGAGTTCTTGGAAAAGAGAAATTATGAGTGATTCCTTTTTTATTACAGAAATTCTCAAAAAAAGTATTTTCAAATTCTCCACCGTGATCACTACGAATAGTTTTTATTTTTAAAGAAAATTGATTGTGAATTCTTTTAGCAAAATTCTTAAATAATTCAAAAGCATCACTTTTAAGTATAAGAAATTTTTTCCAAGTATATCTAGAATAATCATCTACAATTACAAAAACATATTTATTGTGATTAATTGATTGAACTTGAGATGGACCAAATAAATCTAAATGAAGTAATTCTAGAGGTTTAGAAGTGGAAATCATATCTTTTAATTTAAATGAACTTTTCTTAAGTTTTCCTAATTGGCAAGCATCACATATACTATCTACCTTAAAGTTTAACTTCGGAAAACGTCTAACTAAGTCAAGTTTTGATAACCTAGATAACAGTTTGAAATTTAAATGACCAAATCTTTTATGCTAAATCCAAGGGTCACTTGTATTAGCCAAAAGACATAAGTTATCATTTGAAACTTTCATACTAAGGATGTAAATGTTTTTCTTCCTAATTCCTTCAAAGATAATATTTGACTTATTATCTTCGATATGACACTTATCTTTTCCAAATTTAATTTTAAATCCTTTATCACATAGTTGACTTATACTAAGTAGATTATGTTTTAAATTCCTAACTAGCAAAATATCAGAAATAAGAGGAGTTTTAGAATTACCGACATTGCCGATGCCAATCACATATCCTTTTGAGTTGTCTCCAAAGTTGACCAATCCACCATATTGATATATAATGTCATTGAGTATCTCGGAATTTCCAGTCATATGCCTTGAACAGCCACTATCAAGTATCCATTTATCTTTCTCAATTTGCACAGTTTGTCCATTGGTTGTTGATTCTTCAAAAGCCAAGTAACATGTCTGTTCCTGCATAACAAACCAATTCGATAGATAACTTGATTTTTCATAAAAACTATATGCAGACCTATGATACTTTGATGAAATGCTTAGATTCAAACTAGTATTAACAAAATTTTCTAAAAATGCAATTTTCAACTTTTCAAGTTTCAGATTATGAAAACTATGAAAACCTATGCTCTGATACCAATTGAAAGGGTGTAACAACCCGGGAGTTTGTAATTTTAATCATCGTCAAAATGACAATCAAACTGTTTGCTTGGGTTGAGATTCTTTTATAAAATTTTTGTTAAAAGGGTTGTGGGCTTTAAAAATCATCTTGATCCACTTTCTTTAGCTTGGTGCCGAGATGATGTTAAGACCCGTTCCCCATTATCATTTTCTCATTCGACAACCCAAATTTTTGCATTCAAAAAGATAATAAATGGCGGCCATGAAATTAGGACTTCGTTCGAATTCGTGGTGCCGTGACTTGGATTCGTTGCTTGTTTCGAATCGAAGCCGAGCCTTTGTCGATCGACGCTCTCTACACTTCGGCTCCTTCAATCTGCGTTCGTCGATAAGGTGAGTGAATTATTCACTCACATCTAGTTAAAATTCCTGTTTTTGTTCGATTCTAACTTGCGATTTCGTGTTTTCCCTTGGCTTGTTATGGTTAGACTGATGTTGAATTCGATCTGTGTCCCTTGATTTCCAGTCAATGGTTCATGGTTGGCTTTAAGTTGGTTATCATTGCTTTGAACTGATGATTTTATCTATATTGGGCTTCGGCCATTAGTTTTGTTTTGATGCTTGAGATGATACTTTGTCTTGCTTTAAACTGCTAGTGCACCTGGTTTCATGTGTATAATTAAATTTGTTTCTCTTTACTTTTTCAAAACTGGCATTGATTAAATCGACATTGAGATTGTCTTTGTCCCTTGTGACATCGGCTTTGAATTGCTGGCATTTTTGGTTCGTGTGAAATTCTGGTGTCTTCGGAATTGATTTGTATTTGCCATGGCCACACACTGTTTCGTACATGCTCTGACATTGGTCCTTCCTCAGTGTTATTGGCCTTGACTTGGTTGCTAACTTGATTTTGTGAAAATAATTAGGAATGAAATTTGGGTTAGGCTCTGCCTTCATTTGAAACCACAGTTCCTTGTTTTTGAACTCGTTTCGACTGCAACGTTTACGTTGCTTTGAATTTGTTCCAAACTGCTATTGTTTTTGGTCGTTTGTGAAATTGTGGTACTGTGTTAAAAGTTTGCTTTGAGTTGTTTTGTTAAGCTTTTGTCTTCTGTTTCTTCATATATGTGCATATATATATATATATATATATACGATGTATGTGTGTATGCATGTATGGTTGAGTCTAACTCGTGAGTTCATTTGAAACTGGGTAACTTATCATTGTATTGTTTCATGATGTATCTTTGCATTGTATCTTTAAGTTGTTCTGCATTTGTGGCTTCGACTTGTGTCATTTTGTGTTCCCTGTGTACATGTTCACACGGAATTGTTTTGAGTGCACCGCACTATCATTTTGTTGCTCCTTAATATTCTGGACTCCACTGTATGCTGCACTGCATATTTATCACTTTCTTCATAGTAGGTCGAGCTGGTATAATTATCACAGGGCATTCGTACTTGAAATACTTGTCGACTTTTGGTTCATGTTGGAGTTGCACTGAATTTGAATCCGCTGCCTTGACTTGCACTTGACTCACTGCTTCGAGTCACTTGTGCATGCTCTCTGGAGTCGTGGCATTCATCCTTTACTACACTGATTTTGTTGCATCCATTTTACTGCATATATACTTGAGTCTTCATTTGTTATTGGCCTTCATATATGTGCATACATACATTCATAGTTAAGCCTGGGCAGTTGGGTCATTTGGTATGCTGTTGCATTGCATCATGTTGTCGTTGTACTTGAGTATGATGCATCTGCAGTTTCATTGGAGCAATTGCTCTGTATTTATTTTCCTATCTACTGCTTGGCTTGAAGTCGGGTGCTTCACTTTAGTATCTTAACTTGTTGCCTGGAGTACATATGTGTGTACTGCATTGTTGTTATATGATGGACTTGGGTATATCATTTAAGTTGACTTCTTTAATTATAGGTTGTCTTCATTATGGGTTCACCTGATCATTTGGTCTGACTATAGTTCCATCACTGTTTCACTTGTACATTGTGAAGCAGTGTTGTATTTCTTGAAGTCTTCATTGCATACTAGTGGTCTTTTGTAGCATTGAGTTGCACTGCTCTTGTCTTGTCCACTGTTTCATTTACTTGTTCACTGGTGCATTTGTAGATTTCATTGTTGCAGCTTCCATATCTCGTGCTCGAGCTTGCATGCTTCATGTTGCCTTGACTTTGGTTGTTGCATTGAGTTGAGTCATGACTGCGGTGACTTGACCTCTGCAGTTCGACGTACGGTAGTGGCGAGGCAGTGCACGTGTGCGTGTACTGCAGCCACACTGACTTGTCGTTTAATTGATAATTCAATTATTTGAACTGTTTTGTGTTCAATTCCATATTTGGGAATTTTATTTGATTCAGTCGATTGATCATTTTGTTGTGTCTAATTATCTATTCGATAATTAGACTATGAGTTTCTAATTATTTCTTTAATAATTAGATTTTGTTGTTATTTGCCGTTTAGGCAATTCTGATGTTTTCTAAATTATCTTTATTGATAATCATTTCATTTTTCTTCGTTGATAGTTTATATTTGTTGATATTTTGTTTAACACTGTTTAATGTTATATCTGCCCTTATCTGATTCTCTTATCGAGGAGTTGGATATATGAGATTTCGGTGACTGTCGTCTATTTGATATTGATTATTATTGCTTCTGTGCATTAATAACTGAGTTTGAATTAGACTGACCCGTGTATTATTTTCTTTTGAATTTAATACTCGGGTCAGACCCGAGTTATTTCAGGTTGTAGATTTCCTGCTTTGAGTTGCTGTTGAGCTTTGAAGACTTTTCATGTCATTTGAAGTGGTCTACGTCTTTTTGTAGTAGTCAGTGTGTCTGTTTTAAGTTGATATGTATTCAGGTATATTAGTCGATAATGTACTTGTATATATAACTTCTTGAGTCGACGGTTGTGGTTGTATCATATGTATTGTGTCAAATGTATTGTAACTGACATCAGTTATATATATATGAGACTTTTATTATTTGTGTTCCGCATTCTTTTGTATCTGTGTTATTATTATATACATTGTCCTAAACTATTATGAACCGTCGTAGTTCGTTTTATACTAGAATTGGGTATGTCGATGGGAGTAAATAAATAAGAAGTGTAAAATGAAAAATATATACCACTCCTATCGAGGTAACCAATACTAGTGTAAGGCCAACTACGGATGGCCGCTCCTATCCGGCCTTATTCTTCGTGATAACAGACAGTATTTTCCTTTAATACTCTTTGTTATTGTGAGCATAGAGGTGGGGCGTCACAGTTGGTATCAGAGCTTGGGGTTTATGGACATAATATAAAACATAACTTAGATGGAACATGTGTTACAACTATTGGTCGATGTTTTATTTGTGCTTTGAGTCAAAGCTAAAGTTTTAAAATTTTGATGAAGGTTTTTAAATATCTTTATTTAAAAATAATAGTGAACTGTGTTCTGATGATTTGATTGATTTGTGTTCTGTTTATCAGAGTGCGCAGCGGAAATAGTGAAACTGTCTTCGCTGAATACAAATGATAACCTTTTTGATTTAAAAATCAAAATATGAAAATTGAAATAAATTTCAATTGCTGTTTACATAGTTGTATTCATTTTGTTTCTTTGAGAATTTCGAATCCGAATTGAGGATTCGAAACGATTGCAGTCATATAATTTTTGTTGAGATTTTGATTGGTTTTCTTTTATGCTAATCATATATTGATTAGATTTTTGCTGTTTGGAATTATCTTCATTGAAGATATATTCGAATGATTTCTTTGTTCATTGGGTAGTACGTGCAAATTTGAATTGCACGTTACTGCATTTATTTTACGTTGAACCGATGCTTGGTTGTGAAACGTATTTTGTTGCCGTTATTTTTATAACGGGATTTTTACACCAATGCTAAATTTTTGAAGCATGGTGTTTTGTGGCATTTTGATGAATGAAAATTCACTGATATTACATTTTGATGTAAATTATTTTGATGAGATTTTGACGTTTCAAAATTACTGCCGCTTTGGCTTCAGTAACCGTCAAGTTTTAAAAGTGGATTTTCAAGCGGTTATTCCGCAATGCTGATTTTGAGATTCGTTTCACGGTATTTTGAGAAGTACCATTTCTTTATCGAAATTGTTACTGATTTGCTGCTTTAATCACGTGATTGGAAATCGTTTTAAAAATGAAAATTGTTTTACAAAATTTTTCAGTTTGCGCTTTCAATAGAATGAGGAAGCGACTTAAACGATTCAGCAAAATCGAGGACTATGACCCCTTTCTTTTACTGATTCGCTTAACTCCGGACTTGTCCAATTGAGAATGCGAATTGTTATTAAAATAAATAAAATTGTTTTCATAAATTTTACAGTTTGCGATTTCAAAAGAATGAGGAAGCGATTTAAACGTTTCAGCAAAATCGAGGATTATGACCCCTTTCTTTTACTGATTCGCTTAATTCCGGACTTGTCCGTTTGAGAATGTAAAATGTATTTTTACAAAATACACGGTTTTGCACTTTTAAGGAAACGATGAAGAGAATCAAACGATTTAGTAAAACACGTGGTATGGGACATGTGCATTTGCTATTTTGGTTAATTCCAGACTCGTTAATTGAAATATTTGATGATTTCGTGTGCTTTCGAGCCACTATGTTGGACCTTCGGGTCATATGATGGACCTTCGGGTCATTTGTTGGACCTTCGGGTCATTTGTTGGGCGCCAAAATTATGTTGAGTACTTGGTAGGCTTCGACCATTTGTTGATGCACGTGCAGCGAATTAAAAACTCGCCATCTGATGGGATCGATCCAAGCTTTTATGTTGATTTTCTAGTCTTCTTAATTGATTTCTAGATATTTGTTGTTTCCAATTATCTGCAGGTAATTGGATATTTGTTGTTTCCAATTATCTGCAGGTAATTGGATATTTGTTGATATGAGTTCTGATTATCGTTTTTGATAATCAGATATTTGTTGCTTCTAATTATCGCTTGTGATAATTAGATATTTGTTGATATGAGTTCTGATTATCGTTTTTGATAATCGGATATTTGTTGCTTCTAATTATCGCTTGTGATAATTAGATATTTGTTAATATGAGTTCTGATTATTGTTTTGGATAATTGGATATTTGTTGCTTCTAATTATCGCTTGTGATAATTAGATATTTGTTTATATGAGTTCTGATTATCGTTTTTGATAATCGGATATTTGTTGCTTCTAATTATCGCTTGTGATAATTAGATATTTGTTGATATGAGTTCTGATTATCGTTTTTGATAATCGGATATTTGTTGCTTCTAATTATCGCTTGTGATAATTAGATATTTGTTGATATGAGTTCTGATTATCGTTATTGATAATCGGGTATTTGTTGCTTCTAATTATCGCTTGTGATAATTAGATATTTGTTGATATGAGTTCTGATTATCGTTATTGATAATCGGGTATTTGTTGCTTCTAATTATCGCTTGTGATAATTAGATATTTGTTGATATGAGTTCTGATTATCGTTTTTGATAATCGAATATTTGTTGTTTCTGATTATCGTATCGATAATTAAATATTTGTTGTTTCTGATTATCGCTTGAGATAATTAGATATTTGAGATTTAATTATCGCTTTTGATAATTAAATAATTGCTAATTTGAGATTTAATTATCGCTTTTGATAATTAAATAATTGCTGATTTGAGATTTAATTATCGCTTTTGATAATTAAATAATTGCTGATTTAAGATTTGATTATCGCTTTTGATAATTAAATATTTGTGATTTGAAATTTGATTATCGTTTTTGATAATCGAATAATTGTTGATTTGAGATTTGATTATCGCTTTTGATAATTAAATATTTGCTGATTTGATATTTAATTATCGCTTTTGATAATTAAATATTTGCCGATTTGAGATTTAATTATCGCTTTTGATAATTAAATATTTGTTGATTTGAGATTTGATTATCGTTTTTGATAGTCGAATATTTGGTTGATTTGAGAATTGATTATCGTTTTTGATAATCGAATAATTGTTGATTTGAAATTTGATTACCGTTTGTGGTAATTAAATATTTGTTAATTTGAATTTTGATTACCGTTTATGGTAATTAAATATTTGTCGATTTGAAATTTTGATTACCGTTTGTGGTAATTAGATATGTGCTGATTTGTTTTCTGATTATCGTTTGAGATAATTAGATATTTGATTTTTTTTCTGATTATCGTTTGAGATAATTAGATATTTGATTTGTTTTCTGATTATCGTTTGAGATAACTAGATATTTGATGTTTCCGATTATCGTTTTTGATAATTTGATATTTGTCGATTTGTTTTCTGAGTATCGGTTGTATAATTGGATGTTTGCTGATTTTATGGATATGAGATTTTCTAGTCTCTAATTGAGTTTAGATTATGTTGATTTTATTGAATTGCTATTTTCTATCTATCACTGTTGATAGTTAGAGTTTGCTGATTATGAAGTTCGTGTTTTCTATTTATCTGTTAGATAACTAGATATTGGCAGTTTTGCGAATTGTGGTTTGTGCTTTCTAATCATCTTTGTTGATAATTAGATTCTGCTGTTTTCTAATTATCATATCGATAAATAAATATTGCTGTTTTGTGGTTTCTGCACTCTAATTATCTGATTGATAATTGAATATCGCTGATGATTGCATTTATTCAGTTTTGTTGTTTCTGATTATCTATTTGATAATCAGACTTTGTTGAGAATTTGTGAATTTCTTTTAATGGAATTGAAAGATTTCTTTGGCATTTGAATTCTTGACTTTTATTTTTCTAGCTTAAACAGTTTGTGTTAGAAAGATAATTGTTATTGACGACCTTAATTATGAAAATTGCGGGGACGCAATTTTTATAAGGAGGGGAGTCTGTAACAACCCGGGAGTTTGTAATTTTAATCATCGTCAAAATGACGATCAATCTGTTTGCTTTGGGTTGAGATTCTTTTATAAAATTTTTGTTAAAAGGGTTGTGGGCTTTAAAAATCATCTTGATCCACTTTCTTTAGCTTGGTGCCGAGATGATGTTAAGACCCGTTCCCCATTATCGTTTTCTCATTCGACAACCCAAATTTTTGCATTCAAAAGGATAATAAATGGCGGCCATGAAATTAGGGCTTCGTTCGACTTCGTGGTGCCGTGACTTGGATTCGTTGCTTGTTTCGAATCGAAGCCGAGCCTTTGTCGATCGACGCTCTCTACACTTCGGCTCCTTCAATCTGCGTTCGTCGATAAGGTGAGTGAATTATTCACTCACATCTAGTTTAAATTCCTGTTTTTGTTCGATTTGAACTTGCGATTTCGTGTTTTCCCTTGGCTTGTTATGGTTAGACTGATGTTGAATTCGTTCTGTGTCCCTTGATTTCCAGTCAATGGTTCATGGTTGGCTTTAAGTTGGTTATCACTGCTTTGAACTGATGATTTTATCTATATTGGGCTTCGGCCATTAGTTTTGTTTTGATGCTTGAGATGATACTTTGTCTTGCTTTAAACTGCTAGTGCACCTGGTTTCATGTGTATAATTAAATTTGTTTCTCTTTACTTTTTCAAAACTGGCATTGATTAAATCGACATTGAGATTGTCTTTGTCCCTTGTGACATCGGCTTTGAATTGCTGGCATTTTTGGTTCGTGTGAAATTCTGGTGTCTTCGGAATTGATTTGTATTTGCCATGGCCACACACTGTTTCGTACATGCTCTGACATTGGTCCTTCCTCAGTGTTATTGGCCTTGACTTGGTTGCTAACTTGATTTTGTGAAAATAATTGGGAATGAAATTTGGGTTAGGCTCTGCCTTCATTTGAAACCACAGTTCCTTGTTTTTGAACTCGTTTCGACTGCAACGTTTACGTTGCTTTGAATTTGTTCCAAACTGCTATTGTTTTTTGTCGTTTGTGAAATTGTGGTACTGTGTTAAAAGTTTGCTTTGAGTTGTTTTGTTAAGCTTTTGTCTTCTGTTTCTTCATATATGTGCATATATATATATATATACGATGTATGTGTGTATGCATGTATGGTTGAGTCTAACTCGTGAGTTCATTTGAAACTGGGTAACTTGTCATTGTATTGTTTCATGATGTATCTTTGCATTGTATCTTTAAGTTGTTCTGCATTTGTGGCTTCGACTTGTGTCATTTTGTGTTCCCTGTGTACATGTTCACACGGAATTGTTTTGAGTGCACTGCACTATCATTTTGTTGCTCCTTAATATTCTGGACTCCATTGTATGCTGCACTGCATATTTATCACTGTCCTCATAGTAGGTCGAGCTGGTATAATTGTCACAGGGCATTCGTACTTGAAATACTTGTCGACTTTTGGTTCATGTTGGAGTTGCACTGAATTTGAATCCGCTGCCTTTACTTGCACTTGACTCACTGCTTCGAGTCACTTGTGCATGCTCTCTAGAGTCGTGGCATTCATCCTTTACTACACTGATTTTGTTGCATCCATTTTACTGCATATATACTTGAGTCTTCATTTGTTATTGGCCTTTATATATGTGCATACATACATTCATCGTTAAGCCTGGGCAGTTGGGTCATTTGGTATGCTGTTGCATTGCATCATGTTGTCGTTGTACCTGAGTATGATGCATCTGCAGTTTCATTGGAGCAATTCCTCTGTATTTATTTTCCTATCTACTGCTTGGCTTGAAGTCGGGTGCTTCACTTTAGTATCTTAACTTGTTGCCTGGAGTACATATGTGTGTACTGCATTATTGTTATATGATGGACTTGGGTATATCATTTAAGTTGACTTCTTTAATTATAGGTTGTCTTCATTATGGGTTCACCTGATCATTTGGTCTGACTATAGTTCCATCACTGTTTCACTTGTACATTGTGAAGCAGTGTTGTATTTCTTGAAGTCTTCATTGCATACTAGTGGTCTTTTGTAGCATTGAGTTGCACTGCTCTTGTCCTGTCCACTGTTTCATTTACTTGTTCACTGGTGCATTTGTAGATTTCATTGTTGCAGCTTCCATATCTCGTGCTCGAGCTTGCATGCTTCATGTTGCCTTGACTTTGGTTGTTGCATTGAGTTGAGTCATGACTGCGGTGACTTGACCTCTGCAGCTTCGACGTACGGTAGTGGCGAGGCAGTGCACGCGTGCGTATACTGCAGCCACACTGACTTGTTGTTTAATTGATAATTCAATTATTTGAACTGTTTTGTGTTCAATTCCATATTTGGGAATTTTATTTGATTCAGTCGATTGATCATTTTGTTGTGTCTAATTATCTATTCGATAATTAGATTATAAGTTTCTAATTATTTCTTTAATAATTAGATTTTGTTGTTATTTGCCGTTTAGGCAATTCTGATGTTTTCTAAATTATCTTTATTGATAATCATTTCATTTTTTTTGTTGATAGTTTATATTTGTTGATATTTTGTTTAACACTGTTTAGTGTTATATCTGCCCTTATCCGATTCTCTTATCGAGGAGTTGGATATACGAGATTTCGGTGACTGTCGTCTATTTGATATTGATTATTATTGCTTCTGTGCATTAATAACTGAGTTTGAATTAGACTGACCCGTGTATTATTTTCTTTTGAATTTAATATTCGGGTCAGACCCGAGTTATTTCAGGTTGTAGATTTCCTGCTTTGAGTTGCTGTTGAGCTTTGAAGACTTTTCATATCATTTGAAGTGGTCTGCGTCTTTTTGTAGTAGTCAGTGTGTCTGTTTTAAGTTGATATGTATTCATGTATATTAGTCGATAATGTACTTGTATATATAACTTCTTGAGTCGACGGTTGTGGTTGTATCATATGTATTGTGTCAAATGTATTGTAACTGACATCAGTTATATATATGAGACTTTTATTATCTGTGTTCCACATTCTTTTGTATTTGTGTTATTATTATATACATTGTCCTAAACTATTATGAACCGTCGTAGTTCGTTTTATACTAGAATTGGGTATGTCGATGGGAGTAAATAAATAAGAAGTGTAAAATGAAAAATATATACCACTCCTATCGAGGTAACCAATACTAGTGTAAGGCCAACTACGGATGGCCGCTCCTATCCGGCCTTATTCTTCGTGATAACAGACAGTATTTTCCTTTAATACTCTTTGTTATTGTGAGCATAGAGGTGGGGCGTCACAAAGGGAGTGCGGATTAAGGATCTTAAGGCTAATTTAACACTAGAGGGGGGTGAATAGTGTTTAACGAATTCTATGACTTATATGGACTAAATTAAAATTATGACACAAACAAATGCAGAACTTAATCACAGGACAATCACAGAATCAAACACAGATGTAGAAAGTAAATAAAAAGCAGTAAAAGGAAAGAACACACCGGATTTTGTACTGGTTAAACATAAAAGACTAGTGGGAGCCTTATTAGAAAAATAAAATGATAAATTTTACCTTTCTAATATTGTAAGAACATATGCTATATAATTTTATAACAATCTGCATTGATAAACTTGTGCATTCAAAATGATTGATAAAACATTTATCAATTAAGATATACAATAAAATTGAATTGAAAATTGGCAAACAGAAATAGAAAATATACTTACTATAATAAATGCTTATTGCATGTTTACATTTCAACAGCCATGCAAGCGCTTGATTTTATAACTACTAAATACGTTCGTAATTTGGTTGCTTACATGTTTATTTGGCCGAGAATG
The DNA here is from genome assembly GCA_030737815.1 of Allium fistulosum. Classification (NCBI taxonomy): domain Eukaryota; kingdom Viridiplantae; phylum Streptophyta; class Magnoliopsida; order Asparagales; family Amaryllidaceae; genus Allium; species Allium fistulosum. Next base: position 83,221,654 of record CM060903.1, read on the forward strand.
TGTATTGCATTCTATGAGTTTCGAACTCTAAATGCAGTACAACACTATAGACATTAGATCCATATAGTATCACATATAAGTCCCATATGGGGAATGGTCATAGTTCATAGTGTATGATACTTCGATGAAGTGAGTTCATTTGAAATAAGCCAATGGACAGTACTGTGAGATCGTGTACTCAATTTGATTGATTACAAAAGGATCGTAATGAGTTAAATGTAACACTAGACCACTACTACAAGATAGACCTAAGAACTCAATCATTGAAATGTCAGTTTGACCAGTTTACGTGAAGTGCAACATATTTAATATCCTTGAATTTAAGGATAATCAAATATGCTTTTGTAAAGAGTTCGTTATGATATTATAGCAAGGACTTTTCGTTTGAATGGTTTGACCATTTGAAAGGAAAATGTGTAAGACTAAATGTAATTTAAGATATTGTTGGGATGAAGACAGTGAATAGTCACTTCTGCTTAATAAAGAAACATTGTAAATGAGAATTGTAATAATAATAATGATGACCGATACTTAACATTAGAATAAGAAATACGGTTTCTATTCCGAAATGTATTTTCATATAGAAAATTATTTTTATGAGATTTATTTCTCCGAGTATAAGATATTTGATAAAAGAACTCTCCACTATAAACTAGTTGCAGTGTATAAAATAAATAATCTATATTAAGTGGATGATGGATCTTCGAATTTAGTACACTATTATAGTAATGGCGGAAATGGTGGAAGCATGTCATGTAGCACTTATTGATTGCATTAAATTATGCAAATATTTTTTGTAAAGCATACCTAACATTACTTATGAAATAATGACTATTTTTGGCGTCCATTAAAAAATAGACATAGTTATATTTCAATGTGAATTTTATGAATATTTGTTGTGAAATAAAACTGTAATGTGGTATTTGTTTTCACAACAAAAGTGATGCATATAACATACTGAAGTATCTAAAATTATTAACAATTATTTTGAAATTATAGACTAAGCCGTAGTTTTGAGAAATAATTTTTATTATATTATTATGAATTATATGGTACTAATAACTATATTTCAAACATTCAAAGGCAATGCACCTATTTAATGGGAGTGCCATAGGAGTTAACAAACTCTTCGCAGTAGTATATATAGATGTATGCAATTGTAAGTCTATTAATACCAAAAATGGTTTCACATACTTCATCATATTCACCGATGAGTTATCACAGACATGGACTTATGTATTTGATATGCATGTTTAAGTTTATGGTAAGCCTATAGAATATACAATTAAAGTACATAGTGTAACATGAAATAGAAATGATTCGATTTGATTAAATGTATTAGAATATTGGAAAGAGTTTCAAATGTATCTAAAAAAGAATAAAGATTGAATCTCCAAAGTCACTCCTCTCTATGATAGATAATAATGTGTCGATAAGGAGTAATAAAACTTTGTTAGACAATGCACGATTAATTGTGAATGAAGTTGAGTTAACTTCTCTTAATAAGGTCGTGTACTTAAGAGTAGTACACAGGGTTAAAATTATATCATCCAAAGAATAGTTTGTAAAACCATATAAGATATGGTTTGTAAGAAACCCGAACATATCCTAGGTTAAGGGGTTGGCGGTTGCGCAAGTCGAAAGTCTGCATGTAATAATTGTTCGTGGGGAATTTTGTAAGAATCTGCCCAAAATAAGTTTGGGAAGGATTGCCATTGGATGACATATTTACGTTTTGAACATAAGTTTTGCAAACTAAAACCAAATCATTTTTATATATAAGGGGATTCATAAAATATTGATAAATACCTATTCCATTGCACCGAGGAACAATTGTTGTCTCAAGAAACACCAACTTTATAGTGAAGTAATTTCTTTGAGAAATTATTGGTAGTAAGATGGGTTTGGATATGATCCAATGATAAAACTGATTATAAGGAATGAAATGAAATTGACCGAACACAAATGAACACAAATACAATAGAACGTCTGGTGTGTATTCTTGTGCATTAAAGAGAAATTATGAGTTTCTTATCAATGTTAAGAATAAATAACCCTCGGTTACATAATTAGACCATTAATAGTATTGACTCTATGATATGATACGATGTGCTAATCCGAAATAGATTCCAAGTACATTATCAAAATAAGATTTCGACAGTGGTATCCAAAGAGATATGATCCATTGGCCACAAATATGTCTTTAATAGAAATACAAATGTAGTTAGAATGTAGTGAGCCACACTGATAAGAACAATACCGTAAATTTCAATTTATTGAAATTAACGCAACATATTCACCTTTCGATGTGCTCAAGTTGGTTTGGATTTTACTCACAAAATTATCACTTAGTATAACTTTATGTTTTAGTACGTATGTGTTGAAACAGAAAATTCTAAATAATGATTTAGAGTAAATTATTTACACATAATAACCAAAGTGTCTCGAAGTTAGTGGAAGCGATATCGAGTTTGTGAGTTTTTTGGATATGATCCAAAACAGATACGAAAGCGTTGTTTAACAAGCATCAAAATTGAATAAATATTTTGATAGAAATATCAAATAGTTTTATTTATCAATCAAAATGCAAAGGAAGCGTGTTCACAAGGAAGAACGTTAAAAAGTACATAGATATTTCTGAACCATAAGTAAACAACACACTGCTGATTATTAATGACGTACTTATATTAAGTCATCTTTAGTTGTTTTAATACTCGACATTGGATTTGTAAATGATGTCTTATATGGTAAGTATAAAAGATATTAGGAACGTCCCTAATGACATGAAATGACACATTATTAAAATGTTTAATAGGGAACATGTAAGATGGATTCCTTATGCTTTAACAATAGGGATTATCATACATGTTATCTTGCATACGATGTCGTGTTTTGTTTATGTATTAGATACAGAAAGCAAAAATCAAAATCAATAAATGTTGTTTGAGGTATTCTCATGTATTTTTGAAATACTGGAGAATTTTTTACAGAAACAACGAACATTTTATGAAGGATTGTTCAGACTCAAACTTTCATTAATGATATTGAGTATAATATGGCAACGATAAATTTAAGTTAAAAAATTTTAAATTGGAAATGTTCCAAATGAAAGATTATGGCCAATTCAATGAATCAAGCTAAGTACATCTCCTTAAATAGCGCTACAATAAAAACAATGTATATAAATATAAATGCACAAATTTATAAACGAGTTGAGGGTAATTCCAAATATTGAGAATCCCATAACATTTTTATATGATAACAACGTTACAATATAGTTCATAATAGAATTACAGGTCATTGGAAGTCGAGAGACATACTCTGAATTATTCCACATGATAAAGGTAGTTTACTGGTGTCAGAGAGGGTTGGTTAACAGAGTAGATAATTGAAACGTAATAGCATACCCGTTTATTGAGGGACTGACCCAATTAGTTTTGAGAAACCAATTGGAGAAGTTGGAGTAAGAATCCATAATTGACCTTAAGTAAAAGTAGGATATTGATAGATTTAGAAGTATGCCCTAGGGGCAATTATGTAATTCGTTACATATATCTAACTCGTTGACCAATCTTGTTTCAAAATAAAGGTGTTTTCTTTCTATTATATACTTGATATAATGTGTTATATTAATTAATTAATTTAAGTAAAAATATATTTAATATAAAATCCATAAATGGTATGTTTTGTGATAGTAGTTACAAAGTGTTGAAACCGTGAGTAATTTATCACAATGAAAACAAATATCCCATTTTAAATGTTCCTGGTCAAGATGCACCGAGACTGGATATCGATGTATCCATTGAGACTAGAGTACGTAATGCTCTTCAAATGCTATGTAGTGTATTACTCATGACTGTTGGGGGTACCTAGGAGTTAGGTACTAATAGTTATTGGATAACTATGGAACGACTCCCTCGATAGTTTTTTGTCGATTAATATAACTAAGTTAAACAGAAAATATTGATGTGACTGATTTACATAGTTCCCTCAACTTGAGAATACTATGGATCTTCAAGTATGAAAGCTCCACTTTGATTATAGTCAAATCATGGCATGGCGTCCATCGGGTGACTATAGTTGGGTCGAGTAGAAGTACTGAAAGTGAAGCACTATTCAAGAGATGATTCTTTTCCTCGGTTATATAGGGTTAGTATCATGGTCAACTCAAAGTTAAAGTCTTTGGTAAAGCAGTTCGGTTAATTAAGAATTGTTATCATTGAACCATGGCTTTGTGATTGGACTATAGAGTTAAATATGCCGATATTAGAATTTGGACCATTACCAAATTCCATAAGTCCAAAGTGATATAGTTTCGATGAAGAGAATCGGGTTAAATAAATGTCACAACTGGGTAACGCTTAATGAACCAAAATTGTTTTTTATCAAAACTAAGTAAGTGATAAATTATGGCCAAAATGTCACACCACCTACTAAGTGACGTGTGAACATTAACATTCAAATAGTCAATGTTAATCGCTGACCAAATTTAAACCGGACGAGTCACACAATCGGTATGATAAATTCTGTTTAGACCAAATGATTTAATTAGTTTATAAGTTTTGTAAATTAATTAATTAAATTAATATGTATGAAATATTGATTATAAAATATTGAATATGATTTGAGGAATAAATATTATTGTACATATTTATAATAGTTATAAATATATCGATCGATATAAGATATCGACTAGCAATTAAATCAGATTTAATTGGTAATATTTATTTGGACCTAAATGGATTATTATCCCTTGATGTATGGTGATACATTCGATAGCAACAAGCATGTAGGGGCGGCTAAAAGATGGGGTAGGGGTATCTTAGATGGATGGCTCAGATTTAGGAAGAATTAGTAAGAGATATGATCCACTTTTCTTTCTATTCCTTTTACTATAAAAGGTCTCTTAACCCTAATACATATCCATGTTATTAAAAGCACACTTAAGAGTTGCTAAAGCATCGTTTAAGTGCTAAATGCATATACAATGCTTAATTTAAAAAAACGATAGAATCAAGCGATGAGCGCTTAAGCACGCTTAATTGGTGTTTATCTATGCTTCGCTTAAATTTAAGCAATGATTAAGCACTGGTAAGCAAAACATATATTATTTTTTAAGTCCATAGAATTTAGGTTATTTGCAAAAAAAGCCACATTCCGTAATAAACTTTCCTAAATTTCAATTTTATGGCCCGATGGAAGGTGAGAGTTTTTTTGCATTAAGATGTGATTATGTTTATTCAACAAATGTGCACAACTTGTATTCAACTTGAGTATATTTAATTTTAATGAATAGTGAAAGTTAAATCCAACTTTGCAACCTGTGAATTTATGAGTTAACTTCGAAGTAAAACTTTAAATCTTTGTTATCGGTTTGTGCATACAATAGATGATATACTGATATAATTTCTTTGTCATGAATTTATTTGATACGAATAATTTATGCTTAAAAATCAAGCAATGCTTAGGCAATGCTTAAGTGGCACTTAAGCAATATTAAGCCAAGCGAGACTCTTATCTCCTTGTCTCGCTTAGCATTTAATATAACATAACCTATGATATAACCCTTAGGACTCTAACGTAGAAGTGGGTACCAATATAAATAATTTTTTTTTGCAAATACTCAATAGTTAAAAGGAAAAATGGATATTGGACAATGGGTGTTCCAAGCACATGATAAAAAAAATGCAAGCATGCTAATTAACATCACTTATATAGATGGAGGAAAGGGTGGTCCGAAGGTAAAGCCACTAAAGCCATGGCTTTGAGTACATTTCACATTAGGGCGCCAAAATAGAAAAATTTAAACAAAGATGTAAAAATTTATAGTAGATGCCAAAAAAACCATTATACGAAAATAAAAGTAGGCGTTGAATGCAAGAAAGACTCAATTCTTCTTTCATTCCTTTAGTTTGTAGTTCCTAAATTTAAAAATCACAAATTACAGAAATTCAAAAAATTCATAATTTTCAACGTCTAATTTCTTGAAAGAAATTGGATGGAAAGATTATAGTATAATATCAATTTCAAAACTTACAATTTTGCATAAGAGAGTAGATTTTTTATCTTTATTAAAATTCATGGTAAATAAACTTCTTTGCTTTGAAATTTGATGATTAACATTTCGAATACAAATCAGTTGCTAAAAAATAATTTTTGTTTTGAACTGTTGAATGATTTGAAGTATTATTACCAAGACAGTTGTTTCTTTTTTATACACCATTTTTTGTCTATATCGTATATAAACTATTTTGATGCTTTAATTTGATTAATCTAATCTAATCTTCTATTACCCATAAAAGAGGATACGAGACCATATATCTTCTTGCTTCTCATTCATTCTTATTCTAATTCCTCTTCTCCGATTGATTTGAGAGAAAAAGTTTCACTTACCCCTCTAAGAATTGCTTACCATTCCAAGCTCCAAATTAAATGTCCACTATGTATCAATAACAATATGCCCTTTCATTCCTATTTCAGCTATTCAAAAATGTTTCTTACTTATTTCCTCTTCTTATTTTTATTTTCTCAACTTCTTATCTAAAATAAATCATTTTTTATTTTAGCTATTTAAAAATACGAGTGCGAACCTGTGCTATGCACACGGCGTTGAATGTAAAGCTTTGAAAATACAATAGTACATTATTAGTAAAACTATATTTATAAATCATTTTCAAACCAAATTAATGTGAAAACAATTGTATGCAACCGTTAAATGTCGGACAATAAATGTCATGCAAAATATAGGTTTCGATTCAATAGACGCATTAGAAAACTAATCTAATGTATTATCCACCCTATTATCAAATAGAAACAATTAGAACAACATAGTCTATACATCACAAAGGTATATATAGAAAGGTGATATATATGTAGGACTTGTACTCTTGAGCTATCATGACAGATCAATTGGCCCAAGTGATTCAGTACAAATGTTGGAGCTGTCTTAAAAAACTAACTATTGCATGGAATGGTTCACGATGGCTCATGCGCAAACAATTTTAATGCACAGTCCAACGTGCTTCTAAAATAAGGAGGATATATGGTAGTGCATTTCTTTAGCACCTAAATAATAAATTATACTGTTGGTCATCAAACATTTGAAAGCGTAGTAGCTAGCTGGGTAATAGAAAATAAAATAAAAAAATAGATGACCTAATATTTCCAATCAAGGAAATACTAACTTGTGAAAAATATATCGGCATCAAAAACAAATTACATTAAATGAAATATATTTTGTTTGAAAGAGGAATGAAAGGGTGTTATCTAAATCTTATCAAATACATGAATATCAAATTATGCTGAATAAACAAGTCAAGCGAGGCTAAATTAAGCCCATAAATGCAAATGTTTACAACATTACAACAGTTAAGCAAAAAGATTGTTTGGTTCGATACATATAAAAAAATGAAGAAGAAAAATTAATGTTCGGATAAAAGTGTAGCATCATTGACTCAGCAACATATGTTGATAGAGGTTGTCATCCTTCCATGTCTCCGTGGCTAATCCCAAATGGACTGATTGTTCATTTGTTTGCCATAATGATAAGCTTGCTATAAGAGAACGGTGACAATATTACACAATTTGGTAAAGACCGCAAGCTCCATATTAATTAGCATATGAAAAGCAGATCAATGTGCAAAAGATGACCCTTTTAGAGAAAGTGTAAATCAAGTTGATTTTAAAAAATCAAAATTGAGTAAAAATAAGCATACAGATTGCAACTATATTTATCTATTGTCACCATTGAATATTTGTTTCTATAAATAAAAAAATATTTTTTAAATGATAGTTAACATAACATGATCATTTAATTCAACTCATTTCTTAGTAAACTTTTTTAAAATTTCAATCAGTATTCTTTTCCCTTACTTTTTTACATTGAAAATAAATTTTATACACAATGCATTAAATTTATTTCCTAACCTTTCGTACCACCGAAAATGATTTAAACATAAAAATATAATCCTCTACAACTCTAATATATATTCACTCATTTTATCAAAGTCATTTGATGATTGAAATGAACTTATGGCAGCTTAAACTAACTTTATTGAAACATAGGACCATCGCTTAGTGATTAGAATGTGCGAAGTAGATTGAAGATGAAAATTAATGTATTAGTTAAAAAAATTCAAAGTTAATTAGATAACTTAGATACCAACACATAGTTCCACATTTTTTTTGAAACATACATTAAATTGATTCTTATCATGCATTCAAGTTCACAATCCTAAATAATGAATATAATTAATGCTTGAAATCTAAATAAATCCCTTAAGTTATAATGATTAGCACAACAAAGCTTTATTGTTTTCGGGGTGTAACATATACTATACAACCAAACATAAATTCACCCATGAAGTGCCATACAATAATATTTGTATATAATCCTTACTCTTATTTACCATGATAACTATAACTTAATGGTATTTTGAATCAGCTGTAGCAAATGGAAACGGGAAAAGAAAAGTTGCTTCATAATAACGACAGAATGTAAACGACTTTGATGAACTAATAAGGTAAAACTAAATAAACTATCCATTATACTACATAAGTGGAAAAACCTATGTAAGCAATTTTGTTAACCTTGTAGCAGTCAATTACTTCCAATCAACATAAATTGATGGTTTGTAAACAAAGTATAAATTATAAAAAAATGTACAATACATTTTTGATTGTAAAACAAAGGAGAAAAATTATTAATAAACAACTTATGAAGCCATACAACAATAGCTAAACTATTAAAAGAAATTGCATCGTTAGGGTAACAAAAAAAATGAATAAAAATTCCATAATAACACATAAGACTTCAAAGGTAATAAAATTGTAAATGAGAATAGATGATAAGGGGTATACTGCTATAAATACGTGGACAATCCTTTTATGTGCATATTTTTAATAAACAACTTATGCATAATGGTCGCACCACTTTAACTAACATTAAATATTTCTTCAATAAATATTTTACATTAGACAATCAAACTGGTGATATTGGCATGATCAAAAACATAGAAGAAACAAATTATTTAAAATATAGTTAGGATGTCATTATTGGAGAATAAAGAAACTGAGCACAAAGAAATCAAACACAAAATTCATAAATTGGATTGTGTAGAATACAATATACTTGATTAGTTTACTGTTAGAAGAAATTGTATTATTAGGGTAACAAAAAAGCATGAATAAAAATTTCATAATAGCACATAAGGCTACAAAGGTAATAAAATTGTAAATGAGGATAGATAATTGGAAAACGTTTGAAAATGACAACATAGAGTGGTTTAAAATTGATAATATTGACACAATCATGGATATAGAAGAAACAAAATATTTAAAACACACCTAAAACGTCATTATTGTGAATTTTTGTTTTACTTTTAGGATTGTGATACTCATAATTAGGTATATATCTTTTTAGGTAACATGAAACACTTTTACAATAATAGAAGATATTGTAATAAAAGCTAGGAGATAACCACGCATCACCAAACATGAACACAAAAATATTGAAAAAGTTGGAAAAAAGTTTAAAAATGAGAACATATAGTAGTTTAATTGTAGACCTGATCTGAAACAGATAAGATTATAGCAAATTTGGAAACTTTATACAAAATAAGGATTAAAACTATAATATAACAGTCTAAAAATGAAAACTTATGTATTGATCTGGTGAAAAGAACCAAAGCATGGGGATCAGATGCAAAAACGTTCCTAAGAAAACAACTTCAAAAATGAAAAAAATCAACAACTTTTAACTACTTTGAAAATGATGAATGAAAGTAATCAACAAACAACTTTAAACTACTGTGAAAAAGATGAAAAGAAAGTTAACAAATAGAAAACATCCAGATTCGTCTTCGTCAATGATGGTTTTCTACAAAATGAAAACACCAAGATTCCAGATCCAGATAGTTCTAATTCAACAATTTCTTACAGAATAAAAGTTGTTTTTAGGTAACATGAAGCACTTTTACAATAATAGAAGAAATTGTAAATAAAATCTAGGAGACAATCACACATCACCAAACATGAACACAAAAATATTGGAAAAGTTGGAAAAAGATTTAAAAATGAGAACATAAAGTGGTTTAATTGTAGACCTGATCTAAAGCAGATAAGATTATGACAAATCTAGAAACTTTATACAAAATAAGGATTAAAACTATAATATAGCAGTCCAAAAATGAAAACTTACCAATTGATCTGGTGAAAAGAACCAAAGCATGGGGATTGGATGCAAAAACTTTCCTAAGAAAACAACTTCAGAAATGAAGAAATTCATCAACTTTTAACTACTTTGAAAATTATGAAATGAAAGTAATCAACGAACAACTTTAAACTACTGTGAAAAAATGATAAGAAAGTTACCAAATAAAAAACATCCGAATTCGCTAGATTCTAGATCCATATGGTTCTAATTCAACGGTTTCTTATAAAATAAAAGGTGTTTCCTTAAATGATTTGAAAGAAATATAGTTTATGAGAATCAAGAGAGAAAATATAAGTTAGAAATGTCAGACAAAATTGAAAATCATACTAGAAGATTGAATTAAACGGAAATGGAAATAGGGTTTCAGGAAGATGAATTTGCAAATTAATGGGAATAGAGGATGAAGTTACAGAAAAGGAAAGAGGAACTATCAAAATATGTTTATTATTAATAAATTAAGAGCAGAAGAATGCTAAAAGACAAAACTATGAATAGCAATAAATACAATGGGTACATGAATTGTGATTGGAAAAGAGTTGGAGGGGGGCAATTGCAAATTGTTTACTCAAATCGATGAGAGATAAGTATTTGGCTTCAGATTGAATGAGAAATAAGAATACAAAAAATATTTTATTCTATTTTATATATAATATAATAGATTCCATGCTCATTTTCCTCTTCTTACTTTCATTTTCTCAACTTGTTATCTAAAATAAATGTCTAAATCCATATATACTATCATATCTTATGTTTTTTCAATTTGTATCCAAATGAAAATTTTGCTCCTTTGGCTGTAACCATGGAATTTTCTCTTCCATGTTTTACGATATGCTTCATGATTTTGGGTATGTAATTTATTTTATTTTATTTACGTCGATTAATATTAATTAAATTTGACTTGGTGTTGGCACTAAAAGAAATTAATATGTAAAATAAAATATTGTTTAATCTCTAAGAAATGGCCTTTTTCATAGATTGTGGTTGGAACAATTAGGTTAAGAGATATCACTCTTACAAAATGTTACTCTAATTGTCTTTCTTTGGTTGCAGGTAAGAGATTTGGATTTTATTTCATCAATAGTTCTTAACATTGCACCAATAGTTCTGACTAGAACTATTGGTCTTTTGAACTTTTTTATTCTAACTAGAATTTGATTCAATTCACCAACAGTTCTTAACATTGCAATCATCTTAAATTATTAATTTTTTCACTAATGTATTGCATTTTATTTTTACCTTGCTTTCAATGTTACTGATCTAAAGAGCCCCCCGAAAATCTTGGCTGATTAGATCGATCAAGTTCGATTTAAAGGTTTGAATTGTATTGTGTTATTTATCTCTTGATTTAATTTGATGTTAAATTTATTGTTTTTACTCAAAATTGTTGATTATTTCTTTGATTTTTATGCCTAAGTTGCGTCTTCTTATGATTTTTGTTTCGATTTGCAAGATTATGGATGTGGTTATTTATTGTAGTAGGTTACTGGATTTATAAATGTTATTAAATGTCCATTATAAGTAAAAAACGATATGCCTTTTCATTTTCTCTTTCAGCTATTCAGAAATATTTCGTGCTCATATTTTCTTCTTACTTTCATTTTCCCAACTTCTTATCTAAAATAAGACATTTTTTATTTTAGCTATTAAGAAATATTCCATGCTCGTTTCCTCTTCGTACTTTCATTTTCTAAAATTCTTATCTAAAATAAATTTTGAACCCGTAAGTACTATCATATCTTATGTTTTTTCAATTTGTATCCAAGTGGAAAATTTGGTCCTTTGGATGTAACCATAGAATTTCATCTTTCATGTTTTATGGTATGCTTTATGCTTTTAGATATCTAATCTATTTTTGTTTGGTTTATGTTGGTTAATATGAATTAAATTTGACTTGGTGTTGGCACTTAAAGAAATTAATATGTAAAATAAAATATTGCTTAATTTCTGAGCAATGACCTTGTTATAGGTCATGGTTGGAAAAATCAGGTTAAGAGATATCATTCTTCCAAAAGGTTGCTCCAATCGACTTTCTTTGGTTGCAGGTAGATTTTGATTTTATTTCTATAGCTTATAGCTCTTTAATTCATATCTTTCCTGTAACAACCCGGTATTCCATACCGAATAATTATCGTCTTTGCACGATTTCTTTTCCTAGGTTAATTGCTGATGGAAGTTTTTGATCGGTAGAAATTCTTTACAATTTTGATTAAAAGGGTATACGGGCTTTATAAATTTTAAAATCTTGGCCCATGCTTGATCTATTGCCGTGATAAGTGATAACCCATCCCCCTTTTTGTATCTGTTCATTCCAAAACCCTAAACTATAAAAAATCAAACGTTCGAAAGAAAACGAGATAAAGGCGGCCTCGTTCAAAAATTAGGGCTTTGGTTTCTCGAAGGCGATTGCCTTCGTTCTACTCGATCGAGTGAGGAAACGTGTTGCTTGCTCGTCGAATCAAAGGTGAGTAGTTTCTCACATCTAATTCGCCTTAGTAATATGCTTTGCGTATGATTTGGTTTCGTTGTTGATTCTCTCTCTGATTTTATCAAATTCGTGTATTTTCGTGATATTTGGTTAACTCGGCTTTGATTTTGAGCTGTTCGACAATCTCGTGATCATCACAGTATTGTTTTCTTGTTTCCTGGTTATCTTGGTACTGATGTATCTAGTGACCATCTCGGTTTCGATTTCTGTGATTAAACTTTATTTTGACTTTGTTTTCGATGTTTCCTGTGACATTTTCTTAATCTTTGGCCTTGAATTTATTTAGCAAATAATTTGAAACTACTGTTGTCTGGATTATTTTGAAACTGCTGCTAAATGCTTTTGGATGTTTGAACCTTTATGTGCACTTGAATAGGCATTGAAACCATGCGTATACATACATTCTTGTATGTATATATATATGCCTTGTACTTGTAGTCTTGGCTCTAGTTAGATGTGCAGTTTGCTTTATTACTACCTCTGGTAGTATTTTTATCCTTGTTTGATTTTATTTGTTGTTTCATAACCTCGGCCATTAACTGTTGTTTCCATGTTCGATCACTAAGCACTTGTCATGTTGCATACTTTCTGTTGCACTGAGTTTTGATATCACTTGAATCTTAGTGTAGTTGTTGTTGCTTTTGGTTCACTATTTTCATCACTGGTCTTTGATGTTTGGACAGACCTGGACTTTGATGTTGTTATGGGTTAGTTTGTTAGTCGAGTTGCCTACATATGCTCTTATAGTCGAGTCTGCATATGTGTATTTTGTAGCAGCTTGGTATAGCACTTGTATTTAATCTGGATTCTTTTGGGGTCCAGTTCCACTCTGGTTTATGTTTTGATTTCTGAGACAGTTTTGACTTGTTTCAGTTTGAAGATTTGTCTGGTTACAGAACTATTTCTTGTTCCTGGTCTTGATGGTGCACTGTTACACTATCATCTGGTTGATTTGTTTTGCATCCATATACTTGAGTCTTTGCCTTTTGGTCTGCATCATTGTTTCACCTGTTGCACTGTTGTCGACACTGGGTTGCATACCTCATTGCATTCACTCCAAGTAAGTTGATTTTCTTGACAATATACATCTGTAGTTGTTTCACCTGTTGCACTTCATTGTGGTTTCATGTTTGTAGATGCATTCCATTTGTGTTGCTGTCACATTTGGCTGGTAGTTGATTCATCTGGCCTGTCTGCATTGCACTACTTCATTTTGTATTGTTGCATACATTTTTTGGTATAGCAGTCTTCACTATTGCATTATGTTTTAGCTTTTGCACTTTGATGTTGTAGTCTGCACCTCTGTTGCATTTGGTATACTACTGAACTGTATACATTGCTTGACTCATGGTTGATTTGTTTTGCATCCATATACTTGAGTCTTTGCCTTTTGGTCTGCACTTTGTAATCTTGAGTTGTATTTGTGAATTTCATGGTTTCTTGAAAATCTGGAAATGTCTGCATGATCATTGGTCATTTCTGATTTCTATTTGTACGAGCTTGATCCGTTGCACTCAGTTTATTTTGCCTTGTGTTGAATCCGGTATTTCGGATTTGACCTTGTGCTGATTCCTATTTTGCACTATAGTGGCGAGGCAGTGCACGCGTACGTGTACTGCAGCCACACAGTACAGATTTTAAATTGATGTTTCTTCTGTTTTGATTCATTGATTCGTTTCATATTTCATATGTTGTATTGGCGAGGCCGTACACGCATGCGTGTACGGCAGCCAATCAAACTTGATGTTTTGCTGTTTCTAAAATTGTTTTATGTTGCCAATTCTACATATTTTAAATCGTATTTTGATTTGGTGTTGATTTGATGATTTTTATTGTTAATCGCCGTTTCGGCAATTCTGTTCTTTTCTAAATCATCTTCATGTAGAAATCTTTTCATCTATCTCGTTGATATTTTTGAATCTGCTGATTTGTAATTTAACACAGATACGTGTTATATTATCGTTATCCAATTTCTTATTAAAGAATTGGATATACTTGATTTCTGTGACTGTCGTCTATTTGATATTTGATTATTATTGCTTCTGTGCATTAATAACTGAGTTTGAATTAGACTGACCCGTGTATTATTTTCTTTTGAATCTAATACTCGGGTCAGACCCGAGTTGTTTCAGGTTGTAGAATTCCTGCTTTGAGTTGCTGTTCGGGATATGAAGACTTTTTATATCTTCTGAAGTAGTCTTCGTCATTTTGTAGAAGTCGTGTCATTGTATAGGATGATATGTATTCATGTATATTAGTTGATAATGTACTTGTATATATAACTTCCAGAGTCGACAGTTGTTGTAACGACCCCAAATTTTCTATATATTTAAATTAATAATTTATTGTATTTTTGAATAAAAAATAGTAAAATAAATTTGATTTAGGTGATGCGAGTTTCCCCGATATCCAAGTATATCTGAATAAAACGTTTAATCAATTAGTAATTAATATTGATTTAGTTAAGTTATGGATTAAGTGTGAATTATTGGAAATAATGTATTCGAATTAAAAATAGAAATAGAAATATATACATATAAATATAAGATAAACTATATAAAATATAAAGTAAACAAATTTGTAAATTTATAACAAACAAAATAATAAAATAAAATACAAGGTAATAGAAACAAATTAATTAAATTCAAACAACATAATTTAAATAGAAATTCACTTACAATACAAAGTAACAAAACAAATTTCATATGTAAACATGAAACCTGGCAAAAACAAATGTATATGAAGTGAGTATATATAAAGTATTGCAAAGGAATGAAATAAGTAAATATATACATGAAGTATAAAACAAAACATTTAAATACAAAAACATTTACAGCCGAAGTCAACAAGGATAAACAAATGAAGACAAAGAAAAGTAATACCAAATTATCTCAGCCGAAACAAACAAGTAAATATAGATATATGTGTGCAAGTATGCAAACATATGAAGACACAAAGGACTTAGCATTTAATGCATGTACAAATGTATTCATTAGCCACCAAAAGAAGAAAGGGAAATCTGATGAATTGTACAACTAGAAAACAAAATAAAATATATTTGTACAAGCCTAATCAATATCAGCCACCATTGAATAGAAATACCCTGTACACATCCTTTCTTATATTAGCTTTCTTCTTATCTTTCAATTCATTTTTGTTCCGTTCAAACAAACTAAGAAAGAAGAAAAAAACGAAGTGAATGTCATCTGTAAACAAAACAAACAACTGGAAAATGAATTCAACAACTTCAATCTGAAACTAAAGCAAATCAAACCAGATTTATCAAAGATTAAAGGAGAAGCTTCAACTTGAAAATTTAAAAGCCTGTTCTTCTTCCAAAACAATGGTGAGCAAAATTTCCCACCTTAATCCTTTGTTTCTGTGAGAAAACCCCATTTGAATTTTCTTTTATGGTTTAAATGGTTGGATTTACATTTAAAAGTGTTTGAGTATGCCTGTTGTATATATGATTCGTGGCAGAGATAGTGTGCATGTTTTGTTACAGGCATATAGGTTCTGTTTTGGGTTTACAAAGTAAACCATTTAGTTTCAAATCTCAAAAATAAAAGCAGTTTTGAGTTATACTCTGTAAAAGAAAATTGTTAGAGATACTCAGATTCAAATTTTAAAAATAATCTCAACTATAAAATAGTCGTAAATAATTTAAAATTGTGAAATTACAGATAAAATCCAAATATATGAAAAATTCGAATGTCACGAATTTTCAATTCATTTATATAACTTGAATCACTATTAGAAAGTTTGATTTTTAAGATAGAAATGAGGATTTTTAATCTGGTAGATTGTTGGAAATTATGAGTTGAACAGAAAATCTATTTTTGTCAATATCTGATGGTCGGCGTCGATTCATGGGTCGAAGCTGATGCTGAAGGTAGTGGAGAGAATGACGAGGCTGGGAAAAATGATCGTAGTATTTCTTGATCATCAGAGCGACCTTGCGACAACAAATTAGGGTTTTGAACATAGCTTTGTTCATCGAAGAAGACGTGACGATTTCGTCAACGATAATGGATCGGAATGATTCGCATCAGGGGCAAAAGCTAGGTGGATCGTCGGTGAAGTTTGGGGCGAAGTCGCATGATCTCTGGTGGACTAGTTCGTCGGAGCGAATCGATTTTAGGTCGATAGGTTGGGTTCCAGGAAGAATCGAAGTACTCGATTTCGAATCTCAGGCAATTCGACGCATCTGGGTGGTTAAGTGATTTGGGCAGGTTATCGATGACCTGTAGGAGGCGTCAATGATGATCAGAGCGCCGATGAACTCATGTGCATGTGCACATATATCTGGTTGTATCAGAAGGAAGGATTTGGGGAAGAAGAAGTTTCGCTCGGGTTTGGTTTGAATTTGTTTCGGGGTTGTCTCGAAGCAAGAGATAGGGGCAGATTACTCGAAGTTGAGCTCGGGTGGAACAAGGGTTTGACTCGGGTTCAAGGCGATAGCTATAAAAGTTTAAAATTTAAAACCAGTTTTCAAACGTTAAATCAGGTTTTAACAAATTTTGATTAACTTTTAAAGGCTAAGATAATTTATTTGTTAAAAGAAATTAATTACTTAAAGTTAATTTCTAAATGAAAAAAATTAAGGCGAGTAATTTATTTTTGGTAACTAAATAAGAGTTAATTAATTAAAGGTTAATTGATTTATTATTAAAGGTTAATTAATTAAAATGGTTAACCAAGATTTGTAGTTTATTCATAAGTAATTAATCTGGTATAAATTAATTATAATCAGATATTAATTGATTCTACTTATGGATATTTGGATTTTTTTTTTTGGATGATTTGAATTGTTTGACATCCCTGATGTACGATGCTTTGTGATATACCCTGATTTATGTTGTGATCTGTAATTCACTTATCTGCGATATATATATATTTGTGATGTCTGTTTCTGTGATATATTGTTACGTGAATATGAAACCCTGGACCCATAAACGACATTTGAATTTCGATGCGACAGGGAGTCGGATTCCAGTTGGTTATCCGAAACCCACATCGAATTGTAATAGTTAATCTTTGTGACCGATAAATTTATTTTATCTACGAATCTGTGAATGAAGATAAGCGTTATCAATTTTTACCGCTTATCGATATATCTGTGATGATTGATGTTGCACTATTGTGTGTGAAAACCCCTGGACTACACTTTTACACACACAAATATGGATTTCACGTGGAAATCGGTTAAGTCACAGATAATTTAAATTTGATGTTTTTGAAATTGAAATTTTTATTTCAATTGATTTTGAAATTGGAAATTGGGGTTTAATATGAAAAGCTTTTGAAATGGAATTTCAAAGATAAAAGTTATTTCGAATAACTTAATCGAGTTTTGAAATTTAAATAATTTGATTTAAATTTGAATTCAAGTTTGAAATTGAATTCTATGATTTGAAACTAGGGATTAAAGATGTTGTACGAGTTATATATGGGTTAAACCATTTTAAAGATATTGATTTGGAATTTGAATTTAATTCAAGGGTTTTAACTCGTGTAAATATAAGTGGATTTTTCTGAAACGAACTATTTGTTTTCAAATAGTAAAAGCTTTCACATAAGTAAAGAATTTCCAATTTGTGTTGAAAGAATTTCAAGTTTGAAATAGAATTGAAATGTTTTGAAAACTATTAAATGAGTCTTTGATTTCAAAGACCGGATGGATTAATCCAACTTGAATTGGAATTGTTTTGAAAGACTATGAATGAATCTTTGGAAATGAGTATTGAAAGTAATAAGTTAAATCTTGATTTAAGGATTTAACGAGTAAATCTATTAAAATGGAAATTGTTTTGAAATCCATGAATGAATCTTTGTGAAGGGGGTTAACGTTGTGAATTGAATCTTTTTGTTTAAAAGATTAAATGTGTGGAAATTGTTTAAACCATTGAAGGTTTTTGAAATGAATCTTTTTGTTTAAAAGATTGGAAATGGTAATTTGTTTTACCATTCGAATGAAAAAGTTTGGGCTTTTAAGCTGTGATTTAACTGAGACCCCAATATCCATATGATTTTTTTTATTGCGCTCGTTATTCGGTTTAGCCGGGAGAGGACCTTTGTGTCGTATAACCCATTCTGAATAGTGATACGACGATATGGATAGCATTTGAAGACCGGTGGTGAAGACCGGATATTTTTGAAAACGGAAGGATTACCGTCGAGTTACTCTGCATCGGCTGATCCCCGATATAGAGGTTTTATCACACTTAGTGACGGGAAGTCCGGACGTGATTGGAAATTATCCGGATTTGCAAGGGCTTCGTGAGAAGTGCCTTCGGTTCTGTTCGAACCCGGAACAGACTTGTATGGATGTGTGTCTGACATTACACTTTGAGATGTAAAGCTGGTTTCTATCAAATACATTTCTGTTGGTGGCGGAGAATTTATTCTCTTAGCTTAACACCCTTCTCTGAGACGTACGAGCTCAGAGGTTATGTAGTTGATGGTTACTAGTGATACGTTCCCAATTTGGTAATGTGGCATACGAAGTGCTGCTGATCATTTGTTGATCGAAGCGTGGCTTTGTGAAAAAGCGTGGCTTTGTGAAAAAGCGTTGCTTTGTGAACGAGACTTCGTCGAGCCTCACAACCCGGTAATGGTCGAAACAGGAATGTTGCGACAAAGGTTTGTAGGGGTAGCGCCCCTAGGGTATGTCATTTCCTTCTGGATAAAGGGTGGTATCATGGTATGGAGCCCAGATACTTAACTCGTGTGGACACGGTAATTTATTACTGTATGATGTTGCTTTGTTGGTTTTCGGGATCCCGGGATAAAGGTCGGTAACGACCGGGGGATGGCATGACTCGTGTGTTAGTTACCTAGTTACAGCTGTACAGCGTGAGGTAGCGTCGGCCTTTTGTTTGCAGAGATCCGGTTAGGATCCGGGGCGTCTTTCCAGAGGCGTTTCTATTTCGGTAAGGAAGTTCCTTAGCCTGATCATTTGTTGGAAATCCAAAGAAACAATACGAACCCTGTACGGTTTTAGTTGTATTACCTGCTATGGAATGTGGCGGTAACCTGATATTGAACGTAGTAGCTATAGTAGGCATACAATAATGTTGTATGCTGGCTAAGATTAATATTATATTTTCGAAATGGTTTTCGACACTATGCACTAATGATAATAATATCGAGTGATTTTGCATAGTAAGCATGTTTGACTATCATAAGGAGAAATCTCCTCCAATTCTGCGATTGCATTGTGTGTGTGGCGGGAGGCCTTATGGTAGTTTCATTTTCGAAAAGCATTGCGGATTTCAATGTTTAAAAGCCTTTCGTGTTTGTTTAAAGATAAACTGTTTTTGTTGCTCACACCAGTCCCATGACTGATCCGGAGTTTATTGTTCCCTTCCTAAACTCTGGGTGCCCACTATTTTTCCACACGGGCAGTATAGAGTTGGGTTTTTCAGATATTCAGGTTGAGTAGATTATCTGGAGCTAGTCAGTCTATGGACGACTGATCTTGCTTTTCGCTAGCTATGGATTGGAGCATTGTATTGGAGATATTCTATACGTTGCTGTTGTTATCTTTTCTTTCCGCTGCTATTTTTTGTATCATATCTCTGATGTATATTGATATTCTTTGTATCACTCTGTTGTATCAGATATTGTATATCAATGTATTATTCATTTATTCCGCTGTGTTATTTACTTAATTGTGTTATAGCTCCGGCGAATCGGATTTGAACGATCGAATCTGCGGCATTCTAGTACAATGTGAAGTACGGATGTTGATTTTCGAGCGCGAAAATCCGGGACGTTACATTTGGTATCAGAGCTAAGGTTGAACTTTAGCTCAGGAGTATAATACGTTAAGTAGCTCATTAGAGATAGGGTGAAGTATACCCTAGAATGAGTAATTCTCAGATATCTGTTCGAATGCCTCAGTAAATTCTCTTACTATCCACTGATATTGAGTATGAGTGCGAGAAGAGGATGAGATAGAGGACAGGGAAATACGACTATAAAAGGTCGATACTCTGTAATAACAAGGAAGTAATCTTTTCTCTATCAATCTCTTTCGTTCAACATCTCTTCTCAATTCTTTGATAATTTCTGGTAGATCCAGAAAGAAGATTCGATATATAAATATGGGACATAAACTCCAGATAGGCCAAATTGTTTGTTTGGATGTATTGATTGTTTTGTTTGCTATGATTGATAGGTATAATTTAGTTCTAAACTAAAAGTTTTGAAATCGTATCCATATATCTATCTATTCTTTGGGTCCGATATGTTCTACGAATGGTTAGTTATCCTTTTGAACTAACCGATGCCACTGCATATTTCGTAGATCTGGATAACCCGAGTATCTTCTGAAGTGTTAAAACGGATTCGTTCTTGTATCTATTATCGATATTCTGATTTGATAAGCCAAATGCAGAATAGATATTCAGTTTGAGTTGATGAAATATTCTCCATCTATCTTTTTGTCTCCTTGGTAATTTCGAGGACGAAATTCTTTTAAGGGGGGAAGTCTGTAACGACCCCAAATTTTCTATATATTTAAATTAATAATTTATTGTATTTTTGAATAAAAAATAGTAAAATAAATTTGATTTAGGTGATGCGAGTTTCCCCGATATCCAAGTATATCTGAATAAAACGTTTAATCAATTAGTAATTAATATTGATTTAGTTAAGTTATGGATTAAGTGTGAATTATTGGAAATAATGTATTCGAATTAAAAATAGAAATAGAAATATATACATATAAATATAAGATAAACTATATAAAATATAAAGTAAACAAATTTGTAAATTTATAACAAACAAAATAATAAAATAAAATACAAGATAATAGAAACAAATTAATTAAATTCAAACAACATAATTTAAATAGAAATTCACTTACAATACAAAGTAACAAAACAAATTTCATATGTAAACATGAAACCTGGCAAAAACAAATGTATATGAAGTGAGTATATATAAAGTATTGCAAAGGAATGAAATAAGTAAATATATACATGAAGTATAAAACAAAACATTTAAATACAAAAACATTTACAGCCGAAGTCAACAAGGATAAACAAATGAAGACAAAGAAAAGTAATACCAAATTATCTCAGCCGAAACAAACAAGTAAATATAGATATATGTGTGCAAGTATGCAAACATATGAAGACACAAAGGACTTAGCATTTAATGCATGTACAAACGTATTCATTAGCCACCAAAAGAAGAAAGGGAAATCTGATGAATTGTACAACTAGAAAACAAAATAAAATATATTTGTACAAGCCTAATCAATATCAGCCACCATTGAATAGAAATACCCTGTACACATCCTTTCTTATATCAGCTTTCTTCTTATCTTTCAATTCATTTTTGTTCCGTTCAAACAAACTAAGAAAGAAGAAAAAAACGAAGTGAATGTCATCTGTAAACAAAACAAACAACTGGAAAATGAATTCAACAACTTCAATCTGAAACTAAAGCAAATCAAACCAGATTTATCAAAGATTAAAGGAGAAGCTTCAACTTGAAAATTTCAAAGCCTGTTCTTCTTCCAAAACAATGGTGAGCAAAATTTCCCACCTTAATCCTTTGTTTCTGTGAGAAAACCCCATTTGAATTTTCTTTTATGGTTTAAATGGTTGGATTTACATTTAAAAGTGTTTGAGTATGCCTGTTGTATATATGATTCGTGGCAGAGATAGTGTGCATGTTTTGTTACAGGCATATAGGTTCTGTTTTGGGTTTACAAAGTAAACCATTTAGTTTCAAATCTCAAAAATAAAAGCAGTTTTGAGTTATACTCTGTAAAAGAAAATTGTTAGAGATACTCAGATTCAAATTTTAAAAATAATCTCAACTATAAAATAGTCGTAAATAATTTAAAATTGTGAAATTACAGATAAAATCCAAATATATGAAAAATTCGAATGTCACGAATTTTCAATTCATTTATATAACTTGAATCACTATTAGAAAGTTTGATTTTTAAGATAGAAATGAGGATTTTTAATCTGGTAGATTGTTGGAAATTATGAGTTGAACAGAAAATCTATTTTTGTCAATATCTGATGGTCGGCGTCGATTCATGGGTCGAAGCTGATGCTGAAGGTAGTGGAGAGAATGACGAGGCTGGGAAAAATGATCGTAGTATTTCTTGATCATCAGAGCGACCTTGCGACAACAAATTAGGGTTTTGAACATAGCTTTGTTCATCGAAGAAGACGTGACGATTTCGTCAACGATAATGGATCGGAATGATTCGCATCAGGGGCAAAAGCTAGGTGGATCGTCGGTGAAGTTTGGGGCGAAGTCGCATGATCTCTGGTGGACTAGTTCGTCGGAGCGAATCGATTTTAGGTCGATAGGTTGGGTTCCAGGAAGAATCGAAGTACTCGATTTCGAATCTCAGGCAATTCGACGCATCTGGGTGGTTAAGTGATTTGGGCAGGTTATCGATGACCTGTAGGAGGCGTCAATGATGATCAGAGCGCCGATGAACTCATGTGCATGTGCACATATATCTGGTTGTATCAGAAGGAAGGATTTGGGGAAGAAGAAGTTTCGCTCGGGTTTGGTTTGAATTTGTTTCGGGGTTGTCTCGAAGCAAGAGATATCGAAGTTGAGCTCGGGTGGAACAAGGGTTTGACTCGGGTTCAAGGCGATAGCTATAAAAGTTTAAAATTTAAAACCAGTTTTCAAACGTTAAATCAGGTTTTAACAAATTTTGATTAACTTTTAAAGGCTAAGATAATTTATTTGTTAAAAGAAATTAATTACTTAAAGTTAATTTCTAAATGAAAAAAATTAAGGCGAGTAATTTATTTTTGGTAACTAAATAAGAGTTAATTAATTAAAGGTTAATTGATTTATTATTAAAGGTTAATTAATTAAAATGGTTAACCAAGATTTGTAGTTTATTCATAAGTAATTAATCTGGTATAAATTAATTATAATCAGATATTAATTGATTCTACTTATGGATATTTGGATTTTTTTTTTTTGGATGATTTGAATTGTTTGACATCCCTGATGTACGATGCTTTGTGATATACCCTGATTTATGTTGTGATCTGTAATTCACTTATCTGCGATATATATATATTTGTGATGTCTGTTTCTGTGATATATTGTTATGTGAATATGAAACCCTGGACCCATAAACGACATTTGAATTTCGATGCGACAGGGAGTCGGATTCCAGTTGGTTATCCGAAACCCACATCGAATTGTAATAGTTAATCTTTGTGACCGATAAATTTATTTTATCTACGAATCTGTGAATGAAGATAAGCGTTATCAATTTTTACCGCTTATCGATATATCTGTGATGATTGATGTTGCACTATTGTGTGTGAAAACCCCTGGACTACACTTTTACACACACAAATATGGATTTCAC
This sequence comes from Allium fistulosum, assembly GCA_030737815.1. NCBI lineage: Eukaryota > Viridiplantae > Streptophyta > Magnoliopsida > Asparagales > Amaryllidaceae > Allium > Allium fistulosum. The sequence continues at coordinate 83,245,729 of CM060903.1, forward strand.
GTGGAAATCGGTTAAGTCACAGATAATTTAAATTTGATGTTTTTGAAATTGAAATTTTTATTTCAATTGATTTTGAAATTGGAAATTGGGGTTTAATATGAAAAGATTTTGAAATGGAATTTCAAAGATAAAAGTTATTTCGAATAACTTAATCAAGTTTTGAAATTTAAATAATTTGATTTAAATTTGAATTCAAGTTTGAAATTGAATTCTATGATTTGAAACTAGGGATTAAAGATGTTGTACGAGTTATATATGGGTTAAACCATTTTAAAGATATTGATTTGGAATTTGAATTTAATTCAAGGGTTTTAACTCGTGTAAATATAAGTGGATTTTTCTGAAACGAACTATTTGTTTTCAAATAGTAAAAGCTTTCACATAAGTAAAGAATTTCCAATTTGTGTTGAAAGAATTTCAAGTTTGAAATAGAATTGAAATGTTTTGAAAACTATTAAATGAGTCTTTGATTTCAAAGACCGGATGGATTAATCCAACTTGAATTGGAATTATTTTGAAAGACTATGAATGAATCTTTGGAAATGAGTATTGAAAGTAATAAGTTAAATCTTGATTTAAGGATTTAACGAGTAAATCTATTAAAATGGAAATTGTTTTGAAATCCATGAATGAATCTTTGTGAAGGGGGTTAACGTTGTGAATTGAATCTTTTTGTTTAAAAGATTAAAAGTGTGGAAATTGTTTAAACCATTGAAGGTTTTTGAAATGAATCTTTTTGTTTAAAAGATTGGAAATGGTAATTTGTTTTACCATTCGAATGAAAAAGTTTGGGCTTTTAAGCTGTGATTTAACTGAGACCCCAGTATACATATGATTTTTTTTATTGCGCTCGTTATTCGGTTTAGCCGGGAGAGGACCTTGGTGTCGTATAACCCATTCCGAATAGTGATACGACGATATGGATAGCATTTGAAGACCGGTGGTGAAGACCGGATATTTTTGAAAACGGAAGGATTACCGTCGAGTTACTCTGCATCGGCTGATCCCCGATATAGAGGTTTTATCACACTTAGTGACGGGAAGTCCGGACGTGATTGGAAATTATCCGGATTTGCAAGGGCTTCGTGAGAAGTGCCTTCGGTTCTGTTCGAACCCGGAACAGACTTGTATGGATGTGTGTCTGACATTACACTTTGAGATGTAAAGCTGGTTTCTATCAAATACATTTCTGTTGGTGGCGGAGAATTTATTCTCTTAGCTTAACACCCTTCTCTGAGACGTACGAGCTCAGAGGTTATGTAGTTGATGGTTACTAGTGATACATTCCCAATTTGGTAATGTGGCATACGAAGTGCTGCTGATCATTTGTTGATCGAAGCGTGGCTTTGTGAAAAAGCGTGGCTTTGTGAAAAAGCGTTGCTTTGTGAACGAGACTTCGTCGAGCCTCACAACCCGGTAATGGTCGAAACAGGAATGTTGCGACAAAGGTTTGTAGGGGTAGCACCCCTAGGGTATGTCATTTCCTTCTGGATAAAGGGTGGTATCATGGTATGGAGCCCAGATACTTAACTCGTGTGGACACGGTAATTTATTACTGTATGATGTTGCTTTGTTGGTTTTCGGGATCCCGGGATAAAGGTCGGTAACGACCGGGGGATGGCATGACTCGTGTGTTAGTTACCTAGTTACAGCTGTACAGCGTGAGGTAGCGTCGGCCTTTTGTTTGCAGAGATCCGGTTAGGATCCGGGGCGTCTTTCCAGAGGCGTTTCTATTTCGGTAAGGAAGTTCCTTAGCCTGATCATTTGTTGGAAATCCAAAGAAACAATACGCACCCTGTACGGTTTTAGTTGTATTACCTGCTATGGAATGTGGCGGTAACCTGCTATTGAACGTAGTAGCTATAGTAGGCATACAATAATGTTGTATGCTGGCTAAGATTAATATTATATTTTCGAAATGGTTTTCGACACTATGCACTAATGATAATAATATCGAGTGATTTTGCGTAGTAAGCATGTTTGACTATCATAAGGAGAAATCTCCTCCAATTCTGCGATTGCATTGTGTGTGGCGGGAGGCCTTATGGTAGTTTCATTTTCGAAAAGCATTGCGGATTTCAATGTTTAAAAGCCTTTCGTGTTTGTTTAAAGATAAACTGTTTTTGTTGCTCACACCAGTCCCATGACTGATCCGGAGTTTATTGTTCCCTTCCTAAACTCTGGGTGCCCACTATTTTTCCACACGGGCAGTCTAGAGTTGGGTTTTTCAGATATTCAGGTTGAGTAGATTATCTGGAGCTAGTCAGTCTATGGACGACTGATCTTGCTTTTCGCTAGCTATGGATTGGAGCATTGTATTGGAGATATTCTATACGTTGCTGTTGTTATCTTTTCTTTCCGCTGCTATTTTTTGTATCATATCTCTGATGTATATTGATATTCTTTGTATCACTCTGTTGTATCAGATATTGTATATCAATGTATTATTCATTTATTCCGCTGTGTTATTTACTTAATTGTGTTATAGCTCCGGCGAATCGGATTTGAACGATCGAATCTGCGGCATTCTAGTACAATGTGAAGTACGGATGTTGATTTTCGAGCGCGAAAATCCGGGACGTTACAGTTGTAGTTGTATCATATGTATCGGGTCAAATGTATTGTAACTGACATCAGTTATTATATATATGAGACTTTTTGTTCCATCTGTATTCCGCATTTATGTTATCTGTGTTATCTTTATATCTATTGTCCTAAACTACTATAGCCACTGTGTAGTAGCTTTGAGTTTGTATCGGTATGTCGGATTTCCTCCTGAAGTAGAAATGCATGTTATACTATCTGCCATATCGGTACTCGCACAAAGCAATTACACGGATGGTCGCTCCTCAACAGCCTTATTCTCCGTGCTAGTTGACAGCACTACACCGTAGTGCTCTTGGCTAGCGTGGGTATAGAGGTGGGGCGTCAGAGCTTGATATCAGAGCCTGGGGTTTAGGACAATTATAAAACATAACTTAGATGGAGCATGTGTTACAACTATTTGTCGATGTTTTATCTCTCATCTTTGCCTATGTTTGATTTTGATTTCGTGAAAGTATTTTTGGCTTCTGCCTCCGTTTGCTTTACGAACTCAAGTTGGGTTTTTGATGATGAGGATTTTTTTCTTGTGTTTTCGGCTTTGAATTGATTTAGCCGATGTTGATTTTGTTCGAATCTCAGCAATTTTGAACTTGAAATTTTGTGTTTTCCTCGGTTTGATTTCCATTCGACTTCGGTCACTTTGTTTTTGTGAAATTGCTAATTTTTGATTTCCAAGACTCTGATTTTGTTTGCCGTTGGATTCTTTGATGATGATATTGATTCATTTTGTACTCGACAGTGACCATTAATTGTTGACTTCGACATTGACTTGAATCTTATTTTTGTTGAAGTCATTTATGCATTTATGCTCGTTTTGCTTTGTTTTTCCAATTGATAATCGATTCTTCTTTTCCAATTAGTTGTTATCACCTTTATTGATTTTGATAAATTCTATTTCAGGAATTTTTGGGTATTCCTACTTTGATGAATTTGGAATCGAATTCTTTGGATTTTATTCACGTCTTCGAATGTGAATTTTAGTGAATTGATTTGTTTCCTAATTTAATCGATTCTTGATCATTTCCATGATTTGTTGCTATCGTTTATTAGCAACTTTAATGACATTTTCTTCGGGATTTTTGTGAGCATACTTTTAGATGGATTCGGTATCGATTTCTTTGGATTCTATTCACATCTTTGTATGTGAATTCTTGTGATTGATTGTTTCTACAATCATTTTTTGATTTGTCACTTTAAAAATATAAAGGTTTTCTATACTAGTAGTAAATATTAAAATCCTTTTTCTCCAAACGATTTCAAAACTATTTTACTACAAAGCTCTTTTTCTTAAACAGTTTTCCAATCTATTAGTATGTACAAGCCTTTATTTCACTCGTATGAGAAATTGAATTAAACGGCCTAGTAAAACAAGTGGTATGAAACGCTTGCGTTTACTTCGTCGGTTAACTCCTGGACTTGTTCGATTGAACCTTTTGTAACAATTTTCTAGTGAAGATTTACAGTTTGTTCGTAAATATTTGAGTTAAGCTAGTGGTTATGGGACATGAAGCTAAACTCTTATATTCACTAACTTAATGTAATTGACACTTATTAATGATCATAACGATCATTTTTGTGATTTGATTTAGGCTAGCAATTGTGCGATGCCTCTTTGTCTGCGAGGGAGACTATACCCCGTTTATGTGATGTTTCGCCATCACATATGTAGGGTAGCACCCTACGGTCTTCGGGCCATTCCTGTGTGAAAATTTAATGGATAGCTTCCATGAGATAGCTTCTCGTCATGTGTTATACGCGTAGGTGAGTTTTCATGCTCCCATTCATGTGTTAGGCCTCCCCCTATTTATGTGTTTTCTGGATTTCTTGTGTGATTTCTGAAATTTGTGCTTCACCAATTTTCATGATTTTCATTGATATGATATCAGTTTTTGTGCATTGGTGAATTCATGTGTTATTAACTTGTTATGAATACAAGTTTAGGGTATGATACCCTATTTTATCTTTGAAAAGATTCATGTGATACCGGTCGGTGAGTTTTCATTCTCCCATTTTGTGATAGGCCTTTCCCCCTTTTTATAATTTAGACTAGCGATTGAGCGATGTCTCTTTGTCTGCGAGGGAGACTATACCCCGTTTATGTGATGTTTCGCCATCACATATGTAGGGTAGCACCCTACGGTCTTCGGGCCATTCCTGTGTGAAAATTTAATGAATAACTTCCATGAGATAGCTTCTCGTTCTTGTAATACCGGTGTTTTGGAGTTTACATACTCCCGTTTTGTGATAGGCCTCCCCCTCTTTGTGATTTCTGGTTTTCGTATGTCGATTTCTAGAATTTGAGTTTTCTGGATTTCTTGTGATGATTTCTGGAATTTTGTGCTTCACCAATTTTCGTGATTTTCAGTGATATGATATCCGTTTTTGTGCATTGGTGAATTCATGTGTTATTGACTTGTTATGAATACAAGTTTAGGGTATGACATCCCTTTCTATCTTTGAGAAGATTCTTGTAACATTTTTGATGAATGAAAATTCATTGGTATTATATTTTGATGCCAGTTATTTTGATGTGATTTTGACGTGTTAACTTCATTAACCGTCAATTTTTGAAATGGATTTACAAGCGGTTCTCCCGCAATGCTGATTTTGTTGTCTGCTTTTACTGTACTTTGAGAAGTGCAACTTCCTTATCAAAGTTGCTACAGATATTGCTAATTTAATCACGTGTTTTCAAAATTCTTTATTTTTAAAAGTTGTTTCAAAAATATAAATTAAAAATTGTTTTCAAAATTTTTACAGCTTACATTTTCAAAAGAACGAGGAAGCGATTTAAACGTTTCAGCAAAATCGAGGACTATGACCCCTTTCTTTTACTGATTCGTTTAATTCCGGACTTGTCCGTTTGAGAATGTGAAATGTTTTTTTTTAAAACACACAATTTTGTACTTTCAAGGAAACGATAAAGAGATTTAAACGATTTAGCAAAAGTACGGAGTATGGAACCATACTTTTACTACTTCGGTTAATTCCGGACTCGTTAATTGAATATTTATGATTTCTGATTATCGTTTTTGATAATCGGATATTTGTGAAATTTGATTATCTTTTGAGATAATTAAATATTTTTCGATTTGATTAATCAGATATTTGTGATTTCTGATTATCGTTTTTGATAATTAGATATTTGTGAAATTTGATTATCATTTGTGATAATTAAATATATTTTTTTGATTTAATTATCGTTTGAGATAATTAAATTTTTTTTTTCGATTTGATTAATCGATTATTTGTGATTTCTGATTATCGTTTTTGATAATCGGATATTTGTGTTACTGATTATCGTTTTTGATAATCAGATATTTGTGAAATTTGATTATCATTTGTGATAATTAAATATTTTTCGATTTAATTATCGTTTGAGATAATTAAATATTTTTTCGATTTGATTAATCGAATATTTGTAATTTCTGATTATCATTTTTGATAATCGTGTCGTTTCTGGTTATCGCTTGTGATAATTAGATATTTGAGATACTAATTGTCGTTTTGATAATTAAATATTTTCGATTTGAAAATTCGATTATCGTTTTTGATGATTGAATATTTGCGATTTTGAGATTTGAGCTTCGTCTTTTTCTCCGGCGATTCAGGTGAGTAATTTGATTTACTCACATTCAATTCGTGCAGTACAGGAATTCTGCTCTGTTTTCCTTTTCTTTTAAATGCTGGAACTCGATTGATTTTTGCTTTTGATAGTCGTCTGATTTTGATTCCTTGATCCCCACGATGTTGATTCTTTTGATTTGAAGCAGTCGAACCTTTTGATTTTGTATCTTATACTTCCCTGCTGACATTTGCTTTGCTTATGCATTCGACATTGCCATGCTCTTATGGTTGTTACCTTTTGTCCGTTTATTCCTTATGATTGCGAGGACGCAATTTCTTTAAGGAGGGAAGTCTGTAACAACCCGGTATTCCATACCGAATAATTATCGTCTTTGCACGATTTCTTTTCCTAGGTTAATTGCTGATGGAAGTTTTTGATCGGTAGAAATTCTTTACAATTTTGATTAAAAGGGTATACGGGCTTTATAAATTTTAAAATCTTGGCCCATGCTTGATCTGTTGCCGTGATAAGTGATAACCCATCCCCCTTTTTGTATCTGTTCATTCCAAAACCCTAAACTATAAAAAATCAAACGTTCGAAAGAAAACGAGATAAAGGCGGCCTCGTTCAAAAATTAGGGCTTTGGTTTCTCGAAGGCGATTGCCTTCGTTCTGCTCGATCGAGTGAGGAAACGTATTGCTTGCTCGTCGAATCAAAGGTGAGTAGTTTCTCACATCTAATTCGCATTAGTAATATGCTTTGCGTATGATTTGGTTTCGTTGTTGATTCTCTCTCTGATTTTATCAAATTCGTGTATTTTTGTGATATTTGGTTAACTCGGCTTTGATTTTGAGCTGTTCGACAATCTCGTGATCATCACAGTATTGTTTTCTTGTTTCCTAGTTATCTTGGTACTGATGTATCTAGTGACCATCTCGGTTTCGATTTCTGTGATTAAACTTTATTTTGACTTTGTTTTCGATGTTTCCTGTGACATTTTCTTAATCTTCGGCCTTGAATTTATTTAGAAAATAATTTGAAACTACTGTTGTCTGGATTATTTCGAAATTGCTGCTAAATGCTTTTGGATGTTTGAACCTTTATGTGCACTTGAATAGGCATTGAAACCATGTGTATACATACATTCTTGTATGTATATATATATGCCTTGTACTTGTAGTCTTGGCTCTAGTTAGATGTGCAGTTTGCTTTATTACTGCCTCTGGTAGTATTTTTATCCTTGTTCGATTTTATTTGTTGTTTCATAACCTCGGCCATTAACTTTTGTTTCCAAGTTCGATCACTAAGCACTTGTCATGTTGCATACTCTCTGTTGCACTGAGTTTTGATATCACTTGAATCTTAGTGTAGTTGTTGTTGCTTTTGGTTCACTATTTTCATCACTGGTCTTTGATGTTTGGACAGACCTAGACTTTGATGTTGTTATGGTTTAGTTTGTTAGTAGAGTTGCCTACATATGCTCTTATAGTCGAGTCTGCATATGTGTATTTTGTAGCAGCTTGGTATAGCACTTGTATTTAATCTGGATTCTTTTGGGGTCCAGTTCCACTCTGGTTTATGTTTTGATTTCTGAGACAGTTTTGACTTGTTTCAGTTTGAAGATTTGTCTGGTTACAGAACTATTTCTTGTTCCTGGTCTTGATGGTGCACTGTTACACTATCATCTGGTTGATTTGTTTTGCATCCATATACTTGAGTCTTTGCCTTTTGGTCTGCATCATTGTTTCACCTGTTGCACTGTTGTCGACACTAGGTTTCATACCTCATTGCATTCACTCCAAGTAAGTTGATTTTCTTGACAATATACATCTATAGTTGTTTCACCTGTTGCACTTCATTGTGGTTTCATGTTTGTAGATGCATTCCATTTGTGTTGCTGTCACATTTGGCTGGTAGTTGATTCATCTGGCCTATCTGCGTTGCACTACTTCATTTTGTATTGTTGGATACATTTTTTTGGTATAGCAGTCTTCACTATTGCATTATGTTTTAGCTTTTGCACTTTGATGTTGTAGTCTGCACCTCTGTTGCATTTGGTATACTACTGAACTGTATACATTGCTTGACTCATGGTTGATTTGTTTTGCATCCATATACTTGAGTCTTTGCCTTTTGGTCTGCACTCTGTAATCTTGAGTTGTATTTGTGAATTTCATGGTTTCTTGAAAATCTGGAAATGTCTGCATGCTCATTGGTCATTTCTGATTTCTATTTGTACGAGCTTGATCCGTTGCACTCAGTTTATTTTGCCTTGTGTTGAATCCGGTATTTCGGATTTGACCTTGTGCTGATTCCTATTTTGCACTATAGTGGCGAGGCAGTGCACGCGTACGTGTACTGCAGCCACACAGTACAGATTTTAAATTGATGTTTCTTCTGTTTTGATTCATTGATTCGTTTCATATTTCATATGTTGTATTGGCGAGGCCGTACACGCGTGCGTGTACGGCAGCCAATCAAACTTGATGTTTTGCTGTTTCTAAAATTGTTTTATGTTGCCAATTCTACATATTTTAAATCGTATTTTGATTTGGTGTTGATTTGATGATTTTTATTGTTAATCGCCGTTTCGGCAATTCTGTTCTTTTCTAAATCATCTTCATTTAGAAATCTTTTCATCTATCTCGTTGATATTTTTGAATCTGCTGATTTGTAATTTAACACAGATACGTGTTATATTATCGTTATCCAATTTCTTATTAAAGAATTGGATATACTTGATTTTTGTGACTGTCGTCTATTTGATATTTGATTATTATTGCTTCTGTGCATTAATAACTGAGTTTGAATTAGACTGACCTGTGTATTATTTTCTTTTGAATCTAATACTCGGGTCAGACCCGAGTTGTTTCAGGTTGTAGAATTCCTGCTTTGAGTTGCTGTTCGGGATATGAAGACTTTTTATATCTTCTGAAGTAGTCTTCGTCGTTTTGTAGAAGTCGTGTCATTGTATAGGATGATATGTATTCATGTATATTAGTAGATAATGTACTTGTATATATAACTTCCAGAGTCGACAGTTGTAGTTGTATCATATGTATATTGTAACTGACATCAGTTATTATATATATGAGACTTTTTGTTCCATCTGTATTCCGCATTTATGTTATCTGTGTTATCTTTATATCTATTGTCCTAAACTACTATAGCCACTGTGTAGTAGCTTTGAGTTTGTATCGGTATGTCGGATTTCCTCCTGAAGTAGAAATGCATGTTATACTATCTGCCATATCGGTACTCGCACAAAGCAATTACACGGATGGTCGCTCCTCAACAGCCTTATTCTCCGTGCTAGTTGACAGCACTACACCGTAGTGCTCTTGGCTAGCGTGGGTATAGAGGTGGGGCATCACATTTCCCTTTGTAACATACAAATATCCCGCATTTATTTTTCCTTTATATTCTAATAATAGTATGCTCCCTCTTCTCTTCATTTTTCAATAAATTTTTTTACATTTCCTCAATTATTTCCCATGTTCGAAGTTTCACTCCTATATTCAATATTTTCTTCTAAACCAAATTACGGATTCTTTGCAGAAAACTTTGATTGAATTTTATTTCTTTTATTTTGATTAAAGTCAATTTAATTCAATAATAGTTCTTTGCTTTGCCTGTATCCTAAATTGCTTGTGAATATATACATATTTTATAGTGGTTGCGTTCTCTACCTTACTTTCAACAGTACAATTTTTGTGGAAACATTATTTAAAGATCTCCAAAAAAAACTTCTAATTCGATGTTACTGCTGATAAGGTTAATTTTTTATTTGTCTTTTCATTCAATTCAATGTTCAATTTGTTGGTTTGTTTGATTCCATTGAGATTGATTGAAAAATTTTTGACATTTATTTTGTTATAATTATTTCATTTAATTTGATGTTGAATTTGTTACTTTGTTCTAAATTATTGATTTCGTATCTTTGCTTATGGTTTTTTTGCCTCAAATTGTGTGTTCTTCGAATTTTTTTTAGTTCGTAAGATTATCAGTTTATTTCCTTATTTATTTTGCAAGAGGTTGCTCTATTTATAAATAAATGGACGCCATAAACTATTTTGTTGTTTTCAAGATCTTTTATAGGTAAAGTTGAACTATTTTGTACTCTCAAAATTTACACATAAATTAAATTTCATTTTATATTCATTCGTTGGGTGAGAATATGTTTCCCATATTTGTTTTGTGTGTTATAACAGGTTTAATACTACGTAAATATCAAATAATCCTCAATTCTGTATAATTTATTAGCCGTAAGCTTGATCTTTTTCAATTCTTAACGATCTTACAAATGAAGTAATTATCTTTTACTTTTCTACATTGTTAGTTAGAAGTTATGCTGTATTTAGTTTTACTTTGGTTTATTATAGACAATATTGGATTGAAGATGTAAATATGAACAATGTTTATAATTAAGCTAACTTCAAATATAAAAGTTCATAAGTGATATTACCATGCAGCTGAAAAAATGAAGAAATAACTATCAATTTAATTTAAATTTAAAATGTAACTAATTAGAGAACTAATTGCAATTAAATTATTTTCATTGATATTCAACTTAGTGGGAGAATCAACTACATAAGTTCAAATAACTTTTAATTGTGATACATTAAGTTTCCTTTATAATTTTACTTAATAACATATTTTATGCACCTTTGTTATATCATATTGTTTAATCTATACTCATATTATTTGTGCATTTTCTAATAAGCAGTTGGAATCATTAAAATTGTACTTGCTGTAGTTGATGTTTGAATTTCCATAACTCTTGGAGATTTTGTTGGTAGGACATTTGATATGTATCAGGGGATACAAGGATAGAGAGGAAGTCAATTAACAGTATGATTTTGGTGGTTAAGCAAAAAGGTGAATTCCTAAACAAAAGTGATTTTATTGATTTGTTATTTAATGACATCATTATTTTCATTTGTAACCATAATATCTCATTTAATTTGAAAATTCGTTGCAATGTAATAAGAATATGCACATATAATGGAATAGTACATTAGCATACTATTTGTTTTGAAAGAAATTATTAAAGTTTTTGTTGTTATGATTGTATCATTAATATATAATATGTGACGTATTACATATGTACTCCATCAAATACATGTTTTTCCTTATAATACTAACTTCCATTCTATAATAAAAATGCTTTAATACTTAATCATTCTTCTCCTTTTTCTCATAAGTTAGAGAGTTAAATTCTATTTTTTGGCAATTAAACCTTTTTTTTTACATATTTCTCATCCTTACGTTAATGACCACATTTATAATTACTTTGTAACCTAGACACTTCATTTTATCATCCAATCTTTTTCCTAATATGTTTTTGTTACATATTATCAAAAGTACATTTAACCTTTTCATATCCATCCTTCTTTTATTTTCCTAAACATTTTGAATCAATGTCTATTTTATTACTTTAAGTATTCCTTTTACATTCTTTCAAACCCAATTCTCCATTATTTTAACTATGTACCTTTCTCGTTCATCTTTATTATCCGTTGTTATAATATCATTCTTTATGTTAATTCAAACTTTAATTTATACCTTATTTAACTAATTTTATTTTTTCTAATTTATTTATCCAATATACAATCATGATGAAAGGATTTATCCTACTTATTTGTTGATTACTTAACATCTATTTAAACACCCTAATAATTTCTTTATTGAGCCTACAAATATTGCAAAATTATTACTTATGAGTATGTCTCTACATTATGATAAAACATTACTTTTATGTTTCATAAGTTTGAATCTTATATTATTTGCTTCTAAATTTTTTTACCATAACTATATATTAATCGTCCATGGCGGTTCGATGTTTTGCTCTTTTTTTCAGGATATTTAATTTCAAGATCATCCATAGTGGTTCAATGTTGCACAAAAGATACAAAGCTTATTAGCATGGTTCATTACTAGATATAACTTATTCTAATTATACTAAAGAATTTGAATTATTATTTAAAACCCTTTTTTTCTTTCTCTCTCCATCTTTTAGGATGTTCGATTACAAAATTATCCATGGTGGTTAAATGTTGCACTAAAGGTAAAAAATTACATACAGTGTTAGCAGTAGATATGTATTCAAATCCCAGCTTTTTATTTATGAGTTAAGCGAATTGTAATTTTAGGAAATAAGATCAATAAAAGTAATAATTCCTTATGTTTGTAGAAGGAGCAACAAGTACTTATAGCGAATCATTCTAACCAAGGGGATGAAAATAATAAATTTTTGAATTAAAAGGTTTTGTTAAGGAAAGAATCAAACAACACATTCTTCTTTTATAAAATCTTATTAAAATTTATAAATTGTAATTTATATAATCTATCTTTCTCTTTCTTCTTAGTTTCCATTTCATATACATTACTCCGGCATAAAATTCATCTTTTAATCTACAAATCATAAACTTTAAATATTTAATTTTATTTCAAGGAAAACTAATCTTAGTCTTAATCTTAATTTTCTCAATGTTCATCAAAATCTAAGATAGACAAAATTACATATGCATTAGTTTCTTTCCTTCTATTCAAGATTCTAATTATGTTTTTGGAAGAATTTTAGTATATTTTTCTTTGATTGGATATCAAATTATGGTATATTAAATTAAGGTATGAGATTTGAAATGGTTAAGGGATATTATTGATATAAAGAGTTATAACTTTATATTGAAAATGATATAGGTTTGGAGATTCTCCAATTAATAATTCCTTTTTAATATCATTTTTTTAATATTTTTATAGGATAAAATGTCAAATGAAATTGATTTGCTAAAATAGCTAATGTCGCTAGATGAATCAAAATAATGCGTGCCTATTTTTTCTAAAAAAAAGAAAGTGTAACGACCCGGAATTTCACTTTAACGACCCACCTTTTTGGACAGTTTAAATTGACAATAAACCACACATGTTAAACTTAAACCATTCAAAAGGGAGGATTGTTATGGGGTAAAGAAGAAAAGGAAGAGAAAGAAATAAAACAGACATAGAATCTCACAGCGGAATGACAAAATATAATAATCAAATAATAGTTTATGAAGCTGTTTACAAATAACATTTTTTTAGCAAAGGCTAGCGGGGTTAACAGGGCCCCTACCTGATTTTATTGCCAAAAAACAATAAAATACAAAGCTTGCCCAAAGAAACAAGCAGCAAAAAAGAAAAAACACCGGAATAAACAAAGGAATACAAACACACATAGCGAACAATACAATCTACAACCCAAATCACTAGCTATCTCCAAGCATCTCTGAATATCTAAGGAAAAGTGGGTTGCATCTTCAAAGCTATAAAAATTTCTGTCTTCAAAACTTTCCATAACACCTGCCCATCCCTCCTCTTCTTTTCAAAACAAATCTTGTTTCTTTCAAACCACACTATTGTCATATACTTCTTCAAGCAGATTGTAAGGCATCTCGCTTTCATTGTTCGCCACCTTGTTTCTTTGTATATCATGTCAAAATCCATTGACCTAAGACCGGCCAACAATCTACTTCCAGCAACCTGCATCATCTTGTTAAATAGCATCATTGTATAGGGACATTGCAAAAACAAATGGTGCACAGTCTCTGTTTCATTAGCACAGAAAACACAAGACAACCCAGTATCATATCCCATCTCCATCAACTTGCTTTTAGTTAACAAAGCATTTTGAAGAACTTTCCAAAGCATCAGATTGTCCCTTGGAGTTGAATCAGAAGTCCAAATGACCTTACTCCATTTAAAAGCTTGGTTACTGGAGCTGTGCAATTACTTATACACAAGAGTGACAGAGTGAGGCTTAGCATTCCAATGCACAGCATCAGCATCAACAAGAGGGTAGTAATTTCTTTGTATTTCATTCCAAACTGACCTTATGAATTGGTTAGAAGAGAATGGAATCTGCAAATAACCTTGGGTAATAAAATCCACTGCTTTGGCATCAATAGGAATACCAGATTGTTGTATCTGTTGATAGGTGAGAAGAGTATGCGATAACACACCTTTGGCAACCCATGGATCATACCAAAATTTTACAACAGATGAGTTTGCCATCCTATGGACAATGAGGGGAAGCATTGTAGCATGCAATCCTAGGATCTTTCTCCATGACCAACTGCAAGTTTGTGGAGTAGGAAAAGTCCAGAAACTTGCCCTACCTATTCTATGTGCCCAAACCCAATTAACCCACCCAGAATTCTTCTTGACAAGTATGGAATTTAAATGAGTACTGAAAGCAGCTATATTCCAGTTGACAACGTTTATAACTCCCAGCCCTCCAACATTCAAATTCTTTTCAAAAAGACTGAAGGAACATGGTAGAGGCTTCCTGTTATTGATGGAGCCAGTCCAAAAAAATCTGAGCATTGCACTTCTTACCTGATACAGAAGTTTAGCAGGCAAGACAAAAGCTTTAGACCAATAAACAATCATAGAAAAAGCAACTAATTTGATAAGAACTAGCCTTCCTACCTGGGTTAAGTATCTGTTAGACCACCTGTCAAGTATAGAAACTATCCTGGTGTATAGGGGGAGGCAATCAGCAAATTTCAATCTAGAGGTTAAGAGCGGGAGGCCAAGATATGTCATATTAGATACCATACTTTGAAGACCAGAGAGTTGCATCAGGCCAGCGGATAAATTAGAGGAGATCCCAGCAATAGCTATACTTGATTTTGAACAGTTGAGATGCAAACCAGTCATCATGTAAAAATCGGACAAGGTACTAATAACACATTGAATCGAGGGAAGATGAGGCTTAGTAAAAATCATTATATCATCTGCAAACATCAGAGTAGTTACATTTGTTAGCTTGCACTTGGGATGGTACCTGATCAGACCAGCAGTGTACTTGGTTAACATATATCTAGTGAGCACTTCCATCACAAGCAGAAATAAGTAAGATGAGATCGGATTACCCTGTCTTATACCCTGCCTACTCTTGAAGTAACCAACCGGTCGTCCATTAAGAACAATGGAGAATCTAGCAGTTGAAATACATTCGTAAACCCACCCAACAAAAGGCTTTGGGAAATTCATTAAGGCCATTATACGCACAATGGTGGATCAGTGTATGGAATCGTATGCTTTCGTGATGTCAAGCTTTAACATTGCAGAAGGTGGAGCATTTAATCTCGAGTACCCACAAAGAAGCTCTTGGGCAAGGAGATGTTGTCAAAAATACTTCTATTGGGAAGGAAGGCAACCTGATTTTGCGAAATGATATGAGGGAGGACTTGCATTAGCCTAGAAGCGATTAGTTTTGATATACACTTATACACTACATTACAGCATGAAATAGGTCTGAAGGATGAAACAGTGCAAGCATCAACACTTTTTGGGATAAGCACAATGTTAGTAGAGTTGACCTCAGATAGCAGAGAGCATTTATTAAAAAAATTGTGAACATCCCTGCAGAAATCCAATTGAACAATGTCCCAGCAACTAACAAAGAAGTGAACATTGAAACCATCAGGCCCACCACACGATTTTCTATTCATGGCGAAGAGAGTTTGCTTTATTTCCTCATCAGTGACTTGATTGACAAGAATAGCAGCTTGCATACTGGATAAGGATGGTAGGGAGATGTTGTTCAACATGTCAATGTCAGGACTAAAGTCAAAGGTGTTACCAAGCAAGTCTTCAAAATAGTGAAGAAATGCAGCATCAATTAGCTCAGGAGAGGAGACAGGAGTACCATCATGAGAAATAATTGTAACTATATTTTCTTTTGCTTGTTTGATTTTGATCGAGGAATGAAAAAACTTAGTGTTACGATCACCAAATTTGAACCACTTACAGTGAAACTGCTGCTGTTTCATACCACTTTCAATATCAAGGGCTTTATTGAGAAGCGCACATAGCCTACCCTCCTCCTCAGCAGCCATAGGGTCATGAGGGTTGTTCATCATAAAATCCTGCGCTTCCTTATACCTTGTCTTCAAAATAGAAGTTTGCTTGGTACCATCACCATACTTCTCAGCTGCCCAAGCTCTCAATTGCTTTTTAACCTGCTTAAGCTTCCTATAGAGAATAAACATAGGGTTACCATAACAATGAGTGGACCACGCTAAACCCACAATAGGTTTGAATTCAGAGGAGCTAGTCCAATCATTAAAAAATTTGAAACTTCTTTTTTCATTTTTCATATTGGGGCCGTTAGCAAGAATCAAAGGGGAGTGATCAGAGAGAATGGGGTGGATAAGATTGACAGCGAGATTAGGCCAGACAGATTGAGCTTTGATGTTGTAGAAGGCATGATCGATAGTGGAGAAAGTTCTGACTCCACTCCTACTTTTATTATTCCAGGAGTATCTAGCACCAGAAGAAGATATCTTGAGGAGGTCAGAATCAGATATGGCAATGTTGAAAGGTAGGATATGCTTTGGAAATAAAGGCTGACCACCAAACTTATCATCAAGCTAAAGGCAGCTATTAAAGTCCCCCATGACCAGCCATGGATGCGATTCTTGCCTAAGAAAAGGCAAGAAGTCGAAAAGATTTTGCCTTGAAATAGCAGAGTTATCTGCGTAGATAAAGGTTAAGTAAAAGGAAGATTTGGATTGCTGGCAGGTGATTTTTGTATGTATGAATTGCCTAGAAGAAAGAACGGAGGAGATGGAATATGCAGTAGGATCAAAAAGGATGAAAATCCTACCATACTCAGCATCAGATAGGTTGTGGAGAAAATTCCAATTCGGATTGATGTAACTGGCAACCCTAGAAGTTAATGCAAGATTGAGTTTTGTTTCCAGGATAGCAAAAAATTTAAGTTTATGGGAAAGGATAAGATTTTTAACTTGATCAAGTTTCAATTGACTATGAGCACCCCTAATGTTCCAAACACCTATGTTTGTAACATCATTAACTAAAGATATTGATGGATAATGTTCTTTCTGCTCCTGGTTGCAGGAGATTTGGAATCGGTGGTTCCAGTCTTGGATTTTGAAAATTTCTTAGCTACCATTCTCGATTTACTATCACTGTTACCATGGCAATTATCCTCACACATTTGTTTTCCTTTGCCATACCATCCTGGGATAATTGCATTATTAACATAAGGGAAAAGGGATGTTGTAGAAAGAATTGCAGAGGACGATTGTTTATTGGGGGGAGCAGGAGAAGATGAAGATGGAACAGATGAAGATGGCTCAGAGAATTTAGATGAGGAAGCTGAAGCATTTTCATGCATAGAAAAGGCAAGATCAAAAATGCTATTTGCGTAATCACTGATGATACTGTTTTCAGGGGAAAGCTTGTCTTGGATATTTGTGTCATTAGTAGCCCCCATTTGAGCTTGACCAGAATTAGGTTGAAGGGAAGCTTCATGTTGGATGTTCGCAGCACTGATATGCACATGCACAGTTGATTCACCATGCACAGAGTTTAAAACTTGTATTTCGTCACTATCTGCAACATGGTTGCAATTACCAGAAATAACCCTGCCTTCTTCGTGTATTTCTCCCTCCTCAAAACCTATTACATCTTCTATTTCCTTTTCCTCCTCTTCCTGCATAACTTTATTTGTTGCTCCTGATATTTCATCTGCAAGCACTTGAAAACAATTGACCATACTAATATCAGTATTACGACTAGACAGAGTCTTATGCTTATCAATTAATGCTCTATCCTTGGAACTACCCTCCACATTTGCAGTGGAACACTGCAAAGACTTGGCACCAACAAAATCACTTTGTTTTTCACCAACTTCTACATGACTGTTTTCCTTGTTCTTGCTTTTATTGTAATTAACCTTTTTCCAAACCTGTTTTTGATTTTTATTTGTGCTCATCAGCCCATTCTTGCCATTCACTGCCTCCCTTATACCATGAGATACATTTACTTCATGAATAGTGGCCTTAGCATCAGTCGAAGCAAAAGAGCAGTTACTGTCAGAATGACCAAATTCTTTACAATTTACACACACCTCTGGTTTCCATAAGTATTCAACTGAAACTTTATGATCAGAGCCATCCATCAACTTTACTAGAAAATTATTTACCAGCTCTTTGTCAGGTGTTACTTCAACTAAGCATTTAGCATACGTTATTCTTTCCAATCTCTCAGTTGACTGATCCATGCACAGGAATTTCCCCACCCTCGTTGCCAACCAATTTATTCCATAGTGAGACCAGGCATAAAGTGGTATATTATATAACTTTATCCAAACAGGGACAGAACGAATTGTCCCACAACTATCACCTACCGTAACATCCCAAGGCTTTAATATAAACAATTTGTTTCTCATAATAATAGGATCCGATTCAGAGATCCTTTGTTTATCCTCAGTAGAAGAAAAACTGAAAAGGAAAAGAAAACCATCAGACTTAACTTTAACCTCACCTCCGAGCTTCCAAACTTTCTTCAGGTGATACACAACAGACACATAAGGCATGTAAGGACCCGATTCTTCGACTTCCGAATATCGACATCAATACGTCCAATGTATCAACTGTCGAGCCATCGAATGCCGGAAAACCGAATTCTTAGGGTTTAAAAGAAGAGGTAGAAGAAAAGATAGAAGAAAAAGAAAAGAAGAACAACAGAACAACATCAGAACAGAAACAATATCAAAATCTCACATATCGCAGCGGAACAAAATATAATAGATAATCACTAGTCTTTTAAAACAAAGAACTATATCAGTTTATACATACATCAATCTGAGTCAATATACAACAATGGACAGTTATAAAAACTTGTCCTCATACAGAATACACAGCGGAATAAATACTATCAGATACAAATACTACGTCTCGTCATCCAGCTTATCTCCAAAGCTCCAGAATATCCAGAATATCCTGATAACCTAACTCTAGACTGCCCGTGTGGAAATTGGTGGGCACCCAGAGTTTAGAAGGGAACAATAAACTCCGAGTCAGTCATGGTGACTGGTGTGAGATCGTAAAACAGTTATTTTTCACAAAGAAAATAAAACAGATTCGCAATGCTTTTGGAAAATGAAACTACCATAAGACCTCCCGCCACACACACAATGCAAACGCAGAATTGGAGGAGATTTCTTCTTATGATAGTCAAAGATGCTTACTACGCCAATCATTGGATTATTATTATTAATGTCTAGTGTAGAAAACATTTTCGAAAGTAGAATATTAATCTTAGCCAGCATAGACATTCCGAACTATGCCTACTATAGCTACCATCCAAACAGTGGGGCGCCACCATAAGTGGATGGCAGGTTCTACAACTAATACCGTACAAAGTTCGTATTTGGAAGATGGATTTCCAACAAATGGTCAGGCTAAGGAACTTCCTTTCCTCCTGCCGAATAGGATCGCCTCTGGCTGGACGTCCCGAGAGACAAACTGCTCTCTGCCAAACAAGGCCGGGTTACCCCTGTAATAGGTAACTCACGAATATGTCATCACCCGGTCCTTTGGGACCTTTATCCGAGCGCTCGATATCCAACATCACACATCATAAAGAAAGTGTATCCACATGAGTAAGTATCTGGGCTCCATACCATGATACCACCCCTTTCCAGAAGGAAATGACATGCCCTAAAGGGCGCGACCCTCATAACCTTGCCGCAACATTCCTGTTTCGACCATTTCCGGGTTGTTGAGGCCCTGATGAAGTTTCGTCCACAAAGCTACGCTTTTTCAAAAAGTCACGCTTTGGGTCAACAGATGATCAACCTATGATCACAAAGATAAATGATCAAACAAATGATCATATCACAAATGATCAAACACTGATCATCACACAGCAACACTCAGCATGCCACATTACCAAATTGGGAATATATCGCTGATAAATTTCAACTACATAACCTCTGAGCTCGTACGTCTCAGAGAAGGGTGTTAAGCTAAGAGAATAAATTCTCCGCCACCAACAGATATGTATTTGAAAGAAATCAGCTTTATATCTCAAAGTGTAATGTCAGACACACAATCCATACAAGTCTGTTTCAGGATCGAACAGAACCGAAGGCACTTCTCACGAAGCCCTTGCAAATCCGGATAATTTCCAATCACGTCCGGACTTCCCGTCACTAAGGGTGATAAAACCTCTAAATCGGAGATCAACCGATGTAGAGTAACTCGACGGTAATCCTTCCGTTTTCAAAAATATCCGGTCTTCAACACCGGTCGTCAAATGCGATTCATAACGACGTATCACGTATTCGGAATGGGTTATACGACCCCATGGTCCTTTCCCGGCTAACCCGAATAGTGAGCGCTTATTCAAAAATAAGTGTGGCATTCAAATTCATCCAATTCACAACAAATACCCATTCAAGGTAATTATTGATAGTCGGTTATTTAACTATCAATAAAGATGCGCAACATCATCAGATTCCAAATAATTTTCCCAAATTATTTATTTTTCAAAATATCTTTACTAGATATAAAATTTCCACACTTAACCGTTTGAAAACAATTTTCAAATATTCACTTTTCAATCTATCTTTAAAAGATAAAATTTCAAACCCTTCGTTTCATATTGGGAAAGTAATTCCATACTTATTTAATAATAAGTAATTCACAAATCTATTTATTTTCAACATTTGAAAATATTCGATATACTTAAATCGAAATTAAGTATATATTTCATTCTTTAAGGAAATCATTTATTTTAACAACATCTATTTGAGTCAAAACGAATGTTACGTAAAACATCGTTACGACGACTCAAAATCACTAGTATAGGGATTCGAAATTAAAATAGATATATAAATCCCAATACTACATAAAAAAACATTTCCTTTCGGAAATCATTTACTATAACAACAGTGTTATAGTCCACCATTCCCTTATTTCTCGAAAACGTCTATTTCAACAATAAATGTTGAAATCTATGATCTCGATATTAAACACTTTTGAAAACATCGTTAAATCGTTTTCATTCTATTTCAGTATCACTTTCCCAAGACCAGATTCATTTTTACTTAATAATATATATTCACTGTCCAAAATCGTGAATATACTTCACTAACCCAATTTTCAATATTTTCTACACATTTTATTTCAAGAATTATCCACTATCCAAAATCGTGGATAAAATTCCCTTAACAACCTTCTATATTAAATTCATCGAATTTGATTGATTCTCGGATTTATAAAACAACGTTTATAAATTCCATTTCTATTTTCTAACAACTTCGATTTATAAATCTTCTTTATTAACAAATTCGAGTTATACTCGATATAAATATCACAAGTCCATATTATAAGTTAATAACTTATCATTCATTTTCAACTTCACAATTTATAAATCTATAAATTTCATTCACTTCCGGATTCCATAATATTTCATTTTTAACACTTATAAAAACTCGTTTTATAATTTCAACATTCTTAATTTTGTAGATATCAATTTCATAAATCTTTTATATAAACCGTTTACAGAAATTCAAAAATCTCAATTTAAACCATTTCATAAATCAATCAACTATTTATTCCAAAAATCACTTTTCGGTTATATTTCACAAATCTATAAATTTTTGTAACTTTAAAATTTCAAACGTTTATTTATTTGAAATAAATCAATTCAAAAATTCAATAAAACGTCTACTTTCAAAAATCACTTTAAAATCCTTTTAAAGTAAAAGTCGTTATTATTTTTAAATTTCAAAACTGAATCCGATGATGCAACAGCACCAACTAGTCAATCACAACAACAAACATCATATATCAATATGATAACAGAATATACATCAATATCTGTAAATAAATAAATACTGGTGAGGAATCCAGTTGGATCCCTCCAACCTGTTTCCCTGCATCCACAAACGTTAGCACAATACCCATTCCACTTCGAGGTGGAATATCGCGGTATATAGGTTTTTTATAAAAATCATCCGCTTACTAACGGCGCAATAGGGTATCATCCGCTATACGAGGCGGGAAATCAATCAATCCAATATATACATATGCCAATATGTATATATTGCTATATATATAGATATATCCTACTATATCTAATATCACATCCAATAGCAATCAAATCAATCAATCAATAACTGCAAAACAAAATTTTCCTTCGAGTGAGAAAAATCTCACCTTTGCCTATGCATGCAAATTCATTTTCATTCCGGCCTGATTCTCGATTTATTAACCTTGTAAACAATTATACAATTTTATTAATATTCGAATTAATCGAACTATTAAATTCTCGTTTATGAATTTAATTACAAATGATTCAATTCAACTCAAAAATTAAGTTTTAACTAATTTCTTTTTAACAAAATATTTTCTTTCGAAACCATAGATGCATACTCATAAAAATAAACCATATGGGTTTTGATCTTATATAACTACTTTAACATTTAAAATTTCTATGTTTAATTTATCAAAATATCATATTATTATTATTTTTTCCTTTTTAAAATAAATTAGCAAATTAAAAATCTGTAAATATATATATATATATATATACGTTCTATACTTTGTTTCACATCTTACTGCAGATTTAATTCCATCTGTAAATGTTTTCCAGTTTTTATACATATACATATTTATCTCTTTTTTTTTAAATCAAACGAGACTAAACAAAGGATTACCCCACTGCAGATTGAAGAACCCAGCTATGCCTTATGAACTTCAATCCCTTTCCTAGCTCGCTCTCGAATACGCGAGTGTACGAACGCAACTACGCGCCTCACGACATCGCGCCCTTCACCGATGCTCCGACTTGAATCGCGCCTCCAGTTACTCGAACGTGACAGCGTCTCTCTGCCGCAACGCATCAATACCCCAACTTCAATCGTGAGTCGCCGCCTCGAGACGCCCTAAGTCGCAGTCGCGACCTTCGCCTACTTCGGTATGGCTTCGCCTTGTCGCCTCGTCGCGTAAGAATCGTGACTTTGATTCTAGGAGGCTATCGATTAAATTGGAGGAGGGTGGATTTGATTTGCTTGGCCGCGATTTTGACTCGAACGAATGTGGAATAAACGAAATTTTAAGGAGGAGAAGGGCTTCGGCCAGTTTATATTTGTTTTGATTTTGAATTTGCTGAAGAGGATTCGAACGAAATTATTTTCGTTACTTGTTTTCTTTTAAACGAAAAGAGGTGGCCATTGTTATTTTCTTTCGAACGAAATGATTTCGTATCAAATTTGTAACGAAATGGGAAACAAAAGAACGTGATTAAGCAGAGGATAGGTCTGCTTGCTCAGGAGTAGGGTGGCTGAGTTGAAAGGAATTTGACCGGTGAAATGATACAAGATATTTACATTAAAACAGTATTTATTTTCTAGAAGTTTTAATCGCGTACGATCACACGATAGCTCCGATTACTATGAAAATTGAAATCCGATAATAATACAATATTACGGATCCAATGGAACTAGTTTCGTCAAATTCCGAGACTGTGCCTCGGAACGCTATTTTTAAATATCGATTGTGACGCCCCACCTCTATGCTCATAATAACAAAGAGTATTAAAAGAAATACTGTCTATTATTACGAAGAATAAGGCTGGATAAGAGCGACCATCCGTAATTGGCCTTACACTAATATTGGTTATCTCGATAGGAGTGGTATATACTTTTTATTTTTCATCTATTATTTATTTACTCCCATCGACATATCCAATTATCAGTATAAAACAAACTACGATAGTTCATAATAGTTTAGGACATTAGATATAACAATAACACAAATAATATAATTGCGGAACACAGATAAAAACAAAAGTCTCATATATATATAACTGATGTCAGTTAATACATAGTTGACACAATACATACGATACAACTACAACTGTCGACTCTAGAAGTTATATATACAAGTACATTATCGACTAATATACATGAATACATATCGTTCTATACAATGACACGACTACTACAAAATAACACTGACAACTTCAGAAGATGTGAAAAGTCTTCAAATCCCGAACAGCAACTCAAAGAAGGAAATCTACAACCTGAAATAACTCGGGTCTGACCCGAGTATTAAATTCAAAAGAAAATAATACACGGGTCAGTCTAATTCAAACTCAGTTATTAGTGCATAGTAGCAATAATAATCAGATAGTCAAATAGACGACAGTCACAGAAATCTCGTATATCCGACTCCTCGATAAAAGAATCGGATATCGGCAGATATAACACTATACAGTGTTAAACAACAAAACAACAATCCAAATCCATTTAAAATGAACCATTTCAAACTACGCTTAATAAAACAGAAACAGATGGCATCAAATTAAATTAAATCTCGGTGTGGCTGCAGTACACGCACGCGTGCACTGCCTCGCCACTACCGTACGTCGAAACTGTAAAGGTCAAACCCAATTATTGGGTTCAACTCAAGGTCAATGTCAAAAGAATCAAAATGGCATCAGACAACAGAAAGAATCAGACAAACCAAAATGGAGCAGTAGACAGGACTGCCTCGGCCATCAAATGCAACACAAGGGAAATAGAAACATACAGACTATACAAATGGTCAAGCAAGGCAGGTAGCATCAACTACACTATAATGTCAAACAGTGCTAACCCAAATGAATGGAGACAACAAAGACTAGAGACCACAAGCAATGCATTAAGTAAATGCAACTGACATTAAGTGAATGGCAACAAGTATTGCATCAGTGACCCAAAACTTATGCAGTGAAAATAGAGGTAATGTTCAGGGCCAAGACAAAGCATACGACAGCGCGTAAAGTACAAACTGCACACGAACTACAGGACAGCATATACAGGCATACACCAGTTTATAAAACAGTGGTGAACCACTTCATGTCAAACTCAATGAAGTACAAGGAAATAAAGGCTAAAAGTTCAAGTCGAAGTGTGTACGAGTTGCAGCAGTATGCAACATAGTGTAGCATATACCCAATGACACCAAGCAGTAGTTATCAAGCATCTAGTCAAGTATAGCCTCAACGCACGACATAAAATCTGCAAGTGCAGGGGAGTAATACGTGAAGCACACATGAACCTATAGTTCAACTGATCAGAGATGGAAGTTAGTAGCATCAGACCAAAGTGCTCAAAGGAAATGGTCCAACATGAAACAAAGTCTGCGTGCCAAAAGGTCAGAGGCAATGCAAACTACAGATCTAACTCGAGTACAACAGGAGATGCAAAACAAACTGCACCAAAGAGCAATGACCAATTCAGGTGACAATGCTAATTTGAACAAGTATACATGCATCAGAATGTATATGCGGTGTATAACAAAGTCGAGGATACAGCGCCCAAGGAGGTCAAAGTCAGGTGACTTCAACACAAAATGCCAACCTAAGCAGTAATTAACAGATAACCGAAATCAAACATGTCACAAGAGAAGTCTTGGGACAAGTCAAATATGACAGAAAATTTCAATCATTAAAAGCTCGAAATCAGGGATGTCAAGTGACCGGAGTCAGATACAAGTATCAACTTTAACAAGGCGTAACTGCTGAGGTCGTGCCACAGCAGGAAGGGATCAAATTCAATGCAGAGTTCGACAATGTCTATGTCACACTCAAAACATTTTCACAAAGGCGCAAAGGCACACATAGGCACAGAGGCACACAATGGCACAAATAGGCACAGAGGCACACAATGGCACAAATAGGCACAGAGGCACATAATGGCACAAATAGGCATGGAGGCACAGTACTAATTTGAAAAGAACTCAAAATCAATCGATCGAAGTCAAATATTTTTACAGTCAAAGTCTAGGGATATTACACCCTACGTCAAAACAGAGAACAACATATCATCACAATTTCAGGGAATCATATACATAAAACCAAGTGACCGAAGTCATGGAAGCACAACAAGGTCAACGAGAAATTCTCGCTACCAAAAATGACCGAAGACAATTTGAACACCAACAAGTATTTCCGAACGAGCACTGAAGGGATTCAAACCCAATTAAAAACCCCAATTCATGAAATCGAATCAAGATAGCAAAATTCATCACCAACGAAATATACTCGAATTTAACAAGTCATAAATCGTAACCGGGTAATTACAAAAATCACACCGTACAATCAAATGTCATCACGGCAACTCATCAAGACGCAGAAGGTAAACAAATCAGAAAACAACAACTTCCCACATAGTCGAATAGTCGACAAAACCAATGACGAAATCAACAATCAAATACGAACAAAACTCATAGGTATCGAACACTAATAGCTTGAGAAAGGATTAGATGTGAGTGGAACACTCACCATTTTTTACGACAAGCTGAACGCGACCCATCTCTCGCTCGCACCAGTCGAATTCACGGCTCGAAGAATCGAACGAAGCCCTAATTAGAAAAGAAGGACGAGATCGGTGGCCACAATTCTTTGGACGAGATACTCAAATTGACAGCCCCAATTTCACGCTCTACCCTGAATCGGGGACGACGAAGAGATGCCGCCATTTGTTTCGTTCATTTAGCTTTAGGGTTTTGGCTCCCGGAATGAAAAGAGGACCGTGTACATCTCTTATCTCAACAAAAAGGGGCGGGTCGAATTAATTGAAAAGGGAACGGCCCAACTAAATTTGAAATCCCACAACCCTTTAATGAATTATCAAAAGAATTTCAACACAATTTTTAAAAGAATTCAACCCATTAAAACTTCCGCAGCGATTAGCCAATAATTCAAATCGTCATTTGATGATAACAAAGTGATTGCGGAATCTCGGGTTGTTACAGACTCCCCTCCTTATAAAAATTGCGTCCACGCAATCATAGGGAATAAATGGATAAAAGGTAACAACCAAAAGGGCATGGCAATGTCGAATGTATAAGCAAAGCAAGTGTCAGCGGGGAAGTATTAGATAAGAAATCAAAAGGTTCGACTGCTTCAAATCAAAAGAGTCAACATCGTGGGAATCAGGGATCAAAATCAGACGACTAACTAAAGCAATAACAATCAGGTTCCAGCAACTAAAAGAGAAGGAAAAACAGAGCAGAAATCCCATACAAAGCATGAATTGAATGTGAGTAAATCAAATTACTCCCCTGAATCGCCAAAGAAAAAGACGAAGCTCAAATCTCAAAAATCGCAAATATTCAATCATCAAAAACGATAATTGAATTTTCAAATCGCAAATATTTACTTATCTCAAATGATAATCAGAAGACAAATCAAATATCTGATTATCTCAAACGATAGTCAGAAAACCAATCAAATATCTGATTATCTCAAACGATAGTCAAATTTCTCAAATCAACAAATATTCGATTATCACAAGCGATAATCAAATTTCAAATTCAACGAATATTCAATTATTAAAAGCGATAATTAAATCTCAAACCAACAAATATTTAATTATCAAAAGCGATAATTAAATCTCATATCAACAAATATTTAATTATCTAACAGCGATAATTAAATCTAAAATCAACAAATATTTAATTATCAAAGACGATAATTAAATCTCAAATCAACAAATATTTAATTATATAACAGCGATAATTAAATCTCAAATCAACAAATATTTAATTATCTAACAGCGACAATTAAATCTAAAATCAACAAATATTTAATTATCTAACAGCGACAATTAAATCTCAAATCAACAAATATTTAATTATCTAAAGTAATAATTAAAAGCAACAAATATCCGATTATCAAAAACGATAATCAGAACTCATATCAACAAATATCTAATTATCACAAGCGATAATTAGAAACAACAAATATCTGATTATCAAAAACGATAATCAGAACTCATATCAGCAAATATCTAATTATCACAAGCGATAATTAGAAACAACAAATATCTGATTATCAAAAACGATAATCAGAACTCATATCAGCAAATATCTAATTATCACAAGCGATAATTAGAAACAACAAATATCTGATTATCAAAAACGATAATCAGAACTCATATCAGCAAATATCTAATTATCACAAGCGAGAATTAGAAACAACAAATATCTGATTATCAAAAACGATAATCAGAACTCATATCAACAAATATCTAATTATCACAAGCGATAATTAGAAACAACAAATATCTGATTATCAAAAACGATAATCAGAACTCATATCAACAAATATCTAATTATCACAAGCGATAATTAGAAACAACAAATATCTGATTATCAAAAACGATAATCAGAACTCATATCAACAAATATCCAATTACCTGCAGATAATTGGAAGCAACAAATATCTAGAAATCAATTAAGAAGACTAGAAAATCAACATAAAAGCTTGGATCGATCCCATCAGATGGTGAGTTTTTAATTCGCCGCAAGTGCATCTCAGAGTGGCCGAAGCCTACCAAGTACTCAACATAATTTTTGGCGCCCATCAGATTGACCCGAAGGTCCGCAGAGTGACCCGAAGGTCTAGTACTGGTATTTGACCCGAAGGTCCGCAGAGTGGCCCGAAAGCCCAACAAATGACCCGAAGGTCCGCAGAGTGGCCCGAAAGCCCAACAAATGACCCGAAGGTCCTCATAGTGGCTCGAAAGCACACGAAAACATCAAAAGGTTTTAATTAACGAGTCCGGAATTAACCAAAATAGCAAACGCACATGTCCCATAACCACGAGTTTTACTAAATTGTTTAATTCTCTTCATCGTTTCCTTTAAAGTGTAGAATTATGTATTTTGTAAAAATACACTTTACATTCTCAAACGGACAAGTCCGGAATTAAGCGAATCAGTAAAAGAAAGGGATTATAGTCCTCAATTTTGCTGAAACGTTTAAATCGCTTCCTCATTCTTTTGAAAGCGCAAACTGTTAAAATTCTTGAAAACAATTTTATTTATTTTGTAAAAATAACAATTCACATTCTCAACTGAATAAGTCCGGAGTTAAGCGAAACAGTAAAAGAAAGAGGTCATAATCCTCGATTTTGCTGAATCGTTTAAGTCACTTTCTCATTCTTTTGAAAACGCAATTCGTTAAAAATTTATAAAACAATTTTCATTTTTAAAACGATTTTTCAATCACGTGATTAAAACAGCAAATCAGTAACAATTTCGATAAGGAAATTGTACTTCTCAAAATACCGTAAAACGGTCACAAATCAGTATTGCGGAATAACCGCTTGAAAATCCACTTTTAAAATTTGGCGGTTACTGAAGCCAAAGCGACAGTAGTTTTAAAACGTCAAAATCACATCAAAACAATCTACATCAAAATGTAATGTCGGTGAATTTTCATTCATCAAAAATGCCACAAAACACCGTGCTTCAAAATATAGCATTGGTGTAAAAATCCCGTTATAAAAATAACGGCAACAAAATACGTTTCGTAACCAAGCATCGGTTCAACGTAAAAATAAATGCAGTAACGCGCAATTCAAATTTTTGCACGTACTACAGAATGAACAAAGAAATCATTCGAAGGTATCTTCAATGAAGACAATTCAAAACAGCAAAATCTAATCAATAGATGATTAGTACAAAAGAAAGCCAGCGGAAATTTCAACAAAAATCACATATCTGCAATTTCTTCGAATCCTCAATTTGGATTCGAAATTCTCAAAGAAACAAATAATTACAGCTATGTAAACAACAATTGGAATTCATATCAATTTCGTATTTTGATTCTTAAATCAAAAAGATTATCAGTTGTACTCAGCGAAGACAGTTTCACTGTTTCCGCTGCGCACTCTGATAAATAGAACACAAATCAATCAAATCATCAGAAAACAATTTCATCCAAACAACAAAACACAATTCCACTTTTATTTTTAAATAACGATATTTAAAAATTTCATCAAAATTTCAAAACTTTAGTTTTGACTCAAATCACAGATAAAACGTCGACTAATAGTTGTAACATATGTTCCATCCAAGTTATGTTTTATATTATGTCCATAAACCCCAAGCTCTGATACCAACTGTGACGCCCCACCTCTATGCTCATAATAACAAAGAGTATTAAAAGAAATACTGTCTATTATTACGAAGAATAAGGCTGGATAGGAGCGACCATCCGTAATTGGCCTTACACTAATATTGGTTATCTCGATAGGAGTGGTATATACTTTTTATTTTTCATCTATTATTTATTTACTCCCATCGACATATCCAAGTATCAGTATAAAACAAACTACGATAGTTCATAATAGTTTAGGACATTAGATATAACAATAACACAAATAATATAATTGCGGAACACAGATAAAAACAAAAGTCTCATATATATATAACTGATGTCAGTTAATACATAGTTGACACAATACATACGATACAACTACAACTGTCGACTCTAGAAGTTATATTTACAAGTACATTATCGACTAATATACATGAATACATATCGTTCTATACAATGACACGACTACTACAAAATAACACTGACAACTTCAGAAGATGTGAAAAGTCTTCAAATCCCGAACAGCAACTCAAAGAAGGAAATCTACAACCTGAAATAACTCGGGTCTGACCCGAGTATTAAATTCAAAAGAAAATAATACACGGGTCAGTCTAATTCAAACTCAGTTATTAGTGCATAGTAGCAATAATAATCAGATAGTCAAATAGACGACAGTCACAGAAATCTCGTATATCCGACTCCTCGATAAAAGAATCGGATATCGGCAGATATAACACTATACAGTGTTAAACAACAAAACAACAATCCAAATCCATTTAAAATGACCATTTCAAACTACGCTTAATAAAACAGAAACAGATGGCATCAAATTAAATTAAATCTCGGTGTGGCTGTAGTACACGCACGCGTGCACTGCCTCGCCACTACCGTACGTCGAAACTGCAAAGGTCAAACCCAATTATTGGGTTCAACTCAAGGTCAATGTCAAAAGAATCAAAATGGCATCAGACAACAGAAAGAATCAGACAAACCAAAATGGAGCAGTAGACAGGACTGCCTCGGCCATCAAATGCAACACAAGGGAAATAGAAACATACAGACTATACAAATGGTCAAGCAAGGCAGGTAGCATCAACTACACTATAATGTCAAACAGTGCTAACCCAAATGAATGGAGACAACAGAGACTAGATACCACAAGCAATGCATTAAGTAAATGCAACTGACATTAAGTGAATGGCAACAAGTATTGCATCAGTGACCCAAAACATATGCAGTGAAAATAGAGGTAATGTTCAGGGCCAAGACAAAGCATACGACAGTGCGTAAAGTACAAACTGCACACGAACTACAGGACAGCATATACAGGCATACACCAGTTTATAAAATAGTGGTGAACCACTTCATGTCAAACTCAATGAAGTACAAGGAAATAAAGGCTAAAAATTCAAGTCGAAGTGTGTACGAGTTGCAGCAGTATGCAACATAGTGTAGCATATACCCAATGACACCAAGCAGTAGTTATCAAGCATCTAGTCAAGTATAGCCTCAACGCACGACATAAAATCTGCAAGTGCAGGGGAGTAATACGTGAAGCACACATGAACCTATAGTTCAACTGATCAGAGATGGAAGTTAGTAGCATCAGACCAAAGTGCTCAAAGGAAATGGTCCAACATGAAACGAAGTCTGCGTGCCAAAAGGTCAGAGGCAATGCAAACTACAGATCTAACTCGAGTACAATAGGAGATGCAAAACAAACTGCACCAAAGAGCAATGACCAATTCAGGTGACAATGCTAATTTGAACAAGTATACATGCATCAGAATGTATATGCAGTGTATAACAAAGTCGAGGATACAGCGCCCAAGGAGGTCAAAGTCAGGTGACTTCAACACAAAATGCCAACCTAAGCAGTAATTAACAGATAACCGAAATCAAACATGTCACAAGAGAAGTCTTGGGACAAGTCAAATATGACAGAAAATTTCAATCATTAAAAGCTCGAAATCAGGGATGTCAAGTGACCGGAGTCAGATACAAGTATCAACTTTAACAAGGCGTAACTGCTGAGGTCGTGCCACAGCAGGAAGGGATCAAATTCAATGCAGAGTTCGACAATGTCTATGTCACACTCAAAACATTTTCACAAAGGCGCAAAGGCACACATAGGCACAGAGGCACACAATGGCACAAATAGGCACAGAGGCACACAATGGCACAAATAGGCACAGAGGCACACAATGGCACAAATAGGCATGGAGGCACAGTACTAATTTGAAAAGAACTCAAAATCAATCGATCGAAGTCAAATATTTTTACAGTCAAAGTCTAGGGATATTACACCCTACGTCAAAACAGAGAACAACATATCATCACAATTTCAGGGAATCATATACATAAAACCAAGTGACCGAAGTCATGGAAGCACAACAAGGTCAACGAGAAATTCTCGCTACCAAAAATGACCGAAGACAATTTGAACACCAACAAGTATTTCCGAACGAGCACCGAAGGGATTCAAACCCAATTAAAAACCCCAATTCATGAAATCGAATCAAGATAGCAAAATTCATCACCAACGAAATATACTCGAATTTAACAAGTCATAAATCGTAACCGGGTAATTACAAAAATCACACCGTACAATCAAATGTCATCACGGCAACTCATCAAGACGCAGAAGGTAAACAAATCAGAAAACAACAACTTCCCACATAGTCGAATAGTCGACAAAACCAATGACGAAATCAACAATCAAATACGAACAAAACTCATAGGTATCGAACACTAATAGCTTGAGAAAGGATTAGATGTGAGTGGAACACTCACCATTTTTGACGACAAGCTGAACGCGACCCATCTCTCGCTCGCACCAGTCGAATTCACGGCTCGAAGAATCGAACGAAGCCCTAATTGGAAAAGAAGGACGAGATCGGTGGCCACAATTCTTTGGACGAGATACTCAAATTGACAGCCCCAATTTCACGCTCTACCCTGAATCGGGGACGACGAAGAGATGCCGCCATTTGTTTCGTTCATTTAGCTTTAGGGTTTTGGCTCCCGGAATGAAAAGAGGACCGTGTACATCTCTTATCTCAACAAAAAGGGGCGGGTCGAATTAATTGAAAAGGGAACGATCCAACTAAATTTGAAAGCCCACAACCCTTTAACGAATTATCAAAAGAATTTCAACACAATTTTTAAAAGAATTCAACCCATTAAAACTTCCGCAGCGATTAGCCAATAATTCAAATCGTCATTTGATGATAACAAAGTGATTGCGGAATCTCGGGTTGTTACATCGATTAAAACGATATGATTTTCAAAACTGAACAAATCGATTTCAAATTCAATTTCGAAGCTTCAATTATCTTCAATATAATCAATACGAATTTTAAAAGCTTTTGAAATATTTTTCTTCAACTTTAAATTGAAGGTTTTAAATTTTTATTCAACATTCACTAGATTAAATTTTTATAATTTAATCGCCAAATTCAAAGTTATATCGGGGATTCAAATTAAATCATCGTTCAAATATTTAAAATTTATTAAATATTTTCAATTAAATTGTTTAAAATCCTGGGTCGTTACAAGGCAGAGGTTTATCCCAGAAAAACCCAACTAGGTAGTCTTTCCACACATCAGTGCCAGCCTGAATAATATCACGTGATGGCACAAGCACGTCACCAGAGAACTGTAGGGGGATTTCCTAGGGGATGTACGCGCCTGCATTACGAGGCTTCGATTTGAACAGCGAGGTCCACGACAATGAGTCAAGAGCAGAAGGATGGGTTGGAGGTGGAAAGGGACAGTGGGAAACAGAAGGTGACAAGCTTGAAGGGATCTAAACAGAGTCAGCGATAGGAGGAGGATCAGGAGACGGAGGAGGAAGAATGGAAGGGGGAGCTGAGACAGGGACAACTGGCTGATGTGACACAGATGGAAACGGACTGACAGACGGCGGAAAGGTTGAAAGAATGGGGGGGACAGGGGTTGAAACAGTAGAAAGGAAGGGAAGAAAAGGAGAAGAAACGGTCCCCATGAAAATTAATTAATATTTGAGAAATATTAATTGTTATTTGATTTAACGTTTGATTACACTTTTACAATATAAATCAGTTTTACATACAGCAGGAATAAATAAATAATGCAGCGGAACAACATGATGTGGTGGAATAAGTATAATAAATAGTATACAAATCTTCGTCTACGTCCTCCAGAAATAGAGTCTTCAATACTCTGAAAAGCTCAAATTGACCCGAGCGTAATGGAAAGACAAAACACTCGAGTCAGAACTAAAATATCTTATGTAAGTAAAATCGACAGTTAATAAATATGAGCGTAACGGCTTCAGAGATGTTTACGTGGTTTTACATCTCCTATCCAGTGTCTAACGTGCGTGCAATAACTTAAGAGATGTTCGATATTACCATCTCCTAAAGATCCGTTAAAATATTTATTATGTAGTAATATACACTATTATAATATGTCTATCAATCAAGTAAAGTATTAAAATAGCGTTAAGGCATTACCCATATCCCCGTTAATACATTTTTATATATTCCCGTAGTTTATACAGTACCGTAATTTCTCCATAAACTGGAGGGCTATCAGAGGGGATTCCATAGGTACGGTACAAACCAAACTCGTAATGGGCGTGATAAGGCATGTGACAAGGCACGTAAAGCAATGCCAGAGTAGGATTCTACTATTTGTAGAACCGGGCTGGTGGTAACGCATAGCAGCTACTACCGTCCACCTCGGAACACACTCCCATTATCAAATCGAGGGGTGGCCACCAAATCAATCGCAAAGCAACAGATATGATATCGAAGAAGCATGTCCGATCGGAGGTGCGACCTCACTTGGCCCAGGTATAGCTCTTGTTTTAGTTAAATCAAGCTGACTCGAGAGAGTCAGAGCTACGTCAATACCCCATACAGAATCGTTCGCCAAACCATCCTACTTCATTCTGGAATCTCCACCACATACACGGTTGTTAAAGTGGTTTTCGATATTGGCAGAGAGTATGACAATATCTGATCCCGGTCTCTTTAACAACCAAACGCTTATTACACATCAGATGGTTCTTTTACATTTCCAAAACCATTTCATATTGATATCAAAATATCATATTCTCAAAAATCATATCACTTTTGAAATCACATTCACTTTCGCAATCATATTATCAAAATAGGTTAAACCCTCATTTCAAAATCATCATATTTACTCAAACTATGTCATTTCACTAGAAAATATCATTCCAAATTCCACGGCAAGTTATAACATTCATTTAACCATTTCGCTTTAATCAAGGATTTAAATATAACAGTCCAACCTTGCACCTTTTTATTTTTAGAAAATAGTTTAGATAGTTTTAAAATAATTTTTAATAGTGTAAAATAGTTTAAAATAGTTTAAAATAGTTTAAAATACTTTTAAATAGTTTAGGTGATTTAAATAGTTAAAATGGTGTTAAAATGTTTAAAATGGATTAAATAGATTAAAATAGATTAAATAGATTAAAATAGATTAAATAGTTTAAAATGAATTAAAATAGTTTAAATAGATAAAATAGTTTAAAAATAGATTTAATATAGTTTTAATAGTTTAATATAAAATGGTTTGATTATTGAAAATGGTTTATGTAGAAATAGTTGGAAATCAAAATAAATCAGAATTTAAAAATAATATATCTTTAAACAGTTTATATTAAAATAATCAATTCGAAAATAATATCAAATTAAACTATTTCTTCCATTTCAACCAATCTGGACTATATCCAGATTTCAAATCAACAAAACTCCATTTTTATTTCAATTCAAATTCCCATAAAAATCATTTCAATTTATCGATTTCAAATCCATGTTTAAACTACAATTTTAAACCACTTCAAATTCCTTTTAGATTTCAAAGTTTAAAATATTCAAACGCTACGATAACTCAATTTTTGATAAATTCGTTTATATTTCAAAATCTACTTTAAAATTTCAATTTAAATTTTAAACAATTCCTTTAAACCAATTCCAATTTCAACATTTTAAAACTTGGATTTGAAAAATAATCCAGTTTATATAAATCAAATTTTATCTCATAGTATCATTTAACTGAATTCAAAATTTAAGAATTTCAAATCATTTAATTTAACTAATCCGATGTCCGTATATAATTTTCTACCATATGGTAAAGTGATACGGATATATATCATTTCAACCCACAATAATTTAAATTTACGGATATATATCATTTCAACCTGCAATCCCGAATTAAAATTCAAAATCCATAAAATCACTCAAGTCTATCATTTTAACCCATAACTATTTTTCCCTAATCTATCAGATCGTTCAGATATGTATCATTTCAACCCATAATGATTTTATAACAATAACTAAAGGAACTTGCAGTATGATAGCAACATATAAATATAAACGTACATCCAATTATATAAAATATCAACAATTAAACATCCATCACAATCATCATTCAAATTAACCAATAAATAACATCCATTAACTGATTATCATCAATGGGTATTTAATTGACAATTAAAATTCAATATTAAATAAAATGGCGATTTAATTCAATAAAAGTCAAATTTAATAGGAATGATGATTTAAATATATCAAACAGTAATCAATCAACTTCTAATCACATCATAAATTCAATTTAACTAACTTAAGACAATTTAGAAGTTGTGAGTGGGTTAAAACACTCACCTTTGATTTTTCGTCGATTTAAAATCCAAAATTAGCTCAAAAATTTAACAATCTTAGAATGAAGCCAACTAGTTCCATAATGTTCGGAATTTCAATACGATCGTAATGGAGAAAATTGCACGTGAATCCGAGCTCGTATACAAAAGCTATTAACGTTAGAAGATTGGAAAATTTAGGCCCTGAGTTGACTTCGAGTCTTACTTCGGTCCGCCGCCTCAAATCCTCGGTGCTTGCTCTGAGTTTTTGCCAAAAAAACCTGAGACCCGAGTCAGTTGGTTCCTGACGCAAAGTTGCTGTAGGGATTTCGCCTCTGAAACCCGAAGCCCGACCCGAAGTCGCCCTAGATCCGCTTTTTTTTTTAAATTGAAATTATGTTTTGGAATTTGGGAATTAGGTTTGATGTTCTGATGTTTGAGAAGAAGGAGGAAGATGTACGTATAGAAATAATGAATTGAGAAACAGCTAGGGTTTATAACAGCCTATATATACGCAGGGTTGGATTGAAATGATAACAACGACCCGAAAAGCCCGTTTCGTTCCCGAAACGAAAATAGGTCATTCAGTATATCGAAATATAGGTTTTCGATATTTTTAAACTCAATGGAACTAGTTTCAAACCCTAATTCCATTATATACAGAAGTTAGCTTTTAAAATCAGATTATATTCATTTACGTCCTTTTAATTGATTTCTACGCGTTTCGAGCCCGCACGATCAAACGACAAGTCCGATCGCTACGAAACTTGAAATCTTCCAATAATTCACTATTACGGATCCGATGAAACTAATTTTATCGAAATCCGAGATGGTGGCCAAAATGGCTAATTTTCATGTTAATTAAATAAATTATTATTAAATTGGTTTAATCACTTTTAAATTCAAATTTACAAGTTAACCATTTTAACATTCTTGATTACAGAGAAATTTAATAATCTTTTTAAAATAATTTTTCCTTATTAAACCTAAGATCTAAATATTACATTAATTACAGCGTACAATTATAATGGTAATAAACTCATTAATTATAATTTAAAATCCCAATAAATTCATTTATTCTGATTTGCATCTTATTATTCAATCAACTATCATCTTATGGATATAATTAACATTAGTTTACCTTCTATTACATTCATATTTATAGTTATCATCTTTTACCATATTAACTGCAATAATTAATTACATTAATTTCCGTTGATTTCCAAATCAATTTCAATGGATTAAATAATAAGACGATAAATAAGCAATTGTTACTTTTACGTAAATTAATCATATTTATAAGTTTATTGTTTACAACAAGATTATAAATTTACGTACAAATAATTGATTTCACATTATATACTAAAACCAATTAAATAAAATAACCTGCAATTTCATTATTAATACAACATTTAATTTATTTCCTTATTTGCAATTATAACCAAATTAACCTTACACTAATTTCAATTGATTAAAATTGCATTATAATAGTTATCAATTACCTTAAATCAACCTTATTAAATCACGTTCTAATAGTTTTCCCATTTGTAAATCATAAATTTTTATTTCACACAATATTGAATTCTAAAATCTTAGTAAATTTAACATTTTTAATTATCGAAAAAATGCAGGCCGTTACATTCACAATTTTAATTTCTGAATATTTAATTAATTTTAAATATTCAAATAATAGGTTTTATAATTAAAATAAAAACACTTTTAAATAATAAATAGTGAAGATAAAATAGTTTTTAAATTTAGTTTAAAAAAATAATTAGTTTGAAGAAAGATTGAAAATGTGACCGGAATTCGTTTTCTGAATTTTCAATTTTTCGTCGGCAAAAAAGTTATCGGAAACCCTGTGAACCTTTTAGTGTGAATTTATATATTTGTAGATAAGTTTATATGTGTATATATGTGTGTATTAATGTTTGTATACGTATTTATACCAATGTATATCAAGTTTAAAAAGAATAAGATGCTTAAGGGAACATAAGGGGACATGATGTGACTTTTTGGCAACTTAGAAAGACATTTAGTATAAATGCTTATAAATGCATGTTGGGTAAGGTTTTCATGGAAAGGGAAAAGAGAAAAAAAATGTGAGCACAATGGGAGGGAGGCTTGGTGATTAAGTGGAAGCATATGAATGGAGGGTAAAGGACAAGGGTATAATGGTAATTTGCTTTATGCATTTTGTTTAAAAGCTTTTCTCCATTTTCCCTTATTCTTTTCACTCTCTCAATTTTTTTTCAAAAATTTTCATCTTTCTAAAAGAATTATGTATCATTTTAATGGCTTCCATTAATAATTTTAAGTTTAAAAAAATCCAAGTTCAAACTTTTAAAATAATTTCAAACTTGTTAAATCTCCTCCTTTTCATTTTAGAAACATCTCTATTTTATTCCCACTTCATTCGGCCGCAACTTCCTCCAAACTATGCCAAATCAAGTTTTTCTTTTTCTCTAAATCATGTATATTTCTAGTGGCTATAACTTTGTAGTTTACCACTTTTTCCGATTTCGAGCTTAGTTGCTCCAAAAATTCATTTTTTGCAAGAGTGTTTTTGAACCTAGATTTTTATGTCCGAAAATACCCCTCACTGGTTTGGCCATAACTTCCTCAAAATTTAACCTTTTTGAGTGATTCATTTTCTTAAATGATAGAGGAAAGAATTTTCAAAAACTTTTATTTTAACCACTTTACCAAGTTCCGAGTGTAACATGTCTAATAAGCAAGGAGAATATGACCCTTTTTCGAGTTGATTTTTCGTGGTTTCCAAGCTCTACAAGTTTAAAGTTTATTTCAAGTTTGGATAGCTTTCGGTGAGTAAAACTCTTAACTTTATTTGGTAGATATTTTACTTTAGTTACATTGTGATATATATTGCTTGCTTGGTTTGGATATGATGTGAAGTTGTTCATGTTTGGTTTGGAAATGTATATGTGTGATAGATGCAAACATGTTAAGTAAATGTTAGTTAGCAAACTAGTTAGTAAGTAAAATTTTACCCTCAAAAACCAAAGCTTTAAAACTGTACTCATGGTCATATTTATTGCCTAAGGAATGCTTGTTGTATGTATGCTTAAACCATTGCTATTGATGTTTGGTTGTGTTGATAATATTATAAAATTATTTGTCGAAATGCCCGTATAACAATAGTCGTTGTATCTGCACTTTCAGAAAATCACTTCTTATCAAAACATTTGGTTTCATCTTCGTGCTTGAAATTATTTTACAAGTTAAGCAAGATTTTGATTAATGATGTTTTCAAAAATAATTAATTATTTTAATAATAATTATTTAATTTAATTAATTATTTAATTAATAAGAATTATGGTTAACTAATTAACTCATTAATGATGTGTTTTACATTTAACTAATTACTTAGTTAGTGACGTTTTAAATTTAATTAATCATTTTATTTAATGGTGTTTATGGCTAATTAATCTTTTGAAAATGATGGATTAAAGTTATTCAATCAATTAATTAATGATGTTTTAAAATTAATTAATCTTTTTAATTAATGACTTTTAAAAGGAAATCAACTTGTTTTAACTTTAATTAATCTTTCCTTAATGATGATTTAAATTGATTAATTATTTTAAAATAATTATATTCAATTATTAATTAAATAATTTAATTAATTATATTTAAATATTATTAATTAATTAAATTAATGATGTTTTAAAGATGATTATCCTTTTTGATTAAAGGTTATTGGAGTTAATTAATCAACTTAATTTATGAAGTTTCAGAGTGAATTTTTCAAAGCAATAAGGGTGTTTTGGCTTTGTTATTCATTTAAATAATGATAATTAATTATTCATTAATTTAATTAATTATATTCTAATTAATTGGATTAATAAGGTTTAAAGTGGTTTACCTTTTTTATTATTTAAAGATATTTGAAGTTCAAAAATCAAATTGTGTGATGAAGGTTAAAGTTAATTAATCAATGTAATAAGGATGTTTTTAGTTATTAATTTTTCATAAATTGATGTTTTGAAGTTAGTAAACTCTTTTAACAAAGTGCTTTAAAGCTAATACTTGTAATGTGAAGCCCAAGCATGAATTCAGGTTTTTAAAAGAAAAGGTTTGATTCGTTTATGGAAATGGATTAACTTCTGTAAAGCGATTCACTTATATGGGAACGAATTATTTGTATACTTAGCACTAAACATCGAAGAAGTAGACTTGTCGCTATTTCGAAAGTTAAAAATAATCGTGAGACATGACTTTGAGGTAACACTACCTTGACTTGTCTAATATTATTGTTAATCAAGAAATAGTACAAGTTGGAATTCGATGAGTGGTGATAAGTACACAAGACTTAATTTCCATATACGATCATTTTATATCCCCGATAGTTGGTTTCCCAACTATCGGTTACCTCAGCCTTCTTTGTATTTCGTCATTCTAAGACGATGTGTTGCTCACTTGAGCTTTGTTATCCTTTGTCGAAAATGACTAAACCCAAAGAGCGAGTGGAAGCCAAGCTATATGTATCGATCCTGAAATCTAGCGCTCGAAAATCAACATCAAATACCTTACTTGTATTCGACTGTCAGATATTCAAACGTCAAACTTCAGTTCGCCGGAGCTTAATACAACATCAGATGAATATAAACAGCGGAAATAAACTGAATATCATACATTACATCATAGGTACAACATCATCATAATATCTAGTACTACATCAGAGTATCATAATACATATGCCACAGCTCCAAATAAAACATCATAATAGTACAACAATGATCACAAGCAAAAGTCTTCAGAGAAATGAAGACGATAGTGAATATCCATGACTAAGCACCTGGTGATCCAAAAAGCTTCCAAATATCTTCAAAGTAAAAGTCCCCAAATTTCTGATAGCTCCTAAACCCAAAATGAAACTCCAAAATCCAGCTAACACCAAAGCACGGAAAACCTGCTACTAGGCTGCCCGTGTGGAAATAATGGGCACCCAGAGTTTAGAAAAGAAACAATAAACTCCGGGTCAGTCATGGGACTGGTATGAGTAAACAAAAGTAATTGCTTTAAATAAAATAGATTTTTAAAAAGAATCCGATATGCTTTTGGAAAATGAAACTACCATAAGACCTCCCGCCACACACACCATGCAAATGCAGACTTGGGGGAGATTTCTTCTTATGATAGTCAAACATGCTTAATACGAGAAAATTCTTTGATATTATTACTAGTGCATAATGTAGAAAGCCATTTCGGAAATACAATATTAATCTTAGCCAACATACAACCATTATTGTATGCCTACTATAGCTACCATGTTTTGTGGCAGGTTACCGCCATGCTGCATGGCAGGTTATACAACTAAAACCGTACAAGGCTCGTATTGTTTCTTTGGATTTCCAACAAATGGTCAGACTAAGGAACTTCCTACCGCCACATGGGATCGCCTCTGGCTGGACGTCCCGAGAACTAACTAGCTCTCTACCAACACAAGGCCGGATTACCCCTGTAACTAGGTAACTCACGAATATGCCATCCCCCGGTCCTTTGGGACCTTTATCCAAGGCGCCTCGATAAACACACAATCACACAATAAATGAGATCGGAGTATCCACATAGGTAAATACCAGGGCTCCATACCTGATACCACCCTTTTCCAGAAGGAAATGACATACCCTAAAGGGCGCGACCCTCATAACCTTGCCGCATATTCCTGTTTCGACCATTTCCGGGGTGTGAGGTCTGACAAAGTCTCGTCCACAAAGCTACGCTTTTTCACAAAGCCGTGCTTTGATCACAAATGATCAATAAATGATCATCGCACAGCAACACTCAGCATGCCACATTACCAAATTGGGAATATATCGCTGATAACCTTCAACTACATAACCTCTGAGCTCGTACGTCTCAGAGAAGGGTGTTAAGCTAAGAGAATAAATTCTCCGCCACCAACAGAAATGTATTTGAAAGAAATCAGCTTTATATCTCAAAATGTAATGTCAGACATGTAACCATACAAGTCTGTTCCGGGTTCGAACAGAACCGAAGGCACTTCCGAAGAAGTCCTTGCAATCCGGGTATTTACAATCCCGATCGGACTTCCCATCACTTAGGGAATCTCTATACCGGAACAACTCAGTGCAGAGACAATCGATAGGTCGTCCTATCGTTTTCATAAAAAACCCGGTCTTCAACACCGGTCTTCAAATGCTATCCATTACGACGTATCACTATTCAGAATGGGTTATATGACACAAAGGTCCTCTCCCGGCTAAATTGAATAGTGATCGATAATTTTTTTTGAAAACACGTGAATATGACAATCGCAAAGATTCATACTCAGGGTTCGATGTGGGTTTCGGATAACAACTGAAATCCGACTCCCTGTCGCATCGAAGTAAAATGCTGTTCTACGGCAAAGGGGTTTCACATACATATAGCAGTATATTCAATACAAATATCGCAGCTCAGCACAAAGCATTGTTACAAGCATCATATCACATGACAGGAATATCAATCCAACACACAGTATTTAAGAATGATCAAAACGCCTTTAATTCAGATAAATAAATCATGTAGTTTAAATTTATTTATCACATAATTACTTTCATTAGAAATCTTAAATCAATGATTAATTACAATTAATTACAGTTGATTAGATCTTAATCATTTTCATTATTTAATCACTTCTTAATTTATTATCTTAATTAATCAATTAATTAATTAAATCTTAATTAGTTTTATCAATTAATCACTCCTTAATTAATTAATAACTAATTAGAAATTAATTAACTTATTTATGTAATTAATAAATCTTAATATTACGTAATAAATTAAGTAACCACTTTTTAGAATAATTATCCTAACAAAACCATAGATTATTTAATAGAACAAAATAATTAAGTAATCACTTAAATAGCATTCCATTTTAATTTCTCTTTAGATTTCATTATTTAATATACGTGACTTTATAAAATGATGTATCAAGAATTAAATAAGTTAAAATTTAATCACTTTAAAATCATCTTACCTAAATACTGAATTTAATTTAGAACTTTGATCAAATCGCCATTTGAAAACATGGTTTACAAGTGTTTAAAGTCTAAAACCCTTTACAGTAAAAACTGTTTGATTTGTTAGCCCCGAGACCTACTTCTAGTCACGCGTGAGAAAATCTCGTGTTTGCTTCGAGTTTTTCAGGAATTCAACCCGAGTGCTATACTTTTTCAAAATTTTGTTTCCAAGTCTGGAAATCGACTCGATACGGCTCCAGAACATCACGAGTTTGACTTCGAGTTTCCTACCTAAACACCCGAGTGATGCTTCGAGCTTTCCTCCCATCTTCCCCAAACCATCACAACTGATACCATCACCAAATCGTACACGTGCACGATCAAGACCGCCACCGATGGTCGAAGCTGTGGCCACCAACAAGTTGACACTCATCCCCTAACACCCTACAAACACCCAGAAGCCCATCACGTCGACGAAATCAATATTTTACTGTCGACCCAAACTGTAGCCAAAACTGACCATCACTAAATTGCGTCGATCACCCACCTCAGGCCGTCAGCAGTCGTGTGCTCACACCGAAGCTTCCACGATGTC
Source organism: Allium fistulosum (assembly GCA_030737815.1). Taxonomy (NCBI): domain Eukaryota; kingdom Viridiplantae; phylum Streptophyta; class Magnoliopsida; order Asparagales; family Amaryllidaceae; genus Allium; species Allium fistulosum. The sequence continues at coordinate 83,289,879 of CM060903.1, forward strand.
TAACGCTCGCGCCGGCACTGGCGCGATCGACCCCGGTCGATCAACGACGACACGGCAAGTAAGTTTTTTGACCCTCACAGAAAAATGGGTTTAAACCCTAGATCTCTGTCTACCCATCGCCACAATGCATCGGAAATTTGGTCGACATTTTTCTAGTGATCTACCAACTTCTAGCAAGCCACGACCATGGTCTCGAGTATCCAAACTCCATTGATCACCAGAAATTCGAAAGGAATGATTTTTGTGTTCAAACTCAAACTGTTGTTGGTATAATCAATGAAAAATCACCAATTTTGTTTTAAAAATCATGTTTTCGAACAACAATTCACAAGATATATTTGAATCAATGATTCATCATATTCGAAATTATCATAAGTTTGAGTTTCCCTATAAAAATCAAAATTTTTAAATGCTGTATAACATCATATAGCTTGAACCCATTTTTAAATCCTCATTCAGGTGAAAATAAACAGATTTTGTTTTAAACTCGAAACCCAAAAATGATCTGATGAAGTGGAATTTGAAATTTTCTTATTAGTTTCTAACCTGTAACCAAAAACAGAGAGAGAAGAACAATATACAGAGTAACCTGTATATCTATATCTATTTACCAAACTATATTCAAAGATAACATATACAATGCCATGAAATAAAGAATCATCTTTACAATTAACTTAAAGATTTTAAGTTGATGTTTACTCACCTGATAATATTTGAAAACAGAGAACACTTTTCTTTTGTTTTGAAAACCTGCAGATTGAATCTTCCTCTTTGAAACTTCTTGCTTTGTTTTGTAAATTGATCTCGAGTTTGAAAATATAGTGAAGTTTATGCTTTCCTTTCTTCCTGACTTTGCTTTATTTTTATTTTTTTTCTTTTGAACGAGCTGGTATAGAGGATGTGATAAAGAAGAACAATGCAGGCTGAAACAAGATATAAATTGTACTTTTTAAATTTGTTTGTACATTATTAACCAGAGATTTTTTCTCAATGGTGGCTGATAATCTTGCTTGATGGACTAGAGGTAATGGCATTAAATGCCTTGGTCCCTTCTTATGTTTACACATATAATTTTTTTCTTATTGCAAGTACATTTCGTATATACCTATTTTTTTCTTGTTTTACTCTTGTATTTGCTGTTTTGGTCTTGCTTAATAAAAGATTGTCATAGTTATTATTATTATTTGTTTTATAGTTTGTAACTTACCTTATATATTTAAGTTTTAACACAACTCTTATTTGTTATGTATTTTATTTAAAAACTTAAACTATCAAATATTTATTTATCTCAATATTTCTTTATAATATTAATATTTATAATAATTTATTTCCCTTGAATTTCCAAAAATTAAATTTAAAAGTTCAAGTAAATCACTAAATTTAAACAACAAATTCCGGAATGTTACAATATCCCATCCTTAAGAAAATTTCGTCCTCGAAATTTGAAAGAGAGAAAAACGCAAACAAGGAATATACGAATTTCAGAAAAACAAGGAAATGACTTACAGTTTAAGCCGAAATATCCATCCTGCAGTTAGGATATGATTTCTTCATATTCTCCTCAGTCGCCCAAGTACAGTCCTTTGGATCGCCACTCCATTGAACTTTAACCAGCTTCACAACTTTGTTCCTTAATCGCTTCTCATCACGATCTACAATTTTTACCGGCTCTCTTTTAACTGCCAAGTTAGGAATGATCTCAAGATCCTATTGAGCTGCTTCTTCAATAACGGTATCTGGGTCATGTATATATTTTCGGAGATTAGAAATATGAAATACATTGTGCACACCCGATAACCAGCTGGGTAGCTGCACCCGATATGCTAGAGAACCAATCCTTTCCAGAATAGGAAAAGGACCAATATAACGCGGTGTTAGCTTTCCAGTTCTCCCGAATCTCAATACACCCCGCATCGGAGACACTTTCAGAAATACAGAATCTCCAACTTGAAATTTCAAATCTCTTCGTCGGCGGTCATAATAGCTTTTCTGACGGCTTTGGGCAGTTAATAACTTTTTTCGGATAAAATCAACCTTTTCCGTGGCTTCTTTAATCATATCTGGCCCAAGGACGAGTCTATCACCTGATTCAATCCAGCATGTAGGTGATCGACACGGACGGCCATCTTCGAAAGGAGCCATTTCAATACTGGCTTGGTAGCTATTGTTATAAGAAAATTCTACCAGATGTAAATGGTCCTCCCAAGAACCACCAAAATCAAGAACACAAGCTCGCAATAAGTCTTCTAGAATTCGATTAACCCTTTCTGTCTGTCCATCAGATTGCGGGTGATAAGCAGTACTGAAATTTAATTTCGTTCCCAATGCGTCCTGGAACGCCTCCCAAAATCTACTAGTGAAGATCGAGTCACGATCACTCACTATACTATTGGGAATACCATGGAGGCGAACAATTTCTTTTATGTATATACCCGCTAAGCTTGCTGCAGTCCGAGTGGATTTCACTGGAATAAAGTGAGCAGTTTTGGTTAGACGATCCACTATAACCCAAATCGCTTCATTACCCTTCTTGGTTCGTGGCAATCCGTCGATGAAATCCATCGATACTTGATCCCACTTCCATTTCGGTACTTCCAAAGGTTGAAGAAAATCGGCCACTTTCCTTTGATCACTTTTGATTTGTTGACAAGTAGCACAACGACTCACATATATCGATATGTCTCTTTTCATTGTCTTCCACCAGAAGGTTCTTTTGATATCACGATACATCTTATTGACTCCTGGATGGATGCAAAGTTTAGACTTATGACATTCGTCCAAAACTTCTCGTTTCAGTTCGAGAATGTCCGGGACACAAATCCTGCCTTTCATCCTTATGACTCCATTATCATCAATTGCAAAACTGGAATTCTCACCTTGACATATTCTTCTACAAATTTCTCGAAGAAACTTGTCTTTAGTCTGCTTGCTGGCGATCTTTTCAAGGAGAGTAGGAGTGACAACAAGATATGCAAGAACAGCATGCCTCCTACTTAAAGCGTCGACAACTACATTGGCTTTTCCGGGCGTATATTGAATATCTAGGTCATAAGATGCCAGAAATTCCAACCAACGTTGTTGTCGCAGATTCAGATCTTTCTAGGTGAAGAGATATTTCAAAGATTTGTGGTCGGTGAATAATTCGAATTTTTCACCTATAACAGAAGAATTTATTAAGTATAAGTATATGTTAAGTTAATTCGAACTTAAAATTTTTTTTTAGAAAGCTGAAGGAGATTCTTACCCAGAAGATAATGTCGCCAGATTTTCAAGGCGAAAATAACAGCTAAAAGCTCCAAATCATGTGTTGGGTAGTTTCTTTCATGTGGACGTAATTGTCTACTCGCGTAGGCAATCACCTTCCCGTTCTGCATTAATACTGCACCTACCACATCACCACAAGCGTTGGTATAGACAGATAAATCCTGGTTCCCGTTGATAATCGCGAGAACAGGAGCGGTGGTTAATCTCTTCTTTAACTCCGGAAAAGCTTCATCACATTTCGGAGTCCAATTAAATTTTGCATTCTTCATCGTTAGCTTAGTCATTGGACTAGCTATCTTAGAAAAGTCCTGAACGAACTTCCGATAATAACCTGCTAAACCCAAAAAGCTTCGAACTTCTTTCGGAGTAGTAGGTTGCTTCCAATCTAGAATAGAAGAAATCTTGCTAGGATCAACAGAAATTCCTTCTTCATTAACAATGTGGCCAAGAAATTTAACTTCTTTGACCCAAAAATGGCATTTAGAAAATTTGGCGAATAAGACGTTCCTTCTTAATATCCCCAAAACAATTCTGAGATGTTCAAAATGCTCCTCCTCCGTTTTGGAATAAATCGGGATATCATCAATAAATACAAGCACAAATTCATTCAACACTTCCCGGAATACACGAGTCATAAGATCTACAAAGTATGCTGGAGCATTGGTTAGCCCGAAAAGCACGACTAACCATTCATAGAACATATTTGGACCCCTGAAAGCGGTCAAATGAACACAATCTTCGGCGATTCGTAACTGATGGAATCCCTGAGCTAGATCCATCTTTGAAAAGAAACGAGCGCCGTGCAATTGATCAAATAGATCGTCAATTCTAGGTAGAGGAAATTTATTCTTGAGAGTCTGCTTATTGAGATCGCGGTAGTCAACACACAATCTCAAAGATCCGTCCGATTTAGCAACAAACACAACGGCCGAACCCCATTCAGAAACACTAGGACGAATTAATCCTTTGCTTAGCAGATCATTAGTTTGCTTGACTAATTCACCCTTTTCTCTGGGCGCCATCCTGCGACTTGCGTGAACTACAGGACGAGCATTTGGAACTAAGTCAATTCTGAATTTTATTTCTCGGTGTGGGGGTAAGGATTTCACTTCTTCAAACACGTCTGGAAAATCTCTAACAATAGATATAGACTCCAAACCGGGTTCAGAATATCCCAAATTATACATCAACCCTTCTCTTTTAGGACTAGGGTCCTCACAAGAAATCTCAATAAAATCTCCAGATTCGGTTTTAATCGAAATCAATCGATTGCTACAATCCAATTTGGCTTCGTATTTTGCTAGCCAATCCATTCCGAGTAAGATTTCTAATTCATTAAAATCAAGGACAAAGAGACCAGTAGGGAATTGGTAATAAGAATATGAGATAGGAACATTTCTACATCGAAGACAAAGGTTTGCTGGGCCTCCTACTGGATTCTTTATGCATATAGGCTCCTCAACGAAATCAGGTTCAAGATTTAGTTCATTTACAGTTTGCTGAGAAATAAAACTATGTGTAGCACCAGTGTCAAACAGAACTCGAACAATTCTATCATAAATAGTAAGATTACCTTCCAGAACTCCCTTCCCCTTTCCTGCTTTAGAGTTTGTAGGTTGATCTTTGACTGCGTATACCTTTGCTACCTGTGCTTTCTTCCTCATTGGGCAATCTTTGACTTCATGTCCCTCATCCTGACAAGCATAGCATTTCTTGGACTTCGCTGGAACGAATTGATTCGCTTGTTTCTTAGGTTTCGTACAACTAGTTGAGTAGTGGCCTTTCTCTTGACAATTATAGCAAGTAACATTCTCTGCTGTGTTCCCCTGGTCGCTCTCCTTTTTCTTCTTACCCTGCCATGGTTTCTTACCTCTTTTTCCAATTTGGATTGTTCGTACCTCCTCCCTCCTTCGGGACCTCTTGCATATCCAAAGTAGCATATCTATACCCCATATCAATAAGATCAGAAAAAGGCTCTTTGACGTGGCCAGTCATCCTTTCGTGGAACTTCTTATTCATCCCCCGAATAAACTTTTCATTCATCTTCAAAGGTGTGTTCACCAATTCTGGACCGAAACGAGACAATTCATTAAATTTGTTTAGATAGTCCTCAAATGACAAACTCCCTTGCTTCAAGTCCATGAACTCCTGATACATATGAGAAATCCCAGCTGATGGCATATAGCGCTTCTCGAATACTTCTTTAAATTTCTCCCAAGAGAACTCGTCTTCTGGCTTATCCATAGTGACTGTCTCCCACCAGGCTAAAGCCTCTTCTTGAAGTTGCCAAGAAGCTATTAGTCGCATTTGATCATCTTCCAACTTTAGCCCTCTAAAAATTCTTTCACAAGATCTGATCCATGCTTGGGCCTCAACAATAGACTCCTTGCCGGTGAACGACTTACCACCAAGCTTCGAAAAATTCTTATATAAGTCAGCCAGATTCGGCTGATGCTGAGTAGGTAAAGCTGCTTCTGCTATTGGGGGAATTTGATTAGCTGTTGCGGCATTTCCATGACCCCTAGTTCTTCCTCTTCGTCCGCTCATTCTTACTATCTGTAATTAGTAAGAAAACAGGATTTAGATCCACGGACAATATATCTTAAGGAATATCAGCAGTAAAAAGAAATAGACTAGGAAAATTCAAGGTTTCGGGTTATACTCATTCTAGGGTATACTTCACCCTATCTCTAATGAGCCATCTAATGTGTTACACTCCATAGCTAAAGTTCTTACTCAACCTTCAGCTCTGATACCAAATGTAACGATCCTGAAATCTAGCGCTCGAAAATCAACATTAAATACCTTACTTGTATTCGACTGTCAGATATTCAAACGTCAAACTTCAGTTCGCCGGAGCATATAACAACATCAGATGAATATAAACAACGGAAATAAACTGAATATCATACATTACATCATAGGTACAACATCATCATAATATCCAGTACTACATCAGAGTATCATAATACATATGCCACAGCTCCAAATAAAACATCGTAATAGTACAACAATGATCACAAGCAAAAGTCTTCAGAGAAATGAAGACGATAGCGAATATCCATGACTAAGCACCTGGTGATCCAAAAAGCTTCCAAATATCTTCAAAGTAAAAGTCCCCAAATTTCTGATAGCTCCTAAACCCAAAAAGAAACTCCAAAATCCAGCTAACACCAAAGCACGAAAACCTGCTACTAGGCTGCCCGTGTGGAAATAATGGGCACCCAGAGTTTAGAAAAGAAACAATAAACTCCGGGTCAGTCATGGGACTGGTATGAGTAAACAAAAGTAATTGCTTTAAATAAAACAGATTTTTAAAAAGAATCCGATATGCTTTTGGAAAATGAAACTACCATAAGACCTCCCGCCACACACACCATGCAAATGCAGACTTGGAGGAGATTTCTTCTTATGATAGTCAAACATGCTTAATACGAGAAAATTCTTTGATATTATTACTAGTGCATAATGTAGAAAGCCATTTCGGAAATACAATATTAATCTTAGCCAGCATACAACCATTATTGTATGCCTACTATAGCTACCATGTTTTGTGGCAGGTTACCGCCACGCTGCATGGCAGGTTATACAACTAAAACCGTACAAGGCTCGTATTGTTTCTTTGGATTTCCAACAAATGGTCAGGCTAAGGAACTTCCTACCGCCACATGGGATCGCCTCTGGCTGGACGTCCCGAGAACTAACTAGCTCTCTAACAACACAAGGCCGGATTACCCCTGTAACTAGGTAACTCACGAATATGCCATCCCCCGGTCCTTTGGGACCTTTATCCGAGGCACCTCGATAAACACACAATCACACAATAAATGAGATCGGAGTATCCACATAGGTAAATACCAGGGCTCCATACCTGATACCACCCTTTTCCAGAAGGAAATGACATACCCTAAGGGCGCGACCCTCATAACCTTGCCGCATATTCCTGTTTCGACCATTTCCGGGGTGTGAGGTCTGACAAAGTCTCGTCCACAAAGCTATGCTTTTTCACAAAGCCGTGCTTTGATCACAAATGGTCAATAAATGATCATCACACAGCAACACTCAGCATGCCACATTACCAAATTGGGAATATATCGCTGATAACCTTCAACTACATAACCTCTGAGCTCGTACGTCTCAGAGAAGGGTGTTAAGCTAAGAGAATAAATTCTCTACCACCAACAGAAATGTATTTGAAAGAAATCAGCTTTATATCTCAAAATGTAATGTCAGACATGTAACCATACAAGTCTGTTCCGGGTTCGAACAGAACCGAAGGCACTTCCGAAGAAGTCCTTGCAATCTGGGTATTTACAATCCCGATCGGACTTCCCATCACTTAGGGAATCTCTATACCGGAGCAACTCAGTGCAGAGACAATCGATAGGTCGTCCTATCGTTTTCATAAAAAACCCGGTCTTCAACACCGGTCTTCAAATGCTATCCATTACGACGTATCACTATTTAGAATGGGTTATATGACATAAAGGTCCTCTCCCGGCTAAATTGAATAGTGAACGATAAATTTTTTTGAAAACACGTGAATATGACAATCACAAAGATTCATACTTAGGGTTCGATGTGGGTTTCGGATAACAACTGAAATCCGACTCCCTGTCGCATCGAAGTAAAATGTTGTTCTACGGCAAAGGGGTTTCACATACATATAGCAGTATATTCAATACAAATATCACAGCTCAGCACAAAGCATTGTTACATAGCATCATATCACATGATAGGAATATCAATCCAACACACAGTATTTAAGAATGATCAAAACGCCTTTAATTCAGATAAATAAATCATGTGGTTTAAATTTATTTATCACATAATTACTTTCATTAGAAATCTTAAATCAATGATTAATTACAATTAATTACAGTTGATTAGATCTTAATCATTTTCATTATTTAATCACTTCTTAATTTATTATCTTAATTAATCAATTAATTAATTAAATCTTAATTATTTTTATCAATTAATCACTCCTTAATTAATTAATAATTAATTCGAAATTAATTAACTTATTTATGTAATTAATAAATCTTAATATTACGTAATAAATTAAGTAACCACTTTTTAGAATAATTATCCTAACAAAACCATAGATTATTTAATAGAACAAAATAATTAAGTAATCACTTAAATAGCATTCCATTTTAATTTCTCTTTAGATTTCATTATTTAATATACGTGACTTTATAAAATGATGTATCAAGAATTAAATAAGTTAAAATTTAATCACTTTAAAATCATCTTACCTAAATACTGAATTTAATTTAGAACTTTGATCAAATCGCCATTTGAAAACATGGTTTACAAGTGTTTAAAGTCTAAAAACCTTTACAGTAAAAACTGTTTGATTTGTTAGCCCCGAGACCTACTTCTAGTCACGCGTGAGAAAATCTCGTGTTTGCTTCGAGTTTTTCAGGAATTCAACCCGAGTGCTATACTTTTTCGAAATTTTGTTTCTAAGTCTGGAAATCGACTCGATACGGCTCCAGAACGTCACGAGTTTGACTTCGTGTTTCCTACCTAAACACCCGAGTGATGCTCCGAGCTTTCCTCCCATCTTCCCCAAACCATCACAACTGATACCATCACCAGATCGTACATGTGCACGATCAAGACCGCTGCCGATGGTCGAAGCTGTGGCCACCAACAAGTCGACACTCATCCCCTAACACCCTACAAACACCCAGAAGCACTTCACGTCGACGAAATCAATATTTTACTGTCGACCCAAACTGTAGCCAAAACTGACCATCACTAAATTGCCTCGATCACCCACCTCAGACCGTCAGCAGTCATGTGCTCACATTCGAAGCTTCCACGATGTCTAACGCTTGCACCGACACTAGCGCGATTGACTCCAGTCGATCAACGACGACACGGCAACTAAGTTTTTTGGCCCTCACAGAAAAATGGGTTTAAACCCTAGATCTCTGTCTACCCATCGCCACAATGCATCGGAAATTTGTTCGACATTTTTTTGGTGATCTACCAACTTCTAGCAAGCCACGACCACGGTCTCGAGTATCCAAACTCCATTGATCACCAGAAATTCGAAAGAAATGATTTTTGTGTTCAAACTCAAACTGATGTTGGTATAATCAATGAAAAATCACCAATTTTGTTTTAAAAACATGTTTTCGAACAACAATTCACAAGATATATTTGAATCAATGATTCATCATATTCGAAATTATCATAAGTTTGAGTTTCCCTGTAAAAATCAAAATTTTTAAATGCTGTATAACATCATATAGCTTGAACCCATTTTTAAATCCTCATTCAGGTGAAAACAAACAAATTTCGTTTTAAACTCGAAACCCAAAAATGATCTGATGAAGTGGAATTTGAAAATTTCTTATTAGTTTCTAACCTGTAACCAAAAACAGAGAGAGAAGAACAATATACAGAGTAACCTGTATATCTATATCTATTTACCAAACTATATTCAAAGATAACATATACAATGCCATGAAATAAAGAATCATCTTTACAGTTAACTTAAAGATTTTAAGTTGATGTTTACTCACCTGATAATATTTGAAAACAGAGAACACTTTTAATTTGTTTTGAAAACCTGCAGATTGAATCTTCCTCTTTGAAACTTCTTGCTTTGTTTTTTAAATTGATCTCGAATTTGAAAATATAGTGAAGTTTATGTTTTCCTTTCTTCCTGACTTTGCTTTATTTTTATTTTTTTCTTTTGAACGAGTTGGTATAGAGGATGTGATAAAGAAGAACAATGCAGGCTGAAACAAGATATAAATTGTACTTTTTAAATTTGTTTGTACATTATTAACCAGAGATTTTTTCTCAATGGTGGCTGATAATCTTGCTTGATGGACTAGAGGTAATGGCATTAAGTGCCTTGGTCCCTTCTTATGTTTACACATATAATTTTTTTCTTCTTGCAAGTACATTTCGTATATACCTATTTTTTTCTTGTTTTACTCTTGTATTTGCTGTTTTGGTCTTGCTTAATAAAAGATTGTCATAGTTATTATTATTATTTGTTTTATAGTTTGTAACTTACCTTATATATTTAAGTTTTAACACAACTCTTATTTGTTATGTATTTTATTTAAAAACTTAAACTATCAAATATTTATTTATCTCAATATTTCTTTATAATATTAATATTTATAATAATTTATTTCCCTTAAATTTCCAAAAATTAAATTTAAAAGTTCAAGTAAATCACTAAATTTAAACAACTAATTCCGGAATGTTATAGTGGGGTTGCTCCCATTATGGTATTTTCACATCCACTCTAGATTGGAATCAGTTTTTGCGCATTGAGATGTGAAATACTCGGATTCTTGATAACCGTTGGCGAGGTGCGGCTTGGACGTGTCCGAGAGCCATTGGAGTTCTCAAGTATATTTCTAGAGGTATACTTTCGGTAAAGGGGGAGCACCCTTTTAGTCATTGTTGGAAAATTTGATTTTCTTATTTTATTCGAACCTTTGAATATGTTTTTTTTAATTACAACGGAAGAGTCAACTACTCTTCGCGATGTTCAATTATTTGTTTATCCATTCTATCGAGTTTGGATAGTTATGTTGTTTAGCCCATTCTATCAAGTTTGGACTGTTGTCTTATTTTATCCATTCTATCCGGTTTGTAATTTTATTCAGACTATTTTCATTCTTTCAAGTCTGAATGTTATTCTAATTGTACCCATCATCTATGTTTGGATTTGTTCCCTATCGTTCATTTCCATTTTTGTTATGTTTGGTTGTTGTTTATGTGGGAGAAAACTCGTTCCGCATTAGGGCATGGATCCATTATTATTGTTTAAATACACCCCATTTGTTTCATAGTTTTACTCATACCAAACATTTTTGTCTGACCCGAGTTGTTTATTTTTCCTAAACTCTCGAGTACTCAATTATATTTGGGTAGTCCGAGAATAACATGTTTTCTTTGGAGCTCTTTGAAGACGGTGATCGAGCAGGGGGCTCCTTAGTTATTTATTTCCGTTGTATGATTATGTAGGTTTATTTTGTATCTTAAAAATGAAAAGTTAGAATGTATAACTATCAATCTATTAGTTGTAGTACTCTTTTTATAACTCTGATAATTCCTTATAAGGAGTAACCTTTTGTATTATATCATTTTATATTATATGTAACTATTCCGCTATGAGGTTTATCTATTATGTCTTGTTCTGTTCTTTATTTCACCCCAAGACAACTTATCTTTCAGATTCTTGGGCAACGATACACGAATACAGAGGATGTATTAAGTGTCATTCCCAAGGATCAGAAAGGTGGGTCGTCACAGAAAGGATATGTATTTATTCTTATTATTTTTTGGTAATATTATCTTTTTAGCAGATGATTAGATAAGATCCATTAACAAAACTAGAATTACTATGTGAGAAAATTAGGCATAATCTTTAGTATTTAAGCTAAAATTAATTTGGTTACTAATAAGGTAATTAATGTTCAATCAAACTAAATTTAGGGCATAAATGAAATTGATAAATTCATTAATAAATGCAATTAATATGGCAACTAAAGAGGTAATTAATGTCAAAATGAGTTACTTCTCCATTTATTTCGTTTAACTTAATCTTTTACAAAGTATTTTGAATAAACAAAATAAAAGAAGTAAAAGGCATAAACATTGTATGTGGAAAAAATGAATATTGCTTGGGAAAATATATACTCAAGTGGGTTCAATGGCCTTGATTTCCATAATGCTATAAAAAACTTATTATTCATTCTTAAATTACCTTTTACATGGTGTGTGTGTGTAGCTCAACATATTATTTGATTTTCTTCTTATGCTTTGGGACATTTTCACATGTGTTCATAGTGAGTTTTAAACTCAAGTCTATTATATATTGTAAAATAAAATAACCTACTCTTTTCTTTCTAATTCTCTCATAATATTTTCATTTACATCATCCATATTTCTAAAAAAATTGCATGTTTTCTTTGTCCACTCATTAATTTTTTTAAACTAAATTCTTCATATTCTAAATTCTAAACCAATAACTTTAAAATCATTATAGATATTTCTAATTAAGCATTTTCAAATTTAAAACTTTAGGAACTCGAATAATATTAACATTCAACTAGAAACGTGTCATTCATTTATCCAAACAAATTTGTTATGCATAACAAAGAAATCTGAAATTTATCAAAATAATTATTTACTTCAGTAGAAATTAATAATTTTTAGATTCAAATTGAACAATAACGTGACAACATTATGTAACAAATAAAATCTTTATAAAAAGAAAAACAAATTCAAATAATACCTTACTTACCTAATGGAATTTATTTCACGTATACAATCTTAACAAAAATTAAACTTTTAAATTTAAATAGATACATAAATTCCAAATTATAATCTATAATCCTGCCATGTTAAACCTTAGCTAGACATGGACAATCCTCAAAAATCCTTATACACCAAGTTCATTTCTTACATACTTTTTGTTGTAGATTTTCCTATAAAATTGTGATGAATTTTATAAATTTTGAATGTTGAACAACTTTCTACCGGTTTCACTTAATCCAGTAACTGTTTTTTCTATTTCTTTGTTGTTTACTTGATACTGATAAAAGCAAGGAAGTAGTAAAGGAGAAATGGAAGAAGGATCCAAATTAAGGATTTGGAAAGTTCTAATGTTGTTATTTCAAATTTAATTTGTTCTTTCATATTTTAACATTTTCAATTCTTTATATTGTAATATCAATCTTTGTATTGTAGTTTCATCTTGGTGACTAGCAATATTAGTTCCTCGATCGCTAAAATTATGAGATATGAAACATGCTTGGAAGAGTAAACCAGATAATTACTTATTATCATTGGACATTCCTAAGATTTTTAATTTTTTAGTGATATATTTTATAACACAAATTTTCTAAGTGTTTGACATTATTCCTTTTACGTCTACTAATCACATTTAGAGTAATCTATATTTTTTTCTTTATCGTACAGGGGTAGCGTATGCATAATGCAATTCTTTATTATGCTTTTATATGTGTGCATGGTTACTGGAATTGAGCCAGTGTGCATGAGTTATTTTATTCATAATAATCTCTCATTTAATGTTTTAGCCTTATAGCTTAAAATTTGATATGTGCGTCTGCATAATTATTCATATGTGTATTGCGTAATTATTTTAGTCTACTTTTGTATAGTCCATAAATATAGTTGTATAGACGTACATAATGGCATATAAATGTGTGTTCTGTATAATTAATTTTGAATATTCAAAATATGAAGAATATTTAACTGTAAATATATCTTGGAAACAATGGTTTTACTTAAGTAAATCATAAAAAATATAATCAACTAGATTTGCAAAAAAATATAGTTACAATTCATACGTATAGTACAGGTTCACACTAGTTAATACTTGTAGTAGGATCTTGACTCACAACTTTGTTTAGATACCAAAACTCATAGGATTGGCCTTGGATGGAGAAACCTTTGCCTCTGGTGATAACTCAAAAGGATGCGTCATTGGATGAGGGAACATCAACAATATCGGCATAACAAACTCTCATTTAACTATTAGTGCCTATTCGTAGAAAACTTAAAACACAATTAACTTAATCTTAAAATTATGCGATAAAGCTTTTACGATTTCATTTGAAATGCATAAATGCAACATTTTTTATAAAAAAACTTAGTTTTTGAAGGACCAAGAAACTTTAATAATCCATGGTTATAGGACATATAATTTTGTCATATTAACTTTAAATAAAATAAACTATCAAAAAGTTGTAAAAGGTCTAGCATACATGAATTTCAAAACAAAAATTTATATGTGTCAAGTAGGAAAACTTAAATAGACCTCTTTAAGTCTACAAATGAGATTTATACAAAACAACCACAAGAACTACTAGAACTTGATCTATTTGGATCCACATAAGTTCAATTTATTAACCACAGATTTTTTTTGTGATAGTAATGACATTTCGAGACTTACATGGACTTTGTTTTTGAAACACAAAAATGATACTCATGAAATGTTCAAATCTATGAAAAACCAGACTTAAATTTATAGAATTTAAAAATAAAAAGTATTAAAAGTGATCATGGTGGAAAATTCAAAAATGAGATTTTTGATAAATTTTGTAATAAAAAAGAAATAAATCATAGTTTTCCTTTTCTCAGTACACTAGAAAAGAATGGTGTTATAGAAAGAAATATTAGAACAGTACAAGAATGCACTTAAACACTGTTAAGCAGTAGTACATATCTAAAACTATTTGGGCTGAAGTAGTCTCTGTTGTTTGTTACGTCCTAAATCGTGTGTTTGTTTGACCCCTAACTAAAAATACCCATTATGAAATATTTTGGGGAAGAAAACCAAATGTATCATACTTTCACATTTTTGGATCTAAATAATTTATTTTAGATACAAAATATCTACTAAGCATGTCTGATCCAAAAGCAAAGAGGGAACCTTTGTTGGATATTCGGAAAGGAGCAAAACCTAGAATTTTTAATAATCAAACAAATACTATTAAAGAAGCTCTACATTTATTGTTTGACAAAAAATTTGAAATTAATGATGATGATGCCAATGAAAATCCTGAAATAAATCAAACAATAGTTTTAGAGCAAAATTCATCGAAATAAAATGATAATATTGAAAACAACGCTCAAGAACAAGTTCAAGATAAAATTTTGAGATCTCCATCTCGTATATTAAAAATTCATTCATTAGATAATGTTTTAGGAGATGTTATTGTCAAAGTAAAAAATATAAGATGGTAAAATCAAAAAGCTCACAAAGCCTCTTATATCAAATTTCAATCTGAGATGTTTGCCTTAGAAGCTCGCTTAGAAGTTATAAGGATATTAATAGCCAATTCATGTCACTATAATCTAAAACCTTACCAATTGACATACTTAAATTGCACTTTACGGCGGCAAATGACCATGTCAAGCTTTGTATGATAAGTTGAAAAGCTGCCATTTAAATTCAAGCTTTGAAGTCGGTAAAGCAAATTCAATATTTTTTGTTAAAAAAGAAAATAATGATTTATTAGTTATACGGATTATTATGGACGATGGTAGTTTTGGTTTAATAAACGAAAATTTATGTGATGAATTTTCATATATAATGAAAAGTGAATTTTAAATGTCATGCGTGGGTGAATTAAAAAATTTATTTTCTTAGATTTACAAATTAAGTAATTAAATAGTTATAATTTCGTATATTAATAAAAATACCGTAAAGATTTACTAAAATATTTTGATATAGAAAATACGTCAGTTAAACCTACCACGATGAGCACAATGGTACATCAAGGTGAACATGAAAATGGTAAAGAAGTCAATCGAAAACTGTATCGAACTATGATTGGCGCACTTCTTTGTCTTATTGCCAGCAATTCATATATTATGATGAGTGATTGCCTTTGCGCTTGAATTCAATCAAATTAAATAGAATCGTACATTTGAGCGGTTAAATGAATTTTTTGTTACTTAATCAGTACTAAAGATTAATGACATTTTTACCAGAAAGGGTGTCCATTCAACATAATATCATATAGTGATGTTGGTTTCAAAGGTTGTAAAATAGACAACACAAGTGGCACATGTCACTTTTTGGGCCAACCTTTAGCATCTTGGTTAAGTAAAAAGCAAAATTGTGGATCTGTATATACATGTGAAGTTAAATATATTTTAGTTTTGTTAAGTTGTGTTCATGTCGTATATATGCAATAAACTCTATAGGAGTTAGTTGTGTATATATCATTTTCATACACACACTCAACTTATTGTGACAATGATAATGCAATAAATTTATCCAAAAATCTAGTAAATCATGCTAGAACTAGACATATTTATATAGGCCATCATTTTTATGAGATTAATTATCCAAAGAAACCACTGCTTTAAATTTTATAATACAGTAAATCAAGTTGACAATATTTTTACATAAACATTGTGTGCAAATATGATCTAAAAACTAAGAAGAGAACTTGAAATTTTTTCTTTAAATGAAATAAATTAATTATCAAATATTTAAACAAAAATATTACATACATATATACATATATATACATATATACATATATACATATACATATATATATATATATATATATATTATAAAATGCCTCCTGTGTAAAGTAGTAAAGATAAAATGTAAGTGACACATTTTGAGTTAGTCGAGGATCATAAAACCGATCGATTGACTTAAGAAGGTAATCTTAATCTTTGTTAAAAAAAATCAAATATCTTGTTTTGGGATTGGAAAATTCTTCGTAAGAAAAATTATTTTCAGTTGATTAACAAGCGATACCAATCGACTAAATGGTAGTTTGATCAATCGAGAGCAAAAAATGGTCGGTTAAAATATATCAATGAATATAAAATTATATTTCAAATGAATTTTTTTAAAACAATTAGAAAAATGGTCCAGAATTAAAAAATTAAAACTTTTCAGTATCATCTAGACATGAACCTGAGGGTTAGGAGGTTTTAGAGTGGAGTGTTTCTGGTATTTACCACTGAGCATTATGAGCAACCGATGAAAAGTATGATAAAATTTTATTTAAGAAAACAAATACGGTTGAGAATACTTCAACACGTCAGCCCTTAGGATTTTGTAATGACCCGTAAATTTCAACTGTTTAATAACGTAATTAGTTGAAATTTTGTCAAATTGTAAACGATAAAATTTTGAAATATAAATTTGATATTTGGAATGCGTTTAGTTAAACATAGCAACTGGTAAATTTTCGTCCGAAAATATGAAAGTTTATTTCGCGCGTAAATTTACTTCAATTTAATCAGTTAAAAAGCGATGAAAAATAAAATGTTTTTCAAACCTAAATATTTTTACATAGGAAATTTGTAAATCATCTTCTGAGTGAGACGTCATATTTCGTTCCTCCAAATTTTGACTGTTATTGCTCCGTTTATCTTATTTTCGGCAAAATAGCAGCATTTTGATACCGATATCGACTTTTGATCGGATGGTCGTATCGCTGATATCTGTATACCGTTTTGATCGTCTCATCGTGCTGGTCTCAGCAGTATGTTCGTTGATGAGTTTCGAAGTCCAGTTAATGGTGAAACTCATGGAACGACTATCTGTATCGGTATTCAAGAATTTGTTTTCTGTTCTCTTTTGACCATTCAACTATCCACCGTCTAAAACCAAATAGCCATTGGCTTTTATAATTACTAGAATTCAGCTTCTGACCACTACTATCCTTTCCTTATATAAAATAAATACATTTCGTATATACGTTTCTTTGTGCTCCTTGGTTGTGAAATATTATATAATAATATATATAGTTATATTAACTTTACCTGATCCAGATCGTCACTTTCCTTTCAAATTCCCCTCATCCACCACCCAAAAACACCCAGATCCACTTTTCCTTCTCCTCTTCCCTTCCGTCCACACTCACTACTTCACGTCCGTGCAACACCCCACCATTCCTCCTCATCTCGCCACCGCTCCGGCCACCTCCGCGCTCGTGCTTCCTCCGCCTACCATTTCCACCACCCTCTAAAGCAACCAGTCACCCGACATCCCCTCCTTCACCTGGCAAGCACGGCCTCACCACTTCATTCCATCCTCAACAACTTTTTTATATTTTGAAGGTGAATATTTAAATATACAGTATGTTTTAGTAAATATTCTCAAATGGATATACTCATATAAAATATGTTTGGTTAAATTTTTGAGTTATATATATATTTATGGTTGTCAGTCGTATATATTGATATAGTTTTTTTTATAATGATAGTTTATATAGATTATAAAATTTGTTGTTAATTTTGTACTTCCCATTTTTGAATATGAGTGGTCAGTTTGCCTTCCTGTTCCATTCTTTCATTTACTGACTGATTTGTATTTCGTAGCTATGACATTTTACCAACTTTCATACTTTTACTTAAAGGTTTCATATGTCTCCAAATTTCCATACCAGTGAAATTTTGGACTGTTTTCAAGCCGAGATCACAAAATCATAGTAATATTTTATATATATTTGTAAGGTTGTTGTTTGTATATTATATATGTTGTTATAGTATATATAATACATTATAGAAAAGTATAAAAAGGTTTTATAGTTATATATATGTTGCTTGAAATTGGAGACACTTCAAATTTTTGCAGTGGTGAGTTTATATAAATATAAATAGGTTATTATACTTTACAGTTTAGTATGCATAAATACTTTACAGTTTCAGAGGTACATATATATATCTCTTGCGCAAGATTGTATATGATATAATAGTATATGTATATAATAGTTGTTATTATTTTAAATGTATGTACATAACAGTTTGGTTTTAGTATATGTATACCATAGTTTCTTTTCATTGTAAAGTGAAGGTATGTATATATTACAGTAAGGAAGATTATGTGTACAGTATATATTACAGTAAGGAAGGTATGTATATATTACCAATCATATTACATAATTTCGGTTCAAAAAAAAACACAATACTGTTTAAATATCACTACATAACACAAAATAAAAGAGACTTCTTTCTATAAAATCTCTTTTCTACTATAATCTACTCTTCGCTTTGAACCCAATGTTTAAGAAATCATGATATGATAATAAGTATAATTTTCATCAGTGTGTATATATCATGTAAAGTGTGTTATTTATATTTTCTTTTAGCAGTAATTGTAGATTCGATTTCAGTATAAGATTTGCATAGAATAGTTTATAGGCTGCTTATGTAATTGTTTATGTATTTGTTTATAAGTACATATATTTATTTATTTCAAAATTTATTATGTAGATATGTTGATTTTAATATTTGTTCTTAATTTAAACAATGATTTTTATTATATATATATATAATTTTAAATATTGATTTCAAGGAAATATGCATATATATAATTTCTGTTTCTTTTAAGCTGATTCAAATTATCGTCATCGATTCAGTTCTGATTTGTTCCATAAATTCCTGTTCTCAGCTTTGATTGCTGAATTCGTGCCGATTTTGCCTTGCTTGGATTTGTAATTCAATTTCAGTGTTCGCATCAGTGTGCGTATCCGTGTCATCTTATGTATTCTCTAGCCTCGAAAGGTGAGCACTCACTCACGATTAACGTTCTTTTATTTATTAAATTTGATTTCAATTGAAACGACAATTGAAATATGCTGATGTCAGTTATTTACACTGTTATATGGATGCTATTACCTGTATCAGTTCACCTGTGACATCTGACACCATTATTTGTTAATTATACGATGATAATCCTGTTTGATTTATAATTGATTGATTGTTTGTTGTTTATATTGGATGTTAAATTGAAATGTATAAAGTGATAAATATTATGCAAGTAAATTTGACGTAGGATAATTAAAAATTTGAATTGACATATATGTTGAATTTGATTAGTTGAATATGACCCCTTTTATTTGTTAAATTAATTGACATGTAAAATAGTGATAATCACACTTTGAACCATTGAACGTATATTGGATTAATTGTTGTAGTGTTAAAATTGAAATCGAATGACAAGTGAAGAACCGTATGAACAATTAGTGTAATAATCTTTAATCTACATGAAATGATAGTGTAGATTCTAGAAATAATTATATTAATTTGCACAAACAACAATGCGAATTAATACGATTATTTTGGGATTTTTGAATTGATTATTGGATTGATATTAGTTGTTGTTATTGCTTGTTTATTTACTTTGGCACCATCCCAGTTATCACACTGCAAGTTCCCTTTGCTATGATATGATTTTGAATTGAATTGGAATCGGGTTGAAATGATAAATACCCAAGTTGAACTTTGACCTAGGATAGAGAATTAAATAAAACCCGATTGGTCAAATAAACGAAGATTTCATTTGAATAAATAATATAGTTTTGAAATGAAGTTGAAATTTGAATTTTAATGAAAGGAAAATGTAATATTTAATAATCTGAAACAAAATATTAACAATGTAATTGATGAAAGAATGTTGTTTAATTTGAGAAATGATTGAATTAAGTTTGAAATTATTAAACTTTGAAATGATTTAATACTTAAGTTTGAAACTATAATTAAGTTTGAAATTATTAACTTTGAAATTATTTAATAATTAAGTTTTGAATTATTTAATAATTAAATAAATTGAATTATTTAATGATTAAATAAATTGAATCCTTTAATAAGTGGAATTGAACTTCTTGAATAATTGAAATTGAGTTTCTTTATTAATTAAGTTTTGGAAAATTATTTAAGTAAGTAAATATGTGAAACTGAATTTCTTTAACAAGAAATAAAATGTGATTTATTGAAGTTAATGTAAGACTTGTAATTTAAAGAATTGATTTGACGAATCTAATTCAATTAAATTTGAAGTTTTGATATAATGAAGTTGAACTTAAGTAATTGATTTAATGAATTGGAAATTAAATAGAAATTGTTTTGAATGATAAATTTATTTAATATTGAATGAAATAGATAAATGAATTTAAATTGATTTGAATGTTGAATTAAATTAATTTAAATAATTTTCGAAATGAAACTTATATGCGAACTTGAATCAATATTTGAATTGTTTTAAATAGAATTGAAATTGAATTATAAGATTGTGAAATTATGAATTTGGAAGTTTTGAAACGTAAATTATGGAAATTGATTTCGAAAGAGAAATGAAATGTTGGTTTATAAATTCTAATTGAAATTGAAATTGATTTGGTTTTGAAATAAACAAACGACCAATCGGTGTAATAATTACGAAAGTTATTAAAGAGACCGGAATCGGTTAGGGACATACTCACTATCTAAACTGAAAACCACTTTAATAACTACACGCGGAGTGTGATCCAGAATGAAGTGGTTGGAATGATGTACGTGATGACTGAAGAAAGAGAACGATAATGGATAGCCTTGACACTTGTGTCAAATTGGAAATGACTAAAACAGGAGCCGTGCTGGGCCAATGGAGGTCAGCTACCTCAAGCGAACACACTTCTTCGAACTACTCATTACTTGTTGTCGATTGGTGCACCCTTGATTTTGGGAGTGTTGTTTCGCGGTGTTGCGGTCGCTGTGGCGATGCGTTCTCACTAGTCCGGATCAGGCAAACGGTAGTTTCACTACCTTGGGTATTGCCTCATGTGCCTTGTCATACTTGTATCCCTATACGCGATCACTACGATTTGTTTTGTACCTTTAGTATATGGATTGCCCTCTGGTGACTTCCGGTTTTGGGGAAACTACGGTCTTGTATATGCTCTTGGGAATAAAAATGTGTTAAGGGTGGAATGGGCCATGACTTAACACTATTTTGATACTTTACATTACTGATAGACATTATCTACTTATCGTACACTACTATATAGTAGATAGTTTAACGGATCCTTAAAGGATGGTTATTCCAAACATCCTTTGAGTTACTGTATT
This sequence comes from Allium fistulosum, assembly GCA_030737815.1. NCBI lineage: Eukaryota > Viridiplantae > Streptophyta > Magnoliopsida > Asparagales > Amaryllidaceae > Allium > Allium fistulosum. The sequence continues at coordinate 83,311,521 of CM060903.1, forward strand.
ACAATTGCTATTTCACTTGAGTTGGATTTATTGATATAAGAATGTTAATCCTGACTCGAGTGTTTTGTGTTTTGCTTTACGCTCGGGTCAGACTGAGTGTTCCAGTATTCGAGACTCACCTTTGAAGTTGGAGCTTTGCTTGAAGATCCGGCCATCTATTCTGCTTTCAGTATTCGATGATTCCAGTGATGTATTTTGATTTGTATCCGATGTATCATATTACTCTTCCATTGTATCTGGTTTAACTCTGATGTAACTTATACATTTATATAGTAGCTTCATGAACTACTATCTCTTTTATTTCCGCTGCATTTATTACTCTGTGTCTGTGATTATTTTATTTACTGTATATGTTCAGTTTTGCCAAATTTAAATTAACAACGCAGTATTTTGAGCAATTCAATTCCGGCATGAGTGTCTACCTATACACTTATAATGGATGCGAATGGTCCAAAATAACGGGTCGTTACAGTTGGTATCAGAGCTTTGGTAGCTCTAGGCAAAACTTAACATATAGGGTAAATGTATTTACAGAATCACTCTCATTCGAGTTTCAAACTCTTCCTTTTGACTTAATTCCTTTGAATTTTGGAACGTTCCCTGCGGTTCCAAAATTCATTCGTGTCCCTCACTATTGGTCTTCTTTCAATTCTGGAGTATCCCATAACTCCACTTCGAATGACCCTTATAATGAATTGGCGGTCTCGCCAAACTTCGATTTGTTTTAAAGGGGATGAAACTCCTTTACAATAAGCATTGATTTACCGGAGATTTCTGTATCCTCGGTTTACGATGCTATCTATTTCTTGAAATCGAATGTAGATTTGCCTCGAAATTCTGCATCGATCTTATTTTTGAAGTCACGGTCGACCGGTTAAGGTTGCCCGCGATTTATATCCATCGCCCTATTTTGTTATTTAATCATCTTATCTTTGTTTCGAACCTATCTTCGAAAAAATTCTCTTTGATTTGAGGCTATCAAATTTTAATCCCTATCCTTGCTCTGAATCCATTCTTGTATAGTCGAGCGAGGAAGTGTATTTGTAAATTAATATTTAAAATGTTTTAAAATATATTGTGTTGTTTGAGTTGTTGAGGTTGATTTTGGTTTCCGATCGATTCGTCTGATCAACGCTATCGATAGGATTTCCAAAACACTTGAGCAGAGCAAACTGACACAATATCGTTTTCAAATTTGGTAAATAAAATAAAGTTTGTATGATTATATTATATATATAAGTAAATTTTCTGATAATTGTTAAATGAATTGGTTAACTAAATGATGTTATTTGATTTTCATTTATTGTTTTGTAAACCATCGATTTACCAAAATATAAATAAATGAATTTATAAACTTGGTTATAAATTGATTGGAATGAATTTAATTTAGAAATTTGAGAATTTATTAGTTTCCGGTGATTTCGAACTTTGGTTTTTAAAATTTTAAAGTATATATTATTGGAAGTATTTCCGAATAGAAATCGTTTTTTTTAAATGTTGAAATCAATACTCTTCTCTTTGTCGCTGGAAAATAATTTCGATGATGGCGGCCGCATCATCGACATTCATTTTCGAGTTTCGAAGTGAAGAAACCATTCTGTAGCTTTGCTACGGTTTTGTTTTGAGAGAAAAAAAAAATTGATTTGAATTTCGTCAGTATATTTTGATTCACATATATATAGGTATCTTATTTTAAAATTTAATTTGATTTGATATAAAAATATTATATATATCTCTAAATTGTTAAAGTAAATCGGAAATCTAATTCTTAAATTTTGCTAAAGGATGATTTTAATTATAAATAAAACCAAAATTTGGAATTAATATTTGAACTTGAATAATTGAATTGGGAAAATTTTATTTGTATATTGTTCAACTGCATTCTAATACAACTTACCTAAATCATTCAGAAGTTGAATATGTAATTGGATAATATATAAGATGAAATTGAATTTATAAAAAAAAATTGAGTGTTTATAATAAATGTTATACACTAAATTTTGATTATAAAGATGTTAATAGAGTTAGATAGGATAATAAGTAAACTCAGTTAATGATGAAATAAATTTGTTTTGAAAGAATTAATAAATTGAAATTTGATCAACATATGAAAATACCTTGAATTTAAAAGAAATTAATAGATGTAAATTAATTTAAATCGAAACTTTTATGGTATAAATTAATTTATATGGGTTAAATATATGTGATTAGATATATTAAGTAGAATAAATTTAACAATAATTTGGAATAAAGAAGAATTTAAATTAATGAAAAAAAATATGATTATAATAAAAGACTATTCAAATTTATGGTTTTAGAAATTGTAAATTTGAGATAATTGGATAATAAGATAATGAATTTAGAAATAGTTAAGATTGATTTTAGTGAAATCAAATGGATTAAATCAATTATTGAATATCAATTAATTTAAATTTGAATTCATATGGTTTAAATTAATTGTTATTTTGTATTTCAAATATGTTTTTCTTTCTGGTTGTTTCTATTCTCCTACCTCGTTCCTTTACGGGGACGAAAAGTTTTGAGTGGGGGAGAATGTAACGACCCGTAAATTTCAACTGTTTAATAACGTAATTAGTTGAAATTTTGTGAAATTTTAAACGATAAAATTTTGAAATATAAATTTGATATTTGGAATGCGTTTAGTTAAACATAGCAACTGGTAAATTTTCGTCCGAAAATATGAAAGTTTATTTCGCGCGTAAATTTACTTCAATTTAATCAGTTAAAAAGCGATGAAAAATAAAATGTTTTTCAAACCTAAATATTTTTACATAGGAAATTTGTAAATCATCTTCTGAGTGAGACGTCATATTTCGTTCCTCCAAATTTTGACTGTTATTGCTCCGTTTATCTTATTTTCGGCAAAATAGCAGCATTTTGGTACCGATATCGACTTTTGATCGGATGGTCGTATCGTTGATATCTGTATACCGTTTTGATCGTCTCATCGTGCTGGTCTCAGCAGTATGTTAGTTGATGAGTTTCGAAGTCCAGTTAATGGTGAAACTCATGGAACGACTATCTGTATCGGTATTCAAGAATTTGTTTTCTGTTCTCTTTTGACCATTCAACTATCCACCGTCTAAAACCAAATAGCCATTGGATTTTATAATTCCTAGAATTCAGCTTCTGACCGTTGCTATCCTTTCCTTATATAAAATAAATACATTTCGTATATACGTTTCTTTGTGCTCCTTGGTTGTGAAATATTATATAATAATATATATAGTTATATTAACTTTACCTGATCCAGATCATCACTTTCCTTTCAAATTCCCCTCATCCACCACCGAAAAACACCCAGATCCACTTTTCCTTCTCCTCTTCCCTTCCGTCCACACTCACTGCTTCACGTCCATGCAACACCCCACCATTTCTCCTTATCTCGCCACCGCTCCGGCCACCTCCGCGCTCGGGCTTCCTCCGCCTACCATTTCGACCACCCTCTAGAGCAACCAGTCACCCGACATCCCCTCCTTCACCTAGCAAGCACGGCCTCACCACTTCATTCCATCCTCAACAACTTTGTTATATTTTGAAGGTGAATATTTAAATATACAGTATGTTTTAGTAAAGATTCTCAAATGGATATACTCATATAAAATATGTTTGGTTAAAATTTTGAGTTATATATATATTTATGGCTGTCAGTCGTATATATTGATATAGTTTTTTTTATAACGATAGTTTATATAGATTATAAAATTTGTTGTTAATTTTGTACTTCCCATTTTTGAATATGAGTGGTTAGTTTGCCTTCCTGTTCCATTCTTTCATTTACTGACTGATTTGTATTTCGTAGCTATGACATTTTACCAACTTTCATACCTTTACTTAAAGGTTTCATATGTCTCCAAATTTCCATACCAGTGAAATTTTGGACTGTTTTCAAGCCGAGATCACAAAATCATAGGAATATTTTATATATATTTGTAAGGTTGTTGTTTGTATATTATATATGTTGTTATAGTATATATAATACATTATAGAAAAGTATAAAAAGGTTTTACAGTTATATATATGTTGCTTGAAATTAGAGACACTTCAAATTTTTGCAGTGGTGAGTTTATATAAATATAAATAGGTTATTATACTTTACAGTTTAGTATGCATAAATACTTTACAGTTTCAGAGGTACATATATATATATATATCTTGCGCAAGATTGTATATGATATAATAGTATATGTATATAATAGTTGTTATTATTTTAAATGTATGTACATAACAGTTTGGTTTTAGTATATGTATACCATAGTTTCTTTTCATTGTAAAGTGAAGGTATGTATATATTACAGTAAGGAAGATTATGTGTATAGTATATATTACAGTAAGGAAGGTATGTATATATTACCAATCATATTACATAATTTCGGTTCAAAAAAAAATAAACACAATACTGTTTAAATATCACTACATAACACAAAATAAAAGAGACTTCTTTCTATTAAATCTCTTTTCTACTATAATCTACTCTTCGCTTTGAACCCAATGTTTAAGAAATCATGATATGATAATAAGTATAATTTTCATCAGTGTGTATATATCATGTAAAGTGTGTTATTTATATTTTCTTTTAGCAGTAATTGTAGATTCGATTTCAGTATAAGATTTGCATAGAATAGTTTATAGGCTGCTTATGTAATTGTTTATGTATTTGTTTATAAGTATATATATTTATTTATTTCAAAATTTATTATGTTGATTTTAATATTTGTTCTTAATTTAAACAATGATTTTATTATATATATATATATAATTTTAAATATTGATTTCAAGGAAATATGCATATATATAATTTCTGTTTCTTTTAAGCTGATTCAAATTATCGTCATCGATTCAGTTCTGATTTGTTCCATAAATTCCTGTTCTCAGCTTTGATTGCTCAATTCGTGCCGATTTTGCCTTGCTTGGATTCGTAATTCAATTTCAGTGTTCGCATCAGTGTGCGTATCCGTGTCATCTTATGTATTCTCTAGCCTCGAAAGGTGAGCACTCACTCACGATTAACGTTCTTTTATTTATTAAATTTGATTTCAATTGAAACGACAATTGAAATATGCTGCTGTCAGTTATTTACACTGTTATATGGATGCTATTACCTGTATCAGTTCACCTCTGACATCTGACACTATTATTTGTTAATTATACGATGATAATCCTGTTTGATTTATAATTGATTGATTGTTTGTTGTTTATATTGGATGTTAAATTGAAATGTATAAAGTGATAAATATTATGCAAGTAAATTTGACGTAGGATAATTAAAATTTTGAATTGACATATATGTTGAATTTGATTAGTTGAATATGACCCCTTTTATTTGTTAAATTAATTGACATGTAAAATAGTGATAATTACACTTTGAACCATTGAACGTATATTGGATTAATTGTTGTAGTGTTAAAATTGAAATCGAATGACAAGTGAAGAACCGTATGAACAATTAGTGTAATAATATTTAATCTACATGAAATGATAGTGTAGATTCTAGAAATAATTATATTAATTTGCACAAACAACAATGCGAATTAATACGATTATTTCGGGATTTTTGAATTGATTATTGGATTGATATTAGTTGTTGTTATTGCTTGTTTATTTACTTTGACACCATCCCAGTTATCACACTACAAGTTCCCTTTGCTATGCTATGATTTTGAATTGAATTGGAATCGGGTTGAAATGATAAATACCCAAGTTGAACTTTGACCTAGGATAAAGAATTAAATAAAACCCGATTGGTCAATAATTTGATTTTAAAAAGAAATAAACGAAGATTTCATTTGAATAAATAATATGGTTTTGAAATGAAGTTGAAATTTGAATTTTAATGAAAGGAAAATGTAATATTTAATAATCTGAAACAAAATATTAACAATGTAATTGATGAAAGAATGTTGTTTAATTTGAGAAATGATTGAATTAAGTTTGAAATTATTAAACTTTGAAATGATTTAATAATTAAGTTTTAAATTATAATTAAGTTTGAAATTATTAACTTTGAAATTATTTAATAATTAAGTTTTGAATTATTTAATAATTAAATAAGATTGAATTATTTAATGATTAAATAAATTGAATCCTTTAATAAGTGAAATTGAACTTCTTGAATAATTGAAATTGAGTTTCTTTATTAATTAAGTTTTGGAAAATTATTTAAGTAAGTAAATATGTGAAATTGAATTTCTTTAACAAGAAATAAAATGTGATTTATTGAAGTTAATGTAAGACTTGTAATTTAAAGAATTGATTTGAAGAATCTAATTCAATTAAATTTGAAGTTTTGATATAATGAAGTTGAACTTAAGTAATTGATTTAATGAATTGGAAATTAAATAGAAATTGTTTTGAATGATAAATTTATTTAATATTGAATGAAATAGATAAATGAATTTAAATTGATTTGAATGTTGAATTAAATTAATTTAAATAATTTTCGAAATGAAACTTATATGCGAACTTGAATCAATATTTGAATTGTTTTAAATAGAAATTGAAATTGAATTATAAGATTGTGAAATTATGAATTTGGAAGTTTTGAAACGTAAATTATGGAAATTGATTTCGAAAGAGAAATGAAATGTTGGTTTATAAATTCTAATTGAAATTGAAATTGATTTGGTTTTGAAATAAACAAACGACCAATCGGTGTAATAATTACGAAAGTTATTAAAGAGACCGGAATCGGTTAGGGACATACTCACTGTCTAAACCGAAAACCCCTTTAATAACTACACGCGGAGTGTGATCCAGAATGAAGTGGTTGGAATGATGTACGTGATGACTGAAGAAAGAGAACGATAATGGATAGCCTTGACACTTGTGTCAAATTGGAAATGACTAAAACAGGAGCCGTGCCGGGCCAATGGAGGTCAGCTACCTCAAGCGAACACACTTCTTCGAACTACTCATTACTTGTTGTCGATTGGTGCACCCTTGATTTTGGGAGTGTTGTTTCGCGGTGTTGCGGTCGCTGCGGCGATGCGTTCTCACCAGTCCGGATCAGGCAAACGGTAGTTTCACTACCTTGGGTATTGCCTCATGTGCCTTGTCATACTTGTATCCCTATACGCGACCACTACGATTTGTTTTGTACCTTTAGTATATGGATTGCCCTCTGGTGACTTCCGGTTTTGGGGAAACTACGGTCTTGTATATGCTCTTGGGAATAAAAATGTGTTAAGGGTGGAATGGGCCATGACTTAACACTATTTTGATACTTTACATTACTGATAGACATTATCTACTTATCGTACACTACTATATAGTAGATAGTTTAACGGATCCTTAAAGGATGGTTATTCCAAACATCCTTTGAGTTACTGTATTACAATTGCTATTTCACTTGAGTTGGATTTATTGATATAAGAATGTTAATCCTGACTCGAGTGTTTTGTGTTTTGCTTTACGCTTGGGTCAGACTGAGTGTTCCAGTATTCGAGACTCGCCTTTGAAGTTGGAGCTTTGCTTGAAGATCCAGCCATCTATTCTGCTTTCAGTATTCGATGATTCTAGTGATGTATTTTGATTTGTATCCGATGTATCATATTACTCTTCCATTGTATCTGGTTTAACTCTAATGTAACTTATATATTTATATAGTAGCTTCATGAACTACTATCTCTTTTATTTCCGCTGCATTTATTACTCTGTGTCTGTGATCTGTGATTATTTTATTTACTGTATATGTTCAGTTTTGCCAAATTTAAATTAACAACGCAGTATTTTGAGCAATTCAATTCCGGCATGAGTGTCTACCTATACACTTATAATGGATGCGAATGGTCCAAAATAACGGGTCGTTACAGATTTACATAGGTTGAAATCTCAAGTTACACAGATCAACCAATGTAAATTAACATGTCAACCTGTATACAAAGAGAGGTCGGGCCTAAAGTATTTTCAATTTTAACAAAACCCTATACCTTTCGCACTTGGTCGAACTTTTTCTTTCTTCCATAACCATAAACGATCCATCTCCTCAAAACCTTAGTTTCAAAATTCATCAAATTAATTTTTCTATGACATTGAGAGAGAAAAATCAACTTCTTTGAAGCAAGACAACTTTCGAAGCTCCAATTTTTCTCCTTGAATAGAAGCCTGATTAAATAACAAATCAGATGCCATTAAGCAATATAAAGAGGTAATCAAATTTAACGATCTTGCTAGAAGACCTATCAAATTAAGTGATTTTATATCCTTTGATTTAAGAAGATTATTTTAATTTAATGGCATAATTATAACTTTTGAGCAAAAATTTGAGTAAAACATTCATCATCGATGGGTTGTGTTTTTTATTCAAACGCTATTATATGCCACTTTGAAGGATTTGAGTCGTCTTTGAAACTAAAAGGATTGGAAATTCGTTTGATGCATATATTATTAGGAGAAATTTTATTGATAACAACTACTAGGGTTGATATGGAAGATGTAGAGATAACCGATAAGAAGATTCTATAATATATATTTTTGTAAAAACATAGGTCAATAGATTTTAGCTAATATAAGACCAAAATCAAGATTAATAACAAGAATTATTTGGTATAACATTATCCCAATGGGTAGCTATGATATCATATTTCATGTAGCTCAATTAGCTACTTATGTGATTATCGGAGAAATAAGGGAAGCGAATATTCTTTTAGGAAAATTTCTTGACATAAGTTCTGCATTCATAGGAATTACAATCCTTATTGCAACTTGTTGACATATATCTTTAAGCATTTTGGAGTCTTCTTAACAACCGAACAAGCAGTACATAAGGATTGCGACTTTCCAGTAGATAATTCAATTTGTTATAGAATGTATATTCCTACTATTTTTTAGCCTTACCCAACATATAATGAGTCAGTAGATCAGGATATCAAGAGATGTAACAACTTGTCATTTTAGGCCCTTTGATTTAACGCTCGAATCAACATTCAAACCAAGAAAACCAAAAACGATGGATCGTTAGGTTATGATAACAAAAAATAAAGTATAGTCTATCTTATCTTTTCGAACTCACGTCAGATGGAACAACATATAATATATAATATCTTTATATTCAAACCAATTCTTTGATTATACACACATACACATACATACACACACCCCCCAATGTCATTAACTCATTCAATGTACTTATCAATGCAAACTACATTATCACACTATAATGTCTAGTGATGTATTATATAGGTAATTCTTTCATCATCCGCACCTTCGATATCACTTAACAGCTCGACTCCATAGTCCATCAACCTATAGAAAAAGATATAGAAAAATATGGAAAGGGAACGTCTGAATGAGTGAAACTACTCTGTTTCACATATACATCAACAATACTTTTATAACGTCATTTTGATCCACTTAACATGTGTAAACATACCTTAACCTACCCAACATGCATTCTAGAGTAATATCAACAACATCCAATAGTTGACTACTCGATTAAGGTTATGTTATACCTAACTATATGATATATATCAATGACCTAACATTTCTGCAATCGTATACACAACTAAAACGAACAACTATTTCCATACTACTAAAAACTAAGGGAACGACTATTTCCCAAGAACAACCATTTCCTATGTGGTTGTGGGAACAGCTATTTCCTTAGGAAAATTATCCTCGCATCGCACGTGCATCCAAAATAACTACGCAATATATCAATGACACAACAAAGCGTGTCCCTAAACTCACCGGATGACAATATGAGTTTGATACGAACATCAATTATTATATTAAATGCATTCGGTACACATCAAACACCCAAACATTCCATTCAAAAATGTCTTGCACTATCAGGGCCAGAAGAATCACTTCGGAAGTAGTCAAAAACGTTACCCAAAAATCTAGTTCCAAAAAATGCATGCTGCTTAGTTTGGCCTGATTGGGTACGGTTTCACCCTAGCCTAAAATGAGAAATCATTCGACCCTTTGTTTACAACTTGTCGATCGGTTATTGATCACTGGTCGATGGTGATGAACTTAGGTCGACCAGTGTTAATGCTTAATTTTCTTCTTTTTGTTCTTCATATCTTTTTTTTTCAATATATTCTTCCATCTTCGTTAATCCTTTATAATGCGTTCTTAACTTAACTTAACATCATTTGTACTTATATTACGACCATACCAGATTAAATTCTTTAATTAAACCACTTGTTAACAATATCGGTATAAAGTTATACTCCATGATCTTATTCCAAATCCTATGGAATTTGCATCATATACATTTATTACATCCTTTTATATTTCAAATTTTCTGTTTATACTTGATTTAAACCATTTCATCCATAGGAACTTCTTAGTTAGGAAATCAATTCTCAAACACAACCATTTATTTAACCCACCAAATTACTTAATAAAATTCAAAATTAAATCCTAAAATAGATTGAAATAATGATATAACATTATGATTGAGTTATATGTTGAAGAAATAATCCCCACTCATAATGGTTTGAAGATCCAACTTAAAAGGAGAGAAAAGCCTCCGTTGTCTAGAAAAGCGCACTTGGAAACTTCACACCAATTCATTTTGAATTTTGCACCAGATCATAGTCCTCATCCCAACAATCATTTTAATGAGTAATTCATCGAATTTTGTTGAGTATTGATGAGTTAGCGACCCTTTGTAGTTCTAAAGACGAAGAGGGAAAGAAACGCATGGGGAATAAGTGAAATGAAAAGGACCATACAGTTTTTAAAATAGACCTATTTATTGGGAAATGCTAATTAGAATTCAAAATTCAAATATTGAGCCAAGCCCGTTTACCTCATTAAAATCCAAAACTTGTATTTTCCGTATATCATCCGTATGCACTTCGATTTGGACAAGTTGATAATCAAAACAGATCGTAAAACGTGCCCCATGCAATGATGCAACTTTCATCGTCATATTCAATTGTTTGTAAAATGACATTTTGCCCTGGGTATTTAAATTGACAAAAATGACCATTTTAAATTATTATTGAAATCCTTGAGTATTACATTCTCCCCTTAAAAATAATTTCATCATCAAAATTCCCAAGGGACAAAGAATGTAACTCACACTCTCATATCATGTATTGCCTATGTGCTATGTATATCATTGATAAATGACCAATCAAATAGTCATCCATACGATACATACACAACCAATCACAATAATTCCTTAGCATGTATATAATTTAGAAATTATATGAAACAATTATAGTAATACTTGGTGAGATATAAACAACAATATAGCATAATGTGTATATATATGTATGATGATATGGCATATGGAATTATAATAATGCAAGAATCTATCTATTAGACCCTGCTATATGAATGAAGTGAAATGACATATCATCTATGTATGCCAATCTTAGTGTGAGTATACATGTGAGTATGCAATTTGTATGCAATAATCATTCAATTCAAAATATCATAGGGTGAAGACATAAATTAGAAAGTTACAAAATCAGGGCAGTTAAAATACATCAAAATCAAACAATCAGAATTCATATCATAAATCAAACAAGCAAATCGCACAAACAAATCGACCAAATCAAACTATTGTATCCTAAACAAACAATAATAATATATAGCAACTATTCAACTATAACAAGATAACTAATTATGCTAACAATAAGGCAAATGGAATAATAGTTCGGAAAAGAGTCGAAATGAAAAAAACTGGATTCTCTCCTCCACCTTCCAAGTATTCTCAACCAAATCATTTTTCCTGACTCAACTTAACAAACTCTACTACTGGCTTATACACTCATTCCGAAAGACTGACCTCAAATGTACATGTATAACTACAGCTTCTGCAATTTATGCTACCAACTCGGATAAACTAATGTCGAAATGCATAACAATCGATAGCTTGGAATAAACATGCCCCAACTGATTAACATACACAACACTCAAATTATCCCAGAAGTATACACAATATTTCACCCTTTTTTGCTAGGTTACGACAACTCGAAAGCAAACGATGTCTCACTTAAGCACCAATAACTTGAGTCTCCTAACAATTCCACTTTTCACCTAAGAACACCAGAATTAGGTGATGTCTTAACCTAGTAAATATATCATACATTCTCTTCTAATTCCAATCCAACTCAAGTTATATCACTTCACTTTTGATATCACTTATCCAAACATCCAATAATCATGATGCCGAAGTATCATGTACTCAATCTTTAAGAGTTTTATCCTAAGTTCTATAACGTGCAAGTAAGCAAGCAAGAAACCATTCAAACAAAAATAATACTCTATTCAAACATTTAGCAAAAAAAATCCTAATCCGAGATGAAATATATGTCTAGGTGAAATTTTTACCTAAAATTGTGATAGTGTCTAAGTAATCGACTATGTGATACATCATTCATATGCACTTGGTATGCAACATAAACCATGTACCCTCAAGTCGTTGCTTGAAAATAACTTCCTTAAATAGACGGTCTTCCTTTTATATGAGGAATAATAAAAAATAATTTAACAATTCCTTTCTCAAAATCTCCAAATCTTGCTTTTCATGAAAATCGCCTCCGCATTTTGATGCGTTAAACTATAATATCATTTCCTCGATCTTTATAATCAGGTTTGTCCAAATAGCTTGAAACAATTCATTCTATCTTTATCGGTAATACCTTCTTATATGATATTAGCACCAACTTAATCTGGAAAACATTTTATAAACAAAAATCTAATTTCAATTATTCCTTTATACAAAACCACTAATGGCACCTTTTCCAAACACAACTTCTCACCATTTTACTTCTACACTACTCTGGACAAGACAACTCAATATCAAGTGGCGTCTTGCCATATCAATCCAACAACTAATTAGCATCATATTCCAAAAGTCTATATAGGAACATAAGGAATGGATGAAATCTTAGCATAGTGAACATAGAACAAAACTTTTGTCGTATCCTAATCCAAAAAACATACCCGCAGTTGCAATGATAACTCAAGTGTCAACACATTACAACTATCGTCCCAAAACATACAAGGTAACAAGACAACTTACTTGCATGGTTATCTAATAACGTTCCAAACCAAAAACAAACATGTGTGGTGTAATGTTACTTGAAACGTCAGATCAACGACTCCCATCCACAAACCATACAAATTGTATACCTTTACAGGCAGTGTCCAAATAATGGATAACTTATAAACTATTCACCTCCATCGTCGATCATTAGCACAATGATACGGTATGAAAGAATGAGAATGCCAACTATCCAAAAAAATTACATTATGGACCGAACACGAAATCAAATCACATAGAATTACTATTGAGTCACGGAGACACAATCATATACCAAACTCTAGGCTATTCAAACTAAATCGTTCACTATAACAAAAATAATTCTTATTCGATTGGTAAACGAGATCCAATCAACTGAAATTTCAATATCACCAGCATCTCCTCTACCATCCAGCTTTTCGAGTGAACTCTACTTTTACTGCTCCTTCAAGGCTTCTAATATCATATGAGAATAACGTAAGTCCAACCTCCTTCATATGAACCTTAAACCCAAATATTTTGTTATTTGGTTAACATCTCTTCTGTATGACATTCAAAAATATAATTTTAACTTAATTTTCTCTAACCAAAAGTATGATCTCTCTTTCACTAACTCGAAAACTTTCTTATCTAACTTTCGATGCTCTTCTAGAGTCATAGGCCTAAGTGGCATGTCAACAAGCTAAGTAGCTCTATTTATTGGGAAGGAAATTGGAATCTTTTGCGAAAACATAGGGGTTCTTACGTTATATGGTGGATAACAAATTATCATCGTGGTACTATCGAAATCATGGCATATACCCAATTCATTACTTCTCATCTAAAACTTGTTCCTAGCATTAACCAACATCATTCCATAATGAGTCATCCAACTATTCCAAAGTTCATCCGTACCCCTAGAATTTAGTATATACATGTCACTAAAGGACTCTATGCAATGCATAACCAATTCTAAATCATGGAAAATCATAAATAGACAGATTGATCCCTTAATAGGATTCAACATCATGATAAATTCATTATGTGAGATTTAAAAAACTAAACTATTAACCATAACATTTCCATATCCAAAATACAATAGCTCACCTTCTATCATGATCTACTTCCCTTTCTCCTAAGCGGTTGGTGGCGTACTTGCACTTAATATTGCTTCTAAGGCATAGTCTTTGACTGCCTGACCTTCCTGGCAAAGTTGGGTGGTTCCTCTTCATATGGCCCAATTGGTTACAATTACAACACTTGATCTGTGAGAAGAAGTTGACCCTACAATCTTTCGCTACATGTCCTTTCTTTCGACAACGATTGCACCTCCTCCTTTCTTGTCTTTTGCGTGGTTCTCAACAACGTCGCTTTAACTATCCTTCTTTAATGGAATCTGATTCAATGCCAACTCCTTATTGGCGAATTCAGATCCTTCGCAAACTTCTTCGCATTTGTCTGGGGTATTTACCAAATTAAACCCGAATCTTGCTAGCTCGTTAAACTAATTAACTTATTCTCTAAATAATAGTTCACCCTTGTTCAAATGAATGAACCCTTTCAATAGCAATCCTTTCTTGACTTCTGAGAAAAATATAACTTCGAACTTCCATTTGAAATCTGCCCACATGATATTCTCTTCATCAATCTCAATAGTAAAAACTTCCACCAATTATGTGCTTCTCTCTAAAGTTGCCAAGAAGTCAGTTGTCACCTATTAACATCATTCAATCTAAAAGATTGAATATTTTCTCATATGTGCTTAGCCATACCTGCTTCACTGCATAAGGTTTGATCCCAGCATAGGGATTACCGTCCAAACTAGAGAAGTTCCTACTCAGCTTTAGGAAATTCATAGCTTGTGGTAATTGAACAGGAACCAATCCTTGCGTAATTGATGAAGGTTCTACGGGTTAACACTGTTTTGGCTAGTCACTTGCATTTTCGATGGAACCAAATGGGAACGTCCATACCCGTAATACCCATAGTATCAAATATAGTGCTATTTCCAGTTTTGATTTTGACCCATCAACAATTTTCTCTGTTCCAATTTCTATTAAGGTACACATTCTCCGCTACCTCTAAATAGGATTTTTAGCAACTCCTTGATAAATAGTTAACAAAACCAGAATAATAAACGGTGTGTACATATGTATAAACTTATTTAATATACATATATGTTTGTAGAAATACAAATGCGCTCTTTGAATATGTCCTAGTCCTTAAATTAAGGAAAATTTTGCTTTGACATCAAATGTAACAACTGCCTTTTGACCCTTTGATTTTTAGTGCCCGAATCGACTTTCAAACCACGAAAGCTATAAATAATAGATTGTTAGATTATGATAACAAGAAACAAAATAGATTCTAACAAATCTTTCTGAATTCACAATAGAAGAAAACAACATATAATATGATATATCTTTATATTCAAACCAATCCTTTGATTATATATATGTGTGTGTGTGTGTGTGTCCATTGTCATAAATCATTCAATATCAGTCATCAACCCAAACTACACTATGACATTACAATGTTAAATGGTAATATGTACAATATATATATATATAGGTCCGTCATCCTCACCTTTGACATCACCTAAAAGCTCGACTCCAAAATCCATCAACCTAAAGATAAAAGGTACAAAAACAATATGGAGAAGATCAGACATACATCAGAGTAAGTGATACTAATCTAAACATACTTTAACCCACCCAACACACATTTTAGAATAATATTAATAACATCTAATAGTTGACTACTCGATTAAGGTCTTGTTATATCAACTATATGATATATATCAATGACCCTGCATTTCTACAATCATATACACAACCAAGATGAACAACTATTTCCATATTGCCTTGGGAACAACTATTTCCTTGAGACAACAAATTCCTACGTCGTTGAGGGAAAACATATTTCCTAGTAATAACCATTTCCTATAATACTAAAGGAATGACTGTTCCTAAGGACAATTATTCCTTACAACACACATAACATCCCAAATAACTACGCAATATATCAATGACACTACAAAGCTTGCTCTGTACTCACTAAGCATCAATACGAATTCGATAGAACAATGAACATCGATATTTATATTAAATGCAATTGGGTTCATGCACCAAAAATCCAAAAATTCCACATAAAAGCGTCCCGTCCTATTATAGCCTCATTCAGAAGAATCATCTTAGAATTTTTCCAAAATATCACACAAAAACCTAATTCTAAAAAACATTCGACATTCAGTTCAGCCTAAATGGGCCCAGGTTTACCCTAAGAAATCGATCAACCTCTAGTTCACAAGCCTTGATCGGTTATTAATTATCGATCGACCATTGTGAACTTAGGTCAACTGGTAGCAATGCTTATTTCTTTCTTTTGTTCTTCATATGTGTTTTGTTTTTTAAATCTGATCTTCTTCCCTTCTTCCTTGGTCCTTTATAATTCATTCTTAACATTGTTTAATATCATTTAACAATCATTTATACATTGTTTTGTACGTATATTAAGAATATATCAGATTATATTCTCTAATTAAACCACTTATTAACAATATCAGTTACCATACAAAGTTTCACTTTTTGATCTTATTTTAGATCCTAAATATTATTGAATTTGCATCGTATATATTTATTACATCTCTTCGTATTTCAAATTAGGGGATTTTAATTTAAAGGACAAAAATTTGTATATTTTTAGCCTCAAGGACACGACCTCAATATTTTACCCACAAGGACAAACATTGTCCTAAAAATTATTCATAAGGACAAACATTCTTCCAAAATTATTCATAAGGACAAACATTTTTCCAAAACTGCTACCGAACTAAAAACTGATACCTAAAAACTGCTACCGATAACTACAAACTGATACCTAAAAACTTAAAAACTGATACCTAAAGAAAGTTGTCCTTCAGGTTAAAATACTGAAGCTCCGTCCTTGAGGCTAAAATGCTGAAAAAATTTGTCCTTGACAATAATTTCCTGTAATAATTATTAATTAATAAAATTCGAAATCAAATCCTGACATAGATTAAAATAAGTGAAAATTAGTGACACATCCTTAAAACGGAACTTAATTTCAAAGCGGATCCCTGTCATAAAAAATATATTTTCTACATCCCTGTTTCTGTTTTCCGCCAATTTATTCCCCAAATTACCCCTGCGCTTCACTGTCGAGCTCTAATTCTTCTTCTTATTTTTTGATTTAAATGGAAAACTGCAATTAAATTGAAGACGAATCAAGTTTTTTTATGAAATATGATATTCTTAATATTTGCAGTACTAAATAATTGCAACAAATTTCTGCAAATATATGCGATAGTTGCAGAAATTTCTGCAATTATACGCAATAGTTGCAGACATTTCTACAACTATTGCAGAAATGTCTGCAACTATTGCGTATAGTTGCAGACAATTCTGCAATTATTTGCAATAGTTGCATTTCTGTAACTATATGCAATAGTTGCAGAAATGTCTGCAACTATATGCAATAGTTGCAGTTATTTCTGCAACTATAAGCAATAGTTGCAGAAATTTCTGCAACTATACGCAATAGTTGCAGACATTTCTGCAACTATTTGCAATAGTTGCATTTCTGCAACTATTTGCAATAGTTGCAGAAATGTCTGCAACTATATGCAATAGTTGCAGATATTTCTGCAACTATACAATATAGTTGCATAAATTTCTGCAACTATACCCAATAGTTGCAGACATTTCTGCAACTATACCATATAGTTGCAGAAATATCCGCAATTTTTTGCAATTTTTATAAATTTGAAAAAAAATCGAAAATGTTCAATATTTGCTGAATTGTCTGCAAATATTTGAAATAATTGCACCTTTAACACAAATATAAATTTTTGGTATCAACAATGGATCTCATTTTAAAGATCATAAAATTTGTGATTTTTTGGTGAAAACGGTATGTTGATCCGGTTTTTGTAAATAAAGTTATACAAGTTTAAAAAGTTAAAAACATAAAGGGTATTTGGGTCTTTTTGCGTGCGTGAATTTGAAAATAGGGAGCGGAAACGTAAATGTTGATTGTGAAGGATGTTTTATCTATTTTAAAACTTGTTAGAGATGTGAGCCAAACTTACCCTTAAAATAATGATATATCATTATAATCGAGTTATATTTTAAAGAAATAAGTCTCACCCACAACGGATTAAAGATCCAATCCAAAAAGAGAATAAAACCCCCATTGTCCAGAAAAGCGCTTATCGAAACTCCAGGGATTCACCTTGGATTCTTCACCAAATAGTAGTCATTACCTCAACAATTGATTTGATGGTTGATGGGTCGAATGTCATTAAGCATTGAATGACTTGTGCCCCTCTGAAGTTTTGAACAGAAAGAGGGAAAGAAACACATATACTGGGAAGAAAAGCAACGAAAAGGAATGGATAATTTCGAAATGAATCTACTTATAAAAGGAGGGATACGTCAATTCAGAACTCAAAATTCAAATATAGGGCCAATCCCTTTTATCCCCATTAAAACCCAAAACTCATATTCCCCGTATCTCGTTATACAAACTCCAATTCAGACAAGTTGATAGTCGAAACAAATCAAGAAATGTGCATTATGCAATGTTGTAATTCACTGTCGGATTCATTGTTTGTAAAATGATCATTTTTCCTTTATTATTTAAATTGATAAAAATAACTATTTAAATTATTATTAAACTCCTAGGGTATTACATGGAGGGTCCAATGAAATAAAAAGGCAATTATGTTGAGCCTCAATTGATGAGTACGTACAGAATATGGAACAATTAATGCTTACTCAATACAAAATAAAGGACTAATGGGAATCATTTCTGAAAAATCAACGAAGTATAATGGTTGAATAAGCAAAGTAGTGATAGAAACACTTATAGCAATGAAAAGAATTAGGGATTATTATACGCTTACTTATTTCATTATGTGGTTCAACTCAGGCTAGAGAGAGTTTGAGTGGTTAGGACAGCATTGTGAATTTTTCCTACATTTCCTTAGAGATAATCTATGTTCTACATCTATTTGTTTTAGAAACTGCTGACGTGCATCATAAAGACATACCAAGAGGATTTGTTGGACCTCTTCGACCTACTACCAGAAGTCTGGTGCTTACTTTACTTCAGTTTCCTACAAATGACCACTCCATTGGGATATTATGAAGATCAATAGAGATTCCTTTCTATCGGTATGAATATAATTTTATATTCTAGTTTCTCAACATCTAGTAGATTTTGACACTGTATGTTATTTGCATCAATAGTGTTTTTGGCATCTTGTGTATCCATAAAATTTGTAGTTGCTACTGTAGATCTACTGATCTATACGCAGCGGAAGTATACTTTGATAGTATCTATATTGTAACTATAAAGTAACAAAACAAAAACTGAAAAAAGAGAAAGCACACAAGATTTTAACATGGTTCGGCAATAGCCTACATCCACGGGTAAGAGAGAGTGAATATTATTTACCACAATGGAGAAACAAAAGAGAGATGTATACAAGCTTACACAAGATCTCTCATAGAGGCTGAAGCCAAACTTTTTCTCACTCACTGTTTTTGCATGAAAACAGTACATATATGGGTAGATTTACCTGGGCTTTAACTAGTATTAGGCCCACATTAAACATTGTACCAAAACCAAATATATTCAGCTGCATTTGCATGCTTCAGGCCGCACCATATTCTACAATTCTCCACCTCAGATCATGCTCAAAAGCATGAGATGATCACATACAAACCACTCTAATTTGCCTCATAATCAGCTGCACCACATAGTAGCTGCCTACGTACCCAAAGGATCAAGCTGTCGTAGTTCATTCACATGTCTCAAAATGAGACTTCATAATGTTCCGAAGAACCTCCACCCAATCTGGGTATCATCTATCAAACATCAAGCACATTAATCAAGTCAAGACAATGCTTAAACTTGACACTTGGAACTACTTTAGTCAACATGTCAGCCGGGTTCTCTTTTGTATCAATTTTCACCAACAAAATTCGATTCTCAGCTAACACTTCTCGAATGAAATGATAACGCACATCTATGTGCTTTGTTCTGGCATGATGAACTTGATTCTTTGCTAAGAGAATAGCACTCATACTATCACAATACACAGCAAGTTGTTTTTGCACCACTCCCAAGTCATCCAACAAACCTTGTAGCCACATAGCCTCCTTAAACGCTTCGGTTACAGCCATATATTCTGCCTCGGTAGTAGATAGAGCTACCGTTGACTGCAGAATTGATCTCCAACATATAGGACCACTTGCCAAGATGAATACATAACCTGTAGTTGAGCGTCTCTTATCCAAATCACCAGCATAATCCGAGTCTACATATCCAGCACATAATTGATTGTTGTTCATGTTTCTCACAAATTCCAAACCCACATCAATAGTTCCCAAAAGATATCTCAAAATCCATTTGACCGCATTCCAATGTTCTTTTCCAGGAGCATGCATGTAACGACTAACCATACTCACGGCATGTGAAATGTCGGGTCGTGTACACACCATCGCATACATAAGACTCCCCACGGCATTAGCATACAGTACATTTGCCATAAATTGAATTTCATCATTGGAAGAAGGACACATAGTTGCATTTAATTTAAAATGAGCAGCCAAAGGAGTACTCACTGGTTTGGTGCTCTCATTAATGCCAAACTTCTTTAATACCTTCTTCAAATATGCCTTTTGAGATAAACACACTTTGTCATTCATCTTGTCTCTATGAATTTCCATGCCAAGAATTTTATTAGCATCTCCAAGATCCTTCATTTCAAATTCAGCCGACAACCTGCATTTTAATTTGTCAATTTCATATTTGCAAGCCGATGCAATGAGCATATCATCTACATATAAAAGCAAATAAATGAAAGAACCATCACTTAGCTTTTTGAAATAAACACAATGGTCATGGTGACTTCTAGTGTAAGCTTGATCTAACATAAAACGATCAAATCGTTTATACCATTGTCTCGGAGATTGTTTCAATCCATACAATGATCTTTTCAACTTACATACAAGATCCTCTCCACCGGAAGCTTTGAATCCACTTGGTTGAGAC
This sequence comes from Allium fistulosum, assembly GCA_030737815.1. Lineage (NCBI taxonomy): Eukaryota > Viridiplantae > Streptophyta > Magnoliopsida > Asparagales > Amaryllidaceae > Allium > Allium fistulosum. The sequence continues at coordinate 83,332,591 of CM060903.1, forward strand.
ATATAAATTTCCTCCTCTAAGTCTCCATGTAAAAATGCCATTTTTACATCCATTTGAACAAGATTCAAATCATATTGTGCCACCAAGGCTAACAAAATGCGAATAGAGGAGTGTTTCACAACCGGAGAAAATACTTCATTATAGTCAATTCCCTCCTTTTGAGCATAACCTTTTGCAACTAGTCTCGCCTTGTAGCGGACCTCATCCTTCTTTGCTCCTTCTTTCTTAACATATACCCACTTACATCCAATTGCTTTCTTGCCTTTTGGAAGTTTGGTAAGAACCCAAGTGTCATTCTTGTGAAGAGATGTCATTTCTTCACTCATAGCCTCTTTCTATTCGTCACATTCAACACTATGAATAGCTTGCATATATGTTTCAGGAATTCCTTCATCATTAACTAACAAAGCATAGGTTACACAGTCCCGAAACCTACTTGGTTTCTTGATATCCCTTTTTGGCCTGCTTGTAGCAATTGATTTCTGCATATTCATCTCTGTTTCAACTTCTGAATCATCAGTACTACTCAGGTCAGCAGCATTTTCATCAATTTCAGCATAAGATTCTGCCATTTCAGCAGCAGTTTTTGACAATTCAAGAGCAGTTTTTGACATTTCAGGAGCAGTTGGAGCTTGCGTTACAACATCAAACTTCACACGCTGCAAATTTTTGGGGTTGTTGGAGCTGTTGGGGCTGTTGGTGCTAATTTCTGTTGGTTTAACATCATTTGACTTCAACATGGCACCTTCATTAAATGTAACATCTCTACTTATGATCATCTTCTTTTCAATAGGATTCCATAGTTTGAACCCTTTTACTCCAGTCTTCATGCCAACAAAAATTGACTCAACAGCACGTACACCAAGCTTATTATCCTTCACATGATACCAAGCAGGACAACCAAATACATGAATTATATCATAGTCATAAGCAGGCTTACCATACCATACTTCCATAGGTGTTTTTCCCTTCAATGCAGATGAAGGCAACCGATTGATAAGGAAACATGCATATGTAACAGCTTCAGCCCAGAATGCTTTGCTCAAAGCAGAATTTGTTAACATACATCGTACTCTCTCTAGCAATGTACGATTCATTCTTTCTGCAACTCCGTTCTGCTGTGGTGTTTCTCTAACAGTGAAATGTCTTTTAATTCCCTCATCTTGACATACTTTATGAAATGGATCACTCGTATACTCTCCACCGTTGTCTGAACGAAGCACTTTGATTTTTCTTCCAGTTTGAGTCTCAACTGCTTTCTTCCATCTCACAAATACTTCTAGAACATCACTTTTCTGTTTCATAACATACACCCATACACGTTTAGAATAGTCATCAATAAAAGAAACAAACCAATGCTTACCTCCCAAAGATGCATTTTTGGAAGGACCCCATACATCCGAGTGTACATAATCCAAAACACCACTAGATTTATGCATTCCTTTGCTGAAATGAGACCTGGTCTTCTTGCCTTTCACACAATGTTCACAGAAATCGAGCTTACTAGCAGCAGCCCTTTCAACAAATTTTGTTGTATCAAAGTATTCAAAGATTTTTCACCTAGATGTGCAAGTCTCATGTGCCATAGCATGACAGTTTCTTTAGCTGCAACTTCACCTTGTTCAGCTGTAGCTACATCACCAATCACCGTACTTCCATCTAGGTAATATAAGTTGTGATGACGTGTACCTTTCATGACAACCATAGCTCCGGAAATCACCTTCATAACACCATTTCGACCATCAATTCTAAGCCCCTTTGATTCAAGCATTCCTAAAGAAATCAAATTCTTTTTCATACTCGGCACACATCTCACATTTTTCAATTCTCTAATCATCCCATCATGCAACCTTAGCCGAATGCTTCCAATACCCACAATGCTACAAGAATGATGGTTTCCCATCAATACTTCACCTTCAAATTTTGTAAAACTTGAGAACCATTCTCTATTTGGAGTCACATGAAAAGTTGCTCCCGAGTCTAGTACCCACTCATCATCTTTTGCCAAAAGAATTGAAGGCACTATGATTAAAGAAAAATCCGATTCAGCCCCTACATCTTTGTTGGACTGCACAACATTCGCTGTATTTTTCTTTTTCTTGTCCCGCTCCTTCACTTTCGGGCAATCTTTAGCCCAATGGCCTTTCTCATGACACCATGCGCATTCATCTTTAGCTAAACGCCCTTTTCCTTTTGAGGGTCCTTTACTTTTATCACGATTTTGGCCACCATTTTTCTTGCGGTCATTTTTCCTACCCCTCACTACTAGAGTGTCACCACTATCTTCTCTAGAGATGTCATATCTATGCATCTTACGAAATTCTTCACTACATAATGCGGTGACAACTTCATCATAAGTGAGCTTAGCTTTGCCATGAATCAATGACTTGATTACAGGCTCATATTTCTCTGAAAGAGAATTCACCAAACATATAGCCTTTTCTTCATCTGGAATGACCTCATCATAATTGACCAGCTCGGTTAAAAGCTTATCGAAAGAATCTATGTGCTCGGTTAGAGTTGCATCCTTCTTCATGTTAAACCGATACAAATTTCTCTTCAAATGAATTCGGTTTGCCACATTCTTCACAAGGTATTTTGCTTCAAGCTTCTCCCATAACACTTTTGGCGAGGTTTCATGTTGATAGTTCACTCTAATATGAGTTTCTAGACAGCCCCTGATTGCGGCCAAACAAAGTCGCCGATTCTTCTCCCAGTGTTTGTCTGACCAGTCATTAGGCTTCTCTGTTCCCAAACATGCTTCTAGATCCAAATACTCAAGCGCATCAGACACATCAGTCCTCCACATGCCAAAGTTATTGGTGCCATTGAACTTGTCTACCTCTAACCTTGCTCTATGATAAACTGTTCTCTCCTCTTTGGGTGCTTGAACAGTTTCAACAGTCTCGGATCGACTCGATTCGTTCATATTTAACACAAACAGCTTTCAAGAATAAACACAAACACCTTCTCTGCACTCAACAAAACACCACCACAACTCCAGAAAATGAAACCGGGTGCTCTGATACCAACTGTAGATCTACTGATCTATACGCAGCGGAAGTATACTTTGATAGTATCTATATTGTAACTATAAAGTAACAAAACAAAAACTGAAAAAAGAGAAAGCACACAAGATTTTAACGTGGTTCGGCAATAGCCTACATCCACGGGCAAGAGAGAGTGAATATTATTTACCACAATGGAGAAACAAAAGAGAGATGTATACAAGCTTACACAAGATCTCTCATAGAGGCTGAAGCCAAACTTTTTCTCACTCACTATTTTTGCATGAAAACAGTACATATATGGGTAGATTTACCTAGGCTTTAACTAGTATTAGGCCCACATTAAACATTGCACCAAAACCAAATATATTCAGTTGCATTTGCATGCTTCGGGCCACACCATATTCTACAGCTATGACATTATGTTAACTACCTCTGTTATGATAAGTGTGTTCCATATTTCCATTTTATCATCGTGGAAATTATTTTGTGTTATTGTCTATTGGTGTTCTATGTATCGTGACATGTTTTTAAATCTATATTTAATGTCCTACTTATTAGAATTGTTAATAATAAAAAGTTTATTTCCTAATGGTTCCTTAATTTTATATTTTCTTGCTGATGAAAATGGAGAAGAAAAATTAGGCAAGAGTGCATAATTTGGGGAGAGTTACTGTATAGTTATTGTTTATATAAGTCCTGTGGTTGTTATCATCAAAAAAGGGGAGAATGTTAGAATATGGTTTCATTATTATGATGATAACAACTGTACAACAAAGCTACTAAAGTATTTATCGATTTTTACACGTTGGAAGTAAGTTTTGTAGTAAAACAACATCGGAGAAAAAACAATGAATACTATATTCAAGTCAATATGGTTCAAAATAAAGCAAACTAAGACATATCTGATGGTGAATGGGCTTTCAAAGACATTCATTAGAGTTAACAAATCTACCGAAGCACAACGTAGTCAAAGGAATACTAGAAGATAGAGAAATAGGTATAAAGGTTGAATAATTTATTTATCTAGTCCTTATAACCTAGATTTGTTAAAATCCCACGTCTGATCTCTCAATCAATCTAAATTTTGACACAACATTCTTGACGTCTCAAAATATTTTTAGATTTTTTTTTTGAATTTTTTTGAACTATAGAAGAGGTCAAATGATGCAAATGACATGAAAATATTTGTAAAACACACAAATCAAACATGTGGTATACATATGTCGACCTGTATGAATCCCACATGTCGATTAAGGGACAACCACATGCTAACCTGTGGAATTTGAGAGGTTGACATGTGCACATTATACGTTCATGAATTTTAAGTTTCTCTTTGTTTTCTCTTTGCATCTCTTCGCATGCAACAACCCGCCCTTCCGACCCAGGATCCAACGCTCGAACCGACATCGACAACCCGAGAACCGAAAGGACGAGTCGTTGGGTAAGATAAAATATATATAACTACTAACATATATCACGAATAGAGTTCTAACCAACGCTATCTAATAACTATCAATTTTCAGAACCTCATATCGGAATGAAATAAAATAAAATACATCAATAATAACCATAGTCAAATCACTATAACATGTCTACAATGTCAAATACATATGTTTGAACAATACAATTACAACCCAATCCATACCAATAGTCAAATATAGGTTACAACACTTATTTACATTATATACACAATATATAAAAAGTAGTCTCTATCTCTGATAGCCTCTCATCTCCAAACTTCATCAACTTGGATATACACACACACACACACACACACACATACATAGAGGAAAAATAGGGGGGTTTAGATATAAGTCTGGTAAGTGAGCCATGCTTTTACTCTACATATACTATAAAAATAATACTATAGCATGATATGAGTTTATCGCTTGGTCACCTCACGTCACTCCTAACTATCATACACATCTAGTCATACGGCATCATCACTATATGGACTCACTTCCCCAAACCAGACACATTCCCTACAGGGTCGCTTGTTGTCCATCATCATGTAAATCACATATAGGATCCACTTCCCTGGACCGCCCAACGCATACAAGAAAGCATGTTCTCCTCATGCTAATTAGAATCATGCTCTGGTTTGCCCATAGCTTACAAGGTCGCTTAACATCCATCTCTCCACCTGGCCTGCCGAAGCACTATAGGGGAGCAACGTATACGTGGAACACCTACTTGTGTCATATGTCTGTAACTACCTCTATATCTATATCCTTATCCATATCTGCATTTGTATATGTATCTGTATCCATATCTATATCTACATTCATATCTGTATCTATATCCATATCCCATGACGTCTACCTGCACCACAGAATCATTCACGTTTCACGTTCACCGTCGTATCATGTCTCTGCATCGCAATAACACTTATAATTATTTCAAATAATAACCAACCATCACAAACATTCATTCAATTCATAATGTCATCATTTGCCTCGTCAATAGCCTCCAATCACCATCTAGAATGTAAGAGGAACAAGTCTTGAATCGACCGTTTATTATTTATATATAGGCTCTTCTGGGTCTAGGTTCAACCTGAGCCTAGAATAAACCACCAGTGCCTCAGTCACCTCCAACGATGGATGGGTGCACGTAACTCCTGGTAGTTGTCGGGTTTTGGAAATTTGTTGTTTCATTGTCCTTTTCCGCCTTTAGTTGCCTCTACTCCGCCTTTGGTCGCCCGAATACATTCCTAATACCTAGCCATATGTCTCTAAGTCCGGTCTAACATGTTATTGCATCAGTTTATGCATGTATTCATCATATTTCACAAATTTAGTGTCACTAACTCTAACTCACTGTTTATAACTAAATCCATCCCAAATCCCAGCTAAAACTGATTTTATATGTTTACAAGTGTTATTCTACACTATTATAGGTAGAATATCATAATTGGAGTGTCATGATTGCATTATGTGAGGAGAAAAGGATGAATCACTCATTATATTGCTCTCCACTTCCAAGATCTCGGCTGTCCGACCTACTGCGTTTCCATGCTTTAGATCTTATCCTCCAAATTGCTGCATTACATAGTCTTGTCCGATAGCTTTGCAACGCCACCGGTCTTACATGGTTTGGTTAAGTTTTGAAAGAGATATTGTGTTTTGAACTTGGGTATGTTAAGAGGGAAGAAGGAGATAAGGAAGAAAAAGTGATTGGTTGGTTTTTGAAAATGGAGTATATGTTTTTCGGTTTTAACTAAGGAGGTAAGCTATTTGCCAAATTTCAAATTTTAATTCAAACCTTAGCATTGGCGCCCCAATCGAGCCGATACCTATTCACTTTTAATTTCTTCATACAGACTCTAAACGAGACAAATCAAAATATCGGCGAATTAGAAAAATGAGATAGTCGCAATAGTGCTGGATTCGTCATCAAATTCCAAAGTTGGAAAAATGGCTATTTTGCCCCTTCTTATATTTAATTTATCTTATTAATTCATTAAATTCAATTATTTCCACTTATTATGTATTATTAATATTGTTTTAAAATATTTACAAATTTTTTGGGGTATTATATTCTCCCCCTTAAAAAAAATTCCTCCTCTAAGTTCTTAAAGAACGAAAAATATAATATAACATTCGCTCATCAAATATGTCAACCGTCCAATATATATCGACCAAGTTAGCAAGCATATCATCTGATTAATGCAAACAACAACATATATAGATGTGACTGAAAGGAAGAACATAAAGTAATGAACGATGTCATAACCTTGCAATTTCTACCCCTACAATGCATAAATATAGCTAACGCAGTCTATATGAATGCAATAAGATGGAATATCAAGCATAATGCATAACACCCTAATATAAGCACACACACACACACATATATATATATATATAATGTAGTTTCAACCACATAAAATCAAACAATCAATTCATCCAAATCCTAATCCAAGAATAATCTAAACTAAGGAAATCAAACAATATCAAGAAATGTATCGAAAAAGAGTTCAGGATGAGTAGCCCTCGTCTTCTCTTTCGGCTCCCATGTACTTTCCATCGGGTCGTTTCCCCATTGCACTCCAACTAGCTTCGCTACTTTATTTCTATGTCGCTTCACCCTATGTTCAACAATACAGGTTGGACTACGGGATGAACTCGGCTCATATTCTAACTCTACCTCCTTCAATTGACTGGGAATAATCACGGTTGTCGGATCGTGTATACGTGGAACACATTATGGATTACCACCGTCTTCTCATGAAGCTCCACTCTATATGCCAAACTCCTTATCCTCTCCAATACTGGAACGGGTCAACAAATCTAGGTGCTAATTTCCCTGAACTTCCGAACCTATCCACCCTTTTTAATATAGAAACTTTAACAAAGACAAAATCTCCCACTTCGAACTCCAAATCTTTCCTCCTCCTATCTTCATATGACTTCGACCAATCCTATGCAGCTTTCATCCTCTTCCTTATAAGCTATGCCTTCTCTGTTTTATCCCTAACCATTTGTGGACCCAAAAGTCATATCTGTAGACTCCCATCAACATAAAGGTAACTCACATGGCCTTACATACAATGCTGTAAATGGTGCCATACCTATACTCGCCTGGTAGTTGTTATTATATGCGAACTCCATAAGAGGTAAATGATCCTCCTAAGATCCTCCAAAATCTAGTACACAAACCATCAATAAATCCTCCAATACCCTATTTACCCTCTTCGTTCGTCACTAATGCTTCCTTTGGACTTCTCAAGAATTCACTAATGAAAGGTCGATCCTACTCACTCATTGTACTAGTTGGAACTCTATGTAGTCTAACCACTTCTTTAATATACTGTGTTGCCAGTGTCGAGCCATTCCCGTACTCTTCGTTGAAATTAAGTGCCCACTCTATGTGAGACAATCTATAACAACCCATATTATTTCCTCTTCTACTCCAAGGTAATCCAATAACAAAATTCATAGATATGCATTCCCTCTTCCATTTCGGCATGTCTAATGGAAGTAGTAGCCCGTTCGGCATTTTTTTTATTCCACCTTCACTCTTTGACATGTCATACACTTTGCTACATACTTTGCTACCTACCTCTTCATCCCTAACCAATAGAATATCATCTTCACATTCTGGTACATCATGTCTCCTCCTGGATGAATAGTCATCCTTGAGTGATGACACTCACCCAAGACTCCCTGTATCAACTTTTTAACATATAGTACACATAGCCTCGCATCTCTTCTCATATAACCCTTCTGATCTTTGGTATGATGATCCAAATGGCATGATTGCTCACCCCTCTCCAGTTGCTCCATAATACTAATAAACGATATGTCTTTCCTTTGACTCGGCCCAATATGATCCATTAATGCAGGTCTAACTTCCATCATTGCTAACAATCCAGGTGCATGCTTCGATCAAGGTCGAAAATCAAACTCCGATATGAACTCCAAATTTCTCCATTCTAGCAATATAGCATTCACTTCAGCATGCTTCCTACTCAAAGCGTTCGCAACTACATTTCCCTTCCCTGGAGTATAGAAAATCCCAAAATCATACGATGATAAGAACTCTATCTACCATGTGTCTCAAATTCAAATCCTTCTGAGAGAATAGATACTTGAGAGATTTATGGTCCGTAAATAACTTGAATCTCTCACCCAACAAATAGTTCCACCATGATTTCATTGCAAATACAATGCTAGCTAACTCTAAGTCATGCATTAGATAATTCCTTTAACGATTCTTCAACTGCCTACTTTCATATGCTACTACCTTCCCTTCTTGCATAAGGACAACACCAAGACCAATACTGAATGCATCAGCATACACGGTGAAAGGTTTGATACCATCAGGAATCACCAAAATTAGAGCACTCATCAATAACTCTTTCAATCAAACAAACGCCGCTTCACACTCTGGACTCCAAGTATAAATCAAGTTCTTCTTCGCCAAATAGGTGAGAGGTGCCGATATCTTCGCAAAATCCTTAATATATTTCAATAAAATACATCCAAACCTAAAAAGCAATGGACCTTTAAAGTGTTCCTTGGTGTCTACCAATCTCTAAATGCAGCTACTTTCCCTAGGTCTATAGCTAGTTCATCCATCGATACACATGCCCAAGGAAACAAAATTCTCTCCTCCAAAAGTGACATTTAGAGAACTTAGGCTTCAGTCGATTCCTCCTTTGAACATCCATCACGTCTCTTAAATAAATCTCATGCTCTTCCTTACTCTGGGACTAGATAAGAATGTCATCCATGAGGACCACAATAAACCTATTCAATTGCTCCCAAAATATCATGCTTATCAAATCCACAAAATAAGCCAGAGCATTCGTCAACCCAAATGGCATGACCGACCACTCAAACAATCTACCATGTATACGAAAGTGGTCTTCTAGATACTATCTTCAACAACTCTCAACTGATGAAACCTAGTTGCCAAATCAAACCGAGAGCAAACCTTCGTCCTAACTAACCGATTGAAGAGGTCGTCACTGTGAGGTAATAGATAGTGGTTTTTTTATGTCAGCTTGTTTAGTTCTCGATAGTCGACACATAACCTTAGGAAACCATCTGCCTTATTAGCGAAAATGACAGGTGCTCCCCATTTTGGGATACTCTTCCGAATAAGCCTTTCTACAACAATTCCAAAATTTGCTTGTCCAACCCTCTTCTTTCCTTCGGAGCCATATGCCTAAGAAGTATCATCACGAGCCTTGTGTCTTTCTCGAGATCAATATGAATACATCTGGATGATCCTTCACTACAGGTATACATGATAGCTCTTCCTATGATAGGCTGAGTGTATACAAATATGTCTCCATAACAGAAATATCAGGCTTACAACACAGAATCAAATCAAGTCCTTCGCCTCTACTCAATCGCATCGTCCTTCTATCACAATCCAACAAACCTTATAACGAGACATCCAATCCATTTTCAAAATCAAACCATACCCTAAAGTACATACGCATCACAAGGAAACTCTACACCATGAATGACCAACTTTAAGTTATGATATAGCATCGATAAATGAGTCGATCCCCCAACAAGATTTGACGTCGAAATAAACTCGTACACGATGTTAGGTTTAAGGGCTAAACTATCGACTGATGCACTTGCAATGGATGAATGAGATGTACCAGCCTCAAATAAACTACGAATATGATAATCAGATAAAATCAACATATCTTCCTTCATAGTCTTCTTTCCTTTCTCTTGAGCTGATGGTGGTGCAATATTTGAGGTTGGAATGACATCCAAAGCATATCCCTTCACAGTATGACCTTCAATTTTCAGTGTTGGGTAGTCCATTTTCATGTGTCTGAACTAATCACAATTATGACATTTCACTTTCTTCTGAGTTGGGGCTACTTTACAATCCTTTTCTATGTGTCCCACTTAGTTATAATTATAATATTTACCCTTCGAAAGATTTGTCCTACCATTCTTTACAAGGTGTCTTACCTTCTAAAATCTATGACAAGTAACCACCAGCTTTTTGCCTTGCCCTCCTTATGGTCCAAATCCTTTGCGCTTTCCCTATTTCTACACTTTTACTCCTGTAGTTTGATCCTCAGTTAAAGTTCCATTCAGAAAATTTAGTAACGCCGCCATTACTAATCCCTCAAACGTTGCTCTATTCAGTATCTGATTCAATGCTAGTTCCCCTAAGAGTGAATTCAAACCTTCCGCAAACTTCAACGCCTTCTTCTCCTATGTATTTACTAACTCAAATCCAAATTTGGCTAACTCATTGAACTGACGAACATGCTCCCCAACATTCATTTCTCCTTACTTCCTATGGATAAACTTCTCCAGTAATAGATCCTTCTCAGTAGCAGAAAGAAATTTAATCTCAAATCTTGACTTAAACATCCTCCAAGTCATAGTATTCTTGTCTATTATAGCTGTCACCACTTCCTACCAACATCCCGCCTCACCTTTCAAATGCCAAGTAGCTAATTGTCTCTTAGTAGCATCACCGGATCCTAACAAGTTGAAAATATTTTCACAATCATTCAGCCATTCCCGAGTCACTGAATATAATTCCATCCTAAGATAAAGCTTCCCACTAAGGCTGGAGAAATAATTACATAGCTTGGGAAAGTCGATAGTTGGTGGTGTTGGGGCTGGACTCACACCTTGGTTAGCAGTGGCTACAGGTTCAGTGGGGTTGGCACTAGCTTGGCTCATCTGTTGAATATAGCATTTGAACCATACTGGAATATTTGCTCTGAGAATATCTAGTATATCTGCTCAGGTGTTAGTCATTGCCCTGGTTTCTACCATCGTCCAACATTGTCTGTGTTGGTCTCTATTCTAGTTTCAACTAAATTACTCATTTTAGCTATCTATAAAAATAGGATTCATTAGCAACTTCCCAATAGATAGTAAATGAAATTGGAATAGTAATTGGTGTGTGTATATGTATTTGATTCATACATACATATATATAATAGAAAATAGCACAATACGTTCCTAATTCCTATCCTAGTTTCTAACCTATGGTCTGATACCAAATGTAATAACCTGCCCTTTCGACCCTGGATCCAATGCCCGAACCGACATCGACAACCTGAGAACCAGAAGGACGAGACATTAGGGTAAGATAAAATATATACAACTATTGACAGATATCAGACATAGCTCTAACTAATGCTATCTAATAACAATCTACTTTCAAAGTCTCACAATGGAAGAAATTAAAATATAATACATCAATAATAACCATAGTTACATCACCATAACATGTCTACAATGTCAAATACATGTGTCTGAATAATACAAATACAAATCAACCCATATCAATAGTCAAATCTAGGTTATCATACTTATTTACATCATGCACAACATATACAAACGAGTCTCTGTCTCTGATACCCTCCATCAACTTGGATATATATATATATAAAGAGGAAAAAAAGAAGCGGTCAGACATAAGTCTGGTAAGCAAGCCATAATTTTACTCTAGATATACTATAAAATATATATATATAACATCATTTGAGTCTATTGCTCGGTCACCTCACGTCCTATCACCACATCAATCCAAACTATCATACACATATAGTCATGCCACATCATCACTACATACTCTCACTTCCCTAGACCAGCCTCATGCCCTACAAGACCACATGTTGCCCATCGTCGCGTAAATCGTGTATATAACTCACTTCCCAGTACCTCATGAAGCTTACATGAAAGCTTGTTGTCCTCGTACTAATTAGACTCATGCCTCGGTTTGCCTGTAGCATACAAGATCACTTAACACCCACCTCCTCCACCTGGCCTGTCGAAGCTCGACATGGGAGCAACATAATACTTGGAACACCTACTTGTGTAATAGGTCCATAACCATCTCTATGTCTATTTCCACATTTTATTTATATCTATATTTGTATCCATATCCACATACATATCTGTAACTATATCCATGTCTTATGACGTTTACCTGCACCACAGACTCGTTCACGTTTCACGTTCACAATTGTATCATGTCTCTACATCGCAATAACATTTTTATTTATTTCAAATAAGAACCAACATCACAAATATTCACTCAACTCATAACGTCGTTGATTGCCTCATCAATAACCTTCGGTCGCCTTCTAAAACACAGGAGGAACATGACTCAAATCGATCATTTATTATTTATATAAGCCCTTCTGGGTCTAGATTCAACATGAGCCATCGATGTCCCGGTCACCTCCACCGATAGATCGGTGCACGTAGCTCTTCGCAATTGCCAAGTTTTGGAAATTTGTTGTTTCACCGTCATTTTCCGCCTCTAGCCACCTTTGCTCTGCCTCTAATCGCCTGAGAACATTCCCCAATACCTATCCTTACATCTATAAGTTTGGTTTAACATGTTATTACATCAGTTTATGCATATAGTCATCAGATTTCTCAAATTTAGTTTAAATATAACTCTAACTCGCTGTTTATAACTAAATCCCTCCCAAATCTCAATTAAATCCAATTTTAGATGTTTATAAGTTTTATTCTACTCTCTATAGCCATCATATCATAATTAAAGCATCATAATTGCGTTATATGAGGAGAAAATGATGCATCACTCACTATACTGCTCTCCATTACCAAGGTTACTGCTATTTGGCCTGTTGCGCTTACATGCTTCAGATCTTCTCCTACAAATTGGTACTAATGCGTAGTCTTGTCCAATAGCTTTGCAAAGTCGCTGGTCTTACGTGATTTGGTTAAGTTTGTGAGAGATATTGTGTTTTGATCTTGGGTATGTTATGAGGGAAGAAGGATATAAGGAAGAAAAAGTGATCTGTTGGTTTTTGAAAATAGAGTATGTATTTTCAGTTTTAAACTAAGGAGGGTATTTGCCCGACAAATTTCAAATTTGAATCAAACCTTAGCTTCGATGGCTGATCGACTCGATACCTTTTTGCTCTTAATTTCTTCATACAAATTCCAAATGAGGCAAATAAAAATACCATGCAAATATAAAAAAAGAGTCAGTCGCAATGGCTCTGGTTTTTTCATCAAATTTTAAAGTTGGAAAAATGAACGTTTTCCCCTTTTTATATTTAATTTATTTTATTAATCCATTAAGCTTAATTACTTTCACTTATTATATTATTGATATTATTTTAAAATATTACAAATTCTTCGAGGTATTACACCGTACCTATCTTCTTCCTTTATGATCTATAACCATTTCTCTTCATTTTTAAATGGAAATGACCCTTCAAATGCACCCTTTCGTCATGTATGAAATTCGTTGTTCTCTCTCAGATCAAACCACCTTGTCATACTCTTATTCTTTGATTTTTTTTGATTTGTTATTATTATATTCTCCAATAAAATTCAATCACTTCTCTTTTAGTTCTATATACCTTTATAATTAATTTACCTCCTATACCACTTATTCATTCATCTTGGTGATATTTTGTGTGGATTGTATGGTATTGTGCCACAAGAGGTAAATCAGTATAGTCAAGATATACTACTGTATACAACTTATTTCTGAAGTATTAAGAACTCTTGTATGGAATCTTAAGTGGAGTATAACAAATCGCCCTTTGTAAAACCCGAAATCAATGTTCAATGGCAGCGTCTGACTCTCGAATACCACAAATAATAGTTATTTGGGGTAAAACTAAAAACAAGCACTATACCAAGGCATAACGATATAATCTCACATTGAAATAATAATATATAATATGCTGAATATGCATGAACAGAATAGAATGAACAATACATACAAGAGGCTGCACTAGTGGAAGTAACTGATAAGTAGATATCAATACAAAAAGTCAGAATAGAACATTTGATACAAATCTCGTATACAAATAACTTATCTGTCATGTACTACTACAATATCAAGTATGTATCCAAAGTATCGTCTTCGCCTCCCAAGCTTCAGTTGCGCCACTCTAATAGCGTATTCCAAAAGCACATGGCTCCCAAACTACTCAATCGAATACCCGAGATGTCACGACATAAACAAACAAAGACAAAATGCAAATATGACATAAAGCCTGGTGTGTGAGGAGCTATTTTAAAATACTGTATATTAAAACTATGTACATATAAAATAGGAAGCTACTAAGGACATCTGGTCCTCTCCACAAACGTGGCTCATGAGTAATTCGGATAGCCCATAAACAAGTAAAGTAAACCCATAACAAAAGTAGGGAATCAAACCTAACATGCTCTTCTCCTATAATCAACGAATCAGCACAACTAATATAACATGACTGATATGTAATAGTATACAATGATAAGGCAGCCTAATATACAAACGCAAAGACTATATAAATATCGCAATACAAGCATATCCTAGATTACACAATAATATTATCAACCAACTAATATAACACACAATTTACCAATAGGCGGTAGATAGAGAATATAAGTTGATACTCATCATTGCTGATGAGTGGAGTCCGTGGTAGATTCATGCCCAAGATAAATAGAGTCAATACCTAAATGTACCTTAGACCCTGAGCCATATCCTAAGTGATGGGTCTCTTGTAGATCTCTTTGTACCCCTCAACGAGCTTTGGTGATATATGACTATATATATCTATAATTTAAGACTGCGTTAGACATCAATCTATAATTCAAATGATCTTGATCCAATGTTTTCCATTTAGGATTCAAAATATATAGAGTCGGTATCTAAATGTACCTTAGACCTCGAGCCGCATCCTCGGTGATCTCATGTAGATCCCACCATACTCCCTTAATGAGCTTTGGTGACAAATGACCCACTTTACTTACTTGAAACCTACATGGATATCCCGTACTCCCTCAATGAGCTTAGGTGATTTATGATCGACTCGTAGAAGATAGTCATCATCTCCCCCTCAGCCATTATGGATCTGTTATCAAATTTGCATAACGTTTCTACAAAAGAGAACGACTAGTGTATCCTGTATAAAATGCCCCTAGGACAGTAATGGAACACTGATGCCATAAAGATATATATATATATATCAAATATAACATCACGTAATCAAATACACTATCACAAATGAAGATCGATATCTCATCATCATCTATATATACAGATGGCTTTTTTATAAGACCAATATTATAAATGGCCACTAATATAAGGCTAATACGATATATGATCACTAATGTAAGACCAACATAGGGTATGGTCACAAACATAATAATTATACTAGTCATCAAACATATATACTCAAGATCGAAACCAAGAGGTATAGACTAACTTTGCTCAATCATACACGCTCACCAACTATGACCATACAACTAATCACTGCATCGATATCATATATGATGATTATTGTTGCACACATATCAGTATATATTGCATCTGAATCCAAGGTTTGTCTTGTATTCCACTTTCCCGAGTAGCCTAAAGTTTCCCTGAAGTCATGTCAATGCTTCACACAAATCCGCTTCTAGAACCAAGGAAAAAACCCTCGTTGATCTACAAACTGCCTGGGCTTATTTCCCAGGCCTGCACCCCCACAGGTGCACCGGTCTTCTAGGACCAGTGTACCGATGGTGAGCTACACTAGGCAATAAGCCTGGGCAACGAGCATTCAAGCTCCACTGTCCCTCGTTTCTTGCACTGTTTCCTCTACAGCTTTGCCTGATTCGTCGCCTAACTCCTCTAGCCTGCTTCCACTACATTGGACCACTTTTAGATTCTACTGGTTGATAATTTGGAAGTGGTTTCTTTTGTATTTGAAAATCGATTTCGATACAAAAAAACCACTCTTTTATGCATAGAGTTCCATGGGATGGTTTCTAGTGACCTAAGCTCCTCTAATACGCCATAATGAACTCCATCGACCTTCTCACCTCATGCGATTCCCGCATGTGTGTTGATGCGCCTACTTATGCATGCATATGTGCATAACAGGCAAACATGCTTTCACTACACAAATCAAGTTTCAAGCTTCACAAGAGCGATTACTCGACCTAGTACTCTCTCACACGGCTTAATGCACCCAATAGTCATAATGGCTACATGAGATCGCTCGTAACGTGCTTATATACACATGTGGATATTTCCATATTCATATACAATTATCCACACAAATAAATAATCTTTATACACAATCCAAATCATTAACCAATTCTAATTGCAATACACGAATTGTACTGATTATTATATAACTTCAAATGCACGTATATGTATACTTACCCATATTCATGTACATACACATATATTTAAATAAGTATTTCAACTATTACTTAAATCAAAATTGTAACGACCTAGAATTTCGAACACTTTGTATTTTTTTGATGAAAGAGCGGTCCTCTAATGAGGATAACACTCGCAATTTTATTAGAGTAAAAGCCAAAAGGTCAAACCCATGTTTCATGGATAATTACACATATAAAATATAGGATCATCACTTAGATGATCAAAAAAAGAAGAGAAACTAAGCAGAATAAAAAGATATATACATTATGTTCTACAACCTAAAACTACTAAACGGTGTGCTAAGTTAAAATGTGAGTTCTTAAGTCCTAAGATGCCACAAGAAATGAAGGGGACCGAGCATGCACATGCAAGGAATGATCAGGCATGAGATAATAAGCATGGATTATTGTAGCAACATGAGGAGAATAGGCTACAACGTGTGAAAGAAATAGGAGCATGCATGAGAGTGAGACCGTAGGTAATGCATAAGGGAAGAAAACTGCGTCGGAAGTTAGACAGCAAGCAAAGTGGGGGAATGAAGCTATGTGAGACTACATAATGTATGTGATTCGGTAGTAAGCTAGGTCGGTGCATGATAGGTCAAAGAGCAAAGAAGTTGTGTGAG
The DNA here is from genome assembly GCA_030737815.1 of Allium fistulosum. NCBI lineage: Eukaryota > Viridiplantae > Streptophyta > Magnoliopsida > Asparagales > Amaryllidaceae > Allium > Allium fistulosum. The sequence goes on from CM060903.1 coordinate 83,349,868, forward strand.
CTCTGAATTTTCTATCGTGAATGCATGGGTGGAGCTGTGCAAATGGCCTTAAGTGCAGGGGTTACAGCTGAAGTGAACTTGTGGTGTAGGGGAAAATAATCCAACTAAGTGAGATTTAGAGATGCTACTGTGATTGAAATTAAGCATGTTTCTTGCAAGTTGGGTACGAGGTAAATGCATGATGATACATGTTGGTTGCTTGCACGTTAAGTTCTGGATTGTTGAGAATAGACATGCTACATTCTGAATTGTTGATATGTATTGCTTACAAGTTGAGAATACATGGGGATGCAAGTGTACTTCATGGCTAATGTAGAGATAGAAAAGGTACATGACATAAAAGGTTGAGTGAGCTGAAGCAACATGCATATATAGCTGGGTGCGGTGGGTGCTAACATGATAGTGTTTTGCCAAAGCATCGAGGAGAAAGGTTGTTAAATATCTAAATTACTTAAATATTTGAATCTTGATTAAATATGATTAAATGGATTTTATAACCTTTTTAATCCTTTTAATTAATAAATGATGATGATAAACTTATTTTTTAAAAGTGTTTACAAAAATAAATGTTTCAAAGAAATATTGATAATATGATCGAAAATCATTTTATCGATAAAATGCCTTTTACTCGATATAATTTTTTCAAAATTTTTGGGCTTGCTTAGAATTTTAATGTGTAATAGTTAGAAACTAAAAATATTTTGCACTAATGGAAACCAGTGGGGTAGGATGATGGCATAGGTGATGTTATAGGGTAGAAGATATTTTAGGGAGATATTTTCCTTAGGAAAGTGAGGTGCAAAGTTGCACATGAGAGGGAGGTTGCTTGTGACCTTCCATAAAGGGTAAGAGGTGGATGGTGACCTCTTGTTAACATCTATTAATAACTTTATATGTTTCATAAATCACTTTCAACAAAAATTAAAAGGATAGAAAGCATAAGCTCTTCACTCTCTTCCTCTTCACTTTAAGTTCCTAAAAATGCAAATCAACACCAAACTTTGGATAAGGGTCTAGGACACCATAGGATGCAAGCATAGTAAAGCAAAAATTGAAGAAAAGGAGAACAAAAAGGGGAAACATGGGGAGGCTGTGTGCTTTAAGGGAGAGGAAGGAGGTGGCCGTGAGATTTTTAAGTGCAAAGGTGGCGTCTTTGGATGTTTGGTGATGGTAGGAAGTGTTCCTATGTTCTCGTGGCTTGTTCATGGTTGTGGGCTTGGTTTTGGGCGAGTTAAATCACTATTGAAAAGTATATAATGTGTGTATGTGTGTGTATTGTGTGCAAATATAAAGTTCACTAACTAATGAAGTTATAACTTTGGACCCCTTTTATTTTTGAAAGCAAATGATAGTTATGTATGATGTATGTTTACTTTTATTACCCTCTACAACATGTATCATGGCCTTGAATTTGTATTTACATGTTTGGTTTGGTTGTGTGACGTTGAAGTTTGTTTGAAAGTGTTTGAAGTGAGAAAGATCGTTATAAGTGCAATTTGAAATCCCTTGTGTTTAACTTGTGTTAAATGGTTATATGTAAACATATTATGAAAGAATATATCTTACTTGTTCTCGACATTTATAATAGTATACCGGCCAACAAGGAAATGGTTTGTAAAATTATAGAAATGATAGAATAAAATTGTAAAAGTTAGAAGCAAAATAGTCGCAATAAATGTATTTTAAAATAGCTTGTTTTTGGGAATTTTTAATACGATTTTGAAAAATATCCTTAGGGGTTTCATTGCGTTGTTTTTAAAAACCCTAATATACCTCTTACCATAAAATTTCATATATTAAATAATTTATTTGAGTGGGGAAAAATGGTCACAAATTTCATGCTTTTTCTTATATGCTCTCTATCCAGTATATTTTACAGCGCTTATAAATGTTTTCTTTGATCTACAGCAGCGTTTCTAGATCTTTTTGCAGCACTATTGTTGTTTTGTTGTTTTAAGCTATTTTGGTGATTTAAAATGAGTTTAAAATTTTAAATGATATTTAGATTAAGTGTTTTTCTGAAATATTTTTAGGGATGTTTAATAACATGTATTAGAGTTTCTTAAAAGTGGTTTTAAGTTTGAATATATTTTTAATAGTCATTTATGAATTTCTAAAGTAAAGGATTTATTGTATAAAATATGGTTTTTGTTAAAATTCTGTATTAATCATTTTTTACCGAATATTTTGTATAGATATTTATAAATACTTTTAAAGTATTTATATATATAAGTTTGGAAAAGTAAGTTAAATATTTTATAAAAGGATAAAGTGGTTTTGTTATAACATTAAGCTTAATGAATGATTTTGAAAAGTTAATTAAAAGCATATTACTTTGTAAAATAAGTGTAGATATACTTAGATCTTTAAATAGAATACTTTAAAGAGAATTACAAATATAAAATGGTTTTGGGTTTATAGTAACTATGTTTTTAGTGACATTTGTTTTTAATCTATTTGAATATACTTCGAAAAATGTGAAATCTTGTTAAGAGATTTGTGAATATTCTTATACCTTGGAAATAAGAATATGAATGCATTTTTAAGAATGTAAAGAGTAGAAATGAATAGTCAAATAGTGGTATACACGTATATATCTTGTGCAAGGGAATTTTAAATATATATACAAGTATTTACAAATAAGTATTATTTGAATACAGGAAGTTGCTTACGTGACTTAATCGTGCTTCGTGTGTTCACTCGTTTGTGGAAAGTATTTAATCCTATACTTAGCACTAAAAGTCGACAAAGTAGACTTGTTTTATTCAAGAGAATTAAGAATGAGGTGTTTAGGTAGGGCTTGGATGAAACCAATGCTCTAACCTACCTGGCTCCGCTCTTGACCGAAGGATAGCGTAAGTTGAGAAGGTCAAATATGGTGATAGGTATACAAGCATTGATTTTCCATGCACGATCGTATTATTTCTATTGAAATTGACAAAACTAATTTATGAAGCTAAAAGCTCCACGAGTTCATACGGTTTGAGATCCCCCAGGGAGGACTCATTAATATGAAACATCTCTTGCTTTAAGAATGAGATATACGAGATCCCCTAAGGTATATCGTTCGCTTACTTCTGAAAGAACCAGAATTGAGTTTGCTGGAAGTTCACCATTTTAGTTTTGAAGAGTCGGGGATTGGATAAGTATGCATATGTATTACTTACTGAAAACCACTTCAGAACTGATATATGAGTTCTAAGTTTTGGAAGCGGCTGTAAAGCAAAATGTTATGGAGTTGAACTGTTTATCCTAAGGGTAACTCAAGGGAGAGGTTAGAGTTAACATTTCATACAATGCTATAGAGTTGAACTACCTATCCTAAGGTTAAGTTTAAGGGAGTGGTTAGCGCTAGCATTTGTCGGACGACTTGTGGTGGAATCCATAAAGAGATTCGTGAACTGTTCGAGATGTTGGGATCTAGGGAGAGATCCGTGATCTGTTCGAGTGATTAAGACTCATGAGGAAAAACAAATAATGGCGTCTCCCATCAACCATACCATTTCCTCCTCTTCTCCTCCTCCTCCAATCTCCTTTGTTCCCCCCAGATATGCTCCATACTTCAGTCATCCTGCCTTAGCTTATCCTTCTGTCCTGCCTACACCACCATCGTTTGCTTCACCCCCCAATTCCCAACCACTCGACCCAATGCTTGCCTCGCCTGAAGTGACCAATTGCTATGCCCGCAAACCTCCCACCTACTATAAGGACGGTCGTAGCTACGCTCAGGTCATGTTATCTCAACCATTTCCACCTCTCATCCCCAAACCCAAGCGTCCCAAACTTGTCCCAAAATTCAAATCTACGCGGGAAACGGTCATTTTCCTGAGTTCCAGAGGGTTGTGCCTGAAATGTGCGGGTAATGGACATGTGGCAAAATCTTGCAGAAATGGAAAGATTTGCTATTATTGCGGATTCTTTGGTCATTTTTCCTCCACCTGCCCCTCGAAGAGACATGTCTCGTTCCTTGTGCAGCCCGTCCTCTCGTCTTCCAAGACAAACACTGCCAAAAAGCACTCCCCTCCAATTAATAATCCTCATTCTTCATCCCAAACCCGAATTCCCAGACCAAATCTTCCTCAAGGCCACACTGGCAGAAAAGTGTGGGTCCCCCATACTGAAACAAAGTCGACTCATATCCCATCGTCATCATCGGCCCAACATCCAATTTCCAATGCCAACTTAAACCCTTCCTCTCCCAAAATCACCCCACACAATCCATTAGCTCCTCTCTCCGCAAAAAAATTTCCAAACCAAGAATTTATCATGGAGAACTCTGCCCGTTACCTCATCACCACAATAACCCAAGGCTTCTGGAGTGCGCTAAATATCCAAGCTGCCCTCAACCAACATGGGTATCGAGAACGACCGATCTGGATGTTGACTGATAATAGCTTCCTCATCTACTGTGATTCAGAGATTGAGAGAAATGTCTTCGTCACGACAGGCTCCTTAACTAAGCCAGGAGGTACAGTATTCCTGAGACCATGGGCTGACCAGGACAACTTCACCGCTCCCTCCCTCGAACCTGAGTCATGGGCGAGAGTTGAAGGTTTCCCCGAACTCTTCAAAGAAAACCCAGATGCTATCAGAGAAGCCTTGAAACCCATGGGTAGATTCATTGCTTTGGACGAATGTGACTGGGCCTACATTGACCACCGGTTTCTCTACGCCAGAATCCAATTCTTCGAGGGCATCTCCACCCCCTGCTCCTACGTGGCCTCCCTTAATAACACTGTCTTCTTCCTAACCATTAACCGTTGGGAACACTCACACCCGAACCGTGCCCCTGACATCACCTACCTTGGCCTCGACTATAACCTTGAACAAAACTTCAACTTTCTTGACCAGAAGTGGACTACCCCCGAAATCCTTCTTGACCAAGATGACCTCTTTGACGCCATGATTCATGAAGCCACCTTGCCTCCCCTATCCTTCCAGCTCTGCCACCCAAAGACGACTCTTTTGAAGTATCGGGTCCTAGAAGGGGGTTCCTAGCCCAAATGACGGATAGATGGGACCTAATACTAGACCTAGATCTTTCCGCCCCTCTCTACCTGCAATCCAACCAGCCTCTCGACCCTGCATTTTCCCCCTCCATCCCCGTCCTCCCTGACTCCCCCAATATCCCAGCTCCTGCCCAAGATGACACCCACTCCATCAATGTCACTTCCCTCCTCAACGTGGCCCCTCCTCATGAAATTAATCAAGATAACACTGCCCAGGAGGAAGATACTCATCTGCAACAATTTGTGCATGACAAGGAAGTCCAGACAACCAAGATAGACACAGCACAATTCTTCTCCCCGACACTGGTTAGGCGCAGCTCCAGATTGGTTAGGGCAGCATCCGATCCTGGTCAAACTGGTAGTTTTTTAATGCCTGTTGTTTTTTCCTCTGCAAATAATAGGCTTAATAAAATCTTATCACGTTGCATGGGTGTGAGTTTGCATGATGAACACTACACATGCATGCAAACTCTAGAACAGGAGCGTATTTCCCAATCCCAATGAAACTTATCACATGGAATGTTCGTGGGTTGGGGGACCCATCTAAGCGTTATGCTGTTAACACTATTCTGTCCCCCCATAAAATTGATATTCTAATGCTTCAAGAAACTAAGCTATCTGACCCCACACAATCACACTTGACACAAACGGTGGGTACACATTTATCTGGGTGGGCCCACATTGATGCTATTGGATCCAGAGGAGGGATCATCACAGCATGGAATGAAAATATATGGTCCCTACATCAAATTATCAAATTCCCCTCAATCCTTAATGTCGCACTTCGCAACTCTGAATCAGGCATTATCTACTTCTTCTCGAACGTATATGGTCCCACTGACACACAGGGCAGGGCTATCCTATGGGAACATTGTATGGACTTCGCAGCCCGAATAAATGGCCCATGGATTATTGCCGGAGACTTCAACACCATTAGACACCCCACTGAAAGAAACTTTGGAAACCAATCCCAAGATTCTACTGCCTTCAATAATTTCATTAACACTTGCGTGCTGATTCACCCCCCCCCCCCATCAGTAACCGCCTCTTCACCTGGACTAACCGTAGAGATCACACATCCCTAGCCAAATTAGATAGGTTCCTCTTTAACACATCCTGGGAAGACCAACATCCCCTCTCAACTGTCTCGGGGTTGGCAACCACGATCTCCGACCACTGCCCCCTCCTGTTTGACTCTGGTTCTCTGAACACCACTCACAAACCGTTTAGATTTGAACAACTCTGGTTACTAGAGCCCTCCTTTGATGATTTCATTAAGTTGGTCTGGTCTCAACCCACCAATCTAAAATCTCCTACTGCTCGTATTGTGGCCAAGCTCCGTTCGCTCAGAAAGTTGATAAGACCTTGGGCCAAATACATCTGGGGTACCCTAAGATTTCGCATCTCTCAAACCCAAGACGAAATCCTCAATCTTAATATCCTTGCCGAGTCTCAACCCCTAGTCGAACCAGAATTGCAACAGTTGATCCTTCTTGAAAAGGAATTGGAAAGGCTCCTTAAATAGGAAGAAATTGGTTGGAAGCAACGCTCCAGAGCAAAGTGGCTTGAAGAAGGAGATAGAAACACGGCCTACTTCCACAGGTTAGCAAATGGGCGCCGCAGATCCTCGATTATCTCTAACATACAATACAACAACGTCACCTACTCTGACCAATCAGATCTCCTCCGCCTCTTCACCAACCACCACCGCAACATCCTAGGCAAACCTTCCACCCCTCTACCCGACATAGACTGGAATCTCCTTTACCCTGACCCACAGAATTTGCAAGTTGATCATCCCTTCACGGAAGAAGAAATCTGGGCTGCAGTCAAAGATATGTCCGACAATAAAGCCCTTGGACCAGACGGTTTTGGCCCCCTATTTTTCAAACACTTCTGGAGTACAGTGAAGTCCGACATAATAGACATGTGCCTTGAATTTCAAAATGATCCCAGGTCGATTACACGAATTAATTTTTCCAACATCACCCTCATCCCAAAAACTGATGACCCTACCTCCCTTGATTCCTTTCGACCTATCAACCTCCTTAACACCACTTTCAAAATCATTACCAAGATCCTTGCAAACCGACTTCAATCTGTAATATCCCCCCTAGTGGGCATGGAGCAATCGGCCTTCATCCTCGGTCGCAATATCCTAGATTGTGTGGCCGCCATTCAAGAAGTTGTGTCTTTCTGCCACAGAACCAGCACCCCAGGAATCCTACTTAAACTTGACTTCTCTAAGGCCTTTGACTCAGTCAACTGGAACTTCATCCTCGAACTATTGCGACACAGAGGCTTCCCACCGAGATGGTGCTCCTGGATATCCTTTATCCTAAACTCCAGCATGTCTTCCGTATCAGTCAATGGGGAACTTGGTGGTCTCATCAAGTCTAAGAGAGGCCTACGACAAGGAGACCCTCTTTCCCCCTTAATCTTTGTTCTAATAGCAGATGTCTTCAACCGCATGATTAAACTGTCCATCTCCAATAACCACTTGGCCGGAATTAGTATCCCTACATCTAACCTTCAAATATCCAACCACCAATTTGCTGACGACACCATCCTCTTTGCCTCACCTGAACCTAACCACCTCCACTGCCTCAAAGTTCTCCTCTATGTCTTCGAACTTATCTCTGGCCTTTCCATCAACTTCCACAAAAGCTCCCTAATCATGCTAGGCAATACCAACCACCTTGGCCCTGCAACCGCTGCAGTCCTCAACTGCAAACTCTCCCAGTTTCCAATCTCCTACCTTGGCCTACCTATTCGTCCCACTAGACTCACACGCCCTGACTGGCTACCCCTCATTAACAAAATTGAATCCCGCCTCTCCTCCTGGAAAGCTGCTTCCCTCTCGTCTGCTGGTAGATTAATCTTAGTTAAATCAGTCCTCTCTGCCATCCCCTCCTACTGGATCTCCTTCCACAAACTCCCCTCTTGGGTATCCAATAAAATTGACAAATCTCGCAGGGCCTTCTTATGGAATGGCTCCAAAGCAAAGTGCCTAATCAACTGGCGCTCAATCTGCCTCCCAAAACCCCATGGTGGCCTTGGTGTCCCTGATCTCTCCTCGCTCAACACTGCCCTATTAACAAAATGGCTCTGGCGTTTTCTCTCCCCCGACAATTTCCTCTGGAAAGACTGGATCCTACATACATATCACTACTCCAATCCACACCTAGCCCTACATCACCCTCCAGTTGCAGACCATCTCCATTCTGGTCCGGTGTCCTCCATACCATCCCCCGAGTCAAATCCCACTTTTATGTCATAATAGGCAATGGCAACAACTGCCTATTCTGGCATGACACGTGGGTGGACCCTTCCCCTCTGGCCAAATCACTTCCAAACCTTTTCTCCTCCTCAAACCTCCAACTCGCCACCATCAATACCCTCTGCCACCTGGGCCCCGGCAGCCTTCATCCCCCTCCCTTTTTTCCATCGAAACTCTTAATGAACTTCTCGAAGCTACTAAAAACCTCCAATCTCTTCGCCTATCCCACTCACCGGACCGCTTCATCTGGGCACTCAATCCATCTAAAGGCTTCTCTATATCCTCTTGCTACTCCTTCCTCACCCACCCTGGCCGCCTATTCCCCTTCAGTAGGATTTGGAAATGCCATTCACACCCAAGATTCCTCTTCTTCCAATGGTGCCTCATTCATAACCGCATTAACACCAAGGATAGACTTATTCGTTTAAACATCCCCACAGATCCACTCTGCGTACTTTGCTCCTCCCACGTCGAAACCATCACTCACCTTTTCATAGACTGTGATTTCTCTTTCACAATTTGAGCCCCAGCCAGCGCACATCTCCTTGGTTACATACCAGAGTTCACTTCATTTTTTGAGTATTGGTAGAAAGATCTCGGAAATCACAAACTAGACATCTTTATCACCATTTTCTATTGGTGCATCTGGAAAGAAAGAAATGCCCACGTCTTCAACAAACCAAGATCTTCGTTTGCGGCCATTTGTAGTCGAACCTCACATCTTTTCAATTACTGGACAGGTACCAACTCTGCCCCGTTCAGATTTCGACTGAGGACCGCCCCTGCTAACTCTGCGGAATCAATGGCCAGCACCAGCACCAGCGCCAACCCTCGGTAGCAGCTCCAAAGCGAAACAGATTAGCCCCATTTTGTCAGCTGAAACATCGAATATGTTGCTTGTGTTCCATCTTGTAATCCATTGCTCTTATGTACATTATTATGCTATCTAGTTAAGCCTATTTTTTTGGGCCACCGGTTGGGCTTGTCAACCGGACCTTATTACCTATTATCCTACTATTATTAATCGACTGTGTAGTATATCACTACACATCCGTCTTTCTCAAAAGACTCATGTGTTGAGATTTTGAATGTGACTTCACTATTGGTAATGACAGAAAATGGAGTAGGGGCATAGCCAAAGGGTTTAGCTAACCCAAAAGGGTACATTAACTTCATATCTAAAGATGCTTTCGATTGGTTGGCACTGAATTGATGGTATTCGGTTTCATGTGTTCGAGCATGGACTAGTTATGTTTTTCATTGTGACATATTTTATCTAGAGATATGCGTGGTTTCAGAAGGTAGTTTCTGACCCTTATCAGGAAGTCTGCCTCTATTTTGTGAGGGTGCCTCCAACAGAAATCCATATGCGAACATACCTTAGTTTTTATAGCGATACTTCTAATATTGTTATTTTGTGAGATGCAAGCAGCACAGCTATATGATTTATATTTTACACCCTAGATACTATTTATTGTATCGCCTTATTTACTTATTAGATGGTTTGGTTCTTTGAGGGGAAAACCGTTATGGAGATTCAAACAGTCTCAAAAGTGATTGTTATATGCGACCGCGTATTTCTTGAGTTTCTCACACTAGACTTATGTCTTACTCGTAGTATTATTTTTCCCTTAATTCCTCGGGTGCTCTTTCGGGAGTTTAAGAAAGGCGGGTTTTCATTGATATTGTTTGGAGCTATAGGAGATGAGCCGATGCTTCCATTTGCCTATTGTTGTATTTTAATTCCACTGCACTACTAATATGTATATATCAGCATTTGTGAGGACATGCAGTTATAACTGTCCATGCCGATGATACTACTTAGGATTATATCTCTGTAATGCCATATATCTTAGAGTAGCACTTTGTATTGTCTTTTGATATTATATATTATCATTCCGTTGTGAGATTCAGATGTCTTGTTCTCTTCTTTCTTGTTCTTTTATTTCTATTTTTTTCCTTAACAAATTGTCTTTCTGACACTTGGGTGTTTGGCACATGAATCCTGTGGATGTATTAGTGTCGATATTTTGGAGTCGAAAAGGTAGGTTGTTACAAAAACTTACTTTTATTTCCTAAAGTTTTTCAATAAAAGTCAAATCTCCTTTTCTACTATTTTAAATAATCCTATTATTTTATAAAATACAAAAATAGCTTATAAATCATTTTTAAGTTGTTATAATCCTTTATTAAAATTAAGTGTTTATCTTATAATTATTTTATAAACTCTTAAACCATTTTATAAAATAATTCCTTTTTACTATTTTATGAAATTTCATACTTTTATAAAAGACCTCTTTTATATTATTTTATAAATCCTCCTACTTGTATAAAGTATCATTTTTAAACTATTTTATAATATCTCATTCCATTTTATAAAATATATCATTTATACTATTTTATAAATTGTCATAATATACCTTTATTATTGTTTTATAAAATCTCATTCTATTTTATAAATTATATCATCATTACTATTTTAAAAAATGTCATTCTATTTTATAAAATACATCTTTCACTTATACAATTATTTCTTTACTTAAATAATATTTTTAAGTATTAATTAAGCTTTGTTGAGCCTCTAATCACTTTAATAAGAAGTGTAGACCTCATAACTCATTTAATTAGCTTACTACATCATTTTATAAAATATTCCATTATTTTATGAAATCATTTCTTCTCTTAAATATTTTTAAATATTAATTAAACTTCATCGGGCCTCTAATCACTTTAATGGTAGGTGCGGTGCTTCTAACTCAATTAATTAGCTTACTAACTTTTCTAAAATCAATTCAAATTGTTTAATTAATGCTTTCTAATGACATGCACATCATTATGTTACCTATTTAATCACAATTAAATTAAACCACAACATCACACATAATCATCTAATTAAACCGAAAACCAATCTCTAAGCTTATTAACTTTTCCGAACATGATGATTGAGGGTTCAAATAAATAATTAGCTAATATAATCATGATTACAACATGAATATAAGCGTAAATCAACCCAAGCATTCTCTAAATCACATCACGTAACTTCATAATCATTATTAAACAAATATACGTAGTATAACATGTAAATAAGTTAGGAGAATCATCTCACTCACCTTGTTTTCCCCTATATCAAGCTCTAAATCACCTAAACCCATCCTTTTGCACTCTTGAAATCTTGAAGCTCCAAACTCTAATTCAAGCTTATTCCTTGATGGGTTATATGAGGAATAAGTAGAGAGGAATTGTAGTGATTTTATCGGTATTTATAGGAATTTATTTCAACTTGATTTAGTTGATTATGACTTAGGGGATTAAAGAATAATTAAAGAAGGATTAGGAGAGAAGGAGGAAAATTAACGTGAAATGAGAATGAAATGAAAGTAATGTAAGGATTAACCAACTTATAAGTAAGTTAATGGGCCTTAGCCCAAATTCATTTCTTTCTTAACAAATCACTATTCACTTCGAAACTTATCGACTCCAAACGGAAGCTGGTTTATACTTATTTATCTCGTGATGAAATCGCAGTCTCAACGACGGGTGTCTCGAGTCCCCATTCATCAATCTTTGAAAAATCGATACAATGGGTGTTCCATTAATTAACAAATAAACACTTAAATCAATCATTTAAATATTCAGTCGTTAAAATTGGGGGTTGTTACATTTTCCCCTCCTTGAAAGAATTTCATCCCTGAAATTCCTATAAGCATGGTAAAGTAACGGGACTAACCAAAGTTCCAGAGTCTAAACCTCAGAAAATTTCAGAAGTACTTCCCTTATGCTACAAGTGTTACGGAAACTCCCAAATCAAAACATATATCATACCTAGGAAATACTTGATAAGCTACATTATCCCATATTTCCAAAAAATACATACCTCTTTTTTAGAAAGCTTCCCACCATTTATATGCAATTGAAACAAATAAGCATTTAAATAGCTATATTTTAGCTCTCAAGTATCTAATTGTACTATATAAAGAAGATTATGCACCCACATAACAACACAACATTAAAACATATATAATTTTAATGTTGCAACTGATACTACCACAATTATACATGATAAAAAATTGGAAAGTAAGCTCAAATAAGTTGGTATCTAAGTATATCATAGACTCCGAGTCACACCAAAATGCAATCGGATCGTATTGATCTCACCTCGACCCCTAAGATGACCATTGATGACATGTGATCTATCCTAAATAACTATTTCTATCTATCTCTGAACATGCTATAACTGGTAAGTATAACTAGCATACAAATTATAACAAGCAACGAGCAATCAATAAGCAATAATAAGCAACAAACAATGACAAGCAACGATAAACAATAAGCAATCAATAATCAATAATTAGCAATAATAACTAACATAGAAACTATCAAACATACAAAACAAGAAACAAAATCAACAACGATCAAAATTAGTCACAACAAACAGCAGCAAACAACGTTAAACAACAACAAGCATCTATGAGTAACGACAAACAACATCAAGCAATAACAACCAACAGCAAACAACGACAATCAACAATAACCAACAACAATCAACATACAATTAATCATCAAGCAACACAAGAAATAACAAACATCAACAAATAGTACAGGAAAAAATAACTAGCACACAAAAAAAATCTATACCAACATGCACAGTAACCAACAATGGTCAAGGCATGCATGTCAAACCATAAATTCTCAAGACCCCATTTGACTTCCAAGATGGACAAAATGCTTAAGTGATATAACTTCTTTCGCAAATACAATATAAGAAAACTAGTACACCTCCTGCTATGAAAAGGAAAACTTATATGATATGTTGGATCACCGGTCCTCAAACTCTCGAATAAACCCAGCAACCTAATTCTCAATTTTCCTTTTCCTTCTGAACAGAACTCATTCTCCAAAGGAGAAAGCTTTACTAATTAAATCATTATTAAATGACAATCTACAAATGCTTGGGTTTTCCCAGGTTCAAATTCACCACAGAACCGCACAATAAATAGGGATAACATACTAAGTGTACTATGACACTCGCCTAGGCAAGTATCATATCGCCACTAAGAAGATTATCTGAATCTTCACAAAACTAGTCGAGAAGTCCTTCCCTAGACTATCACAACCAATCTTAACTATACCATACTATAAATAATTTTACAATGGATAAGGTTTATTCCTAAATAATATACTATACCCGATGTAATCCTTTGATCGCTCGCTTGATTTCTTTGTTAAACTAGGGTTGACCACCTGATTCCTCTCATTCGACTCTGATCTGATTCCTTAGCCCAACAACCAAAATTTCCTCGCATGACTAGAGCCGTGTTTCGAAAATCTCTCAGTCACTTCAAGAATCCGGCACAAGTGTCGGTCTTTAAGAATCGAGCAAAAAAACTGTGTCCTAATTGGTGCAAATCATCTAGAAACCCTACGCTTGAACCAGTGATTAGGAACCGGTACGTGAATGGATTAAGCCCTAGAAATACCTCTTCAACATGTAAGGTTAACCCCACTGCCAAAGATCTACTAACATAAGGACAAACAACTTCTAACATGAATGACTCCATGCCAAATGCATATACGACATTCACTCGGTCTTTGCTCATTACTGGACATCCATCAAATCCTATATGGATGCAAATCAAGTCACGCTTCATCGTCCAACCCCACTCAACTTGAAAGCTTGTGCATCGAGTTCGAGTGGTAGTACTCTCGGTCGCTACACCAATATCAATACTTACCGTAGCTGCATGTGTATCTCGTCTGCTCATACGATAGCTTGAACTAAGATACCTTAGCAAATAGTGATAGAAATAAATCGCAGTTTAGAAGATAAGTGTGGTGACCCTCATCCTAAAATGCTTAGAATTTTTTTTTTTTGGTATACAAGAGGAACTCACCACTAACCCCAAATACTTTTATATTTAAATTTTTATATAGTTTCCAACTATTTTTTCCCAAGACCCTGGAATTACTAATATAATCATATCAGTATACAAAGATTAAACCAATTATGTATTTGATGATACACAATTGTTCCTTTATTATTATTATATATATATATATATATCAGAGTCAATTTAAATCAAAGTGAAAACAAAATATCATACAATCTATTGACAAGCCATTTATTTCCTTTCTGAATCTTGTTCTACTGCCAGAGGTGTATTTTAGCAAATTACAACACTTAAACCTTTTATCTGACTATAAATATTAATCTGCCTAAATAATTCTATTAACACAAACATAGTGTTTCCTTAATCTTATCGGTGTTATCAGGTATACACATAACACTACTCATAAGTTATTTCCATTTATCATTTTAGGTTGATTAGGAGAGTACTTTTAGCATTTTAAAGTTTAATATGATGCAGACCTACAAACTTGGTGGTTTGTGAGATATGCTTGGAGTTATATAAGGGCTGCTTGGTGTTTTCTTTAATTTGTCCCGGAAGCACATTACACTTCACTGATTGAAATGAAGTGGTTCCAGGCATCCAAGGGTTTGACTCATGGCCATCTAGGCCGGCCATAGTCCCTCCTTTACCACTTGTAAACCCATATCCCTCATGTTAACAAACTTCTACAAAGTGCTACTCCTAAATTTCCAAGCCTTTTTATGTCCAGTTCAAGTTTTCTGGAAAAATCATTCTTATAGGTGTTCAATCATTTATCAAAAATTCAGTACCTTTCAAGTCTACTATTCTCAAAGATCTTTCTGAAAATTTAAATACTCAAATTTATACAAGTTTCCAGAATTCATGCACATGCCAGTATCATTTACCTGCCATACACAAATTCATTTCACTTGAATATTCTACAAAAATCTTGAGAGTTCATTTCAAAAATTAAATCCCCTTAGCAGTTCAATTCCCATAAGACAAAATATAAACAATAGAAATCAGAGGTTCAAATATATATACATATACATACATCAGTATCAACTATCTGACATGCATACATTTATTCCACTTGGATATTTCTTATTCAAATCTTGTCAAAACTATTATAATTTTATTTAAAGAAAATCATAGAATAAACTCAGGCAATAAAACCAGAGATCATTACATTCACATTTTATATTTATGTGTTATACCCATGCCCTTGTTTTCTTCAAATCAGATGATCACAACATCAATAAAAATCAAACTCCATCATATATCATTCAAAATGAATTTTACTTAAGTACAAGTTTTCATCCTCAAATACTTAGAAAGTTTCCTACAAGTACTTCAATTGCAGAAAATAGAATTTGTCTAGTAATTCCATTACAAAGCAACTGCAAATTTAAAACAAGTCTCTCTTATTTATACTAGCAGCCAATGCCTTCTTTACTCATCAAGCCAACTTCAATTTCCTGCAAGCAAATCATTTAGCTGCCCCAAATAATTTTTGAGACACCCAGATGATTGCAAGGGCAACCAAAAGGGTCAGTTTACACTGGTATGAGCATTTATCAATTTTGTATATATGTACATAATTGTAGTAATCTTGCAATGCCTTCCTAGATTAATAGGTCTTATACTTAGCATGTTTTGGTTCATTCAAAAAGACACAATACCACATTCAACAAATCAAACAATGCACAACAGTCAGTTAAGATTAAGCATGTGTACAAATTTTTAATTCATCCTCATCAAAACTTGGGTAAGTAATCTCTGTTTTATACTCCAAATTTCCACCCAGCAAATTAATCAATGAACAATGTTTAACTTGATTAAATCTAACACCAAATCTGAAAGTTTATAACCCAGATTTTTAAACCCCTACCCCCATTTATTTCATGGTCTTTAACTCCTTGTCAAATGAACACTATGTATGCATTGTGATGGAAACTCCCAGGTTGTTTAAATTATTCCAACACACAAAGGCCTCAGGGTGCTGTTGCACCATGCACATACTTGCTTCCACCTGAAGTAAGCAGATCATTGACTACCCCCAAGTGACCAGTTTAGTTTTTCTCTTTTATATCAGAGAAATATGACTACCTGCATATTTTCTGACTCAACCCCATGTTCCCCTATTAATCTTGATCCATGTTTAATGATGATAGAACAAGAATACTTAAAACATGTTAACTCTGAAAGCCAAATTACAGATCAATGCTCCAAACAAAAATGCACAAACAAACACCCATATCAAATCATTTCAGAGATTCAAATAACTCATAGTATTTTTAGGCTGCCTGCAATAGGACTTAATGCCATTGCATACAAAAGATAAATACTCACATAATGTTTCTTCTTTCACTGCCTTAATTTCTTAGAACAGCAAATCCCCCAAAGCCTCAAGCTAGTGTTTCTCCTTGCTTATTTTATTTTTGTTTTGATCCCGAGAGAGTGATGGTTTTGGCTATGTGCAGTTATTTATAAATCCATTCTAGGGTTTTAGAAAATGGGTAATTCCCCTGATACCCTTAGATGTTTATGTACACATCATATTTCTGTGTGATCATAAATTGGAAATGCACACTTTAATTAGCCATTTCGGGGATCATACATTTTTAGACACTCAATACTATTTTCATGACTCCTTTCTACTCATGCCATAAGCATGTGACCCTTAGTTTTTTTTTTTTTTAAGGAAATCTGAAAATCTACTTTGTATATATTTTCTTTCTACCTATCCATTACCTCCATTCTATCAGACATACTACCATACTTTGTAATGTAAAAATCATTTACCCAAATTATTTGCTTGGAATAAATATGGTATGGAAATTTTATTTGATTCTGTATATGTATATATATATTTCTGCCTTTTTGTCAAATCAGTCAACTCCCTTTTTAAATTAAAAATCACATATATTATGCTAATTATTTTCTGGCACAATTATAAGACATATAAACCTTTATATTAAACCTCATTTTATTTTATCTTCATATAAAACAACAAACACCCCATATATATATTAAATGTATATATATTTACATAATTCTTTGAACATAAAACTATATTTATTTTGAGCTCCAATTTTTCTTCTAATTACCTTGATTCCTTGCATTTTATCAAACAGAAGCTCTCATTTAATTTTATTCATTGCCAAATTCTTTTCTGTTTTAATGCAATATATATATATATACTTATATATATATATATCTCAGAATTTTCTAATATAAATATATGTTTTATTTTATTTTATTTTAGGGTGATTACATACCCTCCCCCTTAAAGGAATTATGTCCTCATAATTTCACCTAATCTCTCCAATTAAAAACACTAATCCATAGCCTGTTTTAACTCCATAACCCCATACCCATATTTTATGAAAACAAACAATGTATAAGTATATTTAGAAAAATCGTCTTAGGCTGCTTAGACATACCTCTCCATCAGTAAATAAACTGGGGTATTTAGCCCTCATTTTATCTTCAACCTCCCATGTACAATCATTAGTGTCCAAGCTCCATTGGATTTTCACCAGTTTAATCACCTTGTTCCTCAACTTTTTCTCTTCCTTGGCAACTATCCCTACTGGTTCATTGGTATAAACCAAATTCTTCTGGACTTGAACTTGAGTAGGTGACTCCAGAATTGCTCCTTCATCATGCACCCATTTTCTCAATTGAGAAACATGAAATACAGGATGCACACCACTCAACTCCTCAGGTAACTTGAGTCTGTAGGCCATAGCACCAATTCTCTGCATAATTTCATATGGTCCTACAAATCTTGGTGATAGCTTTCCAGATTTTCCAAACCTAAACACTTTCTTCATTGGTGATACTTTCAGAAAAACATGCTCTCCTACTTCAAACTCCATTGGCTTTCTCTTTCTATCTGCATAAGACTTTTGTCTTGATTGTGCTGCCTTCATTCTATGCCTAACCAATTCAATCATGTTGGAAGTTTCTTTAACATGATCTGGCCCCAACATTACACCCTCTCCTGCTTCCAACCAACAGGCAGGAGACATGCAAGGTCTCCCATACAAGGCTTCAAAGGGAGCCATTCCTATGGTTGATTGATAGCTATTGTTGTAAGTGAATTCTGCCAAGTGAATATGATCCTCCCAATTTCCCCCAAAATCAAGCACACATGCTCTAAGTAAATCTTCCAATATTTTATTCACTATCTCTGTTTGCCCATCACTTTGAGGATGGTAGGCAGTGCTTAAACAAAGTTGTGTTCCCATTGCTTCTTGGAAACTTTCCCAAAATCTTGAGGTGAACAAAGTGTCTCTATCACTTACAATAGTCTTGGGTATGCCATGTAACCTCACCACTTCTTTGATAAACAATTGTGCAAGCCTAGATGCATTTCTATCTGACCTGACAGGAACAAAGTGAGCTGATTTGGTTAGTCTATCAACAATTACCCATATACTATCATTGCCTTTCTTAGTTCTAGGCAAACCATCCACAAAATCCATGGAAATGCTTTCCCACTTCCACTAAGGTACCTCCAAAGGTTGCAACATGCCAGAGGGCTTTTGGTGGTCTGCTTTAATTTGTTGACATGTGGAACATTTTGCCACATATCTTGCCACTGCTTGCTTCATTCCTGGCCACCAGTAGCCTCTTTTTAAATCATGATACATCTTAGTACCACCAGAGTGTATGGTGTACCTGGTCTTGTGATGCTCATTCATGATTTCTTCCTTCAATTCTGCAATGTTTGGTACACAAAGCTTATCATTTTTCCTCAAATAACCTTGGGAATCTATTTTAAAATTCTCTGACTCAATGTTGTTTAATAACATTTCTTTCTTCTCCTTCAGACTTTGATCTTGATCTTGCATGATACCAACTTTCTCCACCAGATTAGACTTCACTGTAATTATTCCCAGTGTACCATACTCCACCATATCACCATGCTCTTTAAAATTCACTGCATCCTTACTGTATATATCTGCCTCCCCAAGCACTGCAAGATTTTTAAACTCATCAATCATCAAACTGGCTAATCTAACATGATTTCTGCTCAAAGCATCTGCTACTCTATTAGCTTTTCCAGGAGTGTACAATATATCTAAATCATATGCAGCCAGAAACTCCAACCACCTTGCTTGCCTCATATTTAAATCTTTTTGAGAAAATAAATATTTCAATGCTTGATGATCTGTGAATAATTCAAATTTTGCCCCAAGCAAATAATGCCTCCATAATTTTAGGGCAAACACTATTGCAACTAATTCTAGATCATGAGTTGCATATTTGGTTTCATTGGGTTTAAGCTGTCTTGATGCATATGCCACTACCTTGCCATGTTGCATAAGCACTGCACCTAACCCAGACCCACTAGCATCAGTGTATACAACCATTCCTTCATTTGCTTCTGGGATTTGTAGGACAGGAGCTTCCACCAATGCTTGCTTCAATTTCTCAAAAGCTTGTTCACACTGCTCAGTCCACACATATGGTTGGTTCTTCTTGGTTAGTTTGGTCATTGGTGCAGCTATTCTTGAAAAATCCTTGATGAACCTCCTATAATACCCTGCCAAACCTAAGAATGACCTCACCTCAGTCACTGTTTTGGGTCTACTCCATGATTGAACTGCAATGACCTTGCTTGGATCTACACTTACTCCCTGCTGTGACACTATGTGTCCTAAGAATTTTACTTCATGTTGCCAAAATGTACACTTTGAATACTTGGCTTTTAATTCATGTTCTCTAAGTCTGGATAATACTAAATGTAGGTGCATGGCATGATCATTTTCTGTCTTTGAATAAATTAATATGTCATCTATAAACACCAAGACAAACTTATCCAAAAAGTCTCTAAAAATTCTATTCATCAAGTCTACAAAATAGGAGGGAGCATTGGTCAAGCCAAATGGCATTACTAGAAATTCATAAAGGCCATACCTTGTATTAAAGGCTGTGTACTCAATGCTTTCCTCTGCAACTTTCATCTGATGAAATCCAGAGGCTAAGTCTAGCCTTGAAAATATTTTAGCCCCATGCAATTGATCAAATAGATCATCTATTCTAGGCAGTGGGTACTTATTTTTAATAGTCACCTTGTTTAAATCTCTGTAGTCTACACACAACCTCATCGTTCCATCATGTTTCTTGACAAATAGCACTGGGGAACCCCAACTGGAACTACTTGATCTTATAAATCCTTTCTCTTCTAATTCTTCTAGTTGATGTTTTAATTCTACCAACTCTTTTGGACCCATTCTATAAGGCTTCTTAATGATTGGATTTGTTCCAGGAATTAATTTTATTTTAAATTCAACTGGTCTGTTTTGAGGAATTCCTTTCACTTCTCCAAACACATCTACATATTCATTGACTACTAGGATTTCCTCTATCTTTAATTCTTTCTGAACTTCATTAATACTCCAAATTTTAATAAAACATGTATTCTTTGCTATTTCACTTAAGATGGTAATTCTTTTGCCTTCATTTGTTTCCAAAGAGATAGTAAGGTTTTCTAAATTTAAAATTGCTTTATTTCTCATTAACCAATCTACCCCCAAAATAATCCCAATACCAGGGTAATTTAAGGTATATAAATCTGAATTAAATTCATAACCCCCTATAATTAATTTCAGACCCAAACACTTCATCCCCAACATACAATGACTCCCTATGGGACTGTGTACAACCAAGGGCTGATCAATGGAAACACATGCAAGTGTTAACTTCTTTACAATTTCCAAAGATATTAGTGAATGTGAGGCACCAGTGTCATATATTACTGATATGGGTTGGGTATGAATAAAAATTATACCTTCAAGTTGCCCAACATTCCCAGTGTTACTTGCTGCCAAAGCTCCTACCCTTGCTGTTCCCCTATTGGTTTCTGGGCAATCCTTCTTGAGATGACCCATCTTTCCACAATTATAGCATCCTCCTCTGGGTATCTTGGGGTCAGGGCATTGGTTACTATAATGTCTAGCTTTTCCACAATTAAAACAATGAGTGAACTTCTTGCTTTCAGGTGCTGTTGCTCCTTCCCCTTTCTTAACTCCTTTACTTGCATTTCTCTTGTCATAAGGTTGCACTTTGTTCTGACCACCTTTCTTCTTGTTGAGCTTCATATTCCTGAATTTCTCTCTTGCAGTGTCATGTTGCTCAAATGAGAGAGTTAGATCAATTACTTGATCAAAGGTTTTGTCCTTGTATGGCAACATTGCCCTTGACAAACTAGGGTTCAAGCCTTGAATGTACCTTGCATTCTTTGCTTCTGCATTCCCTATTAACACCGGTCCATACTTGGATAAAGCTTCAAACTTCTGAGTGTATTCATTCACATTCATACTTCCTTGCCTTAATCTAATAAAGTCTTCAAGTAGTGTGGCCTTGGCAGATGCTGGGACAAATCTGGCCTCAAGCATGTCCTTGAAATTATTCCAAGTAATGGTATCCTCTTGTCTTCCTGCTGTCACAACTTCCCACCAATCCAGTGCAACCCCCTTCAATTTCCTTGAAGCTATCTGTCTCTTTCTTTGGTCATTGATTTGCATATCTGTGAAGACCCTCTCCATAGTTTTTATCCAAGTTTGAACACCTATAGCTCCTTCAGTACCTTCAAAATCCTTTCCTCCCAAAGTGGTACAAGTCTTAAGCAGTTTGGAGAGTTCCTCATGAGGATTGTCTTGCCTTGGTGCCATTCCATCCCTTAAAGCTCTCACAAAATCCTCCATGCTCATCACAGGTGGCTCACGTGATGATCCTGCACCTGTGTGATGCCTTGGTCCTACCATAATGCTATAAATATGATTTTTATGTTAGTTTATTTACCCCTATCAGTTTTTGGTGTCTTTACTTGGTTCATTTTCATTTCTGTGCACACTGTGCATGTGTCACATGTACACACATATATTTCTTGACATACAGCAAAAACATTCAACACCAACAATTCAAACAATGCATTCAAACATCCATATGCATACAACAACATTTACTATGTTATTTAAAACATAGCTCTGATACCAACTGTGGTGACCCTCATCCTAAAATGCTTAGAATTTTTTTTTTGGTATACAAGAGGAACTCACCACTAACCCCAAATACTTTTATATTTAAATTTTTATATAGTTTCCAACTATTTTTTCCCAAGACCCTGGAATTACTAATATAATCATATCAGTATACAAAGATTAAACCAATTATGTATTTGATGATACACAATTGTTCCTTTATTATTATTTTATATATATATATATCAGAGTCAATTTAAATCAAAGTGAAAACAAAATATCATACAATCTATTGACAAGCCATTTATTTCCTTTCTGAATCTTGTTCTACTACCAGAGGTGTATTTTAGCAAATTACAACACTTAAACCTTTTATCTGACTATAAATATTAATCTGCCTAAATAATTCTATTAACACAAACATAGTGTTTCCTTAATCTTATCGGTGTTATCAGGTATACACATAACACTACTCATAAGTTATTTCCATTTATCATTTTAGGTTGATTAGGGGAGTACTTTTAGCATTTTAAAGTTTAATATGATGCAGACCTACAAACTTGGTGGTTTGTGAGATATGCTTGGAGTTATATAAGGGCTGCTTGGTGTTTTCTTTAATTTGTCCCGGAAGCACATTACACTTCACTGATTGAAATGAAGTGGTTCCAGGCATCCAAGGGTTTGACTCATGGCCATCTAGGCCGGCCATAGTCCCTCCTTTACCACTTGTAAACCCATATCCCTCATGTTAACAAACTTCTACAAAGTGCTACTCCTAAATTTCCAAGCCTTTTTATGTCCAGTTCAAGTTTTCTGGAAAAATCATTCTTATAGGTGTTCAATCATTTATCAAAAATTCAGTACCTTTCAAGTCTACTATTCTCAAAGATCTTTCTGAAAATTTAAATACTCAAATTTATACAAGTTTCCAGAATTCATGCACATGCCAGTATCATTTACCTGCCATACACAAATTCATTTCACTTGAATATTCTACAAAAATCTTGAGAGTTCATTTCAAAAATTAAATCCCCTTAGCAGTTCAATTCCCATAAGACAAAATATAAACAATAGAAATCAGAGGTTCAAATATATATACATATACATACATCAGTATCAACTATCTGACATGCATACATTTATTCCACTTGGATATTTCTTATTCAAATCTTGTCAAAACTATTATAATTTTATTTAAAGAAAATCATAGAATAAACTCAGGCAATAAAACCAGAGATCATTACATTCACATTTTATATTTATGTGTTATACCCATGCCCTTGTTTTCTTCAAATCAGATGATCACAACATCAATAAAAATCAAACTCCATCATATATCATTCAAAATGAATTTTACTTAAGTACAAGTTTTCATCCTCAAATACTTAGAAAGTTTCCTACAAGTACTTCAATTGCAGAAAATAGAATTTGTCTAGTAATTCCATTACAAAGCAACTGCAAATTTAAAACAAGTCTCTCTTATTTATACTAGCAGCCAATGCCTTCTTTACTCATCAAGCCAACTTCAATTTCCTGCAAGCAAATCATTTAGCTGCCCCAAATAATTTTTGAGACACCCAGATGATTGCAAGGGCAACCAAAAGGGTCAGTTTACACTGGTATGAGCATTTATCAATTTTGTATATATGTACATAATTGTAGTAATCTTGCAATGCCTTCCTAGATTAATAGGTCTTATACTTAGCATGTTTTGGTTCATTCAAAAAGACACAATACCACATTCAACAAATCAAACAATGCACAACAGTCAGTTAAGATTAAGCATGTGTACAAATTTTTAATTCATCCTCATCAAAACTTGGGTAAGTAATCTCTGTTTTATACTCCAAATTTCCACCCAGCAAATTAATCAATGAACAATGTTTAACTTGATTAAATCTAACACCAAATCTGAAAGTTTATAACCCAGATTTTTAAACCCCTACCCCCATTTATTTCATGGTCTTTAACTCCTTGTCAAATGAACACTATGTATGCATTGTGATGGAAACTCCCAGGTTGTTTAAATTATTCCAACACACAAAGGCCTCAGGGTGCTGTTGCACCATGCACATACTTGCTTCCACCTGAAGTAAGCAGATCATTGACTACCCCCAAGTGACCAGTTTAGTTTTTCTCTTTTATATCAGAGAAATATGACTACCTGCATATTTTCTGACTCAACCCCATGTTCCCCTATTAATCTTGATCCATGTTTAATGATGATAGAACAAGAATACTTAAAACATGTTAACTCTGAAAGCCAAATTACAGATCAATGCTCCAAACAAAAATGCACAAACAAACACCCATATCAAATCATTTCAGAGATTCAAATAACTCATAGTATTTTTAGGCTGCCTGCAATAGGACTTAATGCCATTGCATACAAAAGATAAATACTCACATAATGTTTCTTCTTTCACTGCCTTAATTTCTTAGAACAGCAAATCCCCCAAAGCCTCAAGCTAGTGTTTCTCCTTGCTTATTTTATTTTTGTTTTGATCCCGAGAGAGTGATGGTTTTGGCTATGTGCAGTTATTTATAAATCCATTCTAGGGTTTTAGAAAATGGGTAATTCCCCTGATACCCTTAGATGTTTATGTACACATCATATTTCTGTGTGATCATAAATTGGAAATGCACACTTTAATTAGCCATTTCGGGGATCATACATTTTTAGACACTCAATACTATTTTCATGACTCCTTTCTACTCATGCCATAAGCATGTGACCCTTAGTTTTTTTTTTTTTTTTTAAGGAAATCTGAAAATCTACTTTGTATATATTTTCTTTCTACCTATCCATTACCTCCATTCTATCAGACATACTACCATACTTTGTAATGTAAAAATCATTTACCCAAATTATTTGCTTGGAATAAATATGGTATGGAAATTTTATTTGATTCTGTATATGTATATATATATTTCTGCCTTTTTGTCAAATCAGTCAACTCCCTTTTTAAATTAAAAATCACATATATTATGCTAATTATTTTCTGGCACAATTATAAGACATATAAACCTTTATATTAAACCTCATTTTATTTTATCTTCATATAAAACAGCAAACACCCCATATATATATATTAAATGTATATATATTTACATAATTCTTTGAACATAAAACTATATTTATTTTGAGCTCCAATTTTTCTTCTAATTACCTTGATTCCTTGCATTTTATCAAACAGAAGCTCTCATTTAATTTTATTCATTGCCAAATTCTTTTCTGTTTTAATGCAATATATATATATATATACTTATATATATATCTCAGAATTTTCTAATATAAATATATGTTTTATTTTATTTTATTTTAGGGTCATTACAATAAGTGGTGTAAGTAATATCATATAGTAGAAAAATACAAGTACGCTCTCTCAACGTATCTCCTTCGACTAGGTTGTTTTAACTCAAATTGGTCTACCAGGTCCTGGGTGTTGAACCCAGCTCTGATACCAAATGTAACAGTCACCCTAAATGGTAACCTTGGCTACTTTTTTTACAGCCAGCCTCTTGACTACCTAGGTCTAATTGCCCAGTAAACACACATCGTCGGGACATGTAGGGATAAAAGATAAAGCTTCGCCACAGTTCATAATGCGAGAACCTTTATCATGATGCAACTACATACAACCGGCTTCGATACCAAATGTAACAAACTGCCATTCGTAATACCCAAAAATCAACGTCGAATGACAACGTCCAACTCTTGAATATCACAAAGAAAATTTTGTTGGGGTAAAATTAAAAACAAAAAAATATAACAAGGCATAATGATATAATATTATAATGGAATGATAACATATAATATACTGAATATACATAAATAGAATAAGATGAACAATATATAAGAGACTGCTCCAATGAAAGTAACCGATAAGTAGATATCACTAAAGAAAGTCGAAATAGAACATCTGATAGAAGTTCGATATACAAATAACATATCAATCACGTACTAGTACAATATCACGTATGTACCCAAAGTATCATCTCCACCTCCAAAGCTCAAGTTGTGCCACTCTAATAGCATATCCCAAAACACCTGGCCCCAAAACCACTCAATTGAGTACCCAAGAGTTGTCATAACATAAACAAACCAACAAAAAATGCAGGTCAAACATAAAGCCCGGTGTGAGGGGAACTATCTCAAAATGCTGTATATAAAAAATATATACATATAAAACCGAAAGCTACTAAGGCACATCTTATCCTCTCCACAAATGTGGCTAAGAAGTAATCCGAACAGCCCATAAATAAGTGAAGTAAACCCATCGCAAATGTAGGAAATCATACCATAACCCCCTCTTCCGCTGTAATCAACAAACCAACATAACTAATATAATGTGACTGATACAAAATAGTATACCATGATAAGGTAACCCAATATACACATGCAGAGACTATATAAATATCACAATACAAGCATATCCTAGATTACATTAAGTATGCCTTAGACCCCAAGCCGCATCCTCAATGATGGATCTCATGTAGATCTCATCGTACCACTCAATGAGATTTGGTGATATATGACCTACTACATACATCTATAACCTAAGTCCATATTAGAAATCAATCTATAATTCAAATTATCGTGATCCAATGGTTCCCGTTGAGGGTTCAAAATAAATAGAGTCGGTACCTAAATTTACCTTAAACCCCGAGCTGCATCCTCAATGATCGGTCTCGTGTTGATCTCATCGTACTCCCTCAATGACTTAGGTGATATATGATCTATTCGTATATGATAGTCATCATTTCCCCCTCGGCCATCATGGATCTCTTTACAAATTCACATACGTATCTATAAAAGAGAACAATGGGTGTAACCCATATAATATGTCATCGTGCCCACAAAGGGACACCGATGCCGTAAATATATATATATATATAAGATATAACATATATATATATATGATATGAGATAATATCACGTAATCAACTACGACTATCACAAATGAAGACCGATATCTCATCATTGTCTATATATACGGAAGGCCTCTACTGTAAGACAAATATTATGTGTGGTCGTTAATACAAGGCCAATACGATGTATGATCACCAATATAAGACCAATATAGGGTACAATTACAAACATAAGATCGATACCATTCATTAAACATATATACTCAAGGTCGAAACCAAGAGGTACAAACTAACTCCGCTCAATCGTACACGCTCACAAAATGTGACCGTACAACCAACTGCACCGATATTGTATCTGATCATTATTGATCGTACATTTATCACTATATTGCATTTGAATCCCGAGCTTCGCCTTGCATTCCACTTTCCTAAGTAGACTAAAGTCTCCATGAAGTCATGCCAAAGCTTCACAGAAACCTGCATCTGAAACCGAGAAGAAACCCCGTCGATCTACACACTGCCTGGGCGCCTAGGCTTACACCACCATCAGTTTACTAGGACTGATGGACCGGTGGCAAACTGCACCAGACAATAAGCTTGGGCAGTGAGCATTCAAGCTCCATTATCCACAGTTTCATGCACCATTTCCTCCGCAGCTTTGCCTGATGCATTGCCTAACTCCTTTAGCCTGCTTCCACCACATTGGACCTCTTCCAAATTCTATTGGTTGATATTTTGGAAGTGGTTTCTTATGTATTCAAAATTCAATATCAATATGAAAACCACTCCTTTACGCGTAGAGTTCCACAGGACGATTTCTAGAAACCTTGTCTCCTTTAACACGCCAAAATGAACTCAATCGACCTTCTCACGTCTCGTGTTGCTCACATGTGTGTTGATGCACCTATTTGTGACACACATATGCACGCACGTACATGTAAACACAATTTCACTACACAAATCATGTTTCGAGCTTCATTGGAGTGATTACTCGATCCTTTATTTTCTCACGTGGCTTAGCACACCCAATAGTCGTTATGGCTACATGAGATCGCTCGTAACATGCGCATATACACGTATGGATATTTCCATATGCATATACAATTATTCACTTAAATAAACAATCTTTATCAACAATTCAAACCATTTAACCATTCTAATTACAATACATGAATTGTATTGATTATTATATAACTTCAAATACACGTATATGTATACTTACCCATATTCATATACATATACGTATATTTAAATAAGTATTTCAATTATTACTTAAATTAAAACTTACTTTTATTTACTAAATATTTTCAATAAAAGTCCTATATCCTTTTCTACTATTTTTATAAAATCATTCTATTATTTTATAAAATACAATACTAGCTTATAAATCATTTTTAAGCTTTTATAACGCTTAATTTCTTCATTAAATTTAAGCATTCATTTGATATTTATTTTATAAAACTTTAAAGCCATTTTATAAAATATCTCCTTCTTACTATTTTATAAAATTTCATAACTTTATAAAAGACCTCCTTTATATTATTTATAAAATCTCCTACTTTTATAAAATATCATTTTATATTATTTTATAAAATCTCATTCCATTTTATAAAATATATCATTTATACTATTTTGTAAAATCTCATTCTATTTTATCAAATATACCTTTATTATTATTTTATAAAATCCCATTCTGTTTTATAAAATATATCATCATTACTATTTTATAAAATCTCATTTTGTTATATAAAATATATCTTTCACTTATAAATTATTTCTTTACTTAAATGATACTTATAAGTACTAATTAAGCTTTGTTAAGCCTCTAATCACTTTAATAATAAGTGTAGAGCTCATAACTTGCTTAGTAAGCTTATAACTTCATTTTATAAAATATTCCATTATTTTATAAAATCATTTCTTCTCTTAAGTAATTTTTATAAATATTAAATAAGCTTCATTAGAATCACTTTAATAATAGGTGTAGTGCTCCTAAATCACTTAATTAGCTACGAACTTTTCTAAAATCAATTCAAGTGGTTTAATTAGTGCTTTCTAAAGGCATGTACATCATTATATTACTTATTTAATCACAAATCAAAACATAACATCACACATAATCATCCAATTAAACCCCAAACCCACCTCTAAGCTTACTAACTTTTCAAAACATGATGATTAAGGGTTCAAACAAATAACTAGCTAACGTAATCATGATTACATCATGAACATAAGCCTAAATCAATCCAAATATTCTCTAAATCACATCACATAGCTTCATAATCATTACTAAACAAATACATGTAGTATAACATGTAAATAAGTTAGGAAAATCATTCCACTCACCTTTTTTTCCCTAAATCAAGCTCTAAATCACTTAAACCCATCCTTTTGCTCTCTTGAAATCTTGGTTGAAGCTCCAAACTCCGATTCAAGCTTATTTCTCGATGGGTTATGTGAGCAGTAAGTAAAGAGAAATTATGGTGATTTTATTGGTATTTATAGGAATTTACTTAAGCTTGATTTAGTGGATTATGACTTAAGGGATTAAGGAATAATTAGAGAAGGATTAGGAGAGAAGGAGGAAAAGTAATGTGAAATGAGAATGAAAGCAAAGTTATGTAGGGATTAGCCAACTTATAGGCAAGCTAGTGGGCCTTAGCCCAAATTCATTTCTTTATCAAGAAATCACTATTCATTCTAAAAACTTATCAACTCCAATTAAGCCAGCTTATACTTATTTTTCTTGTGATAGAATCGTGAACTCAACGATGGGCATCTCGAGTCCCAATTCATATGTGACAATCCACCTTTCTGACCCCTAGAAACGACACTTAATACATCCTTGGTATTTGCATGCCATTGCACAAACATCCGAAAGATAAGTTTTCTTAGGGTAAAATAAATAACAGATGGAACAAAATAGAAAAAAAATCTCACAATGGAATGGTTACATATAATACAAAATGATATAGTACAAAAGGTTACTCCTTACATGGAGTTATTAGAGTTATACAAAAGTACCACACCTAATAGATTTGCAGTTATACATTCCGACTTTACATTTTCAAGATACCAAAAATACCAACTTAATCATACAATGGAAATAAATAACTAGATAACTAAGGAGCCGCCTGCTCGATCACCATCTTTAAAGAGCTCCAAAGAAAAAATTGCTAGTCTCGAACTACTTAAATGTAATTGAGCACTCGAGAGTTTAGGGAAAATAAACAACTCGGGTCAGACAATATGTCTGGTGTGAGTAAAACTAAAAAACAAAAGGGAATTTATTTAATAATAATATGTGGGACCACGCAGCTAAAGCAGAACGGGTTTTCTTCCACAGAAACAACAACCAAACATAAGAATGGAAAATAATAATAGGAAACAAATCTAAACATAGATGATGGGAAAAAATAGTATAAAGATCCAGATTTGAAAGAATGGAAATATGAATAAAATCCAAACTGGACAGAATGGATAAAACAAGATAACAATCCAAAAGAATGGGCAAAACCTATAATTAAACATCGTGAAGAGTGGTTGACCCTTCTCATTGCAATTACAGAAAAACAAATCAAAGGTTTGAAACAAATAAGAAAAAGAAATTTTTCCAACAAATGACTAGGAAGGTGCACCCCCTTAAAGTATACCTCTAGTAATATACTTCTGAGAAGCTCATTTAACACTTCTCAGACAATACCAAGCCAGACCCCGCAATTCCTTATCGAGTATCTGAATATTTCCACATCTAAGTGCACAATTGAATCCAAAGTAGATGAGACATGAAAATACCCTTTTGATGGGAGCAACCCACATAGCTTGGCTTCCTCTTGCGCTTTTGGTTTAGTCATTTCTAACAAAGGATAACAAAGCTCAAAGGAGCAATAAATCATCTTAGAATGATGATAATAAAGAAGTTGAGGTGACCAATAGCTAGGAAACCAATTATCGAGGATACAAAACGATCGTATATGGAAATTAAGTCTTGTATACTTATCACCACTCATCAAATTCAAACTTGTACAATTTCTTGGTTAACAATAATATTAAACAAGTTAAGGTAGTGTTACCTCAAAGTCATGTCTCATGACTATTCTTAACTTTCGAAATAGAAGCAAGTTTACTTCTTCAATGTTTAGTGCTAAGTATATAAATAAACCATTTCCATATAAGTGATATCGCTTTATGGGAATTAATTCATTTCCATAAACGAATCAAACTTTTACTTTTAAAACCGAACTCGTGCTTGCACTTCACAATAGAAGTATTAACTTTAAAACACTTTGGTAAAGGAGTTCACTAACTTTAAACATCATTATAAAAAGGATTTAATAACTTAAACACACCCTTATTATATTGGTTAATTAACTTTAAAAGTTCATTAATTCAGTTGATGAATTTACTTCAATAGCCTTTGATCCAAAAGAAGTTAATCACTTTTAAACACCATTAATTTAATTAAAATTTAATTATAATTAATTAAATTAAATAAATAAATAATTTATTATCATTAATTAAAATGAATAACAAAGTCAAACCATCCTTGTTACTTTGATAAATTCACTTTGAAACTTCATTGATTAAGTTGATAAATTAGCTTAAATGCCTTTAATTAAAAAGGGTAAATCACCTTTAAAACATCATTAATTCAATTAATTAGTAATATTTAAATATAATTAATTAAATTCATTAATAAATAATTAAATATAATTATTTAAAGTGATTAACAATTTTAAACCATTAATAAAGAAAAGATTACTTAAAGTTAAAACAAATAGATTTACTTTTTTAAAAAACATTAATTAAAAAGATTAATTAAATTTAATCCATCATTATCAAAGGATTAATTATCCTTAAACATTATTAAATAAAATTAGTAATTAATTTCAAAACATAATTGACCAAGTAATTAGTTAATATTAAAACACATCGTTAATAAGTTAATTAGTTAACCTTAATCCTTATTCATTAAATAATTAATTAAATTAGTTAATCATTATTAAAATAATTAATTAAATTTGAAATCTTTATTATTTCAAAAACTTACTTAACTTGTAAAACTAATCCAAGCACGAAAATAAAACCAAACGGTTTCGATAAGAAGTAATTTTCCAAAATTGCCGATATAGCGACCATCGTTATACGGGCAGTTCGGTAAACAAGTTTATGTCATTAGCAATTCAACTAAACATCACATAGCAAGGATATGAGCATATATACATGGTTATTTACAATAATACAAAATATATCCAACATTTGCTAACAATATAATTAACTTTAGCCACTAAATTTTTATATCGCTTACTACATGCAAACTAACTTCCAAATGCGGCAACTTTTTGCAATATGAACCAAACCAACTACCAAACCGTCACTACACATATACAACAAGCATTTATAGGTCAATAATATGAGCATTAAAATAGTTTAAAAACTTTGGTTATAAGGGTAGAGTTTTGCTCACCGAAACACTTACTAACTTCTCGAACAACACTAGAACTAGGCTTTGCTATGCAAATGACTTGACTTAGCGGGCCTTGGAGGTGCTTTAGGGCTCGACCTAGAGGCTATAGGGCACGACCATGATGAAAAATTGGGAGTTATGGGTGTTATTTGAATGTAAAGTGGAATGTTTTTAACTTGGTTTTAGGAACATAGAAACCAGTTTTAAGGTGGATGGACTAACTTTTTGACTTAGGGATGAAGGGCTTAGGGGTTAGCTAGACCTAAGCTCTAATAACATTTGTGACGACTCATCTTTCTGAACCTTGAGAATGATACTTAATACATCCTTGATATTCGTGTGTCGTTGCCTAAGCGTCCGAAAGATAAGTTGTCTTGGGGTAAAATAAATAACAGAAAGAACATAGTAGAATTTTTTTACAACGGAATGGCTACATATAATACAAAATGATATAATACAAATTAGTTAACTCTAATCCTTGTTAATTAAATAATAAATTAAATTATTTAATCATTATTAAAATAATTAATTAAATTTGAAATCATTATTATTCAAAAACTTACTTAACTTGTAAAACTAATCCAAGCATGAAAATGAAACCAGATGGTTTCGATAAGAAGTGATTTTTCGAAGTGCCAATATAATGACTATTGCTATAAGGGCAGTTCAGTAAACAAGTTTATGTCATTAACAATTCAACCAAACATCACATAGCAAGGATATGGGCATATATACATGGTTATTTACAATAATACAACATATATCCAACATTTGCTAACAATATAATTAACTTTAGCCACTAACTTTTCATATTGCTTACTACATGCAAACAACTTCCAAATGCGGCAACTTTTTGCAACATGAACCAAACCAACTACCAAACCATCACTACACATATACAACAAGCATTTATAAGTCAATAATACAAGCACTAAAATAGTTTAAAAACTTTGGTTATAAGGGTAGAGTTTTACTCACCGAAACACTTACTAACTTTACCGAATTTGCACTAACTTCTCGAACAACACTAGAACTAGGCTTTGCTATGCAAATGACTTGACTTAGTGGGCCATGGAGTGCTTTAGGGCTCGGCCTAGAGGCTATAGGGCATTTCCATGGTGAAAAAAGGGGAGTTCTGGGTTTTGTTTTGAATGTAAAGTGAAGTGGAATGGTCTTAACTTGGTTTTAGGAATAAAGAAACTAGTTTTAAGGTGGATGGACTAACTTTTTGACTTAGGAATTTTACTAAGAAGCCATGAATGTTCATATATAAAGAGATGAAGGATTTTAGAAAATGAGAATGGTATCTTAAAGTATTAAAATGTGGAGAGTGGATGGGTATAT
This sequence comes from Allium fistulosum, assembly GCA_030737815.1. Taxonomy (NCBI): domain Eukaryota; kingdom Viridiplantae; phylum Streptophyta; class Magnoliopsida; order Asparagales; family Amaryllidaceae; genus Allium; species Allium fistulosum. Next base: position 83,383,707 of record CM060903.1, read on the forward strand.
ATAGGCATGAAACACATAAAATGACTAAACTAGCCTTGTCACTTCTCCACCACTCACAAGATGCCACATGTCCTCCTCCCCCTCTCTTCTACATGTTATCTAGGGCCCACACCCATGCTTGAATATGCCATACTCCATAATGTTCACTAAGGTATGGTTTTGAGGTACGGTGATATATGAAAGCTTATTTTATATTTTAGTATTTCCTTTTTTTTAAACATAATGCGTCACATCATGTTTATAATTAAAGTAAGCATGGTTTATTGCTACTAATACGTTAAGTTTACCATATGACATGTGTATGTGTGTGCATGTTGATACAAATGTGCACGACATTTCCAATGACTTTCCGATACCAAAAAGTCAAAATTTCGGAAAATGTTTTTCAATCACATTTTCTATTTTTATTTGAACTAACTATTTTAGTAAACATACTTTGAAAATAATTTTAACATCATTAATTATTATTTAAAAGATGTTTATTTGGTTATTAAAATCCACTATTTAAATATTAAAAATGATTTAAATATTCAAATACTATGTGATTAATTTATGGGTCGTTACATCATACGTCATTGAAAAATCGAGTATAATAGACGTTCCATTAATTAATGATTAAATACCTAAATTAATCATTTGAATATTCAGTCGTTAAATTTGCTGGTTGTTACATTGAGTCTATGAGATATTTGTTTCTTCGAATCAAGTAAAGAAGATACAGAAATTCCAAAAAAAGTTCTAGCACCAGACATAGGAATAACATTCGAACCAATTTAATCGTCGTGTCTTCTTACTAAATTTGCACTTTCTGCTTTATTTATTAGATACACACGCATATAATTGTCCATAGTACTACTTGCTAGCAAAATTAATTATAAAGTAGAGATCTTTGACCACGGTCGATCCATATTCTTTAATTATCTTATGTCCACTTCATTGTTACATTATCTTCATAAAATATTATTGGTATTATTTTTAGAGTTTGGAACCTTGTTTTTTAGAACCTAATTCCAACAGTACATTATGTGACGACTAGGCTTAATATAAGGTAAATTATAAATACTCCATTTAAAAGTGCCCCTTTTTCGATAGAAAGGATGTATGATTCGAAGATCATACAATCATACTATATGTATGTACACACACACCCATTTAAGAAAACGTATGGAGATTTCATACTCATTAGCCTGTAACACAGAGTAAATGCCAACATGCCTAGCAATATAGAAAAATACAATACTAGTAGTAAGCATATCGTACTGAATGACACAAACAAGGTGTAGCAACAGAACAAAAATGCATTAAAATAACAACAACGAAAAATCCTCCCCGAATATGGAAAACTAAATCCCGGCGCAGTGTTTGTACCAACCAATAATCTCTGGGCAGGAACCAAGGGAATGAGGCAAGAAGTTAAAATTTCTGTCCTAATCTTTAGCTGCCAATATTTCCTTATTGTTAGCTCTGCACTTCTCGTCATTGCATAGGACCTGCTCATTATCCATAAGTCTATAATATAATTCTCGCTCATCTTTTTCATCGTTTGTTTTGAAAATGTCTTCCACGAAGTATGGTAGTAAAGACTACTTTTCAATTGTGTATACGTCCCAACTTTCTGAGACCATACAAGCGGAATTCCTTTGGAGAGCTAATCAGCTAGCTCTATAGCTAACCGCTCAGCACTAGGAGGGTCAAAGTGAATTGTTGAATATGCAAGTATATGATTTTTGTTTGATGATAATAAATATATATATATATATATATATTCATTTAAATGTATTTGTTAATGTACTATTTTATTATTCACATAATTAAATAAATATTTGCTGAATAAAATAAATAACACAGAATTTAAATTCAAACAAATATTTTATTCAAACAAATATTTTATTACAATTTTGAATAGTACAAATTTGAGCTCTCACTATATATACACAATTTCAATTACAATACAATTTCGATTACATCACAAATTTTCAATTTACATTTGCACCTCACTACATATCACTCATTCACTCGTATTTATCTTGAACTATATTTCAGATTGAATCCAGCATCTGAGTTATCTGCAAAATAAACACTGACGAAGTAAAATTGAAAATAAATATTTGTGCAGTGTAAAATAAAATGTGTATTTTGAAAATGTTATTTGCCACAGTTATTTAGGTTGTTCGTCATCATATTCGTTTTTGAATTCATCAAACACGAACAACTTGTGACATGCACAGTGTATCACTATACATGCCACAAGGTCGTGCACACCGATATACACTTGACAAAACTGTAGGGACAGGTGAGCAAAAGGTCAAACCCAACCAAAAGCCAGGTTCAACTCAATATGCAGCCACCAGACTACATGAAGTATAACCGACTCAAGACTGCAAATACCAACACAATGCACAGTGCAGACTTACGAACACAATGGGGCATAAATTCACGAACAACAAATGGAAGCAGTTCAATATGCATGTGAAGCCACAATAAAACTACACTAGACCAGAACATGCATAAGAGTGAAAACTGTAGTGTAACTCGAAGACCAATTCGAGCTAGTATATCAGGTACATACACATAAAGACACAAATGTACAAAGCCAAGTGCAAGCTCAACTGAATCAAGTGCAGACTCTACATATACAAAACTGATTCAAACATAGACTTGATCAAGTAAAACATGTAACCAGGCATCATCAACGTCAATGGACCAAAGTAGAGAGCAGTATAACATGAATATATACATGCGTGAACATATATATGCAGTGAAACCAGAGGCAACAACAAATAAATGGTCAAACTACAGATTAATGCATATTGAAGCATACAACAGTTCAAATGTCGCAAGGGATTTCAAAATAAAAAAGTCAAGTTTAAATACCAGAGAATCAAAGCCAGACTAATATACATATATATGAACGTGAATGCAATGACCAGTAGCCTCAACAGTAAAGTTCATATGAAGCCATGAGAAAATGAACGAAGTCGAAGGCAACACAAAAAAAATTGTAACAAGTGTCATGATGTACAAGTGAATGTAACAGTAGTTTCAAATCAAGACAGAGCCGCGGTGGCCAAGGAAACGAACCAAATTAGAAATCAAAGCCATGATAACCAAGCAATCAGAAAATATACGAATTGAACTAGTCAGGATTAATCACAAGCAACCAAGTATAATCGTATGGCCGACTTAAATTAACAGACGAAGTCAAATGAATATATTAGAACGAAAATAAAGGGAACCGATCTCTATTTAACCCAATCATCATCGGCATTTTCCAATCGATCGAGTTCAAGCAAATTAACTAGAAAAGCAAAAAGGAAATTACATACCAATTCATATTGAACTCGACAAATTGAAGCAGCCGTGTGCGAATCGAAAGAACAATCGATTAACGAAGCAATCAACACTAAACATTCATTCAATTAATCAACTAGTATCAGTGACTTCAATTTCCCACGAAACCCTAACTTTTCAGAACAAAAAGGAACAAAGAGGAACGAAGAGGCAGCCATGAAAATACGGCCGATAGTATAAAAGAAAAAGGGGGATAATTTCTTATCACTTAACTTATTGGGCCGCCATTTTTATTCTCTATTTGGGATTAGTATATTATAGGGTTTTGTGTTTTAAAATTGTTTTTTAATTTGTAATTTTCTTTTAATCGTTTGTAATTTTCTAGTCGTGTGACTGGGGACGAACTACGGTGGTGTAGTTCGAGAATTCGCAACTCAATGGCTGAGTTGTGGCAGGGTTTTGAGCGTAGAGTTAGGTTAGTCGATAGCGAATGTCGCGAGTTTACGTGTGTAAGCATTTGACTACTTAATTTCTAGTAGAAACCTTAGAGGCAACACGTAGGTAGGGTTTTGCCGAAGTTGGGTAAATCTATGTTGTTCTATTTATGCTTTTATTATTCTGCTATTATTTGTGCTGCTATTACTCTGCTATATCTGTGTTGCGATTATTTTATATTCTTCCGCATTAAATTTTTGTAGTTATTAGTATCACCCTATCCACCCCCTCTAGAGTGAAATCGATCCTACAAGTGGTATCAGAGCTAGGAACATAAGTCAATTTTTATTTTAAAAAATTTGATTTTTCAAAAACCAATTTTTTTTAAAAAAAAATTGAATTTTTTAAAATGGCTTCTTTTAATAATGCTTTTGCTGAGCGTCAGTCCATAGTTAGACCACCAATGTTCAATAGTGAATATGCTTACTGGAAAAATAGAATGAAATTTTTTTTGAAAACCATTAATGCTTGGAATATTGTTAAGACGGGTTATAGGACACCAACTATAGTGGTAAATAATCAGGAAATAGATAAACCGATGGATCAATGAACATATCTTGAAAATAGACTACAGAATGCTAGTGCTAAAGTTATGAATTCTATTATTTGTTCATTGGATCAAATCGAATTTAATCGTGTCTCACATTGTCTAACTACACAAGAAATAAGGCACACACTCGAAGTGACTCACGAAGGAACGTCTCAAGTCAAAGAATCTCGCCTTGCCATGCTTAGTAGCGAATACGAGAATTTCACAATGGCCAAGGATAAAAATGTCAAAGAGATGTATGGATGACTTTCCAATATTGTATACAAATCAAAAGCACTCGGAAAATCATATACAGAATTGGAAATTGTCTGAAAAATCCTTAGAGTCCTTCCACGAAATTTTGAAGCAAAAGTTACTGCCATTCAAGAATCAAATGATTTGAAACAAATCAAAGTAGAAGAACTCATCGGAAATCTCACCACTTACGAGCTAGAAATCAAATTCAAAGAAGAACGCGAAGGAGGTGATACGCGAAAGAAATCGATAGCTCTCAAAGGAACAATGGAAAGTGATGATGATGATGGAGCAGCCGAGCTGACACTATTAATAAAGAAATTCAAAAGGTGGAACCACAAGTACGGAAATCCAGCTCTAAATCAACAATTAAAAAGCAGAATAGCCAAAGTACTAGACAACTCAGAAGAGCAGGAAATCATATGTCACAAGTGCAACAAACCCGGTCATATCAAGCCCAATTGTCCTCAGAATCGACTCAGCCATGGAAAGAAACCGAAAAGGAGAAGTTTTGCAGCCACTTGGGATGGAACTGATGAAAATGATAAAAGCACTGACAGTAAGAGCAAAAAAGCAGATCTGTGCCTTCGAGGTGATATAACTGATAGTGATGATGACAAGCCAAGTGAGGTATCAAAACTTACTCATTCAGAATTACTAATATATTTTCACGAAGTAAATGGTCGTTTCGAACGACTTAGGGAGAAATACACTAAAATTGAATCACAAAGAGATACTTTGATAGAATTAAATAAACAACTTGACCAATTGGACAAAAACTATCAAAGCAAGAGCCCTAAGTGTGATAAGTGTCCATCACTTGGAGAAGAAATTAAAAAATCAGAAATTAAAATAAAATCACTTGAAAATGAAATTCTGATTTTGAAAGAAAGTGAAAACACGAGGAGAGAAAATTCTATTAAAAAGTGCACTCAATTATTGAAGGAAAATGAATCGCTCAAAACACAAGTCCAACAACTGTCTACGATTTTGGGAAAATTTTCAAAAGGTGAAAGATCGTTAAATATGCTATTAGGGAAACAAACTGTTAATACAGATAGACAAGGACTTGGATATAATCGAACTGAACTTGTTAGAAGCAAAATTAATCAAGTCAAATCCGAGTGCACAATTTGTAGAAAAATTGGACACAATCAAAACAATTGTTGGTATAGACCCAAACACGTGAAAACAATTCCAAATTGGGTTCCGAAAGGCACGAATACAAAATTCCTCAAAGTCAAACAAATTTGGGTGCCAAAAGGAACATATATAAATAATTTTGGGTCTACACAAATATATTTTTCAAAATCTTTTACCACTAACAACCATGGACCTACATAAACAAATAGGTCACAAAAATCTTCTCTCATGTAGGTATGGTGGCAGGCTAAGGAACAACAACAGTACTATCTGGATTATGGCTGTTCCAAGCACACAACAGGCGACAAATCAAAGTTCCTTAGCCTAGTATAAAGGTGGCAGAATCACAATGGGCAATAACGAAAAATTATCGACAAAGGTAAAATAGGTAATGGTACATTTATCTTAAACGATTTATTAAATGTGATAATCTGCACCATAATCTGATCAGCCAGTTATGTGATAATGAATGTTGATTTTGATTCTGAATTATGAAAATTATTGGCCAAATTATTGTTTTATGCCGAGAATACTTTAAGGACCTCTAGAGTCTTTGAACTAGTTCATATAGATTTTGTTTGGATTAATGATGTTGTTTTACTGGTTGATGATAACTCTAGATACACATGGATATGTTTGTTTATATTACTGACTCTAGACTTGACAGTATGTTCACTGTTTGTTCATTTGCACCGTTTCATTTTAAATTCAAAAGAATTTCATTTAAAAGCTGTTAAAAATGATTTTAAGATATTTTGTTGCACACTTCACGGTCTGGTCTATGACACCAAACTAATGATAATCTTGAGTCAAAGGGAAATTTGGATGCAGATAACACTTGTAATCTAGTTGATAGAAAAATTACTAGTGGAACGTGATTTATGTTGAGATATTCAGTAGCTACATCATTTTCAAAGAAAATATCTGCATATTTTTCATTTCAACTAATTTTCAATTAGCAGACATTTTTCTTATAAAACCCCTTCCAGAAAATAGTTTTTGTTGACCTTGTTTTCAGGTTAGTCATTTTCAAAAATTTGATTTTATAGTTATTTTTGGATTTGATCTTAAATGACCACATTAACTAATATGACTCCCTACTGATTATCAAAAAGATAAACAGTGATTGAAAAAGTGATGAGTGTTGATATTAATCGTATATTATAACTTGAGATAGTATATTTAGTAAATTTCTTTAGAAATTTAAACAAGATTTATAGTAACTTTTGATGGGTAAAAATTCCATGACCATCTCTATTTCTATCATATTTCTATCAACCATCACTCATCAAAATCCAATATAGTATGTCAATATGTGGTATTTTAAACGGGAAATTATTTGTTTTTCATTTTATTATATTTTTAGTAATAAAAACATCCAAAGTATTCACTCTCATTTAAAAGTCCTCACGGTTATGCATGGGTGAATTACTTGGAATTTTTTATTATGTGCTTTCATGCTCATTTAAAAGTCCTCACGGTTATGTATGTATGGAACACATATCAAGATTGATTATTAAATAGACAAATTGATTCTAATCCCATTTAAAAGTCCTCACGGTTATGCGTGGTTAGAAGATACTTGAATTCATTTTTTTTTATAAAAAATTGGGAATACTACTAATCTCGTTTAAAAGTCCTAACGGTTATGCATGGTTAGTAGATTTTCAAATTCCTGATATAAATATACCACAAATAGACACAGCTATATGGTTTTACATCATCCCCATCATTCTAAAGTGGAATATGCGACTAACATAGTATTTATGATTTTTATTTGATTTTTTATTGAAATTTAATATTTATACTCGATTGGGTATTAATATTGTATTAATATCTATCACTTTATCTCTATTTTTCTAACACTAGTACTCTTTTGCTGATAACAAAAGGGGGAGAGAAAAGTTAAGATTTTGGCAAATAAAGGTCAAATATTTTATTTTATATTTTCTACTTGCATCTAGGTTCATTTGCATATTTTTATTTATTTTCATGCATATATGAAGGGGGAGCTTTGTTGTAGAGAGGGAGCATTCAAATAGGGGGAGCAAATAGAATGATCAAATACATTTAACAAATTCAAAATCTTAAATATATGTTTGTTATCATCAAAAGGGGGAGATTGTTGAATATGCAAGTATATGATTTTTGTTTGATGATAATAAACATATATATATATATATATTCATTTAAATGTATTTGTTAATGTACTATTTCATTATTCACATAATTAAATAAATATTTGCTGAATAAAATAAATAACACAGAATTTAAATTCAAACAAATATTTTATTCAAACAAATATTTTATTACAATTTTGAATAGTACAAATTTGAGCTCTCACTATATATACACAATTTCAATTACAATACAATTTTGATTACATCACAAATTTTCAATTTACATTTGCACCTCACTACATATCACTCATTCACTCGTATTTAACTTCAACTCTATTCCAGATTAAATCCAGCATTTGAGTTATCTGCAAAATAAACACTGACGAAGTAAAATTGAAAATAAATATTTGTGCAGTGTAAAATAAAATTTGAAAATGTTATTTGCCTCAGTTATTTGGGTTGTTTGTCATCATATTCGTTTTTGAATTCATCAAACACGAACAACTTGTGACATGCACAGTGTATCACTGTACATGCCACAAGGCCGTGCACACCGATATACACTTGACAAAACTGTAGGGACAGGTGAGCACAAGGTCAAACCCAACCAAAAGCCAGGTTCAACTCAAGTGCAATAAAAATAAAGTCACGACATGAGCACAAGGTCAAACCCAAGCCGAGGCTGGATTCAACTCAGGTGCAATTCCAAACATCAAGATGAAGTTCAAGTGAAACAAAATGAAAAGTGACATGGAAAAGTAAAGCTCTGAAACGATTGAAATGGCAACATCAGTTCAAACACCAAGTTAATAGGCAACTATGTACAAAGCAACTAAAATCAAGTGCACATATGAAGTGGTGCACCAAACAGTTCGACTACTCAGGCTAGTGGCATGGTACAAAGACCAGAGTGCGGAGAAGTTCAAAAATCAGGTTGAACACAGTTGTTCCTAGACAACTAATTACAGAACAGACTGCAATATCAAAGTGCAACTGGAAACCCAAAACTACAACCATACAAAATTACTATAACATGAATGTCCAAGCTAGGTAGACAAGTGAAAAATGCATAACACATATATACATGTGTGAAACAACATGTATACATATATGCAGTTACGAATAAGACCACAATACTAGTTGTAGTAACAAAGTCAATATTCGAAAGTTAATGAACACAGCAGTTCAAACTAGACCATGCTAACAAGTGCATATATAAAAAGCTTCAGATGCAAACAAGTATACTTATTGTAAAGATATCAAGTGAAGACTCCAAGAGAAACACAATGAAGCATGGTCAGATCTCAAAAAGACACAGTACAACATGCATACATATATACATATGCAAATACACACAAATATATATATATATACACACACATACATACATACAGTCAATATGCAGCCACCATACTACATGAAGTCTAACTGACTCAAGACTGCAAATACCAACACAATGCACAGTGCAGACTTACGAACACAATGAGGCATAAATTCACGAACAAAAAATGGAAGCAGTTCAATATGCAAGTGAAGCCACAATCAAACTGCACTAGACCAGAACATGCACAAGAGTGAAAACTGTAGTGTAACTCGAAGACTAATTCGAGCTAGTATATCAGGTACATACACATAAAGACACAAATGTACAAAGCCAAGTGCAAGCTCAACTGAATCAAGTGCAGACTCTACATATACAAAACTGATTCAAACAGAGAAAAGATCAAATACAACATTTAACCAGACATCATCATCATCATCAATGGACCAAAGTAGAGAGCAGTATAATATGAATATATACATGCGTGAACATATATGTGCAGTGAAACCAGAGGCAACAACAAATAAATGGTCAAACTACAAAACAATGCATATTGAAACATACAGCAGTTCAAATGTGGCAGGGGATTTCAAAATAACAAAGTCAAGTTTAAATACCAGAGAATCAAAGCCAGACTAGTATACATATATATGAACATGAATGCAATGACCAATAGCCTCAACAGTAAAATTCACATAAAGCCATGAGAAACTGAACGAAGTCGAAGTCAACACAAAAAAAATTGTAACAAGTGTCATGATGTACAAGTGAATGTAACAGTAGTGTAACAGTAGTTTCAAATCAAGTCAAAGCTGCGGTGGCCAAGGAATCGAACCAAATCATAAATCAAAGTCATGATAACCAAGCAATCAGAAAATAGACGAATTGAACTAGTCAGGATTAATCATAAGCAACCAAGTATAATCGTATGGCCGACTTAAATTAACAGACGAAGTCAAATGAATATATTCGAACGAAAATAAAGGGAACTGATCCCTATTTAACCCAATCATCATCGGCATTTTCCAATCGATCGAGTTCAAGCAAATTAACCAAAAAAGCAAAAAGGAAATTACATACCAATTCATATCGAACTCGACAAATTGAAGCAGCCATGTGCGAATCAAAGGAACTATCGATTGACGAAGCAATCAACACTAAACATTCATTCAATTGATCAACTAGTATCGGCGACTTCAATTTCCCATGAAACCCTAACTTTTTAGAACAAAAAGGAACAAAGAGGAACGAAGAGGCAGCCATGAAAATACGACCGATAGTATAAAAGAAAAAGGGGGATAATTTCTTATCACTTAACTTATTGGGCCGCCATTTTTATTCTCTATTTTGGCTTAGTATATTATAGGGTTTTGTGTTTTAAAATTATTTTTTAATTTGTAATTTTTCTTTTAATCGTTTGTCATTTTCTAGTCGTGTGACTAGGGGACGAACTACGGTGGTGTAGTTCGAGAATTCGCAACTCAGTGGCTGAGTTATGGCAAGGTTTTGAGCGTAGAGTTAGGTTAGTTGATAGCGGGTGTCGCTAGTTTACGTGTGTAAGCGTCCGACTACTTAATTTCTAGTAGAAACCTTGAGGGCAACACGTAGGCAGTGTTTTGCCGAAGCTGGGTAAATCTGTGTTGTTCTATTTCTACTTTTATTATTCTGTTATTATCTGTGCTGCTATTACTCTGCTATATCTGTGTTTCGATTATTTTATATTCTTTCACATTAAATTTTTGTAATTATTAGTATCACCCTATTCTCCCCCCTCTAAGGTGAAATCGACCCTACATGAATGACATTGACAAGACACTTGTTGATAGAATTAATAGGAGAGTCAATGGCAGGAGGCATATAGAGGGACCTCGGGGCACCAGTAGGAGATACCGGAGTAGAAGGGTGGGGAGAAGCCACCAAAATAGGGGTTGATGGTGTGACAGTCGGGGTTTTGAGGGCAGCAGTTGGGATAGTGTAGGTGGAGGAGGCACGTGAAGAAGTCTGGGATGAGGTCTTGATTGGCCGTTGCGTGGAAGGGTTGGACGGAGGCGCGAGAGTAGGAGAGGTCTTAACCCCCCTCTCCCCTAAACGATGGACAAGAGGCTTAGGGAGAGGAATTTTCTAGGGTAGGCTAGGGGAAAAGGTACTTGAGTAAGGGCATGTCGAACTAGTATGACTAAAGGAGTTGCTGTAACAACCCGAGATTTCATATCGATTGATCATCGTCATTAGACGATTGAATTGGTAGCTAATTACTGTTGGTATTTTAAATCGATTGAATTCATTTAAAAGAAAAGATAAAAATGTAATTAATTATGATTGGGCTTTAAAAATTAATTTTGGCCCATATTTTTATTCGATACCGTTCCCTTCTTATTGCAGTGCGACCGTCCCCTTTTCCCCATTATTCATTTCTAAACCCTAGAATAAATCGAACGAACGAGAAAAGAAAAATGGTGGCGATTATTTGTCTTCGATCGGGAAAATTTAGGGCTTCGATGAAGCTGCCGACTATTATCACAATCGAATGATTTTGTGCTTTCGCTCTGTCGATCGATGCTTCGTGTAACTTTGCTTTGGCTTGGCTTCGACTTTGGCTCGTTCTATTCGTCGATGACGACTCGGCTGCTCGAATTCGTGGCCTTCGAAAATGGTGAGTGACACTCACATCACTCACATCTAATTCTCCCTTATTAGTGGGTTTATGTTGTTCGACTTTGTTTTGATGTTGGTGATTTTGATCTGTCTTGGTTCGATTTTTGTTTACCACGACACCGATTTTGTTTGAGTTCTGCAAACTTGATTTTTGGTTTCGCACTTGCTTTGTATTATTTCGTGATTGTTAAGGCTTGAATTGACTTGATTTTGAACTGCGAAATTATTTGTTGACCATGTTATTGATTCTATCACAGTCTGGTTCATCTAGTATCATCACTTTATCTTTGAACTATATTTGATATTGCTACTGTGTTTTGAACTGCAACTCTACATTCAATTTTGTTCAATCATATTTCATCCTGCAGTTCACTGTGTTGCATTATCGTAGCCTTCACTATTGCTGTAGCTTGCTGGTTCATTTTCTGGTCATGTTGCATTTGGCTCGACATTTGAGTTGTAGTTTGTATTGAGTCTGTTACCTTGGTGTACATGATATATTGTGTAGTCTCTACTTAAACTTTGAACAGTCTGCATTAATTTGTACTACTCACTGTTTCAATTTGGGATTGCACTGTTATAGTAGTGCACTTGTCATTCGAATTGATGATGTTCTGTGTGGTTGCTTTTGAGTTTTACGATATCTTGTACCACTTGGTGTTGTAGTGCACTGAGCATTCTTGTATTTGCAGTATTGCCATATCAATCCCTTTGCTTGCCTCGGCTTCATTGCATCTTCATCTACCTGTTGCCTACTGTCACTTACTTGGTTTTGTTTATATGAGCACTACTTGGATCACCGTTCATCATGTCACTTGCATTCTACAATTTTGAACCGCAGCATGTTTGTTAGGTTGAATTGAGTTGCATACCGTGTCTGGTACACATTCTTGGTTTGTTGGCACTGTTAAACTTCATGTTGAGGCTGCACTTCCCTGTTTGCTACTTGACACGAAGTTTGGCCCTCATGTAGCTTGTCTGCACTTTTATAATTCTTGGTGGTTGTGACCACTGCCTGTTTCAATCTACGAATGGTTTTGGATTATAGTCTCGACACTGTCCACTGTTGCATTATGTTGTACCGATGTTGCACTTCTGTACACTTTGCAGTCTCGTCTTGATGTAATATTTGGAGTGGTAGTTGCCCTGTGCATGCCTGTATATAAACATGAGTCTGATATTTTTGAAGCTTGCATAATCTAGTTTCAATGTCGCATTCACGTAGTTGTCTAACCTGTCCACTGTTTGACTTAGTGGCCTTCCACTTCGGCTGGCACTTTAATGTGCAGTCTGGTTGCATGCTGTTGATCTTCACGTGACTGCAATCTTGTTGCAGTCTTGTCCCTGTATTCATGCGGTGCTATCTCGAAGCCTGTACATTGTTAGGTTGTGTTTATATCCATGGTTGAATTTGACTGGGTATTGAATTATATAGATTAGTCAGAGAGGTTGCAGTTTCTGTTTTTCTGTTATTTGGTTTGAACTATGGTCGAGGCTTAAATTTTATGTTTCGACCATCTCATTTGAATTTATGCTTGAGTTGAATCCGGCTTAAACGCTCGGATTTGACCTTTGCAGTTTCGACGTACGGTAGTGGCGAGGCAGTGCACGCGTGCGTGTACTGCAGCCACACCGAGATTTAATTTAATTTGATGCCATCTGTTTCTGTTTTATTAAGCATATTTTGAAATAGTTCATTTTGATTTAAGTTGGAATTGTTGGCTTTTGGATTCATTGATCTTCTGAATATTGGTTAGACTGTATTGGCGAGGCAGTACACGTCAGCGTGTACTGCAGCCAATCAGCACTGTTGTTTTTAAATTGACATTTCAATTGTTTAAATTGATCTGGATTGCTGATTTGTTGATTTACACTGCTTAGTGTTATATCTGCCGTTATCCAATTCTCGTATCGAGAGTTGGATACACGAGATTTTGTGACTGTCGTCTATTTAAATTATTATTGCATATATGCACTAATAAACTGGTTTGAATTAGACTGACCTGGGTATTATTTTCTTTTGAATGTAATACTCGGGTCAGACCCGAGTATTTCAGGTTGTAGATTTCTTTCTTTGAGTTGCTGTTCGGGATTGAAGACTTTTCACATCTTCTGAAGTTGTCAGAGTCATTTTGTAGTAGTCGTGTCGTTGTAGAGAATGATATGTATTCATGTATATTAGTCGATAATGTACTTGTATATATAACTTCTAGAGTCGACAGTTGTAGTTGTATCATATGTATCGTGTCAACTATGTATTAACTGACATCAGTTATAAATATATATGAGACTTTTGTTTTTATCTGTGTTCCGCATTTATAGTATCTGTGTTATTGTTATATCTAATGTCCTAAACTATTATGAACCGTCGTAGTTTGTTTTATACTAGTATTGGGTGTGTCGATGGGAGTAAAGAAATAATAGAAGAAAAATAAAAAGTATGTACCACTCCTATCGAGATAACCAATATTAGTGTAAGGTCAATTACGGATGGTCGCTCCTATCCAGCCTTATTCTTCGTAATAATAGACAGTATTTCCTTTAATACTCTTTGTTATTATGAGCATAGAGGTGGGGCGTCATAGTTGGTATCAGAGCTTGGGGTTTATGGACATAATATAAAACATAACTTGGATAGAACATATGTTACAACTATTAGTCGATGTTTTATCTGTGATTTGAGTCAAAACTAAAGTTTTGAAATTTGGATGAAATTTTTAAATAACTTTATTTAAAAATAATAGTGAAATTGTGTTCTGATGATTTGATTGATTTGTGTTCTGTTTATCAGAGTGCGCAGCGGAAACAGTGAAACTGTCTTCGCTGAGTACAACTGATAATCTTTTTTGATTTAAAAATCAAAATACGAAATTGATATGAATTTCATTTGTTGTTTACATAGCTGTAATTATTTTGTTTCTTTGAGAACTTCGAATCCGAATTGAGGATTCGAAGAAATTGCAGATATGTGGTTTTTGTTGAAATTTCCGCTGGCCTTCTTTGTACTAATCATCTATTGATTAGATTTTTGCTGTTTTAAATTATCTTCATTGAAGATACATTTGAATGATTCCTTGTTCATTTTGTAGTACGTGCAAAAATTTAAATTGCACGTTATTGCATTTATTTTACGTTGAACCGATGCTTGGTTATGATACGTATTTGGTTGCCGTTATTTTTATAATGGACTTTTTACACCAATGCTGAATTTTTGAGGCACGGTGTTTTGTTGGCAATTTTAATGAATGAAAATTCACTGATGTCACATTTTGATGTGAATTCTTTTGATGAGATATTTGGTGTTTTAAAATTTTTGTCGCTTTGACTTCAGTAACAAAAAAAAAAAAAAAAAAAATTTAACAGTGGATTTTCAAGCGGTTATTCCGCAATACTGATGTGTAACCGTTTTTACGGTATTTTGAGAAGTACAATTTCCTTATCGAAATTGTTACTGATTTGCTGTTTTAATCACGTGATTGGAAAATCGTTTTAAAAATGAAAATTGTTTTATAAATTTTAACGATTTGCGTTTTCAAAAGAATGAGAAAGCGACTTAAACGATTCAGCAAAATCGAGGATTATGACCCCTTTCTTTTACTGTTTCGCTTAACTCCGGACTTGTCCAGTTGAGAATGCGAATTGTTATTTTTACAAAATAAATAAAATTGTTTTCAAAAATTTTACAGTTTGCGATTTCAAAAGAATGAGGAAGCGATTTAAACGTTTCAGCAAAATCGAGGACTATGACCCCTTTCTTTTACTGATTCGCTTAATTCCGGACTTGTCCGTTTGAGAATGTGAAATGTATTTTTACAAAATACACAATTTTGCACTTTCAAGGAAACGATGAAGTGATTTAAACGATTTAGCAAAAGTGCGGAGTATGGAACCACACTTTTACTATTTCGGTTAATTCCGGACTCGTTAATTGAATATATGTTGTTTTGATGATTCTACACTTTCAAGGAAACGATGAAGAGAATTAAACAATTTAGTAAAACTCGTGGTTATGGGACATGTGCGTTTACTATTTTGGTTAATTCCGGACTCGTAAATTGAAATAATTGATGTTTTCGTGTGCTTTCGAGCCACTATGATGGACCTTCGGGTCATATGATGGACCTTCGGGCCAAATACCAGTACTAGACCTTCGGGTCACTCTGCGGACCTCCGGGTCAATCTGATGGGCGCCAAAAATTATGTTGAGTACTTGGTAGGCTTCGGCCATATGTTGTTGCACGTGCGGCGAATTAAAAACTCGCCATCTGATGGGATCGATCCAAGCTTTTATGTTGATTTTCTAGTCTTCTTAATTGATTTCTAGATATTTGTTGCTTCCAATTATCTGCAGGTAATTGGATATTTGCTGATATGAGTTCTGATTATCGTTTTTGATAATCAGATATTTGTTGTTTCTAATTATCGCTTGTGATAATTAGATATTTGCTGATATGAGTTCTGATTATCGTTTTTGATAATCAGATATTTGTTGTTTCTAATTATCGCTTGTGATAATTGGATATTTGCTGATATGAGTTCTGATTATCGTTTTTGATAATCAGATATTTGTTGTTTCTAATTATCGCTTGTGATAATTAGATATTTGCTGATATGAGTTCTGATTATCGTTTTTGATAATCAGATATTTGTTGTTTCTAATTATCGCTTGAGATAATTAAATATTTGTTGATTTTAGATTTAATTATCGCCTGAGATAATTAAATAATTGTTGATTTGTTGTTTTAATTATCGCTTTAGATAATTAAATATTTGTGCTTTGAGATTTAATTATCACTTTAGATAATTAAATATTTGTTGATTTTAGATTTAATTATCGCCTGAGATAATTAAATAATTGTTGATTTGTTGTTTTAATTATCGCTTTAGATAATTAAATATTTGTGCTTTGAGATTTAATTATCGCTTTAGATAATTAAATATTTGTGCTTTGAGATTTAATTATCACTTTAGATAATTAAATATTTGTTGATTTTAGATTTAATTATCACCTGAGATAATTAAATAATTGTTGATTTGTTGTTTTAATTATCGCTTTAGATAATTAAATATTTGTGCTTTGAGATTTAATTATCACTTTAGATAATTAAATATTTGTTGATTTTAGATTTAATTATCGCCTGAGATAATTAAATAATTGTTGATTTGTTGTTTTAATTATCGCTTTAGATAATTAAATATTTGTGCTTTGAGATTTAATTATCACTTTAGATAATTAAATATTTGTTAATTTTAGATTTAATTATCGCCTGAGATAATTAAATAATTGTTGATTTGTTGTTTTAATTATCGCTTTAGATAATTAAATATTTGTGCTTTGAGATTTAATTATCACTTTAGATAATTAAATATTTATTGATTTTAGATTTAATTATCGCCTGAGATAATTAAATAATTGTTGATTTGTTGTTTTAATTATCGCTTTTGATAATTAAATATTTGTTGATTTGAGAAATTTGATTATCGTTTTTGATAATTGACTATTTGTTTTCTGACTATCGTATGAGATAATCAGATATTTGTTTTGTCTTCTGATTATCGTTTGAGACAAGTAAATATTTGCGATTTAAAAAATTCAATTATCGTTTTGATGATTGAATATTTGCGACTTTTGAGATTTGAGCTTCGTCTTTTTCTCTGGCGATTCAAGTGAGTAATTTTGATTACTCACATTCAATTCGTGCTCTTTATGGGATTTCTGTTCTGTTTTTCCTTCTCTTTTAGTTGCTGGAACTCAATTGTCCTTGCTTTTGTGAGTCGTCTGATTTTGATCCCTGATTCCCAAGATGTTGAACCTTTTGATTTCTTATCCAATACTTCCCCGCTGACACTTGCTTTGCTTATACATTCGACATTGCCATGCTCTTCTGGTTGTTACTTTTTATCCATTTATTCCCTATGATTGCGTGGACGCAATTTTTATAAGGAGGGGAGTCTGTAACAACCCGAGATTTCATATCGATTGATCATCGTCATTAGACGATTGAATTGGTAGCTAATTACTGTTGGTATTTTAAATCGGTTGAATTCATTTAAAAGAAAAGATAAAAATGTAATTAATTATGGTTGGGCTTTAAAAATTAATTTCGGCCCATATTTTTATTCGATACCGTTCCCTTCTTATTGCAGTGCGACCGTCCCCTTTTCCCCATTATTCATTTCTAAACCCTAGAATAAATCGAACGAACGAGAAAAGAAAAATGGTAGCGATTATTTGTCTTCGATCGGGAAAATTTAGGGCTTCGATGAAGCTGCCGACTATTATCACAATCGAATGATTTTGTGCTTTCGCTCTGTCGATCGATGCTTCGTGTAACTTTGCTTTGGCTTGGCTTCGACTTTGGCTCGTTCTATTCGTCGATGACGACTCGGCTGCTCGAATTCGTGGCCTTCGAAAATGGTGAGTGACACTCACATCACTCACATCTAATTCTCCCTTATTAGTGGGTTTATGTTGTTCGACTTTGTTTTGATGTTGGTGATTTTGATCTGTCTTGGTTCGATTTTTGTTTACCACGACACCGATTTTGTTTGAGTTCTGCAAACTTGATTTTTGGTTTCGCACTTGCTTTGTATTATTTCGTGATTGTTAAGGCTTGAATTGACTTGATTTTGAACTGCGAAATTATTTGTTGACCATGTTATTGATTCTATCACAGTCTGGTTCATCTAGTATCATCACTTTATCTTTGAACTGTATTTGATATTGCTACTGTGTTTTGAACTGCAACTCTACATTCAATTTTGTTCAATCATATTTCATCCTGCAGTTCACTGTGTTGCATTATCGTAGCCTTCACTATTGCTGTAGCTTGCTGGTTCATTTTCTGGTCATGTTGCATTTGGCTCGACATTTGAGTTGTAGTTTGTATTGAGTCTGTTACCTTGGTGTACATGATATATTGTGTAGTCTCTACTTAAACTTTGAACAGTCTGCATTAATTTGTACTACTCACTGTTTCAATTTGGGATTGCACTGTTATAGTAGTGCACTTGTCATTCGAATTGATGATGTTCTGTGTGGTTGCTTTTGAGTTTTACGACATCTTGTACCACTTGGTGTTGTAGTGCACTGAGCATTCTTGTATTTGCAGTATTGCCATATCAATCCCTTTGCTTGCCTCGGCTTCATTGCATCTTCATCTACCTGTTGCCTACTGTCACTTACTTGGTTTTGTTTATATGAGCACTACTTGGATCACCGTTCATCATGTCACTTGCATTCTACAATTTTGAACCGCAGCATGTTTGTTAGGTTGAATTGAGTTGCATACCGTGTCTGGTACACATTCTTGGTTTGTTGGCACTGTTAAACTTCATGTTGAGGCTGCACTTCCCTGTCTGCTACTTGACACGAAGTTTGGCCCTCATGTAGCTTGTCTGCACTTTTATAATTCTTGGTGGTTGTGACCACTGCCTGTTTCAATCTACGAATGGTTTTGGATTATAGTCTCGACACTGTCCACTGTTGCATTATGTTGTACCGATGTTGCACTTCTGTACACTTTGCAGTCTCGTCTTGATGTAATATTTGGAGTGGTAGTTGCCCTGTGCATGCCTGTATATAAACATGAGTCTGATATTTTTGAAGCTTGCATAATCTAGTTTCAATGTCGCATTCACGTAGTTGTCTAACCTGTCCACTGTTTGACTTAGTGGCCTTCCACTTCGGCTGGCACTTTAATGTGCAGTCTGGTTGCATGCTGTTGATCTTCACGTGACTGCAATCTTGTTGCAGTCTTGTCCCTGTATTCATGCGGTGCTATCTCGAAGCCTGTACATTGTTAGGTTG
This sequence comes from Allium fistulosum, assembly GCA_030737815.1. NCBI lineage: Eukaryota > Viridiplantae > Streptophyta > Magnoliopsida > Asparagales > Amaryllidaceae > Allium > Allium fistulosum. The sequence goes on from CM060903.1 coordinate 83,403,326, forward strand.
TGTTTATATCCATGGTTGAATTTGACTGGGTATTGAATTATATAGATTAGTCAGAGAGGTTGCAGTTTCTGTTTTTCTGTTATTTGGTTTGAACTATGGTCGAGGCTTAAATTTTATGTTTCGACCATCTCATTTGAATTTATGCTTGAGTTGAATCCGGCTTAAACGCTCGGATTTGACCTTTGCAGTTTCGACGTACGGTAGTGGCGAGGCAGTGCACGCGTGCGTGTACTGCAGCCACACCGAGATTTAATTTAATTTGATGCCATCTGTTTCTGTTTTATTAAGCATATTTTGAAATAGTTCATTTTGATTTAAGTTGGAATTGTTGGCTTTTGGATTCATTGATCTTCTGAATATTGGTTAGACTGTATTGGCGAGGCAGTACACGTCAGCGTGTACTGCAGCCAATCAGCACTGTTGTTTTTAAATTGACATTTCAATTGTTTAAATTGATCTGGATTGCTGATTTGTTGATTTACACTGCTTAGTGTTATATCTGCCGTTATCCAATTCTCGTATCGAGAGTTGGATACACGAGATTTTGTGACTGTCGTCTATTTAAATTATTATTGCATATATGCACTAATAAACTGGTTTGAATTAGACTGACCTGGGTATTATTTTCTTTTGAATGTAATACTCGGGTCAGACCCGAGTATTTCAGGTTGTAGATTTCTTTCTTTGAGTTGCTGTTCGGGATTGAAGACTTTTCACATCTTCTGAAGTTGTCAGAGTCATTTTGTAGTAGTCGTGTCGTTGTAGAGAATGATATGTATTCATGTATATTAGTCGATAATGTACTTGTATATATAACTTCTAGAGTCGACAGTTGTAGTTGTATCATATGTATCGTGTCAACTATGTATTAACTGACATCAGTTATAAATATATATGAGACTTTTGTTTTTATCTGTGTTCCGCATTTATAGTATCTGTGTTATTGTTATATCTAATGTCCTAAACTATTATGAACCGTCGTAGTTCGTTTTATACTAGTATTGGGTGTGTCGATGGGAGTAAAGAAATAATAGAAGAAAAATAAAAAGTATGTACCACTCCTATCGAGATAACCAATATTAGTGTAAGGTCAATTACGGATGGTCGCTCCTATCCAGCCTTATTCTTCGTAATAATAGACAGTATTTCCTTTAATACTCTTTGTTATTATGAGCATAGAGGTGGGGCGTCATAGTTGCAACCATCACATATGGGAGGTTTCCATTGATAAGCAACACTCGCATACATGACCCAGTTCTCGACTAGAAGGATGGGAATTTTAGAAGGAAATTGTTGAGCAGGAGTAATTTCGATTAGGGCCTTGGCATACTTGAGATGATGTCTCTTCTCTGTAATGATGTTAAAACAGATCAATTGACCAATATGGTTCGCAATCCAATTTATATCCACTAAAGATTGAAAAATGGAAGGAATATTTGAAAGTTGCACTAAACAGGAATTGATAGAAGTTGCTCATAAGCCAGATCGACAAATGTATACCATCGGGTAATAATAAACACTTTTTCGTTAATAATAACTTGGTTAGCTTCCAAAATTCGGGCTCTATCTCAAGGCATGCGAATTTAAGAAAAATACATTGATTTGTCACATTTAACGTTCATAGATCCGTGAAGATTCCAAGTCCTCATTACATGTCGCTTAATTGTTGAGAACGAAGCAGGATCATTTAGGAAAAAACTAACGAGATGGTCCATCCATAATGAAACTCTACCACCAATGATCTCTTTAGGTGGAGGAAAATGAATTATCGACAAAGTCAACAACAAACTATTTGGGGGGAGATACGAGCCAACATTTCCTAGCTTCTTTTAAATAGAGAGGACCAACTATTTTTCGTAACAAGATTAAAAACAGTAGACTGATTCGAGATCAAACAAGATTTCTGAGAGCAACAACCCTCAACAACTACAAAAGATATAGAAGATTTTTCACAGGCGAAAGCAAAGAAATCATCTACGCCAGAAGTATTCCCACATCCATCACACCTACGCTTTACATCCCTAGCTCGCAATGATTCATATGAGGTGGCAGGAGTATGTTGGTGCCTAGAAACAGATTACGACGTAGGACTGGATCCCTTACAACCAGTAGAAGCTAATCCAACATAAGGAAGAGGGGGAACTCCTCAATCGCGTCGAGAAGCAGTGGCGTTCCTGCCATCGAATGACTAAATAGAAGAGAAACCACCATGGAATTACCAAAGAACAAGAAGGATTCGATCTGGATGTTGAAATAGAGCTTGTAAGGAAATCTGAAGATGAAGATGGGAGGAGGTTGAAACCGAATTATTTTGAAATTTACTATTTCAAGAAGTCACGATTTTGCAAAACCCTAGAATTGGGGTCGTCGCTTTTGAAATTTTGCAGTTGCCATTTTTAGAAAAAAATGCTCCTTATCTTGATTATATATAATTTGGCTATAACATTTTTGTTCAAAAAAAGACATTTTTAAAGTCTTGGTTGTTTTAAGTATAACATATATAACCATAGTTTTCTAAGAATAACGTATAAACCATTCTTAGTACTAACATGATTTATAAATATCAGTAAATATATAAGTCAAATGTTAAAGTTTTCTAAACTAAGTACAAACATTATTTCGGCTATATCATTATATGTGTGTGTATAAATATAAATATGTGTGTGTGTGTAAACGTGTATATTGGAGTTAGTAACAAAGTATATTTTATTGATATTAAATTGTTTCGTAATTTAAATGGTACACTACAACCAATATTGAATGTTTTAAGATAAACATAATCTTACATTATTTTGTAAGTTGTTTATCTTGAAAGCAAAATTTGTAAGTGACATAAACATTATTTTGTAAGTTATATATATATATATATATATAATTTAACTTACAAAATAATGCTTAGCACTTCTATTAATATGGATACCTTTCTAAACATCTATCTAGCACCTCTGCTTTTAAACACTACTTTTATTCAATTATTTGTCGTCTCTCTCGCCATATTATATTATTAAATGAAATGAAAAATAATGACGAATATAGTACGTACAAAGAATGTCACTGAATATTCCTCACGCACGCATGCGTACTGATAGTAATATGCATATAGATTCAATTCCAAGTATATACATATATAGCGCGTGTTACCAACATGCATAAGTGCAAAGTTATAAATTCCAATACCTATGCATATTTGTATATATCAATATATATATATATATTATATGCATTCTATACGAATTCCCTTCATGTATTATTAAGCACTTGATGCCCATAAATATGTTTTAAACTAGTTAATATTACAATGTCAAATTTAAATATTAATTCAAATAAAAACATAGTAAAATAAAATATTAAATGTGAATCAAAATTGTTTATAATAACATAATACGATATTGTGCAATTTTAAACAAAGGATTTTTCCTATTTCAGAATTGCCATTTTATCTTGCTGCTTAACGCACATAGCCAGAAGTGTTTAGTATTATCCAAGCCTGACTTGATGACTTCACATAAATATGTGATTAAGCATTACCTAAGTTGTGTAAATGTATCATATTCAATGTCTGAACCATCTCAAGAACATTTAGTTATTACTCGGTACACAACCTTCACAGGGAATGAATTTCTTCATGAAAACTAATGTGAGCATGGTAAGTCTTGACCTAGGTCAAGAATGTTGTATGTATTAGATTCAGATAATGGATCAGTGCATACTCTATAATATCCATGTGAATATACCATGTAAGACATGATATCTTAAAATCATCATTTATCTAGTTGAACTTGAATATTAATTCTATAACCATAGTTATCTACAGAATAACCAAAAGATTTTCCTTGATGCATTACTAAATCAAAACAAATATTTGAAGAATATCCATCGGACGCATGATGCGAAACACAAGGTTGTTTACGATCACGCCTCAAGTAGTGAATGTGCTGAACCAAATCGATGTCATTCTGAACATAATTTCATTGTCTTTCAGTTTTGTTAGTAGGTGATGATATTTCACATATTTCGTAGCAAGAATGTAAAGTAAAAGTAAACTTTAAAAGATTATATTTTTTGAATACATACATACATACATACATATATACATACATATATATACATACACACACACGCTATGATAGAACGTTTATTTGATAAATGCCCATCAGCATGGCTATGCCTTTTGAAATTCAAGCATCTAAGTTTAAGAGAAAATACATGAACTTATTCTTTGTTATATTTCTTTCAGTTTAATAAACGATTGGAAATGCCTTGGTAGTCAAATTAGATTTGTCAACATTAGTTCAACTTGAATTCGCTTCCCTCTTTTAACGAAACAATTACCCATCATTTATTTTTTTATTGCAATCCCTTTCGAGTATGGAATCCTCTCTGTTTATCTGTATCAATCAAATGACTAAACAACATATAATTGAAAAACTCATTCAAGTCAAAAGTTTGAGGTCAACCAGCCTATTGCAAAATCATGAAATCACAAACATTAAAGTGATTTTAAAGTTCAAAGTAATTCATTTTAAAATAATTACAAATCAAACTAAGTGAGAAGTGAGAAACAAAAGTTAAAAAAGTTTGCATCATTATCAATTGGGATTAAAATCAACAATGGATATTTAATTTTTAAAATAATTACAATTTAAATCGACTGAAGCAATTATCCAGTTGGTTTCGACTATTATGATTCATAAACTAATCCGATATAATTGTATTTGTATCATTATCAATCTGGAAATGAAGAGAACTCCCAAAATCTTATGTTATTCACGAAGAAGGAAGTATTTATACAACCTATCAAATAGCCCATTCAAGCCCATTATTCAATAACAAGAATATCACAATTGGGCTGGGCGTTATCACAACATATATACAAGCCAACTGAAATAAACGAATGCACAAAACACTATATACAAAAGGTTATACAGAAATACTACTAATACTACTGAAGCTATGTGTGTATCACAACATGATTCATAAACTAATCCGATATAATTATATTTGTATTGTCTAAATTTGAATATGATCCTAAGATTTCATGATGAATTTGTAGTTTTCTATTGGTTTGGATTTGATTTGATTAGATCTATTAATCTATTAAATAATAGTAAAGTTGAATAATTTCTATCTCTCACATTTGATTCTAGAAATTTTCTTAGCTGTCCATAATTCTCTCTAGATATTTAATGGTATTTTATTTTGAAGTCCCAAAACAATTTACGATTATTACAATTGTTTGTGGTATTTTATTAATTACTACTATCGTTCCACGTTCAAATGGCTACACTTTTTGATTTCTATTATTATTTTCAATCACCTCAATTTTCATATATAATTTACATTTAATTCAATATTTAAATTAATTAATTAATCTAAAGTACAAATTGTATAAATATATTTAATTAACTATCATATATTAATTTATCTAATAAATCCTAAAAATAATAATGTCAACATGTATATCACACTCATAGTAAAAAAATGGAAAAAAAATTAATTTCCATTTAAATATAAAAATATATAGATCACATAACACAGAGTAATAACAAATTTAAGGAATAATTCAATTCTCTTAATAAATAATTAATCAAATCAAGGAATGTTTAGAACTTACAAACCATCTCATTCTAAAAAATCTTCACTCCAACTCCTTGATTCTCTTTGGTTTTTAAAATATTTATGTAAATTATCATTTCAGAGTGATTCAAAATGTTGTATTAATTCTTTCCATGATTTTCCATTCATATACCTAGATTTTATAATTTCTACAGTTATTCATAAAGTTCTCATTTGGTTCTCTCTTAGTGTTTCACATTCAAATCCATATATTTGAATTAATCAAACACTACAAATTTAAACCATTTAAATAAATTCAAGTAAAAAAGTATTTAATAATTTGTCTAATAGTTTATAAAAAATATAATTTCAATTTGTATAACACGTTCGTATTAAAAAAAATGCAAAACGAAATTCTCATTCAAATATAGAAAATATGTAAATTACTTAACAAGAGTTATATCCATAAAAATAGTAAAAAAAAAATTAACTTATGACTGGTATATTATATGTTGCATGACAAAATTTTATTTTAGCAATGTTCAAAGTATCAATACTAAGTTTTTACAACATACACACATTCTTAGTTCATGGTTTCTACAATTATTAATAAAATCTCACCTTTACCGTGACCAACCATTTTACTTTCAAGTATAAGTTCTACCGTTGCTTAATTATCTTCAAGTATTTTACGTTCAAGTTTATATTGTTATTTTCTTTCTAAAATGATATTTAGTAACAAAAAAACGTATACAAGGCTCTCATTAGTTGTCATTACTATTTTCTATTGAAGTATAATTTGTAAATTATTTAGAATGTTTCATTTAATTTCATTTAACTAAGCTCTGTTCAAGTTTATGTTGTTATTTTTATTTCAAAATGGATATATATTTTTACGAATTAACATATACACAGTAAATATATGCATGTCATTAGTATACTTCATTGCACATCAACTATTACTCATTCATATTTGATACTTTATTTTATGGTATCATCGTGTGCAATGTAGACACTAATTGATTTGGATGGTCCAACTAATACCCAATTCATATTGCTTAAATAAAGTTTGCCTGCCCTTGGGCTAGACCTGGTTTGTTTCTTTCTAGCCAAGTAACAACGTCCTTGTTGAGAAATCGCAGTCCGTTCGTCCATCAAAACCCTAAGTTTAAATTTAATTGGTAAAATTCCTTGAACTCAGAAGTCTCAGATCCAATCAATCATACTATCTCATATTATATCTGTCGCATAAAATTGCAGATATGGGGAGAGAAGTAGTGGAAATTCCAGCAAAAGGTGGATTCAGTTTTGATTTATGCCGTAGAAATGATATGCTTTTGAATAAAGGGATGAAACCTCCTACTACCAGAAAGACTGGAACCACAATCGTCGGTCTAATCTTTAAGGTAATTAAGATATGAATTTTTGAATTTATTTGTTTTATGGGTTATTGCGAATGCTTAGGATTCATGTGATATTTCGAGATTTGACCGTGCGTATTGTGTTTGACAAGCTAGATTTTTTAAAGTTTGTAGTGATTGACAAATTTAGTTTGTGTGTATTATATTTGACAAGCTAGATTTGTTGGAGTTTGTAGTAATTAACAACTGTAAGCTTCTTTTTCCTTCTCCTTTGAAATCTAAAATGGTTTCTGGTTATGTATTTGTATAATTAGAGGCAGAACTAGTTAATGATCGTTGGGTCCTTTCAAGGAGAAGTGACTAACATCTCAATGTTTTGAATTCTGAAAGTAACAGCATAGGAGCTAGGTTATAATAGGATACTTCATAAGCAGGGATGGCAAATGGAGCCGACCCCATGAGTATTGGATCTAGTCTTAAGTAGTTAATGAATATATCGTCTACATATCGGTCAAATACTAATATTCGATACTTAAAAGTATCAAGATAACATTCGCAAACCATATGATGTTAGAATATCACTATTGGTTGCACATTGGTGTGATATTCAAACTAATTAAGATCCCTCGCTGTTAACATAAATGTTTTTTAAGCAGAAAAGCATTTTGACTTAAGATTACATAGCAGTGTAGCTTAACATATAGCAGCAAAGACACATACATGTGTGTGTGTCGAATTTCTCTCTATATGTTATGTGCAATCTAAAAAATTTGATATAGACAACGATACCATCAAACATTTTATAATTCATATGGCAGAAGCAAAATAAATGGATTACAGTTGTCCAAAACAATACATTTTCGAGTATACAATATTATATAGACATTATGGTTTATATAGATTAGATGCTTTGCATGAAAAAGCAACAATCGAAATATACAAAGTTGACATTGCATATCAGTAAAGACTTTCACTTTAGGAAATGGTGTTTCTAAAAGCTAGCCATTTTTCTATAATTTATTAGGGCTAGCAGATAGTGATAAAGTTGTACGAAGAGCTAAAAACAATTACAAATAATAAATAAAGATAAGAGAAGAGGGAATAAATAGTATGTATTACTATGGTAACGAATTCATATAGAAATCAAGCCCTTGAAATTTAAAGAATTAGGGGTTTCATTAAGTAAAAGGTCAGCAATTTAGTGGAGAATAAATGATGATGAAAGATGATATGATTTCAGTAAAAATGCACTGATAATGACTCGATTAGTTAATTCACTGCTATCTACAATGCTACAGTAAAATCAAGTAATAAGAACAAGAAAAGTTATGTTTCATCCCTTTTATTTGTATGAATATTGGTTGATATCTACCAAGTTGTTCGATTCATCTCACTAAATATCAGAATGATATATCGAAATATTGATATATCGACAAATATCAATGAACATCGATATATTGGAAAATCAATATGTTAAGCGATATTTTAAAAGAAAAAGTTGGTTAAATTGTAATATATGAGGTATCACCTAATTATGTTCCAGTGGATTGAGTTTTGGTGGGTGCAAAACGTGCACGTTTTGAAATCTAAACCCAACTAGATCTAGGGTTCGAGACCTCGGGTTAGCTCGGATCGGTTAATTACAAATAATTAGTGCTTAAACATTTATTTTTGAGTTTTATCAGGTTTTTATGCTATATTTTGTCGCCCATACTAGATCCTAGATCTATCAGGTTTGGATTTTGTCTTTTCGGTCCGGATTTGCGGATATAAGTCCTAATTGACTGTCTTAATAAGATAAGTTTGTGTATTGTTAGAATTGTTAACCCATTTGATACTGGTAGTTATGTGAAGCGACCAAGGAAAATGGCTACAGTTACTTGCGAAGATGAAGAGTTTGAAACATGCTGAAATGTTAGTATAATGGTTAAGCAATTAGTTTCTACCTCTTGACAACTGGGACATTCAAGGAAAGTTGGTTGGAACTTAACAATAATACCAACTTACGATGAATCATGAATACCCATGTTATCTTCTTAAGCCTTATACTACTGTAACATGCAAGCTATATTAATAAAGCAAAAGACAATGTTATATTCATTCCAAAGTATGAGGTATTGGTCGGTACTCTAAATTCCGGTGGTACTATACTGGTACCGACTGACCGAACCAGAACCGAGCATAAAATTAAGTTTCGGTTAGGATTTAGAAACAAATAAATTAAACTCAACCGCACAACTTACCTTAGCTCGAATTGAACAAATAGCATCATACCTAAGTCGACATCGAGGAATTGCAACATTGAATTGAACAAATCGATGTTTTCTCTCTCTTCTCCTTGCCCTAACCGACATCGATTTGAGAGGAAGAAGAGTGGTAACCTCTTTGTTTCAATTTGATTTACAACAAATATACTTGAAAGGGAGTTGCAAAGATGAAGACAAGGGGAGTGGTGGTTGACATTGACTTTGAGCAGAAGTCAGTGGCTTGAGAGAAGATGAAGACGAGGGTGCGAGAAGATGAAGACGGGGGAGTTGAAAGGGGATTCACACATTTAGGGTCAGATATTGGGCTGCGATGCTATTTGGGCATGCTTGTTAATTTAATTTACAACAAATACACATTTCATTCTAATCGGGCCTGCTTTGTGTAGTTAGTTTAGCTATAACGTTTCACTTTAATTTGGGGTTAACTAATAAATTATAATATTTAGTTTAATTCTAATTGAGATGTAATTATCTTTTCCATTAAAAAATACAAAATTCGAAATCGAGACCGAAATCAAAATTTCTGAAATTGACTGAAACCAAGAAAATTTCAAATGATCGAAACCGAGTTCTTGAACCTTGATTCAAACTGTAATGTGTTTTCACTTATTTTTAATCTCCTACATTTGAACAGATGAAGTTTTAATTAACTATGCTTAATCGTTACTCTTTCCACAATCAGTTGTCAAGGAATTGTTAAGCAAACTATACACGGGTGAAAACTTGATTTTTATACAAGCTTGTAATAAAAAACTAATGATTTTACAAGTTAAGCAAATTGTTTTTTAAAGTTTTTGCAGTTTGTATGATGTAGATAGGGTAATGTCCACATTTGTGTAAATTTTTAATGCATCAATATTGTTCTCTCTTATTTGATTTGCCATCATTTGAAATTGACATATTTTCCTTTTTCTTTGTTTTATATTTTATATTTTTTACTTTTATTTTTTGTTTGTTTTAAACTTCTTTTTTTAGAAAGGTAAATTTCTATTAAATGATAGGAAATCAACATACAAACTAGCATATTTTTTATTTATGGCAAATTCAAGCCACACAGAAATCTCTAGTAAATCATTAATTGTAAGCTTCTTACTGATCAAAAGTTTGACCCCCAATTCACATCTCGACTACTCATATGTTATTTTGTTAGCCTGGTACCCATATGTTATTTTGTTAACCTGATCTTTTTGTAGCTCCTTACTGATTGATTATTACTTTGAGAGGCACAGTTGGTATATTAATCCTACAACAGACTACGTTTTTCTTTTAGAAGTTGACCTAATCCAACCTTATATTCTCTTTCAGGATGGTGTTATTCTTGGAGCAGATACTAGAGCAACCGAAGGACCTATAGTTGCAGATAAAAACTGTGAAAAGATACATTATATGGCTCCTAATATCTATTGTTGTGGAGCAGGAACCGCTGCTGATACAGAGGCAGTTACAGGTGTGTTTTTGGTAAATCATATACTCATTAGTGTTGCTCAAATCTGTTATTTTCTAGTAAAGTGATGACCAGCGATGATAATGATGTATTTAATTCTGCCAGATATGGTTAGTTCACAACTCAATTTGCACCGTTATGCAACCGGGCGTCAATCAAGAGTTGTTACCGCTCTTACTCTTTTGAAAACCCATCTATTCAGGCATGTTCTGTTATTTTCTATTTCAAAATTTAAATGGGTGGTTTTATTTTTAGACACAACAAAGTGTTTTGGCCCAAGTAATATTGCAATGTTATCTCTTTCTTGTCATGCAATTATTTTCCCGGTAGTGTTTTTATCAAAATATTGTTGGTTAGTTTATCCGTCAGATATTGACAATTTGCTCGCTACCTTATTTTCCGCGAACTTTAAATTTCCCGAATATAATATTTAAAAAAATCCAAAATTTTACGCCGGATATCAACCGAGGAGTTGTTGCAAACTTTCAAATGATTTTTGGATACTAATGAAGTTATGGATAATATTTTAATTGGCAGCCGTGTTTGTTATTTTTAATGCCAAAACTGAATTTAGGATGGGCATTACATGGTAAGCATAAATTGTGTTCGTTTTGTAGGTTTAATTCTCAACACTCTCTTAGAATCATTTGTTTATCATATTTTTGCTTCTATAGGTTCAAGTTTCCGGTCTTTTAGAATAATTATTTTTAGCAGAAGGCTTCTTATTAAGGTGACACTTGCATCATGGGTAAGCCTTCAATTGTGTAACAAACCGTATTAGGTAAACTCACTCTTAGAACTTAGTCTGTAAAGGAGTGTGCCTAATATGTTATACTCATCATCTATCCCATATTATGCGGTGTGAGATTTTACATACCACGACGCCTTCGATCTCCGACGTCCACGTTGGCCTACTCTATCAACACCGACCTACCCATATGGTATTAGTCTTAAATAAATTGTCATCATTTCCATAGTTATGAAAGGCGTGTCGTTTACGCTTTTCTTTCCTATGGTGCGACGCATATGGAAATAAGCAATGAATGACACATTCGTTATTTTATTGTTTTTACTTCTTTTTTGTTTTTATTTCATTTTTACAATCCAAAATGCATAAAAAAGGAATATGCTAGCTCAAGCTAAACTAAATGATTTGGTATTTTATTAAATACAACCGCACACTAAAAAGAATGTACAACATTCGTGACACCATTGATCCAATATCCTTGAAAGATATTGATGATATTGAATGGTTAATGAGAAATATGGATGAAGCATCGGATGCTGAAGATGAGCTTGTATTTGATGATGACAATGATGATTTAACTTAGGGTATTGTTGGTAGAGCAGTAAGAGTGGAGGAAGCTAGATATCTAAGTAGAACATCCACATTGAGAGGTTTTTCATCATCCTCTTCAGCTTCTTTACATCTTCACGAAGAAGAAACAAATCTAAATGAGTCAGATGAGAAAGATACCGAAGCTTATGAATCTGATGTAGATATTGATTTGGAAAATATAATTGTTGAAATAAATTCAGATTTCAGATTTATCAATGATATGTATTATCATCTTAGGTTTTGGCTTTCAAAGACTGTTATGCCTGAAACCCTATGCTTATGATGTTATATTTGAAGCCGTTCGTTGCAAAATGTCTACAAAATTCTTTGTTACGTGTCTTAGTAAAAAATATATAAATTATATTGAACCTTTTAAATTAATTGTTATATATATTAAATCATTATTAAAAAAAACATGCACGATAAATTAAAAAGGCTTTGCGCCAAGACTCCAAGATGGCTTTGTGTCGTGCGCCATTAGTAACTATGGTCATCTCCTTACATAAAGACATGATGCCATCATGCCCGAAGACGAGATTCGAACATTCGACCGTGTTAGTATGCTTTGATACCACATGTAGCTTATTGACGCAGCGGATATTACAAAAATGATGTAGATCGTTGAATGTAGCAATCGGTGGATTGGAAGATGCTGGAATGCCTAAATCGTTGATCCGAAGATACCGAATTCTAGCTATCCTGAACTCGTTGATCGCGCACGATACCGGATTCGAAGATCTTCAATTCTTCAAGCGTTGATCAAGCGCACTTGATTCCGCGAATCGGCTTCTACAATCGTTGAATCGAACGCACTCGATTATCCGAAAGAGGAGATAGGAGATTACACTCAACTACCAATTTGAATGAAAGCACAAAGCAATCAAAAGAGAATTTTATTCAATATTCAACAACCTTTTACAAATGAGACTCACGGCCTATTTATAGGCGAACAATTTTACAACAGAAATTTCTCCAACTCCTAAGTCGTTTCGGACTCATAGCTACGCTCTACGACTCATCATAAGTCGTATACGACTTATCAACTTACAATACAAATGTCACAACCAGGTACACGACTTAACGACTTAACAAATCAACACTCCTTATTTACAAAGCATACGACTCACGACTTATTACAAGAAAGCCTAGCGACTTAGCAAACAGAAAAAATACAACATAGAAAAATACATCTTTTAAGTCGTTGCCGACTCATCAACTCCATTCGACTCAACTTATTTACAACAGACGCCATACGACTTATACTCCAGTAGCGACTTAGAAAACAATCGGTTCAGATTAACTCGTCAGGAGAATCTACGGCATGGATTAAAGCGGCCTCAGAATATACAGCTCCAGGCCTCTACGACTTAACCCAGTTTCGATAAGTCGTGGACGACTTATACCAGCCTCGCTCTTGAGTCGTGGATGGCTTATCTCCTCACCTTCCTTGAGTCGTAGACGACTTATCACTTTATTCTTTCCCTTGAGTCGTGAGCGACTCATCTCCCTGTTAAGTCGTAGACGAGTTATAGTTGCTTCGTTAAGTCGTAAACTCGTCACATCTTTCCCTTTGGTCTTCCAGTTGAGTCGTGGACGACTCATCACCGCCTCCTTAAGTCGCATACGATTCATGCCTGTCTCTATGAGTCGTGGACGACTCATCACCGCTTCCTTAAGTCGCATACGATTCATGCCTGTCTCTATGAGTCGTGGACGACTCATCACCGCTTCCTTAAGTCGCATACGAGTCATGCCTGTCTCTATGAGTCGTGGACGACTCATAGCATTGCCCTTAAGTCGTAGACGACTTATATCTGCCGTGTTAGTTTTATCTCGTGGACGACTCAGGACTTCATCTCTGGGTTTAGCTGCATCACTTATTATTAGTTCACTTCTTCTTGTTGTCGCCATTATTTAATGCAAGTTAATAAGAGGGAAGTAGAAATAGAGAGTGGAGAAAGAAGTGGTGAAATAAGAATTAGTGAAGTATCAGATATAGAAGAAGAGCACACCAGAGAAACCTCATTTCATTGCGTAATTGCTTAAGTGCTTATACATATGCTAATGCATAACAAATTCAGTTGCACTGAGCTGTATTTCTCTTTCTATCTCTGACCTGTCACTGGAGTCCTCATTATTCATAGAAATAGAAATGAAGTTTCTCTTCTTTTATGGTCTATTGTTCTTCCATACCCGATATTATACTAATTTTATTTCTTCCCTTTTTTTCTCCCCTCATTTTTTCTATTTTTCCCTTATTAACTCAATAAATAGCAGTGACAACAAGAAGAAGGGATCTAATAATAAGCTCACAAATGGTCAAAGACCTCTAACTCAAGTGGTTAGAGGAATGACACTTTTGACAAAAGTTCTAGATGTCATGAGTTCGAGCCCCCGAGACATCATAATGAGTTCTTTGCATGAATAAAGTATCACTCTTATTATCAAAAAGATAATAAGCTCACAAATTGCCTCCAATTTCAATACAAATTTGCAACCATTTACGCATTTCTCTAAAGTAAATGTTTATTTTGTTAAGAATGAATCAAACCACCACTGTCATTATTTTTTGCCAAATTAATACACCAAAAATGCCAATGAATATTTGAAAATGGATATTTATCTGTTATAAAATAAACTATACATTTTCTGATATTTTTACTGATGCCCATTATATGCGCGAGGATGCACACCAAAATTTCAAAAATATATAAGAATGTATAATTAATATTTGTTCAAAAAGCAACCAAGTAGTCTATGTTATTGAGTCCATTTTGTCTTATTCATGGTGGTTAGCACAAAAAAAAAATTCGTCTTTCGAAAATGAATAAGCTTGTTATAGTTCAGAAATAAACTGGAATAATCAATCAAAGATTTGATCTGACTTCTACTGTTTATAATTTTGGCACCTCAAATCTATTAGCAACTTCGAAATCGATACTTCTTTTAATGAATAAATATATCAAACCAATCATTTCATGATCGTCTAGCCAATTTTCACCTTTTCTTATTTTTTATTTTATTTTTGTGCATCTACATCTTCAAAAAGTCCGAAACCTTCAAAAATGTCATTTTTTGTTCAAAAATCAACAGAACTAGTTGAAACTACCATTTATTTTTGAACTAGCCATTCGACAAATAACCTTTTTTTAATCTTATATTAAAGCTACACAGTATAACCTGCTTTGGTGGAGATGATTTCAAAACCCCACCCTATGTCTAAAATATTTTGTGTCGCTGATACTAAAACTATATTATGATTACCGTACGACAATTCTGATACATTAAAAACATTCTTAAACAGCTATCAAGGGCATGTTAGTGCCGCCCTGGTTCTTGGAGGGGTTGATGTTACTGGACCACATTTACATACTGTGAGTGGGAGTTTCAAACTACTGTCACTCTTGCATTCCCTTTCTTTATTACATATTCAGATCCATTGATTATTTGAATATGCAGGTTTATCCACATGGTTCTACTGATACTCTGCCGTTTGCCACAATGGGTTCAGGATCTCTTGCAGCAATGGCCGTCTTTGAATCCAAGTACAGAGAAGGGATGGATGTAAGTTTAATGATGTCATGTTATTTCATCACTTTTTCATTAGTGCACTGTTAATGCATCAAAATTGAAATCGATGCATGTCAAGGGTTTCAAATGCCATGGATAATGAATCTTGAATTTTTTGTATATATGGTTGAATATTTGGTATATATGCAGCGAGACCTAACTTTTAGGTTTCGTGGGTAGTTGCCCTAACCAAAGAAAACATAAAAATAAAACTAAAAGCAAATTAAACAAAGCTTGAAGAAATAAAATCTCAAAAGAGAAGCTATAAATCTGAAGGTAATTAATCAAAAGGTTGTAAGTTACATTTTATAGCGCTATAAATCTAAAGGCATTAACCCAAATTGCATATTGGATATGAGTTCTTTGATTTCAATGAAGACTTGGAGAGGTGGAATTGATTAAAATATGGAACATTTGGATTTCTTGATCCACTATGGAAGGATTGTCTAACTATTGTTTTGCCTGTACTGGATATTAAAGTTGATGTATTGTCTACTTTGAAAGTAGTTCCAACTTCATATAAATTTGAAAATAGAAAGGAAAACATTAAAACCCACTCTTTAGAAACCCATCGTCGTTTGATTAAATATTCGAGTGAACAAACATATCAAAATCTATAAAAACTATTATGAACCCTTTTGAATTTTCTTCTCTTCCTTCAACAACAGTTTCCTCCTTTGCCATTGCTTCTACAGTGCTTTGTACTAAAGAATTCGAACTCAATTTATTTTAAATTCAAACTAGGGTTTTAATAAAGTGAATATTAGGTTCAGGTCTCTAATAAGTTTTAAAATATACAAAAACCCCAGTAAAAAAAGTATGTAAATTAGGTCCCTAGAATTAAGTTACTAAGTAATTGCATATAGTTATGCAATTATTCACTGAATAATTGCAGACATTTATGCAATTATATCCAAAAATTGCATAAATTTATGCAATTTTTTCGGTGAATAATTGCGGAAATTTCCGTAATTTTTTGGGTGAATAATTGCAGAAATTTCTGCAATTTTTTGGTGAATAATTGCGGAAATTTCCGTAATTTTTTGGGCGAATAATTGCAGAAATTTCTGCAATTTTTTGGTGAATAATTGCAGAAATTTCCGCAATTTTTCAGTGAATAATTGTGGAAATGTCTGTAATTTTTTGATATAATTGCATAAATGTCTGCAATTATTCACTGAATAATCGCATAAGTGTATGCCATTATTCGGTAACTTAATTATAGGGACCTAATTTATAAATTTTTTTTTACCGGGGTTTTTGTGTATTTTAAAACTTATTAGAGACCTGTGTCAAACTATCCCTTTAATAAATTACCTATATTAGTGCATTTTATCCAAACTTTGTTATTTTCATTAAATATTTCATCATTTATATGATTTTGTCTTTATTTTGCATCACTACATATGTAGTTCAGTTTACTATTTTTATGTTCCAATACATGTTGAGGGGTCAGAAATTCCATTGTTATACTAGTCTATAAAAGGGACTTTTCCCGTTAACTCCTTATTTTTATTTAGTTGCAAAAATAGTCCTTGTCCCAATGAAATATTTAATTGAGTCCCAATTTTTGAAAAATTATTGAAGTAAACTATTTGTTATTTTCATTAAATATTTAATTTAGTGTGATAAGACCAAAGTAAACTACTGAAGTAGAGGAAACGAGAATAGGAGAAGAGAAGAAGCCATGAGAAGAGAGATATTTGATTCAAATTTTGCATACATTTCCCTTCATTCAACCAAAGTTTATACATGATTCCTGTAACCAACATGTCCACATGGATCAATGGAAACATAGATCTAAATATAGTAATATACTTTTATAAATAAATAAAAAAGTTGTGCTTTCTCTCTCTATTGTTTCCAGCATTCTCTAGAAACAGTTGTGGTCCAAACTTTTGTATGCACTGTGAAAATTAGCCTGTTGAAAGAAGAAAAATATGTATGCAAAGGAATCCAAGACAGCAAATAAAACGTGATGCCATATTATTATTTGTTGCCATAAGTTGTGTACTTTTAGTTCTGGTATTTTACAGGCATCTAGCATAGACTTTGTGGCCTAGTGTGCACAAGTGCATGTGCATCCATATGTGCAAGCAAACCTACAGTTTTGAAAGTTTCAAAACTTTTTAATTAAAAGTACGAAATTTTTGATTTTTTCTTCTGAACATCGATAATGGTAAAAAATGACGTTATTTGATTGAAAAAACATATAGAACCAATTTGCATTTTAACAAAACACAATATATGAAAAATGCAAACTAGTTTGTGGTTTTTTAAACATGTTAGGCCAAAATTTTTTATGCTCTTTTGCTAAGGTTCAAAAAAAAAAATATAGTAAATTTGAATTTAGTAGAAAAATAGGTTTGAAGAGTTTTGCATACAAAGCGCAAACTGGTTTGCGCTTTAATGAAAGAAGAAAGAAATCCAGTTTGTTGTCTTACAGTTTGATAGATGAATAATGAAGTCAATGACGTAAATGATTGAATCATATGAAAAAGTTGAAAGTTGATGAAAAAAATGTTATTGTATATATATTTTCTGGTATTAAAAAACTATAATTAGATTAATATAACTAAAACAAAAACAATTAGACCAAACTTATTTGTTTTAATCTCCGCAGACTTTTGTTAATAGAGCATTAGAAATTTGGACTTCAAACTCATTCCTTATCTATGTAATTTAACTATTAGTTTATCATTTTTATCTTCCATATATGTTATGAAGTGTCAGAAATTCCATTGTTATATTAGTTATACAAGTCTATAAAATGGCTTTTAAACAACCGTTTGACTTAGTGATTTAAATCAAGCAATATCTGAAAGGTTTCAAGAGACCACTTTTGATTATTTTTTCCTGGGCAATTATGTGGAATTTTTGTTATTTGCTAATGCCATTAGGTCAAGTTGTGCACTTCATAATTATGTGTTTTATTCACTAACTTAATTTGTCTATATATGAACTGAACCTGCACAGAGGCAAGAAGGAATAGATCTTGTATCTGAGGCTATCTGCTCTGGCATTTTCAATGATTTGGGAAGTGGAAGTAATGTTGATGTCTGTGTAATAACCAAGGTATGATTTATGTGAAAATCCATTCGTTCCCCTCCTTTGATATATTCTTTCTTTGGCTCGTTCTTTTTTTTTCTTCCTTCTTTCTTTCAAAAAAAAAAAGAAGTTCTTTTACGTGGCTTGAAAAATGGATAATATCAGTGGAATCGGTGGCATTATTATTCGACCAGCCAGTTATATTATGATTGAAAACATCATTGATATTCATAAAAAATTGATAGATGCACTAATTTTGGATAAATTTAACCTCTGATTTTGGAGTTTTATATAACATTGATTGTATGACTGCTCAATGAAAAGGGGGAATATGTGGGAATCGTATTCCATGTGAATTGCTATGCCACACATCATTTAAGCTTGGTTCTGCGGAGGGAGCATTTAAGGTTAAATATGTTAATTACACGATTCAATTCTCATGGTTATGAACACATCAACTGTAATCGATTAAATTTTTTTTCGAATGATTTTCTACTTGCATATATTTAAATGCTATATCACAATATAACAATAGATTAATAGAAATTGTGTGAATCATAGTGACAACTGCCTATTTTTTTTTTCAATTTAAATCATTTTGATATTATAGGACAAGACAGAGTACTTGAGAAATCACCAGTTGCCAAATCCAAGGACATATGTCAGTTCCAGAGGCTATTCATTTGCCAAAGGACACACTGGTTTGTCTATTTCCTTGACATATAAATTTTTGATACATGGAGCTTTAATCATATTTTAAACCGAAATTCGTAACGTGATGGCAGAGATTCTTACAGCTAAGATTATTCCACATAAGAAAGCCGTGACAGCGGCTGAAGGCGATGCCATGGAAGAGTAATAAGTCCTTTATTCCCGAAACCTTGATTGAATTCAGTTTATTATCTGATTAGAATTTGTGCCGTGTACCATTGGATTATGTGTTTATATGAGACATCAGCTTTTATATTTATGTGTTGCCAGAAATTACAGTCTGAGGTTTATTATCTGATTAGAATGGAAATGTTAAAGTGAAGATGGATTTATGACACGTTTTTATTTTTTATTATTTTAAATTATATCCGTGCCAATTTCATGTTTACGTTTCTAATTTTATTTTTTAAATCTGCCGTTTTCATTTTTATACATCTTGTAAAATTAACATCTCTGCGGCCCATTTTTATTTCGTTCGTTGCAATTTTCGTTTCAATTTGTATACCTCATTTCGTTCGAATTTTCGTGCTTTTAGTTATTACGCATACACCTCGGCATTTTCAGTTCTTCTATATCTTGAGCTATTGTTGATTGAAAAAGTTTTTTTTACTGAATTTCATTAGATTTGGACATTTCTTCTATTTTGCGTTAATAATATGAGTTTGAGATTAGTTTTTTTAGGTCGTAGTTATTTTTGTTTGTTTAATCTTCTTTATAGCGCCGTGTTGAATTAAATTTGATTGTTTTTGTTGTAGTTATAATTTGTTGTTAATAATGTTGCAATTTTTATAGCTCAAGTTTGTTGTTGGTATTTATGATATGAAAACTATAACATATGTCATTGAATTTTTATGTAGACAATTATTTGTATGGCATATATTTGCCTATGTTGAATTTACTGTGTTTGTTTTTGTTATCATTGTAATTGGTTATAATGCTTATATTGTTATTGTTATAATTCAAGTATGTTGTTGATATTGAATGACATGAAATTAAAAGGATCTGTCAAGGAAGTGTTATGTAGGCTATTATTGTCTGACAAATACTTCTTATGCTTGTTTTTTATTGTTTTTTTATTACACTGTAGTACTTTTATTTTAATATATTTTTTCTTCAGACTCGATTCTGTTGATATTCTTGTCGTTTTTCTGTTGGATAATGATACTTATAGTAGACGTCTTGGTTTGAGTGATTGTGTGTTGAGATTGAGAAATGATATTTATGAACATTAGCCTAAATTAACACCTGATTTTATTAAATTGGTTTATGAAAGACATGACAAGAAAAAAGTTATTGAAACTAATTCTAATTTGCATAATATATTGTTGCTTGTTGCTCATAGCCGTGATGATTTTCTATTTGTTCGGCTATATCTAAGCAATGTAAAAGTATTTCGACTGATATTGGTTTTTATAGTTCCTCATTTGTTGGTTCTTTTGCTGAGTGTGGCTCATCTACTTCTTCAATGGTTTGTTCTTCGGTTGATTCTAGTTCTACTTTGAAATGGTTGTTAAAAAATAATTCTAGCAATTCATTATTTAATGAGGTGGGTCAAAGATTTGCTGGTGGTATTGAGGAGTTCCAGTTGAATTTAATGATATATTGTATTAAGAATGGATATAAATAACTCCTGCCAAATCGTTACCTTCGGTGTTAAAATTCAAACTAGATGAGGGCCATTTTGCTGAGGTCGGAGTTCGCTACAGTTGGAAACCAGAGATATGTACGTCATGTCAGTCTTTTGAGCATCTTTCGGATGCGTGTACTAGTCCGGCCTCCGCTGCCCTTATTCCTCTTGCTGATCAGATTCATCTTCCTCGTCCTCCTATTTGGAAATGTGTTCCAAAGGTTGCTCCTCCCACAACTGATTCCTCTTCTATTGTCGCTCCCGTTAGTGTAGCTTCCATTGTTGATGCTCCTGTAGTTCCTCCCTTTGCTAGTTTGTCTCCATCGGCCCAGTTTGAGGTTGCATCTTCTACATTGTCCGTTTCTATTATTTGGAATTCTGAGGAACATGCCTGGATTCATGTTCCGTCTGATATGCGGTACTCGCCTGAGACTGACACTTATTATGCCTATATCAGTGATATTGAGGGTGAGAGTCGTTGTCTTATCTATCACATTGAAGGTGAGGGTCTGTCCCTTACTAAGGTTGGCGAGATTGGCGAGGTGAACAAAAGTAAGTTTTATGATGTCAGCTGGGATATGAAATTTGTTTACTCTTCTACTTCAGAAGGTTATGATCCAAATCTGGCTACTCTCTTCTCTGGTTATTCTCATGTTATTGGTCCAGCATCGGATGATGGCCGTGGCTGTTCCTCCTCTTCCGAGGGAGACTAATCATGTTGTTATAGTACTTTAGGCACTTTTGTCTAACTCCTGTGTTTTTTTTTATATTTTGTGGTATGGACACTATAATCCCATTTAGCTGTTTTGTGCATGTACATAACACCTGTTTTTTTATTTTTTATACAGTGGCACGACCCACCACAAAGCCGGCTAGCTTTGCTAAAAAAGAATGGATATAAAGTTAGTACCGTTAAAAATTATAGAGAGCGGGCTACAACCGTTTGTGCATGGAAAGCTTGTACTTTTCGTATTCATGCTTCTCGTAAGTTTAATCTATCATGTTTTTTATTATTAAAACCATGCAACATAATCATTCATGAGGAGCTGACATTGTAGATGTTAATCATCCATCTGTTTCTAGCAGATTAATTAAGGAGTTCGTTATTGATTATATTCGTTCAAATCCTCTTATGAAAATAAAAGATATTTTTCATTTATTTCAGACCGAGTACAATATAGTGTTAAATTACTATTTTGCTTATACCGAAAAAAGATTGGTTTTGGAAGAAATCCATGGAAACAATTTGTCTTCATATCATCATTTGAAATCTTTCTGTGAACCCATGGCTGTTTGTAATCCTGCTAGTACCATTGAACTTCATGGTGATTCTACTAGTCATGAATTTGAGAGGGTTTTCATTGGGTTTCAAGCATGCAAACATTGATTTGATTATGTCGTCCTTTGATTTTTCTTGGTGAGACTTTCATGAGAGGTAGATGACAATGTTGTATTATATCTACTATGGCTAAAAATGCTAATCAAGATATGATTTAGTTTTGAAAATTATAATATAATTTTTTAGTATTTCATTTAGTGAAATATTTGCATGTCAAATATTTTCATATTTTAATGCCAAATATTTGACATACCTATGTTGTTTCATTTTTATATTTTGTTTATTTATTTATTTGTTAAATTAGTATTATAAATGCTATTCTATTCACTTGGCAAAAAATTTTTTGTTTGTCTTAATTTATATTGGATGATTTAGGTTGTTAAATATTTCAATGTCAAATATTTGTCCTATTCTTAGGGCATATATTTGACATACCTTTGATGTTGCACTTTATTCATTTTGCCTGTTTATTTCATTATTTTATATTTTAAATTAGTATTATACATGTTATTTTTTTTACATGGGAAACTTTTTTTTGGTTTTTTAAATTATTTGTTATACTTGATTATTTTAGCTTGTTATATATTTCAATGTCTAATATTACAATATTCTTATGCAAATATTTGACATTCACGTGCTGTTGAAATTTGTATATTTTGTGCATTTATATTATTTTGATTATGTGACAAATGTATTTTTTACCTCTATTTTAGGTTTTTTTTCCCATTGGCTTTTGGCATTGTATTTGGTGAAGATGAACCTAATTAGTATTGATTTTTTAACAAAGCTTAGGGAAATGTTATGTGATGATGTTTGTGATTTCATCTTTGTATCTGATCGACATCCTGGTCTTTTTCTTGTTGTTCCTCAAGTTTTTCCAAATTCAACTCATGGTTCTTGTCACTATCATTTAAAGAATAATTTGAAGGTTTTTTTTAATAGAAATGTGTCTTCAAGTTAAAAAGAAATAGATTACCTCATTGTTTTATCGAGTTGCTAATGTTGCAACAATAGATGTATTTGATCAATCTTTGTTTGAGTTTAAAAGTGCTGGTTGGGTTGAAGTAGAAAGTTTCTTGGATGGTTTGCTAATATTTTTTTATTGGCAATCGATATGAAAAATATGTTATAATTGTGCGAAAGTTTTAATCGATGAATTTTAAAGGAAATATATTTCCCTATCACTACATGTTTAGATAGAATTTGTTTGAAACTCATAAAACTCATGTCTGATAGACATGAGTTAAGTAAAAGTTGGAATAGTCAATTATCCATGTAATGAAGAAGCGTTTAAGGGATTTATACCTTGAGGGTATTCAATGGAAAGTTACCAGATCTACTATTGATAATGTTTATGAAGTTCAATTAACTTAACCTTATCGTGTAGATTTGAGTGTTCGGCGTTGTAGCTGTAACTTATGGCACATTAATGGATTTCCATATGCTCATGCTATTAGATACATTCTTGCCTTTTGATTTGGATGTTTATTCTTATATTGAGGGCTATTTCAAAGTATCCTTTTTTCGAGCATCTTATCTCATCCAATTCATCCACTTATTTATTTTCAAATGGAAGATGTTTTACCTGAAGATGTCGAAGTTCATCCTCCTAAGAGAAGGTGTGGTGTTGGAAGGCCTTCTTCTTGTGAACGGATTAACTCAGCTAGTGAAGTGAATAAGTACAAACGTTGTAGTTTGTTTAAGAAATTAAATCATAAAATGATCTTGTTTGTTAAGAAATTAAGTGTAATTTTTGTACATTATTGGCCTTTTATTGTGAAGACTAAATGTAATTTCATGTATTGTTTTATTGAATTAAATGTTTTTTTGTTATTTCACTTATTTGTTTGGTTAACGATGTAATTTAGTTTGTTTGGTTAACAACAGTCTGGTCAATATCAATTTGGTAAATATTTGCCTGGCCTGGGAAATATTTTCCAAGCAAATATTTGCTAGTGATATATTTAGTAGTTTATGTTTGATTGTTATATTTCTGTCATGCATATATATATATATATATATATATATATATATATTTATGTAAGTGTGTGTGTGTGTGTGTGTTTCTTTTCTTTTCATGATAATATGTTTTTTAGGTGTTGTTTTTGAAGATAAGCTTATTCTACTTTAGTTATAAATAATATTATATTTGTACTTGATCAGCTTGTGTATTTGGTTACCTTTTGCATCTATACATATCTAATAGTTTTTGCATCTTTTTAGATTTTGCATTCATATGTTCCTTATTAGTTTTGCATCAGCCAAATATTTGCCAAGCAAATATTTGCTTGACAAATATTTGCTTTTTCATTTATTATTATATCGGTTAACTGTTGTCATTTTGTATTTGGTTAGATTTTTTATTTATGATTAACTTGGTTAATACTTGATTATAGGTTATAAGTTATATGTTATAGGTTATAAGTTGGGCATCCGATTAGCTTTTGCATCCATATGTACCTAATTAGGTGGTGCATCTGGTTATCTTATTCATTCGGTTGTAAGCTTGATTAAACAATATATCTCAGTTATAGATTAGTTTTCATACGTACCTGATTATGTTGGGTACTCGATTAACTTTTGTATTTATACGTACTTGATTAGGTTTGGTATTTAGTTATTTTTTGCATCCATACATACCCAATTAGGTTGGACATCCAGTTAGCTTTTTCATCCATACGTTTTCGATTAGGTTTGACATTCAGTTAGCTTTTGCATTCGATGATATACTTGGTTAAACAATACATCTCGGTCATACATTAAGGAACTAAGTCAGCCCGCATTAGAAGAAATACATGAATTTTAGATTTAAAAAAAAAACCATTTTGGATCTTTATTGGGCGTATGAAGTCTAATTTTCTTTTAAATAAAATCGTCATTTATTTGAATTTATAATATAGTTTTATATTATGTAATTATTATTGTATTATATATATATATATATAAATGTATAATACACACACACATGTGTGTGTATACATGTGTAACATATCATTCCGTGTAAGGTTTGACATGCCCGTGTATAAGTGTTGGGTTTTACAACACAATGAGCATGTTAGCCCATCGAATATACAAATATTGTTGGAACTGGGCAAGCCCGCAACAGAAGTTATGGGTGAATTTCATTTTTTTCCCTTTAGTGGATCTTTATTGGGCCTATGAAGTCTAATTTATCTAGAACATTACAAGGTTTTACTTAAATAAAATCTTTTATTTTATTTAAATTTATAAGATAATATTGTACTATTTAATTTTACGTTATGTTAAATATATATATATATATATATATATATAGGTATCACATACACATATATAAGTCTGTACATGTGTAACATATCAATCCGTGTAAGGTATAATATGCCTGTATATAGATGTTGAGATTAATATCGAAACACATACGTTAGCTCATCCAATATGTAATTGTAGTGTCCAAATGTATGTATATATATACAAATTTTCTTTTATAATAAAATATTTCAATATATATATATATATATATATTAAAATTTTACTTATATATAATTTGTATAAATATATAAATAGTTATATGTGAATATATATAATATTAACAATATATATTTATATATATAAATTACTATTTAAATATGTTTATATCATTTAAAATATAATAAATAAATATTCTTTTGTAATGTCGAAAATGGTACTTGTAAAAATACATAAAAATATAGACACACACATACACATACATATAAATGAATATGATGAAGTTATATGGAACCATTTTGGTATTAATAGATAATGATTGTATACATCTATATGTATCAATCCAAAGAGCTCATTAATTTTTATGACGCTCCCACTAAATAGGTGCATAACTCTTAATTGTTTGAGATATAATTAACTAATATCATATGATTCATAATCATATAATAAAAATTATTTCTCAAAACTACGACTTAGTCTATAACACCAAAATAATTGTAAATGATTTTAGATACTTCAATTTTTCCAATGCTTCACTTTTGTTGTGAAAATAAATACCACATTATAGTTTTATTTCATTACGAATATTCATAATGTCCTCATTAAAACATAACCATGTCTATTTTTCAGTCGACACTGAAAAATAGTCATTATTTCATAAATAATGATCGGTATGTTTTAAGAAAACAATTTTCATAAGTTGATGCAATCAATAAGGGTTAGATGGCACTCTCCCACTATTTCCGCTATTACTATAACTGTGTACTAAATTTAGAGGTCAATCATTTACTTAATATAAGTTATTTATTTCATATACTGCAATTAGTTTATACTAGAGAGTTTTTTGATCAAATATCTTGAAATCAAAGAAATAAATCTCATAGAAAAAAGTTTTCTATATGAAACCGCATTTTGGAATAGAAATTGTATTTCCTATTCCAATGTTAAGTATCAATTATTATTATTACAATTCTCATTTTCGATGTTTCTTTATGAAGCAGAAGTGACTATTCACTCTCTTCATCCCAATTGTACCTTTAATCACATCTACTCTTGTACATTCGTTATTTTTTCTAAATGGTTGAACTATTCAAAAGAAATCCCTTACTGCAATATCATAACGAACTCTTTACAAGAATGCATTTGATTATCCTTAACATATAAGGACATTAAATATGACGACCTTACATAAACTAATCAAACTGATATTTCTATGATCGAGTTCTTAGGTTTATATTGTAGTTTTGGTCTTGTGTTACATTTAACCCAATATGGTTTTTTATTGTAATCAATCAAATTGGATACTCAATCTTACACTATGGTTTATTGGCTTATTTTGGATGAACTACTTTTATTGAAATATTTTACATTACAAAGTGTGACCGTCCACCATATAACATTTATATGCGTTTACATATGAATCAAATATCCATATTATTATATTGCTTTTGAGTTCGGAGCTCATGGAATGCAATACATGGTCTTGATCAAATAAACACATAAGCGATCAAATTACGAACGTATTTCGTAGTTGTAGAATTAGGCACTTGTATGGGTGTTGAAATGTTAACATGCGATAAGCATTTATTAGTAAGTATTTGTTATATTTCTATTTGTCAATTCAGTTCATTTGTTTATCTTAATTAATAAACGTTTTATCAATCATATTAAATGCATAAATTTATCAATGTAGATTATCATAACATTACAATATTAGAAAGGTTAAATGTTATCATTTTATTTTTCTAATAAGACCCCCACTAGCCTTTTATGTTTCACCAAACCCTAAGTCAAAACATAGAAGTCTTTTGACTTCACTAGCGGGGTGTTAGGACTCATATGCCTTGGTCTGACCTTGAGAAAAGCTTAATAAATTATAGGCCCACATACCATGGAAAACTCCTTATCGATTATATCACATACAACTCCTAACTCGCGGTTCCTTGTCTTAATCCCGCCTTTACCCTGTGGAAAGATCAATAAGTAAAGTGGGACTATTCACTTGAATCTATCATTACGCAACGGCCTAAGTATAATGCACATACCTTGAGGAAAGCTCAAACAAAATATATGTAGTTATCTTACCTCATCTATTCAATGTATTAATAGTACTACACATAACATCTCTAGCTTGAGAAAAGCTCAACAACTAAAGAGTATGCTAGTAATCTATTAATATATAAATGATAGAGGACAACATTTGTTAAAGATTCAAAATCTTCAATATATTATATCGAGTGATATTGACTTATGGAATAATGTATTTTATATGAAATACCCTCATGATTCAAGTGTCGGACACATCAGAAATCACGGTATAGGTAAATATACGTATGTACTTATTCCTTAAGTCTGTTTGGGGTTTCTTTAATATTCCACCTTTAGTTTATACATTCATATTATATAAGTTTTATTATTACATAACTATTATATTTCATATTACTTATATAATAGTCTTATGTATAATATTTTATTTGTTAAATCTTATTTAATCAATTAAATCTTTAATTAATTTTATATTCTTCCAATATAACATTTATATTAAAATTTATATATTATAACCTTTATAGTATAACACATATATCTCATATATGTGTATTTTTATTTAATTAATTAACCTTTAATTAATTTATTTAATTAAATAATTTTAATTCAATTATATTAATTTATAAAAATCATATTATATACATACATGTATACTTATGATGTCTTAAACATTTTGAAATATCATAACTTGCATCAAAATATATAATACATGTATATATTTTTTCATTAATTAACTAATTTATTTAATTTATTAATCTTATTAATAAATTTAAAACTTTGAAATTAATTTATATTATTTTTCAAAATTTTTGAAAGTTTTATCATATTATAACTTTATAATATATCTATACCTTATTTTAAATTTAACTTTTAAATTTAAAATCTTGTATCTTTTAATTTTCAAACAATTTTGAAAATTAGCCCGAGGCCCAATTCAAATTGGGCCGTTTTCTATTGGTGATATCCTTTTAGGCTTACCTCATCATTTTGGGTTAGTCTAGTAGCTAGGTAAGGCAGAGTACTTGATTACTCAAACCCAATCTTAGACACTATTTTTTCAGACAGCCTACTATATGGATAGGCTTTAATAAGTTAGCCCTAATATGACTAATTTAGACCGCATAGGCTATTTAGCTCTGATACCATTATGGATCTGGGCCAGCCCGCTGTGGAATTTATTAGTGAATTTAAATTTTTTCCCTTAACGAATCTTTATTGGGCCTATAAAGTCTGATTTGTTTAGAACATTTCTATATTTTATTTAAATAAAATCTTTTATTTTATGTAAATTTATAAAATGATATTGTATTATTTAAATTTATTTTATGTTAAATATATATATATATATATGTGTGTGTGTGTGTGTGTGTGTATCACATACATATATATGTGTACATGTGTAAAATATCAATCCATGCAAGGTATAACATGCCCATATATAGATGTTGGGATTTACGTCGCAATGGACACGTTAGCTTATCCAATATGTAAATGTATTGTCCAAATGTATATGTATATTTTGCTTTTATAACAAAACATTCTATAAATATATATTAAAAGTTTATTTATATATAATTTTGTATAAACATATAAATATTTGTATAGGAATATGACTATAGTATTAACAAAATGTATATATATTAATTACTATATAAATATGTTTATATCATTTCACTATGCCATAGATTGCATACTGCAACACCCAAGAAGTGATGCAGGAAGTGCCAAAAAATGTTGCTGTAGGCTAAAAAAGGGCAAAGGCAACACTTTCTCGGTGATGCATTTTGCCGCGTTGCCCTAGAGTCAAAGGCAACATCGGTTCTGTTGTTGCCACAAATACTAAATTTACTAAAAAGTGGGTCCCACAATCTGGGCCCCAACATGTGGGCCCACTAATTCTGTGGCCCACCTTTACCGAACCCTGTTGTGGGGCCCATATTCATTAATCTATGGTAACACTTTTACCATCCAATGGCAACACTTTGCCAGTTTATTACCACATTTAACATCACATACTACAACATTATATCATATCCATGGCAACACCTTTTGCAATTTAAATTGGAAATGTACTGCAACATTATACTACTGCAACATTATATCATATCTATGGCAACATTATATCATATCTAATGGCAACATTACACTTCAACAAAGAACTTTTCATTTCAGAATAACCAGCAACACAAGTTTCACTTAGTCAAGTACAAAATAACAAACATACTTAAAAACATAACCAGTGTATTCATAGTTACAACCAGTACATACTAAATTCTACTTATTAACAGTACATTCATATTTGTGAGCCTCCAGTGCCATCAGTGCCATCAGTGCCTCCAGTGCCTCCAGTGCCATCACTGCAGACGGTCGCACAAAGATCCCCAACATCAATTTGCATGTTAGGGTTTGCTTTGCCTAATTTCTTAAGCACCCATGTCAAGTTCTCCCGAACTTTTTGGTTCACCTTTGCATCAAATTCATTTTGGACCTTCTTGTTCACCTTTGCTTCGACTTCGTCAGCTATATTTTCCCTTATCTTCGCTGCCAGCTCCTGTATGTATGTGCTTGTTGTTGGGGCATATTTTGAAACTTCTGCAGACTTTGTGTGCCGTCCTATAAGCCAAGATGGACCGTGCGACTTTCCATCAGAAATCATTTCTTGAACAACTCCATCACTTCCTCCTTCACCTATTGCTTTTTCAATCTTATCCTGCAAAATAAAGCAGTTTCAAAATGTGACATTAAATAAAATTAACAATTCTGAAACAAGTTTCTTAAACAAGAATTGTTTTGCAATATCTATTAACAGTTTTAAAATGGATTCAGAAAATATCCTGCTATAGGTTTCAACAAAACATGATCTAATTCTACAAAAATGTCGATGCGCAAAATGAATCATTTTTTGACATCTGATTGAAGAGAAAATAAAATTCTTACAATTCTGTACTACTTATTTTCACCCCAGCCTGCATTTGTTCATAGCCCAAGGCACCGTCGTAGCACCGACTTAACATGGAAAACTCTCCAGATGCAATCAGAGTAACTTAATTCGTTACTCCAGACTTCTGAAAACTGGAAAACGGCGATCAACTTTCCCTTTAAAATTAACCTATGAAATTTAATCGAGCAATGCTTTTGACCTACGCTTCCAAACTCTAGCTCTGACGTACGCTGGCAAACATGTTTCTACCCATTTCAAAGAAGTCATTATTTTGATTTAAAATAGTAATTTGATTTCATGGTTAACTAACAAACCAATTTGTTTTAGTTTAATTCTTAATTGATTCTATTAAGAAAATTGGTTTAGATCAAATGAATTTCAACATACATCAGTTTTAATTGATTTAAAAAAGCTTGCAATGGTTCGAACTAAACCAACCTACTGCTCAACTTTAACTGAAGCATAAGTGTGACATAATCAATAGTGAAATGATTGAACAATCATCTAATCAAGATACAAGCACATACCCATCCAAACCCATATTCGATCAATCGCTCATGACTTCAACCTACCATGGCTTAATTATGGATTTGAAAGTAAGATATATGCATACGTTGTTTCAAACTGTTGAAACCTCGTAAAAACCATACTAAAATAAAACGAAGGTGCCTGATACAATTCATACACTACAGTTTAAGATCTTATCGATCCTGAATGGTGAATCCACTCAAAACAGCACCATCTATGGTTAAATTAAACTAATTCATCATTCACTACAACAAGGTATGGATGTTATAGTAGATGATGCATCATTAATCAAAGCATGTTCATCAAAAAGAGACGTCGCATCATTTATCAAAGCTTATTCGTATATCGAAAGAAAAAACTCTTTAGTTTTTCATCATAATATACATCAAAAGCTAACCACACAAACTTCAACCATGTCCGCATCTATACAAACGGAACAAAAATGTAAATTTAATAATTAACTAATAATAATAGCTGTTAGGTACAAAGAAATACAAATTGAACGATTTTACAAAACCCTTTGGATTATACCATGTAAAACAACACCAACCTAGTCAAATCCAACAAATATCATAGTATAGAACTGAAAAAGAGCAATTAAAGCAATATTTACAATTGGAACTTACCCAATAATAGGATCAGCCCGTACAAACTCGTTGTCTTCAGCAGAAAAGACAACCGGAGACAAACCCTTAACTGCAGAGGGCGATTGTCCAGACTTG
Organism: Allium fistulosum; assembly: GCA_030737815.1. Classification (NCBI taxonomy): domain Eukaryota; kingdom Viridiplantae; phylum Streptophyta; class Magnoliopsida; order Asparagales; family Amaryllidaceae; genus Allium; species Allium fistulosum. Next base: position 83,435,269 of record CM060903.1, read on the forward strand.
CGAGCCAAAGGCAGATTAACGTTGTAGTGCTGGCCAGAGCGAGTCAAAGACGCTTCCTTTTCCAGATCCGAGTCAAGTGAATCCAAAAAATTATGCTTGTTTTCCTCTTCTTCGGCATGGCAAAGATGAGGCAGGGCGGAGGGCAAAGAGATGGACAGAGGAGGAGGGAAGGAAGTAAAAGGCGACGGTAAGACGAGATGAAATGAAGTGAGGGAAAGGGCGGCCGCCATTTTTGATTTCGAGTAGAATTGATGAAATGATTTCTGAAGTGGTGTTTAATGTTTTTTTTCTCTTAAAGGAACAATTTAATTTAATGTTTTAAGCAATAAATGTAACTTAATACGTAGTTTGAAACATTAAAATATTGTCATGTTAATACGTATTTTTTAAGTGTTTGAGTGAAACCCTTCAATATTTTGTTAACTTTTGCCGCTTTGTTTTTGCTTCCCGCGTTAAAAATTATTTCAGCCCGCGCTCATTTTTTATAATATTTTTATAAGTCTATAGCTACTGCAACATAGTGTTGATATCTATGCTAACATCCTGAAGCTAATGTTGTAATAGACAAAAATCAGCATAGCTATCGTTACATTGTAGCTAGCAACATCTTGTATTTTCGTTGCAATAGGCCATCTATGACGTAGTGTTTAAAATATAATAAATAAATATATTTTTTGCTGTAATGTTGAAAATGGTACTTATACAAATACGTAAAAATAATTATGTGCGTATATATAGTTATATACATATAAATGAATATGTTAAATACTTATATATATATATATATATATATATATTGAAATCGCGTTCTTAATTGATGACATATAGAGAATATTGCTGATTTTGCCTTAATAAACTTTACCAGAGTAGTAAGGAAAAAGAGTGCAACAACCATTCAATAATACAAATAAATCACCAATATAATACAACACCATCATAACAAATAAAACAAAGCGCACCATGAATTGCTGTAGGATATCTTTCGACCTGAAGGAAACTATAATTTGTTTAATCTCCTTCAGAAGCATACTGTCCATAGTCTGTGTTAGCCCTAATTTGAGTTGCAGGACATTCAGCAGGTAACTAATATACTTGCAGTGGAAAAAAAGGTGCTCATGTGATTCGTCTTTATGGTGGCACAACGAACACCGATAGTCTATCTGAATTCCCCAGTCATATAGTCGATCGATGGTAGGTAATCAATTTAATATAGCTTTATAAGCGCACATTGATATTTTCTTTCAATTGAATTTAGACTCGTTAACTAGGTGCCAATCAACAGTAGAAGGTTGTGTTCATATTTGATCCCAAACACTTCTAAAATTGAACTGTTTAAGTCCAGAAATAGTCAAGTAGTCTTCTGTTTGAGTATCATTTATTTTAATGCTCATGATTTGCTGATTAAGTTCTCTTATCTCTGGTAGTAGTTCTTGTCTCCATTTCTTACGCAGAATAATACTGTCAACCATATTAGTTGTAGTAAAAACATAGACGCCCTATTCCAACCCAATAGGTTCACCAAAGTTTTATGGTTGATACAATGATCGAACCATAATGAGGTTGTAGTTCCATTAACTATAACCCTATCAATAATTCCTGCTGCAAGCTCTCTTTTTCGTAGGATGTGTTTCATGGTAACTGAATAATTACTGTTAATTTGCATAGACCAATAAGACATGTGTCTAATATACTTATTTTTCATCAACTCCCTCCATAAGATGTTTTTTGTAAGCAAAGACCATATTAACTTGATAGTTAGCAGTAGCTTTAAGGTCAGCAATCTTCCTTAGGCCAATGCCATCTTCACTTTTTGGTCTACGTAATAAATTCCAACTTATTTTGGGGTGTTTGCCACCCCAGAAGAAATTTGCACATAGAGTTTCAATCTTTTTGACAACAGAACATGGAATACAATAATCAGAAGCCAACAAGTAACTGTAGGAATAATTGCACCCTGTATTAACTGAGCTCTCCCGGCACGAGATAGTAGATTACCATCCCAACTTTCAAGCTTAGACATAATTTGCTACAGTAATGATTGATATTGTGATGCATTGACATAATTAGCTGATAGTGGTACTCCCAAGTTATCTTACTGCAAAGATGATTCTAACATGCCCAGAATCTAAAGTATTTCTTTTTTATTTTCCACATCTCTACTAAAGTACACTTTTGACTTTAATTAATTAATTTGTAATGGCCTGTTGTGTGCTTTAAATTATCCAACAGTTTCTTGCATTCCCAAACATTAGTAACAGTAGCTTCCAAGAAAAACATCACATCATCTACTTATAGGAGATGTGAAATATAAGGCTGAACAGTAGAAATAGGCTTAAGCTCTCCTTTGGTGAGATTGTCCTCCAATTTTAGTGATAAATATTCCAAGGTAATGCAAAATAAATAGGGAGAGAGAGGTTCTCCTTGTCTCAAACCCCTATTTGAATGTATAAAATAGGGGTGAGCATAAACCGAACCACTATATGGAAACCGTCCGCACTAGACAACAAAAACGATGCGGAAACCCGTACCGAATTTTCTAACTAAAGCAAATACCATAAAGCAGACCAACCTCCATCGATACGGTTAGGTTGTGGTTTGGACGATTGAACCGACCATATTAAAGCGGACCAAACCGAATATTACACCAGTAATCTTATGATAAAAATATAAGCAATTAATATCTCATTGTATATTCTAACGATGTATATTCTATTTTCAGCTAATATTAATAGTAATCGTTGTCATAAAGGAAGAAGTTATAGTTTTAGCATAATATTTTTCATATAATTTTTGTGGATAAATGCTAATTATAATCTTATTATAATCATTTTACTTAATGATTATGCATTGACTAACATTGATGATTGGTTAATCTACTAAAAAATCTCACTTCTCGCTAAAAGTCAAATTGAAATATCTATACAATTAAAAACTAATATTTCATTTCAATATAACATTGTGTATTTTAACATTTAAGTGTAAAAGCTTCACATAATTGCCTTAGTAAATTGATTCTTAATGGAAGTAATTCTCTTACTTCATATTTAATATTGGTTCAAACAGGACCAGACCAAAATTGGACTGTATTACATTAAACCGATCCGAAACCGAACCGTTTAAATGATTAATATAATGGTTTGTATTTTTTATTAATCGCTTGATGCGGTGTGGAAGTGGCCTGGACTTCAAACCGTGCTAAACTGACCCACGTCCACCCTTGTATAAACCCACTAGGGATGCCTTCCATCAAAATAGAGAAAGTTGGCGTGCTTATGCATTCATAGATCAATGAGATAAGAGAGTAAGGAAAACCCATAATTGAAAGCATATAGCAAACAAATTCCCTGTTAATCATATCATTAGCTTTTTGCAAGTCAACTTTAATGCACATCTTAGCTTTGCCTGGTTTCTTGAAATCACGTAGAATCTCATGAGCTAGTAAAATATTCTCTCTAATATTTCTACCAAGTATGAATGTTGATTGGTTATTTGCAATAAGATAGGGAAGAAAGTATTTTATTTTATTATAGATAATTTTAGTAACAACTTTGTATAGAACATTAGCTTAGGCTATTGGTCTACAGTCAGCCAAGGATTGGGGCATATCTTTTTTGGGGATGATGGTGAGAAAATTGTAGTTCAAACATCGAGCAAGTTTGCCAAACTGAAATATCTCTGTGATAGCTAAGAAAAGATCATCCTTCAGCATTTCCCAATGCATCTTGTAAAATTTAGAGGACAAACCATCAGGTTCAAGACTTCTAGCATCATGTATGGAATTAAGTGCAGCTTTGATATCTTCATAATCAACTGGAGCAAATAAGTATTGTTTTCCAATTTCATTTACCTTCATTCTGGGTTCAACTGGGGGAATTCAGTAGCTGTAGGACCATTAAAAAGATTGGAATAATAATTCAGAGATTCCTGAATTATTATTTCCTTATTATAAATGTAATTCCCATCAGCATCAAGTAAGACTTGAATTCTATTTCTATGCTTTCTCATATACATTTTAGTATAGAAATACTTAGAATTTGTGTCTCCTTCATGAAGCCATAAAGTCTTACTTTTCTTCAAAAGTTGCTCATATTGCATTTTTAATTGAATTTTAAGTTCAATATATAGTTGCAACATCCTATCATATATTTGCACACCCTCTGGATTTTCATCTTCTTGGTTAAGGGAAGTTGAATAGTCTGAATGCAGTCTGTTAATCACCTCAGAAGTTTTATATTTTTGTTCCATGAATTTAGGTTGGATTTTACTTGCTTATGTTTGGTAACGAAGTTATGCGTAAAATCTCCCCATGTTGATGCACTCAGACCTTGAAATACACATTGCTCATAACCTTCAAGCTTGTGCCAAGTATTGACATACCTAAATGGCACATTTTTATCCACCGCACATTTTCTTTTAAATGAAATAAGAATAATAGTATGATCACTGAGCACAGTAGAATTGCAATAGTAGTTAAATAAGGACAAACTTGGAGAAATCAGTGATTAATTAAAATATTGTCAGAAAAACTTGGAGAAATTGGTGATTAATTAAAATATTGTCTATATTAGATGACATGCCTCTCCTTCTCCAAGTGTATTTTGTACCCTGCAAAGAACATTGAGATAAATCATACTGTAAAATACAATTATTAAAGCCAAGGATATAAGAAAAAGGAATTGGCCATCCTCCCTTCTTATCTCTAGGGCTTAAAGCATTATTGAAATTCCCGTATTGTAACAATCCTGAATTTCACCACTTTGATTTGCAATATTTATAAATATTCAAAGAATAGATTTTATAATTAAAATAAAACTTTTTTAAATAATAATTAATGCTTGTGAAATAGTTTTCAAAATGTGTTTACAAAAATATATAGTTCGAAGAAAAATCGAAAATGTGACCGGAATTCGTTTTCCGAATTTTCATCGGCTAAAGGTTATCAGAAACGTTGTGAACTCTATTGTATAATATAACACATACATTTATATTTGAGTGAGGATAGATATTGGAATAAATATACACTTAAATGTATATATATATATAAGTAATGAGACATTCTGTTGAATATAATATAAAATTATGTAAAATATATCTCATGAGACATTAGTACTTAGGCATTAAAAACATGTTGGCTAAGCAAAGGAGGGGGACAAGCTTGTGGGTGTGAGGTACATGAAGGTGAGGTGGCATGGTGATATGGCAAGTGGATGTGGAGGGTAAAGGACAAGGCTATTTTAGCAATTTACTTTGTTCTCTTGCTTATAAATAGCTCTTTCACTTCTTCAATTTTGCTTCCTCTTCCTTCTACCATATCTTTCTCATATCTTAACCAAATGGAGGATTTCCTTTTCACAAATCATAGAATGTTTCAGTAGCTACAACTTTCATGTGTACCACTTCTTCCAATTTTGAGGTTAGCCATGTCCAAATCTCATTTCTTTGCAGAGTATTTTTGGACCCAGATTTTCAAGTCCGAAAACACCTCTTCTTCTTTTGACCATATGTCCCTCAAAATAGATCCAAATTGAGTGATTCATTTTAGAAAATTGTAGAGAAAATAATTTTTAAGAACCGTCCCTTTGGAAAAAATTTCAAATTTCTTGAGTAACTTATCCAAAAATCAGTTGGAAGATGACCTATTTTCGGGTTTGATTTTTGTAAATTCGATGATAATCTGAAGTCCCTCCACCTTTCAAGACTGAGCTCCACCACCCTTGGGCTGTGTGCACTATACCTTGGATGAACCCACTTAAGGCCTTAAGGCCACCAAATCTTCATTTTCAAAACATATAGCACGGATCTAAGTTCTATTCTAGTTCTAGTAGAAGTTTGGATGGTTTTGGTGAGTAGATTTTTACTTTAAATTAAAACTTTATAACTTTAATATGTTGGATAAATTTGGGTATGACATGTGTTTGAATTGTTGGATTATTAAGTGATTGGTTATATATGTATGTTGTTGTATGTGATTGGAAGTTAGACTTGAAATGAAGTCTAAATATAAGTATTGGATAAAAGTTGTGAACTTTGTTTATGGATGCAATGTTGAATGTGTAAATGATGGATATGGAATTGTAGTACTATGTTAAATAGGACTTGAGATCCTTTGGAAAAATGGTGTTTTATTTACTAAAAGTTTTCAAAGTTTTAGTGTTGTTTTAGTTTTTCAAAATCTTTTACTTATGATTTTAAAGTGAATCAAAGTTAGAGAAAAGGAGTTTGAAAGGAGAACTTAGAAATCTACTCTAAGGTAACTGCATCCATAGCGATAGTCGCTATGGACGCAGTTCGGAAAAATCAGCGTTTACAAAATAAAAAGTGCTTTAACATGATTTTTTTTGAAATCATTTTTCAAGACATTAATTAAGTTTAAAATGTAATTAAGTATGAGTTAATAATAAATTAATTAATTTATTAGTTTAAGATAATTAGGAGGAATTAGGAATTAAATTAGTACTTAAGTGTAATCAAGTAAGTTAATTTTAATTAGTTAATTTAATTAAAGATTAATTATTAACTAATTATTTATCTATAAAAGGGTTTAATTTTTAATTAATTACTAATCAAGTTTAATTTAAGTTAAAGTTTAATTAAAACTTAATTAAGATGTAATTATTTTAAATAAAGGTTTAATATGTTATTTAAGTTTAAATTAAGGATTATTTAATTAATAAATTGAGATTAATTAATATTTAATTATTATTTAAAGGTACAAATTATTATTTAATAATTGAATAAAAATTAATTATGGTCTAATTATTTATTTAATGGTTAACTATTATTAAATTATTTATTTAAGGATAATTATTATTTAATTATTTATTTAATATTTAATTTTTGTTTAATTATTAATTAAAGGTTTAATTGTTAAAGTTCAAATGTTATTTAATTAGTAAATAAAAGTTTTAAAGTTTAAACCGCCTTATTTCTAAAGATTGGTTTTGTTTTAAAGCAACTCTCTTTTATATAATATTTTAAATCCAAGGGATTTCTTCATCGACTACCCTTAAGTAACCCAAATAGATATGAAACCCAATGACATTTTTTAGTAGAATAAATCACTGTTCTACTAATTGAATTGTATTTGACATCTATTTAGTAGAAATAAATACCATTCTCCTAATTAAATTGTATTTGACATTTGTTGGGTAGAGTAGATCACAGTTCTGTCATAATTCACCAAGTAGATTATGTCGACATCTATTAAGCAGGAATAAAACCCAGTTATGCTATTATAGTAACTTGGACATTTTTCTATACATTGATTGATTGTTATTGGCTAATTCCTTTTACATATCTACTTGTTATGTAAATACACATGTTATAAATTGGATAAATTAAACTTAATTAAATGAGATCCATTGTGGTCGCTAAGCCTTTTTCTGATTATTGGTAAAATCAATCTTACTTTTAATAATGGTTTTAAGTTAAGTAATTATTTTATAAAAGGTGTTTTGAAGTAATTAAATACTTTTTGAATGGTTGTTTGAAATTATTATTTTGTTAATGTGGTTTAAAGATAATTAAATGAAGAAGGTTTAAATAATAGCTTGTTTATTTAGAAGTGGATTTAATAATTGATTATTTATCAAAGGAACTTCCTGATTAAAGTTTATTATGGAAGTTCTTTTTTAGATAAAGAAATTTCATAAATGAAGTTTTGTAAATGATTTTGGATATTTATAAAAGAGTTTTATAAATAAACTTGGGAATTTATAAAGTGTTTTATAAATGGATTTGGAGTTTAAACGAAAGAGATTTATTAAAAGGATTTATAGAAGAAATTTATAAATGAATTCGAGATCTGGATTTCCCTTGACTGCTTTTCTCAATTATGGTAGTATGGAACATTCGTTCCATACTTTACATCGAAGAAATAGTGTTTGGGGTTATCCTTATCTCTATTTTAAATAAAACTTGTTTTGATCCTTTTTAATATGATTTTCAAATGAGAAATCTTTCACAATGTTTTGTGAAAATACTTTTGCCAGTGCGATAAGTATATGTATACTTTATTAATATTTTGGAAGGAGATTTAAATAAATAAAAGATTTATTTTGAGGCTTAGTGGTCGTTATGGGTAATTAAATCTTTGAATTGTTGCTTGTTTGTTTATTTTGATAGTTAAATAACCGACTATCAAATTTGAACCAAAATATAACTTTGAAAATATCTAGGTGAAACACGCGAGTTATATGGCACTGTCATCTACGATGATGCTGTACTGTGCGTAAAAATCTCGTTTTGTTCTCCTAGGAAAAGTGATAGGGAAATATATCCACTTAAATGGTTAGGGGTGATCCCTACTCCTATGTATTGTCTAATTATTTTCAAAAGAACTGGGGTTGAGTTTACTAGAACTATTGAATGTTTTTTCGAAGAGACCAGGATTGGATTAGTATAAATTATCCGAAAACCACTTCGATCCGACTCAAGCATTTTGACCTGAAGACATCTTGAAGATGATTGAAGATGGATCTTTTGAAGTGCAAGGGCTACTTGCTACTAATCCTAAGGGTGATTCCAAAATGGATGTAGTAGAGGTTATGCCTACGGTTTCGTTCAGACCCAGAACGAACTTGTATGGATGAATGCTGGCGTTACATGTCTGCCTGGAGGGCAGTGTTAGCATTCCAAGATGGTTTGCTATAAAAACGGTAATCGTAACCTCAAGCCTCACACCCGAGAATGAATAAAATCAAGGGATATGCTTCAAGGCTATGTGGTTCGCTACCATTAGGGTATGGTCATCGGCTAATCTAGGTCGATATTATAGACCAGTATGCTTAGGGCCCATTTAGGTTGTTGATCCCAACCAGGGTGATGACATATTCGGCGCTATCCAGTAAAGGATAGGGCCGATCTTGACTCGCAGGGAGTCCATGTGAGGACTAGGTGTGTTTTATCTAGAGATGCACTGTGATAGGTGGTACCCCAGTGCCTTGTCATTGATGAAATCCATTTTCCAATACATGCCTTTATGGACTTAGTTATGCCCAATTACTGAAATGTGAGATGCAAGCATTTCAGCTATATTACTATGTATTTGTATCTTAGACATTATTATAATATCATTAGATTTTCTATAGAAAATGGTTTGGTTATCGTAAGATGAAAACCCGTCTGTATTTATGTGCAGCGTGGTCTTACGAGCTATCTTTGATTTTAAAGGATATTATTAGTTATAATAAATAAATTTCCCTGTGATCTGAGTTTCTCACGCTGGTTTTACCAGACCGATGAAGGCGTTATGTTTTTTATAATGCTCGGGTCAGCCCGAGCATATTTTCCAGATTTAGCTAGACATTTTGGAGCTTTCAAGCGACGAGCTAGATTCTCCAAGACGTATAACCGTATCTTACATTCTTCCACTGTTTTGTTTTGTTCTTGTTTGTACTTATCAGCAACTGTAAGTACAAGCTATTAAACTGTCCAGGTTGATGATAGGATAGTGTACTCTGATGTTGTATAAATAAAGATGATTTCTTCTTGTAAAGGTCTTGTGTATGTTATATGTCACTCGTCACGTATGTGAGATTCTATTATGTCTTTTCTTCCTTTCACCCCAAATGACCTGTCTTTCGGACATTTAGACGTGCGGCACATGAATACCGTGGATGTATTAAGTGTCATCTTTAGGTGCAAGAAAGACAGATCGTTACACGTGGTGTAAGAGATTAGGTTGAGCGAACACCTAGGCTTTAGTGGGGTTGACTCATTTGAGATAAGGTAAGTGAGACCCTAGAATGAGTTTTAGTATATATATTGGATGTACATTTGTCAGTGATATAAAAATGTTTTATACTATGTTATTTATCGATTGAGTGGTTTATAAATTCTAGTCGAGACATGGGGCACCATGGTGTCGATAGAGGTTTCTAAACATTTAAACTTGGCAAATCAACATAGTATCATTGTAAAATTGTTAAATAAAATAATTTTACCTAGGAATATATTTTATATATAAAGAAATAATTTCCAAAAACAAAGTATAGTTATATATGATGTGATTGTTGTTAGGAGTTGATAATATTTTACTATTATCGTTTAGGGTTGTTTAGTTCATGCTCGTTTAATTTTAGCATTAACTATTACCTGATTTATTGGTGGTTTTTCTTTTCCATCATAGGTTGAGTAGATAGAATTTGTGAGAACATTGAAATGAACACCTTGTGAATTAAGTTTTATAATTTGACTATAAGGCATTCAGTTATAATGTTGGGTTAAAATTGGGTTTAATATAAGGTGTTTATTAAAAAGAAATATTTTAGTTGATTTTATAAATAAGAATTTTAAAAAATATTTTGAAAATAGGATGGATTTTCAAAGAATTTAAACACTGGTTCTTCTGGAAAATGGTTTTCAAGGTTTGGGAAAAAGGTAATAATTTTACTTAAAAATACTTTAAAGTATAAATAGTTTGAATAGAAAATTTTATAGAAAAGATGTGTTTTCTTTGGTTTGGTTCGAGGAATGAGTCCTAATTTGTTTTGTGATGATCAGAATAATCTTCTAAGTGACGATCGGATGTTTGCCTAGGCAAATGTTGTAGTGCACTTAGTAAATTATTCTCTTTATCATTTTACTGTCGGGACGAGTTCGAATCCGAACGGATCCAAAATAAATTTGAATTAGATATTTCGTTGAAATTATTTAGTTGGAAATATATGTATAGTATTGTTAAAAAAAAGATTTGAAAGAAGAAGTATTTTTATAATTAATTAGTTCGAGTGACTCGAAAGTGACTAAAAATGGGAAAGGGATGTTTTCGGATGGTAAACCCTTCTCTAGAGTACTACCCTTCTTGGAAAGGGAATATATGATATTGTTTGGTAGTACCCAGTTCCATGATATCATTTTGGAATTACCCAAGCTACATGTATATTTCTATGGATTAAAATATGTAATTTTATCTCAAAGGATTTTTGAAATAAAAACCGGGTATTTAGCTCTTATGTTCCAAATATAAAGGTATTTTGATTAAAGAGTGGATAAATCAATGAAGTTAAAATTAAAATTAATATAAAAGTGAGGTTTAATAAACTTTGTTTTATTAAACCGTGTCATTTAATTTTAACACCTATGAGGTCAAATTTATTTGATGTTATTGGGCCGGTTAATAAATGTCATTACCTTAGTTCTAAGAAAAAGTAGACTCTAGGATGGAGTTTGGATACCAACATCCTACCCCTCTTAGTTACTTACCTGACCAATTGGGTAAAGAGGTTGGATTGGTCGACTCAGTTTTAAGATCCAAATTATTTTGGGCCTACAGCTGAATATAATGAAGTGAATAGGATTTAAAATCAGGTGTTTTATATATACTCTTAGGACGAGTACATATGCACGCCCAAGTGGGCCTACATTTAACCACAATGTGCATGCATTTTTATTTGTACCTGTGAAAGTAGATTTGATAGTAGCATCCCCACATTTGAACGCTGCCTAGGCAGAAACTGCTATTTTTTTGTTCTGACTGCAATAACTTCTTCATACTAATTTGGAATCAGGCAAAACTTCGACCGATGAATTCCTACCTAAATTACAGACAATATGGTACACTCGGATACTTCATCTTGTGAACGCACACTGTAGTTCTCCAAGGGGACTGACAGTTTACTTAGAAAATAACATGGCACAACATCCTCATATTTGAACTCCGCCTGGTGCAGAAGCAGCTATTTTTTTATTCAGACTGCTATATTTTCTTCATACTAACTTGGAATCTGGCGAGACTTCGACAGATTAACTCCCACCTAAATTGCAGACAATATGGAACACTCGGATACTTCATCTTTTGAACGCACACTGTAGTTCTCCATGGGGACTGACGGTTGTACTTAGAAAATAAGAGGCTACCATATCCCCATATTTTACATAGTGCAAAAGCCGCTATTTTTTTTGTTCAGACTGCAATATTTTCTTCATACTAACTCGGAATCCGGCGAGACTTCGACCGATTAACTCCCACCTAAATTACGGACAATGTGAAACACTCGGATACTTCATCTTGTGAATGTACACTGTAGTTCTCCATGGGGACTGACAGTTGTACTTAGAAAATAACATGCTATATTCCCATATTTGAATACTATTTCTTTATAAGATAAGATGTAAAAGGGTATATTTGGAATTTCAAAAGGACACTAAGTAAATCTATTCAATGAATTCTCTTTATTAGTAGTAAAGATAAAGATAGAGTGAACGATTTCCATTATTATAATGAGGGGTATTTCTGGTATTTCAAAAAGACACGGTTGAATTCCTATTCAAGGAATTCTCATTATTAATAGTAAAGATAAAGATAAAGATGTGATGTTGACATAACAATCCATGGGGACTGACAGTTGTACTTAGAAAATAATAGGCTACAACATCCCCATGTTTGAACTCCGCCTAGTGCAGAAGCCGCTATTTTTTTTGTTCAAACTGCAATAACTTCTTCATACTAATTCAGAATCCAGTGAGACTTCGATCAATTAACTCCCACCAAAATTACAGACAATATGGAACACTCGGATACTTCATCTTGTGAACGCACACTGTAGTTCTCCATGGGCACTGACAGTTGTACTTAGAAAATAACAGGATACCACATCCCCATATTTGAACTCCGCCTAGTGCAGAAGCCGCTATTTTTTTTGTTCAGACTGCAATATTTTCTTCATACTAATTCGGAATCCGACGAGACATCGACCGATTAACTCCCACCTAAATTACAGACAATATGAAACACTCGGATACTTCATCTTGTGAACGTACACTGTAATTCTCCATGGGGACTGACAGTTGTACTTAGAAAATAACAGGCTATATTCCCATATTTGAATACTATTTTTTTATAAGATAAGATGTAAAAGGGTATATTTGGAATTTCAAAAGGACACTGAGTAAATCTATTCAATGAATTCTCTTTATTAGTAGTAAAGATGTAGAAGAGTATTATACAGGTTAGTTAATTAAAATAATTTTATGAAAAAGTTTCATAAATAAGTTGTATCGTTTAAAAATGTTTGAACCTAAGTTGGAATTTTTAGGAAATGATTTCATAAATATTTATAGGAGGGTAAAAAGGTAATTGGGTAAGTAAGAACCTTTAGATGAGTACGTAGGTTGTACATAGATCATTTCCCTTTCTCATATAGTTCTCAATCCGATATTCGAGTATATGACTTGAGGTGTTTCACACCATTCCGAATAAGGATCCACCACTCGATTTTTAATGGCGAATACTTGGTGAGGGTTCTTAATATGGGACCAAAAGTTTTCTATCATAGTTTATGGCTATGTAAGGAGGAAAGAAGTTTCTAATTAAGAAGCCTGATCAGATTCCACGCTAGAAAGTCGAGTGAGAGATACTAGTTCGAAAGTAAAGCTATGTATTCGAGTGAGTGATCAAATAAGGCTTTTGTAACAACCCGTATATTTGGACCATTTAAATTGACAATAATCCACACATGTCAACTTAAATAATACAAACACGAATCATTATGGGATTATAAATACATAAATGTAAATGAGAATCAATACAACATCACAGAACAGTCACAGAATAATGCAGCGGAAAATACATCGTCATAATAGCAGTTCATGAAGCCACTATATAATATACAACAATGTCTTAACATCAAGTGACTAATACCAAAAATGTCCAACAGACTAGGACATCAATACAGGAATATAAATAGACTGATAAAGATAAATGCTAAGCCTTCAGCATCTTCAACCAACCTTGATCAGCAGCTGGATAGCTTCAGACTGACCCGAGCATATGCAAAAGAAACACTCGAGTCAGGACTCAAAATCTTATACAATTAAATCAAGTGCAAGGTAATAGTTCATAACTTAAAGATGGGTGTAATGACATCTCTAAGGATCCGATAAACTATCTATATATACAATAGAATACGATAGGTAGATAATGTCTAATCAGTAAAGTACGATATTAAAATAGTGTTAAGTCATGGCCCATACCACCCTTAACACATTTTTATTCCCAAGAGCATATACAAGACCGTAGTTTCCCCAAAACCGGAAGTCACCAGAGGGCAATCCATATACTAAGGTACAAATCAAAACGTAGTGGTCGCGAATAGGATAATCAGTATGACAAGGTACATGAGGTGATACCAACTAGGATACTAGTAGTTGCGTGATCCGGACTGATGTTGAGCATAGCAGCTACTATCTCAACACCGCGAAACAACACTCCCAATCAAAGGGGTGCACCCAAATCGAATCACAAAAGTAATAGATATGGTATCGAAGAAGTGCGTCCGCTAGAGGTAGCGAACCTCAATGGCCCGGCACGGCTCCTGTTTTAGTCATGTCAGGGGTCGTCCAATATCGTTCTCTTTCTTCAGTCAACGCGATCACCAAACCATCCACTTCATTCTGGATCAACACTTCGCGTGTAATAGTTATTAATGTGGTTTTCGGTATCGACAGAGAGTATGTCCATATCTGATCCCGGACTCTTTAATAACTACGTATTTATTACCCAATGGTCATTTAAGTTAAAGTTTAAAACAAATCAAAGTCCGAAAGTCAAGGTGCAAATTTGACTTCCAAAATTTGACATTTCACGATTCAATTTATTTCGGATATTTAAAATCATATTTCCAAATGAAATCTGTAGTTCAACATTTAATTAACAATATAGTTAAGTATTCAAGTTCAATTTAATAACTCTCTTATTAAATTTAGTTCAAAATCAATTTATCCAAATTTACCGGTCAATTAAGTTCGAATCGTTAGATCAAATTCTATTTATCTCAATTCATGTTTACATTCATCGTTACATTAAATATAATCATAAATTTGATTAAATCGATTTCATTAGATTTAAAATCATTTACCTTTAAATTGTCGCTAAATTTAATCCATAAAACTTTAGTTAGTTTCGTATTCCATTTTAAGTCAAAATTTCCTAAATCTAAATTATTATTTATAACAAGTTTAAATCTATTTAATTTAAAACTTAGTTTAAATCTGAATCTACCAATCTAATAAATTAAATTATTAAATTCTAAAACTCACTTGTTTTAAATCTTATTTCAATCAAATTCTCCAATTCATTTTTCTTCAATTAAATAGATTTATTAATCCGTTTCAATTTAATCCATTAATTTATTCCAATAAATCCATTAATTTATTTTAGTTAAATCCATTAATTTATTTCAAATAAATCCATTAATTTATTTCAATTAAATCCATTTATTTATTTCAATTAAATCCATTTATTTATTTCAATTAAATCCATTAAGTCGTTACTTGATTTCCAACAATTTAATAAGTTCATTTCTTAATTTCAAATAGATTTCAATTTCAAAATAATTTCGTTGACCAATCGGGTTTCTTATTTTTAATTGTCTATCCTAGGCCAAGTTACTTAAGTGGGTATTTATCATTTCAACCCGATATCATTCAATATAAAACAAATCATAACAAGGGAACTTGCAGTGTGATAACTGGGATGGTGTCAAAGTAAATAAACAAGCAATAGCAACCATACATAACAAATTAACAATTTATTCAAATAATCCCGAAATAACCATATTAACTTACATTCGTTATTTATGCAAATTAATATAATTATTCCTAGAATCTTACGGATTAAAGATTATTACATTATGATTTTACTTGGTGTCCGTTATCAAATTTCTACATCAATCGTACTTATCAATTTTAATGTCACTATTATTTACTCTAATTAACATCATATTTCAGTTCAACATGTTTAATCAATTTAAACAATACATGGCGTCAAATTTTTAGAAGTTAACAATTTTATTTCAACCAAATTCTAACAATCAACAATTTAATATCCAGATTAATATTAACAAAAATTATCACTTGATTATCATCGCATAATAGATTGGGTCGTGAATATAAAATATTCACCTTTCGTGGTTAAAGATTGGACGACGAAGCACGAAGACGAATAGATAAGATAGACACTAACCGGCACGACGCAAAACGAACACAACTGCAAATCAAATAAAAGATTATCCAACCATGGTTCAATACAAAGTATATATATCGATTGTATATATATAAACCATACCAAAATAACGAAGCTAGATAGATTCAAACAAGCCGGATGAAGCCTACGACTGAGATCCCGGATCAGCTGTTGCTGGAACGGCACAATCAAATAAACATGAGCCCAAAGTTTACCAACTATCACTTCTATATAAATTAACATATTATATACCTACATATTAACATCTATACTGCAACTATACAAACTGGACACTTATATATATTATATATAATAATAAAACAGGGCGGTCGAGGTTGGCTCGGTGGGCATCGGCGAGTTCAGGGTGGTAGGCGACGGAGTCGGAAGATGGTGGTTGGCAGAGCGGTGGCTGGTGGCACGGCCGGGACGTGGCGGCGTTGGGACGGAGGGAGTGGGCGGGCTGCTGGTGGTTGCATGGAGCGAAGGGAGGCTGGGGTGCGGAGGGTGGTCTGGATGCTGGGGTACGTCCGTGGGTGGAGGTGGGTGGTTGGGAGTTGTAGCGGAGGGGCTGGCGCGTGGCAAGGGGCTGAGGCGTAGTGGGCAGGGTGGGGTACAGGCTGGTGGCAGTGGGCGCGGGCTGGGCGGAGTGGGCAGGGTAGGCTGGGGTTGGTGTGGGGCGGTGGGTGATGGCGGAGGCATGGCGGAGCGGGGCTGGGGTGCGAGGTGGTGGGGTTCAGGTGCGGGGTGGTGGGGTTTAGGTGCGGGCTGGTGCGGGTTCAGGTGCGGGCTGCGGAGGAGCAGGGCTGGGGTGCGAGGTGGTGGGGTTCAGGTGCGGGCTGGTGCGGGGCTCGGGTGCGAGGTGGTGGGCAGGACAGCTGCTGGGGCAGGCGGTGGTGCCGGGCGGAGTGGGTTGGTGGTGTACTGGTCGTGGCGGAGGCGAGTGGGTGGGGCAGGGAAGTGGGTTGGAGGGCAGCTGGGTTTCACGTTTGAAGTAAGAAGAACAAGAAATGGCATGAAGAGAAAAGAAGAAGGAGGAGCTGAGTTGGAGCTTCTTTACCTTTTGCAGAAAATATAGGAAGGAAGTAGGATTATGAGTTTTAGTTTACTGGAGGGGATAACTAAATAGCAAAAAGAAATATGGACGGTAGAAAAGAGAACAAAATTTGTGCAGAGGAGAGAAGACAGCTGTCACGTAGTAATTAATGAACCCAAATGTAAACAGAGGTTCAGTGCACAGTAAAAGCAATGATGCATTTGACAATGGTGGCTATTGGTGTTCCCAAGGTCAGCTGACTAGCTCCAAAATTTGAAAGCTGAAATGTTGGGTACCGGGTTGCGCTGCGTAACGGACCGGTGTGTGCTCCGTTAACAATTATAATTTGCAACGCCGAACTCCGATTGACACAAACAAATATACCGTTTTGATCAGCGCGACGAGGCGGACCCAACGGTATGAAGATATTGATGGTTTGACATTGTTTGCGAAGTGGCGAATCTTATTAACCCATTTGCACGAGTGAACATTTTTACTAGCAATTAAAAGCGAAATTTGACGAAACGAAATGCGCCGTTATGATCAGAATATTTTTCTTATGCAACATTGCGAAAAATATTAAAGTTCGGACAATAGAAAATTTACACGCAAAATTAAAACTAATATGTAAATTTGACGAGCGAAATTTTCTACCATATTTTCCGACGAAATTTGGCGTACGCCTATGTCTATCTAGACGCATCTCAAATGTGAAGTTTGAACGTCAACGGAAATTGTTTGTGAATATTTGAAATTCCTATTACGGAGAATGCAGCAAAACACCGAAGAATAAGATCGACGGAGCTAAAGATGTCCGAATTTTTGAAAAACGAAAAATGATGCCTTTGCCAGAAAATGATTTAGAATTTTTCTATGTAAAAATATTTAGGTTCGGAAGATGAAATTTTCACGCTTTCAAAATGAACTGATGTGCAGTAAAACGCGCACGAAGTTTACTGCGGTATTTTCCGACGAAACTTTACCCATCTATACAATCATCTAGGCGCAATTTAGAAACAAAGTTTGGACGCTGATTGAAACCGTATGTAAGTTCCACATTTTTAATTAAAATAACGGTTCTAAAATTTTAAAATTGGGTCGGAATTTCAGGGTCGTTACATTCTCCCCTACTCAAGACTTTTCGTCCTCGAAAAAGAACAAAGTAAAGAGTGGAAGAACAGATAACAAAGATACAATGGATTCAGAATAGATTATTGAATATAGTAAAGAGTATAGAATGAAATTTACCTTCAACAAACAATTCTGGATTAGAATCCCGGATACTCTCCTCAGTTTCCCAAGTGCAATCACGATCATCGGGACTCCATTGAACTTTGACTAGGCTAACCGACTTCCTTCTAAGTTGCTTGGTATCCCTATCAATAATACAAAGTGGTCTCCTCTCTATAGTCAAATCCGGCTCAATATCAACTTCATCTAACTGAGCAATAGGAATGGTCATGGATGGATCGTGTATAACTTTCCGAAGATGTGAAACATGGAAGACGTTGTGCACGCCCTCAAACTTCTCCGGTAGTGCAACCCGGTAAGCTAGTGTACCAATTCTCTCGGTGATAGTGAATGGTCCAACAAATCTAGGAGCGAGCTTCCCTCTACGACCAAATCGAATAACATTCTTCAAGGGTGATACCTTAAGGAATACCTTATCCCCAACCAGGAATTCTAAATCTCTTCTACGCCTATCAGCATAGCTCTTCTGTCTATCCTATGCGGTCTTCATCTTTCTTCTGATTTCATTTACCTTCTCGGATGCTTCTATAATCATATCCGGGCCAAGAATCAATCGATCACCAGGCTCAATCCAACAAGCTGGCGATTTGCATGGCCGTCCATATAAAGCTTCGAACGGTGCCATATCGATACTTGCCCGAATATAAAGGTGGTTAAATTTCAATTCAAATTTACTTATTCAAATTGAGATTTTGATTTACCTGATAACTGTTATTATACGTGAATTCAACCAAATGGAGATGGTCTTCCCAAGATCCACCGAAGTCAATAATGCAGGCTCGGAGCAGATCCTCTAAAATCTGATTCACCCTTTCAGTTTGGCCATCTGTTTGAGGATGATAAGCTGTGCTCAGATTCAGTTTAGTGCCCAAGACGTCCTGAAATGCCTTCCAGAATTTAATAGTGAATAAAGGGTCTCTATCGCACACAATACTAGATGGGACTCCATGAAGTCTAACAATCTCTCTCATATATATCTCGGCCAAACTCAAAGCAGTCCGAGTGGCCTTAACAGGAATAAAGTGAGCAGATTTTGTCAACCTATCAACAATCACCCATATACTCTCGTTACCTTTTCTGGTCCTCGGTAATCCATCAATGAAGTCCATAGAAATCTGATCCCATTTCCAACATGGAATCTCTAGGGGTTGAAGTAATCCTGCAGTCTTCTGGTGATCGGCCTTAACTTGTTGGCAAGTGGTGCATCTACTGACATATATAGAAATATCCCTCTTCATCCCACTCCACCAATATAAACGCTTCATATTCCGGTACATCTTAGTGACACCAGGATGAAATGAAAGTGATGACCGATGGTTTTCTCTAAGCACTTCTTGTCTCAATCCATCGACATTAGGGACGCAAATACGATTGTCAATCCTCAGAACTCCATTACTATCTATCTGTGCTCCCACTTTACTGTCGGTATTTCCAACTCTACCAAGAACTAACTCCTTCATGCGATAGAGCAAGGTGTCCTCATATTGCTTGTCTTTGATGCGATCCACAAGAGATGGGGAGATAACAAGCTGAAATAGCATGCCTTCTACAAGATTACAACATGACAATGCTTTGCTACGGCTCAAAGCATCAGCTACAACATTTGCCTTTCCAGGAGTATAATTGATATCGAGATCATATGCAGCTAAGAATTCGAGCCATCGGACTTGTCTCTGGTTCAAATCCTTCTGAGAAAAGATATATCTCAAGGACTTATGATCGGTGAATAACTCAAATTTAATTCCCAAAAGATGATGCCTCCACAGTTTCAATGCAAATGCAACTGCAAGAAGCTCTAGATCATGAGTTGCATAGTTTACTTCATGGATCTTCAACTGGCGGCCAGCATAAGCAATAACCTTTCCGTTTTGCATAAGAACAGTGCCTAAACCTTCTCGACAGGCATCTGTATAGACAGGTAATCCTTCACTTCCATCGATTACCGCAAGAACTGGGGCTGAAGTTAACTTACGCTTCAATTCATTAAAAGCTGATTCGCACTTCTCACTCCAAATAAACTTGACATCCTTTCGGGTTAAAGCAGTGAGTGGGGCAGAAATCCGGGCAAAGTGCTCAATAAATCTACGATAATAGCCGGCCAAGCCCAAGAAGCTACGGATATCAGTAGGAGTTTTGGGAGTCTCCCAATCCTGTAGATAAATTTCAAATTAGAAAGGGATAAGAGGAATTGAATAGAAATAGCGAATAGGATAGAACTTACATTGATTACGGCGATCTTAGCTGGATCGACCGAAATCCCATTTTCAGAAACTATGTGGCCCAGGAATCTCACTTCGTCTCGCCAGAAGTGGCATTTAGAGAATGTGGCCTTAAGTTGATGATTTCGGAGAGTTTCCAGAACATAAGCAAGGTGTGTCTCGTGCTCCTTCTCGTCTTTGGAGAAAACGAGAATATCATCAATGAAAACAAGAACAAACTTGTTAAGCACATCACGGAAGACTAGATTCATTAAATCGACGAAATAAGCAGGTGCATTGGTCAAACCGAATGGCATAACCAACCATTCATAGAATCCGTTCTCGGTACGGAAAGCTGTCTTATGAATACTATCTTCTGCTACTCTGAGTTGGTGGAACCCAGTGGCAAGATCAAGTTGGGAGAAAACTTTAGCTCCATGGAGCTGATCGAATAAATCATTGATGCGAGGCATCAGATAGCGGTTCTTGAGAGTGCGTTTGTTCAGTTCCCTATAATCAACACACATGCGAAGAGACCCATCCGATTTGGTGACAAATACAACTACGGCGCCCCATTCAGAGCGACTTCTCCTAATCAAACCTTTAGCAAATAGATCATCAATTTGAGTTTTAAGTTCAGCTTTTTCTTTAGGAGCCATTCTTCTGTGAGGAAGAACTACGGGAGTAGCTCCAGGAATAAGGTCAATGCGGAAATCGATCTCCCTTTTAGGCGGTAGAGAGTTGACCTCTCCAAATACATCGGGAAATTTCCGAACAATAGGAGTAGTACTGAGATCATCCGGGTGAGCATCAAGAGAGAATATGAAGCTTCCGGCATATTTCTGTGGTGATTTGCATTCGATGACAAGCGGTAGGCCCTTGTCATTGACTAGAGAAACAGAACGAGCCTTGCAAGAAATAACAGCATCGAATTTCCTTAACCAATCAGCACCTAACAAGATGTCAAATGCTGCGAAGCCAAGTACATAAAAATCCCAAGTGAATCGATATCTTCCATACAAGAGCACAACCTCTTTACAAATTCTACTGAGGTTGGCAAGTCCTCCAATAGGGTTGGAGACGCATAAGGAAGTAGTAGCAAGAGTAGTTTCTAAGTTGAGCTTATTGCAAAGATCAATAGATATGAAGCTATGAGAAGCACCAGTATCGAATAATACCCTAATAGGTAAATCATGTAATGAAAAAGTACTTCGTAAGGTACCTTGGTCATCCTGAGCAGGCGGTGTAGGAGTGGTGATGGCAAAAACTCCAGATGGTGTGCCACGCTTGTACAGTGGGCAGTCTTTCTTGAAATGACCCGGCTGGAGGCAGACATAGCATAAGTCTTTCCTAGTCGTAGAAGGTGGTGGAACAGCAGCTCCGGTAGATGGGCAACTATTAGCATAATGGCCCTTCTTATCGCATTTGAAGCAAGTGATATCAGCAAGGTCGATTGGGCTTTTCTGAGCATATCCCAATCCTGTAGTCTTTTGCCAAGCTTTCTTTTGTTGATCAAAGTTCATCTTCCTCTTCCCGAGCTGGCTAGAGGAGGGCTGAGTAGGAGCGGCCTTGGCAGTAGGCCCCCTAGGCTTTGCCTCATATCTAAAAGCATAGTCAACAAGCTCTGTGAAGGTGCAGTGAGTGTGGCCAGTAAGCAAGTCATAATACTCTGGTCTAGCTCCCAAAATGAACTTCTCGTTCTTTAGAAGCGGTGTATCAATCAATCCCGGGCCGAACTTGGAGAGTTCGTTGAATTTCCTCTCGTACTCCGAAAAGGTCATACTGCCTTGCTTAAGGTCCATGAAAGCTCTATAAAGTTGGGTTTTCCCAGCAGCGGGCATCCATTGTGCCGAGAAAGTATCCCTAATCAAAAGATAGACAAGATGAATAACATTCTGAAGATTAAAAGAAGAATTTAGACTACGAAATCCAAATAATTTTATACCTAAACTGGGCCCAAGTGATGGTGTTCTCCTCGATACGCGAAGTAACTGATTCCCACCAATCTTGCGCGGCATCCTGAAGTTGCCAGGCAGCAAGCTGACGCTTCTGAACATCAGTGATCTCCAGATCGGAAAATATCTTCTCTAAACCTTTAAGCCATTGTTGAGCCTCAATAATGTTCTCGGATCCAGAAAACTTAATACCTCCCAGTCCCAGCTGTGTATACTCCTTACTAAGAATGGTGAATTTGACAGGAGCTGGAGCGACAGGTGCAGGCTGAGCAGGACCATGGCCCCTTCCTCCCCTATGGTTTCCTCTGGTACCCATCCTGAAATACCAAAGAGATTGTTAAAACCAAAGGATAGAAAATCATAGAATTTTAAGGAAAGTCTAATTAATGAATCAAAGAAGTTTGAAATGAAAGGATTTGGATATTGAACCGATTCTCCTCATTCTAGGGTATTGCTACCCTATACCTAATGAGTTCATATATAATCCCAAACTAAGGTTTTTAGGGAAACCGAAGCTCTGATACCAACTGTAACAACCCGTATATTTGGACCATTTAAATTGACAATAATCCACACATGTCAACTTAAATAATACAAACACGAATCATTATGGGATTATAAATACATAAATGTAAATGAGAATCAATACAACATCATAGAACAGTCACAGAATAATGCAGCGGAAAATACATCGTCATAATAGCAGTTCATGAAGCCACTATATAATATACAACAATGTCTTAACATCAAGTGACTAATACCAAAAATGTCCAACAGACTAGAACATCAATACAGGAATATAAATAGACTGATAAAGATAAATGCTAAGCCTTTCGCATCTTCAACCAACCTTGATCAGCAGCTGGATAGCTTCAGACTGACCCGAGCATATGCAAAAGAAACACTCGAGTCAGGACTCAAAATCTTATACAATTAAATCAAGTGCAAGGTAATAGTTCATAACTTAAAGATGGGTGTAATGACATCTCTAAGGATCCGATAAACTATCTATATATACAATAGAATACGATAGGTAGATAATGTCTAATCAGTAAAGTACGATATTAAAATAATGTTAAGTCATGGCCCATACCACCCTTAACACATTTTTATTCCCAAGAGCATATACAAGACCGTAGTTTCCCCAAAACCGGAAGTCACCAGAGGGCAATCCATATACTAAGGTACAAATCAAAACGTAGTGGTCGCGAATAGGATAATCAGTATGACAAGGTACATGAGGCGATACCAACTAGGATACTAGTAGTTGCGTGATCCGGACTGATGTTGAGCATAGCAGCTACTATCTCAACACCGTGAAACAACACTCCCAATCAAAGGGGTGCACTCAAATCGAATCACAAAAGTAATAGATATGGTATCGAAGAAGTGCGTCCGCTAGAGGTAGCGAACCTCAATGGCCTGGCGCGACTCCTGTTTTATTCATGTCAGGGGTCGTCCAATATCGTTCTCTTTCTTCAGTCAACGCGATCACCAAACCATCCACTTCATTCTGGATCAACACTTCGCGTGTAATAGTTATTAAAGTGGTTTTCGGTATCGACAGAGAGTATGTCCATATCCGATCCCGGACTCTTTAATAACTACGTATTTATTACCCAATGGTCATTTAAGTTAAAGTGTAAAACAAATCAAAGCCCGAAAGTCAAGGTGCAAATTTGACTTCCAAAATTTGACATTTCACGATTCAATTTATTTCGGATATTTAAAATCATATTTCCAAATGAAATCTGTAGTTCAACATTTAATTAACAATATAGTTAAGTATTCAAGTTCAATTTAATAACTCTCTTATTAAATTTAGTTCAAAATCAATTTATCCAAATTTACCGGTCAATTAAGTTCGAATCGTTAGATCAAATTCTATTTATCTCAATTCATGTTTACATTCATCGTTACATTAAATATAATCATAAATTTGATTAAATCGATTTCATTAGATTTAAAATCATTTACCTTTAAATTGTCGCTAAATTTAATCCATAAAACTTTAGTTAGTTTCGTATTCCATTTTAAGTCAAAATTTCCTAAATCTAAATTATTATTTATAACAAGTTTAAATCTATTTAATTTAAAACTTAGTTTAAATCTGAATCTACCAATCTAATAAATTAAATTATTAAATTCTAA
The DNA here is from genome assembly GCA_030737815.1 of Allium fistulosum. Taxonomy (NCBI): domain Eukaryota; kingdom Viridiplantae; phylum Streptophyta; class Magnoliopsida; order Asparagales; family Amaryllidaceae; genus Allium; species Allium fistulosum. The sequence goes on from CM060903.1 coordinate 83,459,821, forward strand.
AACTCACTTGTTTTAAATCTTATTTCAATCAAATTCTCCAATTCATTTTTCTTCAATTAAATAGATTTATTAATCCGTTTCAATTTAATCCATTAATTTATTCCAATAAATCCATTAATTTATTTTAGTTAAATCCATTAATTTATTTCAAATAAATCCATTAATTTATTTCAATTAAATCCATTTATTTATTTCAATTAAATCCATTTATTTATTTCAATTAAATCCATTAAGTCGTTACTTGATTTCCAACAATTTAATAAGTTCATTTCTTAATTTCAAATAGATTTCAATTTCAAAATAATTTCGTTGACCAATCGGGTTTCTTATTTTTAATTGTCTATCCTAGGCCAAGTTACTTAAGTGGGTATTTATCATTTCAACCCGATATCATTCAATATAAAACAAATCATAACAAAGGGAACTTGCAGTGTGATAACTGGGATGGTGTCAAAGTAAATAAACAAGCAATAGCAACCATACATAACAAATTAACAATTTATTCAAATAATCCCGAAATAACCATATTAACTTACATTCGTTATTTATGCAAATTAATATAATTATTCCTAGAATCTTACGGATTAAAGATTATTACATTATGATTTTACTTGGTGTCCGTTATCAAATTTCTACATCAATCGTACTTATCAATTTTAATGTCACTATTATTTACTCTAATTAACATCATATTTCAGTTCAACATGTTTAATCAATTTAAACAATACATGGCGTCAAATTTTTAGAAGTTAACAATTTTATTTCAACCAAATTCTAACAATCAACAATTTAATATCCAGATTAATATTAACAACAATTATCACTTGATTATGATCGCATAATAGATTGGGTCGTGAATATAAAATATTCACCTTTCGTGGTTAAAGATTGGACGACGAAGCACGAAGACGAATAGATAAGATAGACACTAACCGGCACGACGCAAAACGAACACAACTGCAAATCAAATAAAAGATTATCCAACCATGGTTCAATACAAAGTATATATATCGATTGTATATATATAAACCATACCAAAATAACGAAGCTAGATAGATTCAAACAAGCCGGATGAAGCCTACGACTGAGATCCCGGATCAGCTGTTGCTGGAACGGCACAATCAAATAAACATGAGCCCAAAGTTTACCAACTATCACTGCTATATAAATTAACATATTATATACCTACATATTAACATCTATACTGCAACTATACAAACTGGACACTTATATATATTATATATAATAATAAAACAGGGCGGTCGAGGTTGGCTCGGTGGGCATCGGCGAGGTCAGGGTGGTAGGCGACGGAGTCGGAAGATGGTGGTTGGCAGAGCGATGGCTGGTAGCACGGCCGGGACGTGGCGGCGTTGGGACGGAGGGAGTGGGCGGGCTGCTGGTGGTTGCATGGAGCGAAGGGAGGCTGGGGTGCGGAGGGTGGTCTGGACGCTGGGGTACGTCCGTGGGCGGAGGTAGGTGGTTGGGAGTTGTAGCGGAGGGGCTGGCGCGTGGCAAGGGGCTGAGGCGGAGTGGGCAGGGTGGGGTACAGGCTGGTGGCAGTGGGCGCGGGCTGGGCGGAGTGGGCAGGGTGGGCTGGGGTTGGTGTGGGGCGGTGGGTGATGGCGGAGGCATGGCGGAGCGGGGCTGGGGTGCGAGGTGGTGGGTTCAGGTGCGGGGTGGTGGGGTTTAGGTGCGGGCTGGTGCGGGTTTAGGTGCGGGCTGCGGAGGAGCAGGGCTGGGGTGCGAGGTGGTGGGGTTCAGGTGCGGGCTGGTGCGGGGCTCGGGTGCGAGGTGGTGGGCAGGGCAGCTGCTGGGGCAGGCGGTGGTGCCGGGCGGAGTGGGTTGGTGGTGTACTGGTCGTGGCGGAGGCGAGTGGGTGGGGCAGGGAAGTGGGTTGGAGGGCAGCTGGGTTTCACGTTTGAAGTAAGAAGAACAAGAAATGGCATGAAGAGAAAAGAAGAAGGAGGAGCTGAGTTGGAGCTTCTTTACCTTTTGCAGAAAATATAGGAAGGAAGTAGGATTATGGGTTTTAGTTTACTGGAGGGGATAACTAAATAGCAAAAAGAAATATGGACGGTAGAAAAGAGAACAGAATTTGTGCAGAGGAGAGAAGACAGCTGTCACGTAGTAATTAATGAACCCAAATGTAAACAGAGGTTCAGTGCACAGTAAAAGCAATGATGCATTTGACAATGGTGGCTATTGGTGTTCCCAAGGTCAGCTGACTGGCTCCAAAATTTGAAAGCTGAAATGTTGGGTACCGGGTTGCGCTGCGTAACGGACCGGTGTGTGCTCCGTTAACAATTATAATTTGCAACGCCGAACTCTGATTGACACAAACAAATATACCGTTTTGATCAGCGCGACGAGGCGGACCCAACGGTATGAAGATATTGATGGTTTGACATTGTTTGCAAAGTGGCGAATCTTATTAACTCATTTGCACGAGTGAACATTTTTACTAGCAATTAAAAGCGAAATTTGACGAAACGAAATGCGCCGTTATGATCAGAATATTTTTCTTATGCAACATTGCGAAAAATATTAAAGTTCGGACAATAGAAAATTTACACGCAAAATTAAAACTAATATGTAAATTTGACGAGCGAAATTTTCTACCATATTTTCCGACGAAATTTGGCGTACGCCTATGTCTATCTAGACGCATCTCAAATGTGAAGTTTGAACGTCAACGGAAATTGTTTGTGAATATTTGAAATTCCTATTACGGAGAATGCAGCAAAACACCGAAGAATAAGATCGACGGAGGTAAAGATGTCCGAATTTTTGAAAAACGAAAAATGATGCCTTTGCCAGAAAATGATTTAGAATTTTTCTATGTAAAAATAATTAGGTTCGAAAGATGAAATTTTCACGCTTTCAAAATGAACTGATGTGCAGTAAAACGCGCACGAAGTTTACTGCGGTATTTTCCGACGAAACTTTACCCATCTATACAATCATCTAGGCGCAATTTAGAAACAAAGTTTGGACGCTGATTGAAACCGTATGTAAGTTCCACATTTTTAATTAAAATAACGGTTCTAAAATTTTAAAATTGGGTCGGAATTTCAGGGTCGTTACAGCTTTGCATAAGAATGATCTTTGTACATCATACAGATTGATGTATGGTGTTAGTTATGCTTGGGATAGTTGTTTTTGGGATAAGGATGTGGTAAAATTTTGGTGTCGAAATTCCTTTAGGGGGGAAGTGTAACGACCTAGAATTTCACCGCTTTGACTTGCGAATATTTAATTAATTTTAAATATTCAATAATATATTTTATAATTAAAATAAAACTCTTTTAAATAATAATTAATGACGGTGAAATAGTTTTCAAATTGTGTTGACAAAAATATATAGTTCAAAAAAAAATCGAAAATGTGACCGAAATTCGTTTTCCAAATTTTTAACTTTTCATCGGCTAAAACTTTTTGAAATGTTGTGAACTCTATTGTACAATATAACATTTACATTTATATTTGAGTTAGGATAGATATCGGTATATGTATACACTTAAATGTGTGTGTGAGTAATGAGACATTTTATGGAATATAATATAAAATTAAGTAAAAAGTAAACGTCAAAACTCATGAGACATCAATACTTAGACATTAAAAACAGGTTGGCTAAGCAAAGGGAAGGGGGGACAAGCTTGTGGGCATGAGGTACATGAAGGTGAGGTGGCATGGTGATGTGGCAAGTGGATGTGGAGGGTAAAGGACAAGGCTATTTTCGTAATTTACTTTGTTCTCAAACTTATAAATAGCCCTTTCACTTCTTCAATTTTTCCTGGTCTTCCTTCTACCATATCTTTTTCATATCTTACCCAAATGGAGGATTGCTTTTTTTCAAATTGTAAAAACTTCCAGTGGCTACAACTTTTATGTGTACCACTTCTTCAAAATTTGAGTTTAGCCATGGCCAAATGTCATTTCTTTGTAGAGTATTTTCGGATCCAGATTTTCAAGTCCGAAAATACCTATTATTCTTTTGACCATATCTCCCTTAAATAGATCAAAATTGAGTGATTTTTTTTTTGAAATTGTAGAGAAAATAATTTACAAGAACTTTTCCTCTTTAAACTTTTCCAACTGCAGTGAGTAACTTATCCAAAAATCAGTTGGAAGATGACTCATTTTCAGGTTTGATTTTTGTGAATTCGATGATAATCCGAAGTCCCTCCACCTTTCAAGGCCGAGCTCCACCACCCTTGGGCCATGTGCACCATAGCTTGGCTGAACCCATTTAAGGCCTTAAGGCCACCAAATCTTCATTTTTCAAATCATATAGCATGGATCTAGGTTCTATTCTAGTTCTAGTGAAAGTTTGGATGGTTTTGGTGAGTAAACTTTTGTTTTAAATTAAAAGTTTTAACTTTAATACGTTGGATGAATTTGTGTATGATATGTGTTTGAATTGTTGGATTATTGGGTGATTGGTTATATATGTATTTTGTCGTATGTGATTGGAAGTAAGACTTGAAATGAAGTCTAGATATAAGTGTTGGTTGTAAAGTTGTGAACTTTGTTTATGGATATGATGTTGAATGTGTAAATGATGGATATGGAATTATAGGTTATAAACGTTGACAATTTTGCTATGTTAAATAGGACTTGAGATCCTTTGGGAAAATGGAGTTTTATTTAATAAAAAATTTCGAAGTTTTAATGTTGTTTTAGTTTTCCAAAACCTTTTACTTATGTTTTAAAATTGAATCAAAGTTAAAGAAAAGGAGTTAGAAAGGAGAACATAGAAATTTACACTAAAGTAACTGCATCCATAACGATAGTCGCTATAAAGGTAGTTCGAAAAATCAACGTTTACAATATAAAACGCGTTTTAACTTAATTATTTTTGAAATCATTTTTCAAGACAATAATTAAGTATATAAGTTAATTAAGCATGAGTTAATAATAAATTAATTAATTTAAGACAATTAGGAGGAATTGGGAATTAAATAAGTAATTAGTACTTAAGTGTAATCAAGTAAGTTAATTTTAATTATTTAATTTAATTAAAAATTAATTATTAACTAATTATTTACTTATAAACATGTTTAATTTTTAATTAATTACTAATCAAGTTTAATTTAAGTTAAGGTTTAATTAAAACTTAATTATGATTTAATTATTTTAAATAAATGTTTAATTTATTATTTAAGTTTAAATTAAGGATTAATTAATTAATTAATCGAGATTAAGTAATATTTAATTCTTATTTAAAGGTTTAAATTATTATTTAATAATTAATTAAAAATTAATCATAATTTAATTATTTATTTAAAGGTTAACTATTATTAAGTTATTTATTTAAGGATAATTATTGTTTAAATATTTATTTAATAGTTAATCTTTGTTTAATTATTAATTAAAGGTTTAATTATTAAAATAAAAAGTTTAAATATTATTTAATTATTAGATAAAAGTTTTAATGTTCTAAACTGCCTTATTCTTAAAGATTGGTTTTGTTTTAAAGCAACTCTCATTTAAAGAATATTTTAAATCCAAGGGATTTCTTCATCGACTACCCTTAAGTAACCCAAATGGATATGAAACCCAATGACATTTTTTAGCAGAATAAACCATTGTTCTGCTAGTTGAATTGAATTTGACATATGTTTAGTAGAAATAAATACCGTTCTGTTGATAAAATTGTATTTTACATTTGTTGGGTAGAGTAGATCACAGTTCTGCCATAATTCACTAAGTAGATTATGTTGACATCTATTAAGCAGGAATAAAACCCAGTTATGCTATTATAGTAACTTGGGCATTTTCCTATACGTTGATTGATTGTTATTGGAAATTCCTTCTGCATATCTACTTGTTTTGTTAATACCCATGTTATAACTTGGATAAATTAAACTTAATTAAATAAAATCCATTGTGGTCACTAAGCCTTTTTTTGATTATTTGTAAAGTCAATCTTACTTTTAATAATGGTTTCAAGTTAAGTAATTATTTTATAAATGGTGTTTTGAAGCAATTAAATACTTTTTGAATGATTGTTCAAAATCATTATTTTGTAAATGCGGTTTAAAGAAAATTAAATGAAGAAGGTTTAAATAATAACTTCTTTATTTAAAAGTGGTTTTAATATTTGATTATTTATCAAAGGAACTTCAGTGATTAAAGTTTATTAAGGAAGTTCTGTTTTAGATAAAGAAATTTCATAAATGAAGTTTTATAAATGATTTTGGATATTTATAAAAGAATTTTACAAATAAACTTGGGAATTTATAAAGAGTTTTATAAATGGATTTGGAGTTTAAATGTAAGAGATTTATTAAAAGGATTTATAGAAGAAATTTATAAAAGAATTCGAGATTTGGATTTCCCTTAACCGCCCTTCTCAATTATGGTTGTATGGAACATTCATTCCATACTAAACACCGAAGGAATATTGTTTGGGGTTATCTTTATCTCTCTTTTAAATAACACTTGTTTTGATCCTTTTTAATATGATTTTCAAATGAGAAATCTTTCACAATGTTTTGTGAATATACTTATGTCAGTGAGGTAAGTATATGAATATTTTAGTAAATATTTTGGAAAGTGATTTAAATAAATGGAAGATTTATTTTGAGTCTTAGTGGTTGTTATTGGCAATTAAATCTCTAAAATTGTTGCTTGTTTATTTATTTGATAGTTAAATAACCGACTATCAAAGCTGGACCAAAATATAACTTTGGAAATATCTAGGAGAAACATGTGAAATATATGGCACAATCATCTTCGATGATGTTGTACTATGTGTTTAAATCTCATTTTGTTCTCCTAGGACAAATGATAGGGAAATCCGTCCACTTAAATGCTTAGGAGGTAATCCCTGCTCCTATATATTGTTTAAATATTTTTGAAAGAACCAGGGTTGAGTTTATCGGAACTATCAAATGTTGTTTCGAAGAGACCGGGATTTGATAAGTATAAATTATCCGAAAACCATTTTGATCCAACTTAATCATTTCAAACTGAAGACATCTTGAAGATGATTGAAGATTGAGCTTTTGAAGTACAAGGACTACTTGCTACTAATCATGAGGGTGACTCCAAAATGGATGTAGTTGAGGTAGTGCCTTCGGCTTCGTTCAGACCCAGAACGAACTTTTATGGATGAATGCTGGCATTGCATTTCTGCCTGGAGGACAGTGTTAGCTTTCCAAGATGGTTTGCTATAAAAAAAGGTAATCATAACCTCAAGCATCACACTTAGGATTGACTAAAATCAGGGGATATCCTTCAAGGCTATGTGGTTCACTATCATTAGGGTATGGTCATCACCCAGTCGAGATCGATATTATATATCATGTATTCTCGAAGCCCATTTAGGTTGTTGATCCCAACTGGGTGATGACATATTCAACGCTATTCGGTAAGGGGTGGGGTTGGTCTTGACTAGCAGGGAGTCCATGTAAGGCTCTCGGTGTGTTTTATCTAGAGACCCACTGTGATAGGTGATACCCTGGTGCCCTATCATTGATGGAATCCATTTTCAAATACGAGCATTTACGGACTTAGTTATGCCCAATTACCAAAATTGAGATGCAGGCATTTCAGCTATATTAATATGTATTTGTATCTTAGACATTCTTATAATATCACTAAATTTTCTATAGAAAAAGGTTTGGTGATCGTAAGCTAAAAACCCGTCCGTGTTTATGTGCGGCATGGTCTTATGAGATACCTTTGATTTTTAGGGATTTTATAAGTTATAATAAATAAACTTCCTTGTGATCTGAGTTTCTCACGCTGGTTTTACCAGACTGGTTCGAACGTTATTTTTCTTATAATGCTCGGGTGAGCCCGAGCATATTTTCCAGATTTAACTGGACACTTTGGAGATTTCAAGTGATGAGCTGGATTCTCCAAGACGTATTCACGTATCTTACATTCTTCCACTGTTCTGTTTTGTTTTGTTCTCGTCTGTATTTATCAGCAATTGTAAGGACAGACTGTTATAACTATTCAGGCTGATAATAGGATAGCGTACTCTAATGTTGTATAAATAAAGATGATTTCTTATTGTAAAGATCTTGTGTATGTTATATGTTACTCGTCGCGTCTGTGAGATTCTGTTTTGTATTTTCTTCTTTTCACCTCAAATGACGTGTCTTTCAGACACTTAAATGACCGGCACGTGAATACCGTGGATGTATCAAGTGTCGTCTTTAGGTGTAAGAAAGGCAGATCATTACACGTATGCAATCCATGGAATTTGAGTAGCAGAAGCATTTGAAATCATTTCATCCCACAATTTATTCCTTTCTAAACAAGAATTATTGGCATAGACAAATACAGTTACACACTGAAACTCCCCACTATTAGTAAGAATAGCGGTAATTTGCTATGCGCTCTTATCTAAGATGTGAGCAATCCAGACTGCTGCATCAATGATGATAAGTATTCTTCCTTTGTCCCCATATCATTATTATGAAAGCATTTCCACCGTCGAGAAAATCTATGCATGAACCTTATGATAGCATCATCACTTAATTTGGTCTCATAAAGGGCTATGATTGAAGCCCCATGAAACTGTAGAGTCTTGAATACAGAACATTTTGTTCTCTGTTTTCAATCCTCTAACACTCCATGAGATGACATTCATTTTATCTTTGTGGAACCCCTTATATATCTTTTAGGAGGGGGTTGGTAGATTAGGTTGATTTTTCATGTCTTTTTTTATAATTTTCATTTGCCTCAAACATATGGAAAACATTTTGAGGCACATTATCTTGTTTTCCCACTTCTTCTATGTGTTGACCAATTTCAGTAATGAATTGCTGATCATCTTTGAGAATGTCATGTGCTAAAGTGAAATCCTCTGTTTCTAAAGTAGAACCACTTCTTTGTGTTTTATCTTGTACTCTGTGGTAGAGTTTGAAGCACAAGTAGCTGATGAAGGACCAGTTGGTATATGATCAGGAGCTGATGTGGAAGTGTCTGATTCTGGTGTAATATTTGGAGTAGGATTAGAAGTAGAGTCAGTAGGTTCAGAAGGCATATCTGATGAGCCTTCTGATAAACATTCAAACTGGTTTTCTATATGAACAACACACTTCTCGGTTATAGTTGAAGTACTTGTTAGTTTCCGAGATGATGGTTTTGATGGCAACAACCTTAGGACTTGTTATAAAATATATACACTAATATTCTTGTCTAGATATATATGTATATGAAGGATATATATATATATATATATATATATATATGCAGGTACTGAGAATGAAGACTGTACAGTATAAAGATTCAAGACCGAGTATAGAGATTCAAGACTGACGAATTCAAGACTGAAGAATTCAAGACTGAAGAAATCAAGACTGAAGACTAATGAGTATCAAGAGTTCAAGATATCAAGAGTATCAAGAGTTCAAGATATCAAAATAAGTAATAGAGTCTAGATTTATGTTAAAAATTAATAATAGCACTAAAATCTTTATTCGGATTTTAATTGTGGAATGGAATCCACCTTCTCGCTTTAATAGTGGGATGAAACCACGACCTATTTAGTGGGATGAAACCCACGACTTTCTCTAGTGGAATGGAATCCACGAAATTTTCAAAATGATTTATTTTTAAGATTTTCAAAACTATATTTTTAAAGTTATCTCTCTAGGTTTAAATATTTTAGCCTTAACTATTTTTTAATTTCAAAATCATTTCTTGTTTTTAAACTATCTCCTGGTTTTAATGGTTTAGCTTTAATCTCAAAATATTTATATTGAGCTTTTATTACTTTTATATTATAGATTATATATTTTTAAGATTACTTTTTAAATCTCTTTTATAAGTTCAAACTATATTAAAAATGGTTTACAAAGATTAGAAATTGTTTTGACAAGTTTTAGAATAGAAATCATTTTACAGCAAAATTAATTTTCAAAATTCACATAGGCATGTCGACATCCCTCATCCCCCCATGTCGACATGGTGACCGTAGAATTCAAATTTCAAATTTTCAAAAGAAGTGTCTATTCGTCATAACCTTTCGCGAATGGACATGACTGTTGTTCTCCTATATATACCAGTTGTTTTCAATGGATTTTAAGTTAGTTTTCTTCATTTCTTCACTACTTCTTCTCCACTCAAATATTCTCTTATATTTTAACAAAACTCTGCCGAAATTCTAAGTGAATCAAACTCAATCATCTCTAGTTTGATTCTCTGCCACTCTCTCTCAAAGATCTCAGTGCTATTCAGAGTTATAGGATCATTCATAATCAAAGAAGTGTATCGAGTCTCTCTCTATCAAAGTGTGATTGGAAATGGTGTGATTGTGGCCCGTAAATCAATTGGATGTGATTGTAGCCCGCAAATCAATTAGGTGATCTTGTAGCCTAGTTAAAAGAGAGTTTGCCCTGGAATCAGAGACAGGAGGGTGTATCTCGTGGCCCTGAAATCGAGGTTGTAATATCGACATTATATTTGAAAAGAAATCTGCATAAGAAATTGTGTGGGACTGGATGTAGGGCAACTCCGAACCAGTATAAAATTCCAGTGTGTTCTTTCTTTTACTGCTTTTATTTACTATTTGCATCTGTGTCTGATTCTGTGATTGTCTCTGTGTTTGTGAAATTGCATCTGTATGTGTTTAATTTGAAAAGATTACAAAAATTCCATAAAATCGATTAAACACTATTCACCCCCTCTAGTGTTAATCCAACCTTAAGATCCGTAATCCGCATTTCCAACATTTGGTATCGGAGCATTGGTTTTCAAAGTTTTTATAATCTGATTTTTGAAAAGTTTTCAAGTGGCTGCCAACACTGGTAATGTCAACACTATCACTAGTTCATTTGTAGAGGGTCAGTCTACTGCCAGACCACCACTTTTTATGGTAGTAATTATGCATATTGGGCATGTAGGATGAAAAATCTATTTACAATCAATAGGATTAGACACTTGGAATACCACACAAACTGAGTACATTGAACCCACAACTAATTTTGCACAGTGGACTGCTGAGAAAAAGACTGTTGCACAAAACAATTCCAAAGCCATGAATATTCTATTCTGTTCACTTGATAGGAATGAGTTTAATACATTGTCTGTCTGTAAGTCCGCATATGATATCTGGAAAACTTTACAAGTTACTCATGAAGGAACAAGCAAAGTTAAACAGACCAAAATATCCATTTTGACCAATCAGTTTCAATTATTCAAGATGAATCCAAATGAGTCCATTTCAGACATGTACAGTAGGTTTCAAGACATTGTGCACTCACTAATTGCATTAGGAAAGAACTTTTCCGAAGAAGATCAAGTTAGAAAATTTTTGAATTCATCCACTTCGGAATGGGATCAGAAGACTCTAGCAATTGAAGAGGCTAATGATATTAGTACTCTAAAAATTGAAGAATTGATTGGGAATTGATGTCGTTTGAAGTACAAATGCAAGGGAGAAAAGATAGCAAGGCCACATAAAAGAATTCAATAGCGTTCAACGCAATAACAGATGGTTCCTGTAACATCCCGCCTTTTTATACGCTTTAAGCAGACACACATGTCAACTCAAACCATACAGAAGGGCGAATTGTTATTGGGGTGAATAAGAAAAGAGAAAGAAATAAAAACAAAATAGAATCTCGCAACGGAATGACAAAATATAATAATCAAATAACATTTCATGAAGCTGTATACAAAACATTTGATTATACTTATACAATACAAAATCAGAGTTACACATATCAGAGATAAATAGATGATAATGCAACGGAACAGTATGATGTAGTGGAATACATATAGTAAATAATAGTAGAACAAATCTTCGTCTTTGTCCTCCAGAAATAAGGTCTTCAAATCCTGAAATGCTCAGGCTGACCCGAGCGAATTGAAAAGACAAAACACTCGAGTCAGAACTAAAAGATCTTATGTGAGTTAAATCTGAAAGTGTGCTATGGATCATGTAATATGGATATATGATAATACAAAGTATAGTGATGATAGTAATACTGTAAATAGTGCGGAATATAAAAGCAGTATAGTAAAATGACACTAGAGATTTTTATACTGGTTCGGAGCACCGTCCTACGTCCAGTCCCAGACTCATTCTGGAATTTCACTAAAACAACAACCCTCACTTAACCCGGAGGAACAGGTCTATACAACCCCTGAGCAGCCGAACAGGGACCTGAGTAGCAGAACAGGATTTCGCCTCAGCGGCTGAAGAGGACTTCACACGCCTGAGCAGCAGAACAGGACTTCAAAAAATACAAAAATACTTTTGACTTTTTGTGTTCTTAATAATATGAATTTGTCACTTGTAGTAAACCCTTCCTATAATCTTCTCCTCGAGTATAAATATATATATTTGAAGTATATGAAGAATAGAAAGGTCTAGTATTGCTTTAATGAAGAATATTTGAAAGTGTATTGCAAATAGATAGAAGAGCAAAGATAAGAGAATTAGATTATGATTTAGTGATTTGAAATGAAGTTGAAGTATGTATTTATAAAGATTAGAAAGCAGCAACTATTGGTGAAGAGTTTCGATCGAAGTGTTGCGTCCGAATCTTTTCGTTAGAGGTTCGCAACTCTTCACAAAAGTCGTGTCTTTTTGAAAAGTGGCTGTTATACAAAATTCAGTCAACTGAGCCTCTAAGTCAGTCGACTGAATATTCAAAATAATATTTAAATTTAAATTCGTATACTTATGTAACTATGCATGCTGCACAAAATTCCCAGTGTCAGCCGACTGGTCGTCTGGGTCAGTCGACTGACCTGGTTAAATTTGTGCAGTAAGCACAGTTTACATAGGTATATTAATTTCTATAACTTTAAAACACTTTTATAATATAAATATAAAACATTTTTATATTTGTGCAGTAAATAGTTTTATAATATAAATATGTATAAAATATTTGGTAAATATTATGATTAAATATATAAGCTAATGTAGACGTAATCGAGGAGAGATTTTAACAATATTGACCTAAGACTTAAAAACAAACAAAATACCATAGTTGATGCACTAGTTTTTAAAGTCTCGTCTCCTTGTTTCTTTTTGTCGTAGCAGTCGTCAAATTTGTATGTTGTAGTGATAGCTTCGTGTCATGAATCAAAACCAAGTCTCAACAAAATCAACGGAAAATAAATATGAGTGTAAACAGCGTCGAAGATGTTTACGCGGTTTGGCATCTCCTATCCAGTGTCTAACGTGAGTGCAGTAACTTAAGAGATGTTCGGGATTCACATCTCCTAAGGATCCGTTAAACTATCTACTATGTAGTACAATATGCTATTATAATATGTCTACAGTAATATAAACTATTAAAATAGCGTTAAGGCATTACGTTTTCCCTCTTAACACATTTTTATTTTCCATTGTCTATACAGTACCGTAATCCCACCCGTAAATTGGGTGACGTCAGAGGGCACTCCATAAGTATGGTACAACCCAAACTCGTAGAAGGCGCGCTAGGGTAGGTGACACGGCACAACTAGGCAACGCCAGGGTTGATATACCAATTACGCATCCAAACTGTTGGTAACGCATAGCCGCAACTACCGCCCAACTCGAAACACACTCCCGAGTAAAAATCAAAGGGTGGCCACCAAATAAATCGCAAGTCAGAATATAGTATCGATGGAATGTGTCCGATCAGAGGAGCTACCTCATTGGCCCGGAATCGCTCCTGTTTTAACCACTTTATGCTAACTCATGGGAGTTAGGTCCACGTAAATATACCTTTAGGATCATCGCCACCATCCTACTTCATTCTGGAATCTCCACCGCGTACACAGTTGTCAAAGTGGTTTTCGGTATTGGCAGAGAGTATGACAACATCCAATCCCGGTCTCTTTAACAACCAATCGCTTATTACACACCGGATGGTTCTTTTACATTTCCAAAATCGTTTCATAATTGATATCAAAATATCATATTCAATTCAAACCATATCACTTTCGAAATCATTACTTACTTTCGAAATCATATTCACCTTTGAAATCATATCGCATTTGAAATCATAGTTCGATAATTTTATTTCCTTTCAAAAGTCATATTCACAATTTATACCAAATTATTGTATTCTCAAAACCATAATATTTTCGAAGTAATATTCACTTTAAAAATCGAGAATTTGAATATAAACCCATCCATTTTACTTAGTTTGGAATTTGGAAGAAAGTAGTTTAAATAGTTATAAATAGTTAAAATACTCCAAAATAGTTTAATTCTAGGTAAAGTACCTTCAAATTGATTTTAAGATAGTTAAATAGATTTAATTTAGATTAAATATAATTAAAATAGATTAAATAGCTTAAAATAGATTCATTAGATTTAAAATAAATTATAATGGTTTAATTAGTTTAAAATAAAATAAATTGGTTTAAAATAGTCAAATAATTTATATAGTTAATATTAGTTAAATAGTTTAATAAGTTTGAAAATCTTAATAATTATAAATATATTTTAAAACGGTTTATATTAAAATATGAGTTTGGAATTTATATCAGTTTAAACTACTCATTTCATTTCAACATATTTGGACCATTTCAAATTTTCAAATCGACAAACCAAATTTCAATAAACTATCGAATTTCATATCGTTTAAATCCATGTTCAAAATATCAATACGGATTACTCCAACTTCAACATATTTCAAAGTTATTCTCAAACAAATTCAATAACTCAATTTCGATAGAATTTCATTTATACATAAAAGTTTAACTTTAAACTTCCGATTTACTTCCTTAAAGAAATTCCTTTTTAAACCAATTCGCATTTCAACACAAACTTGATTTTTCAATAATACTTCAATTTACATAAATCAAATTTTATTTCAAAACATCAATTGATTAAATTCAAAAATTTAAGGATTTTAAAATCATTTAATTTAACAATCCGGTGTCCGTATATAATTCTCTACCCTAGGGTCAAGTGATACAGATATTTATCATTTCAATCCGCAATTTAAAATGTTACGGTTATATATCATTTCAAACCGCAATCCTAAATTAATAATAAAATCCATAAAATCGCTCGAGTCTATCATTTCAACCCATAACGATTTTTCCCTAATCTATAGATCATTCGGGTATGTATCATTTCAACCCATAGTAAACTTGCAGTTTATAACGATATAAAATACAACATCCATTCATCCAATATCAACAATAAACATCCATTACAAACATCATCCAAATCAGTCAATAAACATCAATATAGAACCGATAATCAGTAACGGGTATTTAACTGGCAATTTATATTCAATAATAAATTAAATAACAATTTAATTCAAATAAATTCAAATTAACCGAGATGATTATTTAAAATATACCAAACAGTCATATATAAATTTCTAATTACATCATAAATTAATTTTAACCAACATAAGAAATTTTAGAAGTTGTGAGTGGGTTAAAACACCCACCTTTGAATTTAAATTCAAAATAAGCCCAAAATTTGAACGGTCTCAGAGTTCGTCCAAACTAGCGTCAAAATGTCCAGAATTTCGATACGATCCCAATGGATCAAACCGCGCGTGAATCAGACCTCGTATGCAAAAGTTATGAGAGTTATAATGATTTGAAATTTAATTTTAAAATAAAAAAAAACACCTCCTCAACGCCACATCACCACGCAACATCCCCAGGTTTTTTGTTTCCCGATCGAACCCTACGTACAGCCGCCACTTGATCGGCCAAGTGCGCCAACCACTGCCGCATAGCCAGTCGCGGCCACACCGTGACTTTGAGATCTCGCCGCCGCTCACGCCTGGGTCCCCCCACGACTATCGCGATCACGCCATAACGACCACCAAAGCCAGCCGCCGCCACACACCTCTAACCCTATTTTAATTTTAGCCAATGATCCGACCGTCAACACACCACACAACCAACGCCGATGAACTCCCCTCGGTCCTCTCTACAATACGGTATCCTCCAATCGACGATCAGGTAAAGTTGATCGCGACTCAATGAACGGCCGCGTGTTGTTCTTCAATTTCTGGAAAAATAGTGATTCAAATTGGAAAACGAATTACAGATCTGATATGCGCTCGTCGAGAGCTTCAAATCGATATATAATTCGATATAGTTTGAGGAGTTTGAAATTTCGATTTGGAATTTGATTTGGATTTGAACGATGAATTTGTTTGTCTGCCATTGGAATGAAGAGTTGAGAAAGAATGTGCGTACAGACAAATGAGAGTGAGGAGTGGCTAGGGTTTATAATGAGGTATTTATAGACAAAGCTGAAAATAGAATGGATGGACAAGATTTTGATTTACATGTTGAACGATAAATGGCCCGAATAGCCCGTTCTGTCTCCGGAACGAAAATGGGTAATCCTATATATCAAAATAGATGTTTCCATTATTTTTAAATCCAAGGGAACATGTTTCAGGTCCAAATTCCATCGTATGAAGAAGTTATGTTAAAATCAGCTTATTTCAAATTGATTTCAATTAAATTGATTTCTAGGCGTTTCGAGCCCGTACGATCAAACGACAAGTCCAATCGTTATGAAACTTAAAATCCTACAGTAATTCACTGTTACGGATCCGATGAAACTAGTTTCATCGAAATCCGAGTCAGTGGCCAAAATGGCTATTTTCATGTTAATTAAATAAATTAATATTAAATCAATTAGTCACTTTTCGATTCATTATTTAAAAATTTACAATTTCTATCACTCTGGATTACTTAGTGATTTATAGTCCTTTAAACAAATTCCTATTTACTGTGGAATATTTCACCATTACAAAGTTTTTTAATTTCAATTTCAATATATTCAAAGACTAAAATTTAATTTCCAATAATTCAATTTAATTTGCTTTCCATCTTGTTATTAAACCAATTATTATCCCGAGTCTATAATTACACTAGTTTATAATTTATTACACTAATAATTTCCAATTTCATCCAAATCTCTATTAAGGTAATATTTAGTTCCATGTAATTGCAATTGATTTCAAATTTAATATCACAGATTAAATATATAGGTAATTTATACTAATTGTTGCCATTAACTCTTAATCACCCTTTTTATAAATTCATTATTTTCAAACAAGTATTATAATTACCTATGTATCACTGATTTAATCCAATTGCCATCAATTACATACTATTCCATTAATCTATTCCACACTTACATTTGTTTTCTTATATTAAATTTATAACCAGGTTATAACATTTACACTATTCCAATACATTGGAGTTTCATTAAGATTGTTAATAATTTACTGGAATTAACATTGTTTTATTTTAATCTAGTTATTATTTCATTAACAAATCACAAAATTTTAATTCTTTCAATATTAATTTCCAAAATCTAAATATATTAACTATTTTAAATTATCAAAAATTTACGGGTCGTTACAGTTCAGACTCAGACAGTGACGGCGATGAAGAAATAGCCTTGATGACAAGGTATTTTAGAAAGTTTCCGAAATACAGAAAGATGAACAACTACAAGAGAAATGATCACAAGAATTCTGGAAATAATAATGAGACAATGTCAGATGCTACAATTGTGATGAGCCAGGCTACCTAAAAAGAGATCGTCCACATCCGGATAAGCAGAAATTTCATCCAAGTAATGATTCATCAAAGAAAAGAAAGAGGGCATATACTGCTACATTAGACGATTCAGACTCATCCTCTAGTGATAAAGATCAAGAGACAGAAAATTCAAACATGTGCTTTACAACTATTCATGAATCTGATGATCTCAGAAATATGGATCTAAAAATAGGTACACATTTAAATTATATTGATTGAAATTGCTTGTTTGAATGTTTGAACGTTTGGTTGTGTGCATGCTTTGAAATTGCTTGTAGTTTGAATTTAAAATTTATGATTTTCAAAATAATATTATTTTAATATTAAAATTAATATTAAAGTGTTATTATATTTAATATTATTTCAGACAAAATATAAATTAGATTATAGGATATATAGATATTAAATAAAATAGGAAAAATAAGTCATATGAATTAAAGGACCCATGTTGACATGACCCTACCCCCCATGTCGACACCCCTACCAGAATTTTGAAATTCAAATTTGAATTCAAAACTTTGAATTTCCCTTCACCTTTTCACCAACTCCAAAGCTCTGAAAAGGTGTCACTTGACCAGAGAACATGACTCTTAGATATATATTTATCTTCTTAACTTTATCCTATCTTTTCACTTTCATTTCAAAATTCAAACTCCCTTTCAAACTCTCAAGCTCTCCACTCTCTTCAAAAATGGCTTCCTCAAGCCCTCCCTCCACCATAAGGTTGTCCAAGGCCATTAAAGAGTTCCTCTACAATGATCTGGAAGCTATCAAAGCTTATATTAGCTATGTAAACTTTAGAAAAGTCCATACGGGAAAATTTTATATCTTTAAGGATTTTTCTTCCTACGAAATCAATGTTCTTTTTGAAGAGAATCAAATTCTTAGCTTAATTGATGATTTTGTTTGTTATCCGAATCTTGTCAAAATGTTTTATGCAAATTTGAATTGTGGTTTTTATGAAGGAAATGAAGGGGAAGTGTGGAGTAGCGTTAAAGGAACGCGTATTGTTTTAAATAGTGAAATTTTGGGTAACATTCTTGGTTGTAAGTTTACGGGAATGGATCTTTCGGATATTCAAATTGATGAACATGATTGTGAGACATTTCATCACATTTTTGAAGGGGATGATAACTTTTAATTTATAAACCGAAAATTCCATCCTAAAGATAGAATTGTAAACTTTCTTTTGCAATATACCATAACTCCAAGATCGGGAAATTTCAATCACCCTACTTTAAAAGTTTGTAAGGCTCTTTTTGCTATTTTTGAGCACTATGACATTAATTGGGTGCAAGTAATTTTGGATGAACTTCGTCCCATAAAATTTACTTTAGGAGAAAACACTTAATTTTATGGGATTTATCTTACTCGGATTTTTAACTATTTTGGTGTTGATTATAAGAGAGAGGAGTTCATTTCTAGAAAAGTGTTTACCATGCTAATATCTCTCTCATGAAAATTCCGCTTGTGTTTCAACCATATGAAACACTTGCCGGAAAGGATGAAAGGTTGGCTCATGAAGAGATGGAAGAAGAAGAGGAGGAGGAGGAAGAAGGGGAGGAGATGGAAATTGAAGAAGAAGGAGAGGAGGAGGAAGAAACTTCATTGGAAAGCATTGAATACCCTATCACTCATAACAATCCATCCAACAAAACACTTCTCAAAAACCAAAAGATTATCGTGGAAAAGCAACGAATTCTCAAAAGATCCGTTAGTAAAAAGTTGGACAAAATTTCCACCAAAATGAACAAGTTCTTTAGGAAAGTGAGTCGCAAGCTTGGATTATCATCATCTTCATCATCCTCTAACTAATACTAGTTTTATTTCATGTTGTATTAGTTTGTATCTCTCTTTAGTTAATGTTATGTATCGTTTCTGTAATGTTAACTAAATTTATCATTGAAAATCCTTTAATTTTTGTTTATTAGCTCTAAAATATCTCTGGAATGCTTGTTATTATATTATATAAGTTATATATATAGACTTGTATATAATATAAATAAACAAAGCAAATTGCCAAAATAAACAGGGGCATGTCGACATCCCCCTACCCCCCATGTCGACATGTAACGCCAGAAAATGGTTTTTGTTTTGAAATTGAAATTGACATAACTACCTTGTGTCTTTTCATTTCAAACGACTTTCTAACTATTTAAATATCTGTTTCTTCCAGAAAAATGCATATTTTCAATTCTCCTTATTTTCTATTAAATTTCTTCATATTTTATCAAAAAATGGCCTCTCCTATTCATAGTCTAAGTGAGAATCTTGAAGAAACTCTCAAATCTTTCAAGAACATAATTACTTTTATCCTTCGCAATCAACGACACTTATAACTAAGCCAAATGCAGATGATAAAAGAACAAGAAAGGCACTTCGATGCCATTCGATGGATGATCTCAGCCCTCAACAAAGAGGAACTCGAAGCGAATCCAGAAGGAACTCTAAACAAAGATAATGAAGAATGGAATGCTATAAAAGTAGATCCTATCTTTGGTGAAGAAGGATGGGTTGAAGTTCCAAGAAATGTTTGATTTAACATATGTGGTTTGATCTACTTTGATTTGGTTTGAATTGTTTGGTTTGATTTGATTTAGTATGGTTCGGATTGATTTGAATATTGTGTGGTGTGGTTTGATAAAAAAAATGATGTATATAATGATTGATTGTGTTTAAAATTTTCATATCTCTCACATTTACCGTACTATATTTTATTCATAATTACCTGTCTCATTTATATTCTATTATACTGTGTTATTATACAGTGCTATAGTATACGATTTAGGGGGAGTTATGTAGTTTAGGATTAGTTTTTGATGATGACAATGGGGGAGAATTATAAAATAGGCTTAGATTAAGGGGGAGTTGTTGGAATAAGGGGGGGTCAGAGTAGAATCAGAGTTTGGTGGAGTATATTTTATAAACATAGGCTGTCATAATTAAAAATGGGGAGATTGTTAGTTCCTGAGATGATGGTTTTGATGACAACAACCTTAGGACTAGTTATAAAATATATATACTAATATTCTTGTCTAGATATATATATGTATATGCAGGATATATATATATATATATGTAGCTACTAAGAATGAACACTGTACGGTATAAAGATTCAAGACTGAGTAAAGAGATTCAAGATTGACGAATTTAAGACTGAAGAAATCAAGATTGAAGACTCATGAGTATCAAGAGTTCAAGATATCAAGAGTATCAAGAGTTCAAGATATCAAGATAAGTAATAGAGTCTAGATTTATGTTAAAACTTCATAATAGCACTAAAATCTTTATTCGGATTTTAACTGTGGAATGGAATCCACCTTTTCGCTTTAATAGTGGGATGGAACCCACGACATATTTAGTAGGATGGAGCCCATGATCTTCTCTAGTGGAATGGAATCCACGAAATTTTAAAAATGATTTATTTTTAAGATTTTCAAAACTATCTTTTTAAAAGTTATCTCTCTAGGTTTAAATATTTTAGCCTTAACTATTTTTTAATTTCAAAATCATTTCTCATTTTTAAACTATCTCCTGGTTTTAATGGTTTTAGCTTTAATATCAAAATATTTATATTGAGCTTTTATTACTTTTATATTATAGATTATATATTTTTAAGATTACTTTTTAAATCACTTTTATAACTTTAAACTATATTCAAAATGGTTTACAAAGATTAGAAATTGTTTTGACAAGTTTTAGAATAGAAATCATTTTAAAGCAAAATTAATTTTCAAAATTCACATAGGCATGTCGACATCCCTCATCCTCCCATGTCGACATGGTGACCGTAGAATTCAAATTTCAAATTTTCAAAAGAAGTGTCTATTCGTCATAACCTTTCGCGAATGGACATGACTGTTGTTCTCCTATATATACCAGTTGTTTTCAACGAATTTTAAGTTAGTTTTCTTTATTTCTTCACTCCTTCTCTACTCAAATAGTCTCTTATGTTTTAACAAAAGTCTGCCGAAATTCTAAGTGAATCAAACTTGATCATCTCTAGTTTGATTCTCTGCCACTCTCTCTCAAATATCTCAGTGCTATTCAGAGCTATAGGATCATTTGTAATCAAAGAAGTGTATCGAGTCTCTCTCTATCAAAGTGTGATTGGAAATAGTGTGATTGTGGCCCGTAAATCAATTGGGTGTGATTGTAGCCCATAAATCAATTAGGTGATCTTGTAGTCTGGTTAAATCAAGAGAGTTTGCCCTAGACTCGGAGACAGGAGGGTGTATCTCGGGGCCTTGAAATTGAGGTTGTAATATTGACATTATATTTGAAAAGAAATATGCACAAGAAATTCTGTGGGACTGGATGTAGGGTAACTCCGAATCAGTATAAAATTCCGGTGTGTTCTTTCCTTTACTGCTTTTATTTACTATCTACATCTATGTCCGATTCTGTGATTGTCTCTGTGTTTGTGAAATTGCATATGTATGCGTTTAATTTGAAAAGATTTCAAAAATTCCATAAAATTGATTAAACACTATTCACCCCCCTCTAGTGTTAATCCAGCCTTAAGATCCGTAATCCGCATTTCCAACAGTATTGTGATATTTTACATTTGTTGTATTACTTGTAATTGTATGATTTTGTTCTTCTACTCTTGTATGGATAGAAGTGGACCCCCACGGCCACTTTCAGTTGTATTCGATATTTTAGAATAGGTTGGTTCCATATTTTCTTTTGGTTGCCAAGTTTTTTCAAACTTCTGCATGCAATTTCGAGTATTATGACAAAAAGCCAACCAGTTTGCATGTTGTTTAGCTTTGTATTCATATGCAACTGAATGTCAATTTGAGTTCCATCATAATTTATGCCATGAATGGTGCATGAACAATTGAAATTAAGGTCAATTTCTACCAATACTCTAGCGTAATTCAACTGAATCTCCTTTGCCGTTGGGTTGTCCACATGAACTACTTTTCCCAAAATACTTGAAATACGAATTATAACATCTTATTTCGTAATTCTAGGTTTAAATTCATAAATTTTACCCAGATAGAAATAGAAGAGAAGTAGTTCCATGTAAGTAGCATACTCGGTTTTGAAATTTTCAGAATCATGATCTTAAAATCGAACGTATAGGGACCGGACTTTTATAACCTTTTGATAATCATCCTCCCCTTCAAATCTAATGATGATGAATCCTCCTTGCTTATAATAAATATCAACCAAACCCATTAGGTTCCAAACTTTATCAACAAATTTCACTAGATCAGGGATTATCTAGCGGTGGTAGACCTTCAGCCTGGTCAGGATTTCTTTTAATTTTTAATTATATATACTAATAAAATAAATAATAATTACTTAAAATTATGAAAAATATTTTTTTTGAATCCAAATTTAAATTTTAAACTTCCAGCAAATTATATATGAAAATTTAAAAATCTATTATATAATTTTTATAATTTAAAACAATTAAAAATTCAATTTTTTAATTTTTGATTTTAATTTAAATATTTATAAATAAAAAGTTGTAATTTTAATTTCTTCCATGATTTAAAAATATGATTTTATAAATATATTTTATAATATGCGTATGAATTCATATAATTATTTATACGATAAATTGATTTAAATATTATTTTAAAACAATATGCATAAATATTTTTTTCCTTTTTGCCAAAAATAATATACTTATTAACATTATATATATATAATTTTATTTTCATATTTTACATAATTTTAATATAGTATTTAAATTATAAACCATATAAATATATGTGTGTGTTATATATTAAATCATTTAAATGACTACAAAATGTTATTTTTTTTATTCTGAACTGTACTATAAAAGGATGAATTAGCATAAAAAATTATTTTTTATAAACACATATACATATATAATAAGCATTATGAATATAAATTAATATGTGTATTTAATTAAAAACATACCATGCAGCCACAGCCCTTAAGAACAACTTAAAACGACGATATAAGCTTATAGAAACGATTTCCTATCTAAAAGAGTACTAGTCTGTAACGACCCGTATTTTTGGATCTTCGAATTTGAATATTTAATTTATTTAAATATTCGGATTTGAATTTAAATTATGATAAATTATCTGTTTCGAACTGAGACTTGATTTCCAATGACGTATTTTTAATTTAATTTTTAGAATTTTTCCATAATTTTTAACTTGGAAAATAAGTAAATTTTCCGTTTGACGTATTTTACGGCAAACGCTGGCACTTTCAAACTTCACAGAATTTAATAACTTGTCTATTTTATTATTGTGACCATGTAACATTATTATACGCCATCATATATTGTGTATATATACATACATACATACACACACACATACACACACACACACACAAACACGATTGTGTGTGTGTGTGTGTGCATATTTTCTAGTTGTGCATCCGTGTCTATTTTATTTTGTCAACTTTCCCCATAAGCTTGCACTCAATCTCATTTTTAAGAGTTATATATATGAATCAAATAACAATATTAAAATACACTGTTGTATTCTCAATTTACCTTGCTGTGATCCATTTTAATTCCACTTTCTATGGTTGGAAGTGCATGCAATCCTATATACGTTCAAATTTTGCAATTCACAATTATTATATATTTACATTATAAACAACCCAAATTAAATATATATTTAAACTTTAAATATATATATATAATTCAAGTTTTGAAAATGTATTTACTGATTATGAATAAATTAAATTAATTCGAATGTTTACGCTTATTTTAAAATGGTACTTGATCATTGTAAATTTTGAGACAGTTTCTATATGTCATAAATAGCTTTATAAACTATTTACAAATTCAAAATGAAAGGATTGAGTTTCCAATATTTTAGTAAATATTTAAATATAGACTAATTCTATATAAGACTAAGTAATGAGATACTTATTGTAAACATTAAACTATTTTGAGTCTAAATAATTATTTAAAGTGTTTTGGAATATGAATTTATTATCCATCTCTTAGTATTTATTTTGTGATATAAAATTATGTATTATGAATAATTTATTTTTAAGTATTGTTTTGATTATTTTATATTTGTATGTAAATCCATTTTTATATTATTCTTATATTTCTCTCTTGTTTGTTAAATAATGATTATATAAGTGAGTTACCGTTAATATGGATTTGATTGATGATTTTAATATGATACGATGGTAATTTCTTTATATTTGATTTGTAAGCTTTCAATTCTATGTGACAGGGAATTTGAATAAACGGTTTAGTAATACCGTATGGTATGGGACTTTCTATTAGTACCTAAGATATTGGTTTTAATGACAACAACATTAGAAAATCATATTAATACTAATGTTTTATCAAGGTATATAGTATATAATGCAGGATATTAGACATGTAATGATTTAAGAAGACTGTATAGTATCAAGTAAAGATTGAAGAGATTCAAGATGTTGATATAGAGACTCACGAGCTAGAGAATGAAGACTCGTGAGTATTGAAGAGTTCAAGATTTCAAGATATTCCATATAAGTTATAGAGTCGTAAACTTATGTTCAAATTCTGATAGCACTTGACCTCTCTCACATCTCTCTATCTCACTATTTTTATATAAGTTTTTAAATATTCTTTTCAAAATAACTTTTAAATAGTTTTCAATTCTTATACTTAAATATTATTTTAAGTTTTTGATATTTTACTAAGTTATTGTTTTTATTAAATTTTGATTTATATTGGTTTATTTTTCAAAAATCTTATCATATAATTTTACTTAAGTTTTATTATGATTTAAAAGCGTATAAATTATATTTAAGCATGCTTACAAAGTATCAAATTATTTTACAAAGCAATACATTTTCGAAATAATATTTTAAAGTGTTTTTCAAAATTACAAAAAGTATGTCGACATACCCTACCCATGTATATCTACATACTAGCCGTGATTTTCAAAAATCAAATTTCAAAAGAAGTGTTAATTCATCGTATCTCTTCATGAACGGTCATGATCGTTATTTCTCTATAAATACCTATCTTCCCAACAAATTTTATAATCATTTTTCATTCTTCTTCTCTCCTCCTTATCCTCTTTCATTTTCTAAACAAAAATATAATTATACCCTATCGAAATTCAACCAGAATCAAACTTAATCACCATTAGTTTGATTCTCTATCATTTGGTCTCTGATTCTATCTTCTCTCTCACTCCAATCAATATCAAAGTGTTATTCAAGAGTTATACGATCATTTATAATCAAGATTGAAGATCTGTGTCTGTAAAACTCTATTAAATCAAACCGTTATACTTGTGGGTGAGATTTTAGCCAGTAAATCAATTGGGTGTGCTTAGTAGCCCGTAAATCTAGTGGGTGTGCTTGTAGGCCGGAAATCAAGTAACTCTACCTAGAGGTTAGGATTCTGGAGGTGTGTCTCGTGGCCTTGAAATCGAGATTGTATTTGCATTTACTAGTTGAAAAGAAATATGCACAAGGAATTGTGCAGGACTGGATGTAGGGTAACTCTGAACCAGTATATAATCCTGGTGTGTTCTTTCCTTTTACTTTTACTGCATTTACTTTTATCTGTGTTTTGATTCTGTGATTATTTCTGTGATTAATAGTTGCATAATTCTAAGTATAATTTCAAAAGATTTCAGAAAGATTCATATAAATTAGAAAACACTATTCACCCCCCTTTAGTGTTAATTTAGCCTTAAGATCCCTATTCCGCAATCTTACACTTTCGATAATACTTTTCTAGTTATTCATTGGACTTGTCATATAGAAATATCTAGTATAGATTGAGTGTAGTTTATGAGCATTGAATAATTATTCAAGTAACATGCGGTGGTTTGAGATGCCGTTATGTTATTCGTTTAATTATTCTTTGTAACTAAATGTCACTCAAATGGGGATTACTCATGTATGTGATGGTACTTGCTATGGTGAGTATATTATTGTCACGTGGTGGTTTATGGGTATAGCCGTGTGTCGACGTGATATTAGAGCTCTAGTATATTATTGTCAAGTGGTGACTTATACGGAGCCGTGTGTTGGCTTATGAATAGAGATGTATGTGGATATTGTATATTATATGTGATCCACTTGTTGTTCAACTCCCTTTATGGTTCGGGAGTGAACCAGATTAGCCAATATCCACCCTGGCGGCTTGATCGTGGGGTCGTGCCCTAAATCTGCGAACCATTGTTGGATATTTTGGATGCGCATCAGAGGAATGGTAATTGGTAGGGTATATGCCCTACAGCGCCTTGTGTCGCATAGGCTAGCAGTCTGTTACATATGAGGCAAAGCAGGGTCATGACCGAGGCTACGTGTAACGAGCCACTGGTGGATAGGGTCACAATGTCCATCAAGGTTACTAAAGACGGTAGGGTTAGACGGTACTCTATGGGAGGTGAGTAGTCCTGGGTCCTTGGAGCATGTTGTGTGCTATTAGTCTCCCTTTTTGGTTCAAGGTTATGAGTGTGTTATGGATTGGCATACATTATTCACTATCCCATGAGGTGGCTATGGTAAAGACGGGATGAGCCTAAAGTGTAGTCAGTCCCCATTATACCCACACAGTTTGATGATTTGACATTTTGAGGTAGCATGGATTATTGATCATTGTTGGGATTGTGTTGGATTATCTTTATGGTTTATATAGTATTGGATATTATTTGGACGCTTTGACAAGCTATCTCGTATTATGTATTGATTTGTAGTTTTATTGATATTATATTTAAATATTGATGTGTGTTAGCCTTATTCACTTAATGATTTCATATTATATGGTGAGCTGAATTGTATGGATGATTCACCCATTGGATGTAGTATTCTTGATTTCTATTAATATGTTTCTATATGGGTGATGGCATTTTTTTGATATTAGTGTTGAATTAGTTTCATATGAAGAATGGAGATATTTGGGTAATGTGATGCCATGATGACTGTTTATGACATTATACATATTTTCTATAATTATATAAATCCTTTGATATATTATTCAATTAAATAATTATATTAGAGGAGTTATATATATTAGGATTGTTGAATGTTATTTATATGACATTAACTCTCTGTGTTTATTTGACTCTAATTTGTATATTACTCAACGCATTACAGTGAGTTGGCGTCATTTGAGTCACATTGTATAATTATTGTATTCGTATTATATTATAGAAATTATATATTATATATGTTATCGCTGTGATTCCGACTCTCTGTTCTTTGTATATTTTGTACATTATGTGTTGTCTGTCCTGGAGGCACACGTGCTTATTCCTTTGAATAATTACCGTGTACATATAGCTGAGCTATTTATTTAATGTTTTAATACGAACCACTGTTAGTCCGAAGGAATATTCATATGTGTACCCCACATAGCCTCATACTTTGTATGATCTAACAGTATTACTCGTAATACTCTTGGATACTATGGTATAGAGGTAGGTTGTCACAGTTTCAAATAGGAGAGTTTATCTTTTAAAGGTGTACTTCAAGGCTTTGGAATTAAGGTATGGTTTTTATCAGATTATAATTTACAATTCTTATTATAATATTTTATTATGCATGTATGTGTGTATACGTATGTGTGTATATATATATATATTATATTATTAGTTAGGTAACGATTCTGATATGCAATAATATTGCCACAAATTGGTTTGGTTATATGCTTGTACATATTTATATTTAAAAAAATCAATTTTTTTACCATATATCAGATTAGTGTAGCCGAATATAATAACAATATAATTTAATACTTTATTAAATTAATATATTTTTTGGAAAGCCAGAAAATCTGGCTTCGTCGGTAATAACTGGAGGGAAGATGCACTGGTCCGCCATAACTGAATCCCCAAATTAAGCCAGCCCTTTCGAGCGAATCAATGCAGTTGCCAAGACACGAACCTCAACTTACAACGAGGGAGGCGTACGCTCTTGCCAACTGCACTAGGCCTACGAACGTGTATATATATTATTTAATTACATATCTATAGTTTATAATTAATTACACATTAAACTATGGTTAAAATTTGTCATATAATTATATATATAACTTAATGGTAATACTAATTTTTGACAGTAAGAAAATAATTTTTATAAATAATAATTATTATTTAATATAATTTAAATCATTTTACTACATAAATAAATTATATTAATTTAAAAATCTTATAAAAATTGTTTTATAAATTTTATAAAATTTTATTAATATCAGATAAGCTCTTAGTTAAAACAGAAAACAAAAAACATTGTTAGTTATTTTTAAAAATTAATATTTAATTCGACCGAATATTAATAAATCTTTTAAAATTTTATTTTAATTGAAAAAAATGTGGGAAAATTTCTCAAACCATAAAATATCATATATGATTTACTGAAAATTCAATACTTAAAATAAAGTTTCAACAAAAAAAGTTATTAATATTTAATGTAATTTTGAATAAATATTCAATTAAAATATATTTTGAAATCATAAAATTAATAATATTTTTTTGAGCTATGCAGATGATTAGGAATTTTATAAAAAAATTATTTTTATAATTTTATTTATTATTGTATGTATTTATATATTACAAATATATTTATGTAAATATAGTTATATATTATAATTAAAAAATATTACTTTATTATTATATCTATTTGTACATATATTATTCATGGTTTTAAAAAATATATTTAAACAACTTATTTATATTTAAAAAATATATTATAATAATGTGTGTGTACGTATATATGTTATTAATATTTTATTTATAAGACTTTATATATACATGATATATACTTAAATATATTATACATTTAAATAAAATAATTTAAACAAACTTAGCATATACATACGTACATACATACATATATATATAATATTTATATTTAAGTAATATTTTATACACACACGTATATTTGGACAATATATACTTGCATCTTAGATGAGCTAACGTGTTCGTTGCGATGTAAATCCCAACATCTATACACGGGCATGTTATACCTTGCATGGTTTGATATGTTACATATGCATACACGTATATATGTTTATATGATACACACATACAAATATATATATATATATATATTAAATAAAACTATATAACTTATGAATTCAAATTAAATAATAGATTTTGTTTAAATAATATTTAGAAATGTTCTAAATGAATTAGAATTCATTCGCCTAATAAATATCCAATAAGATAATTTTTTTTGAAATTCACCAATAATATCCAATATGGGCTGGTCCAATTCCAACAATGGTATATGAGGCCAAAATCTTATGCGGTCTAAATTAGTCATATTAGGATTAACGGATTAAGCTAATAACGTAGATACACTACACCACAAAAGGCTTTTAACAGCGTTTGATAAACGCTGTAATATGATACAACAGCGTTATTACAAACGCTGTATAACGACATGCTGTCGTATATACATAACTTACAACAGCTTTTCTATAAACGCTGTTGAAACATCTCTGTGACAGCGTTTATTACGAGCTGTCAATAATATTTTTACAGCGTTTTCAGACATGCTGTATTATGTTTCAACAGCGTTTATAATTTAGTTGTCGAAGATGTTCAAATTCTATTTAACTGTTTACAACAGCTTTTTCTAAACGCTGTTACTGAATCATCAACAATTTCGACAGCATGTTAAAAACGCTGTGATTGAATCATCAACTATTTCGACAGCATGTAATAAACGCTGTTATTGACAGTTTCAAGATAATTACAGCACGAATTAAACGCTGTTGTTTCTTCATTGACAGCATTAATCAAACACTGTCTTCTATTCATATAACAGCTTTAATATTCCACTCTATTTTTGAATATTCCAAAACTATATTTTAAGCATATTCAAGCAACTAGTATATATAACAGGTTCTAATAACTATTAATTGGTTACATAAACTAGTTAAGAGAATATTAATAAACAAAAGACATCCATAAACCAAGTTTCAATAATATCCATAAACAAAAATAACAAAGTAAACCAAGTTGCCACAAATTCTGTTAAACAAAGACATGTTATATGTTAAGTAAAAGTATAATATCAATACAGTAAGTCCACACCAAATGCCAACAACAAAACGTGCATCTAAAAAGTTTCATATGCTTGCTACTTGCTACGGAAGAAGAATGTGTCATCGCCATCTTTAATTACCTGCAATGAAGAAATTTGAAATGATCAGTGAGTAAACGCCATCTAAAAATTTGAAGTTTCATATGCTAAAATGCTTAACTGCGCCAAAAAATCACTATATGGATCTAAAAATTTGAAGTGATCAGTGAGTAAATGCTTAACCACCGTACAGTGTGAATTTTGATTGTTTGTTTGTTTTCTAGTTTTAATTGCATTTGCATTCCTTCATAACTGCCTTGCTTGCCATCAACGTATTTCTGCGTCAATCAGTGAACACCTTCTACCACTGCCAGTCAGCACTTCATATACCTGTGAACACTGCCTCTCAACCAAAACTGCAACATTCACATACTAGTGAACACCTTCTACAAACAACACTCTCTGTCATCCCAAACACACCTCTTCACTGCCTTGCCATTCCCCACATCCTCAACTTGTTTTTACGTTCTCAACTGTACATTTACATTATCAACTATGCATACATATAACTTGCAGTGCTACTGCTCCTCAAACCCCCTCAACCATCTCCTTCATAAACTGTCAACATCTCACCACCAAACTTTTCTGACCACCATCAACAAACAACCCACTGCTGCACATCCCCTTCAACCCCTTACTGCCTTGCTCTCAAATCTCTCATATACCACCACAAATCACTTCAATAAACCACAAAAAACTTCACTCCCCCATCAGCAAACCTCTCTGTTCAACCTCCAACTGCACATATCATCTCTATCTCGATCACAACCATCCCTCACATACAGCCTTCATACCAACCCTCCCTCTCATACAAACAAGCTGCCTGCCAAATACCCACCAGTATACTGGCACATTAACAAACATTTACAATTTCAAAACAGTTGCATTTTCTCTGTACATTTCATATATTTCTTGTTTTTCCTTGTTACAACTGCCATACTTCATTGCTGCCTGCACATCATAGTGCATACCCTTGCACAATTCTGTTAACAAAACCATCTCCTCACCGCTAACTTCTACATAACTGCTAACATACCCAAATTCGTCCACCCGATCATATCACCACCCTCAAACAAGTACTCACTGCTTCACAAAAAATCAATATCCACCACTGCCCAAATACTTCAACCACTTCACGTATAAACATCATCGTTTCTGCCTTACCAAACTACTGCACAGACCATACTTCTCCAACTATATATAGTGCACATCCTTTCACCACTGCATTGCCTTGCTTCGACCAACTCTCCCCTGAGCACCCATCATTCTACAGCAAACTTCAACAACCACTCTGCCAACATTTCCTGACAACACATTCTTCAACCATTATCCACTTCTACATAACCTTTACAGCCATTAACTTGCTGCTCATTCACTTACAATCACCAGAGTACACTGTCTTTCAACCTCACTCTTCACCAGTGCACATCGGTGCTACAACCTGCTTCATACGACAACTAACCCATTTCAACCACCGCAACCAAACCTCCTCAAACCACTTCTGTCACCATCTTACTGCAATAGTTCCACCTCCACAGCATCAACAACATACAACCCATATCTTCATCATCAACAACTATACTTCACTACCCTACTTTACAGCAGCCACAACCAAATTCATACAACAGTCACCATTCCTTAACAAACAACCAAATCCCCAATATTTAACCTCCAACTGACATACCCATATCCATTTCTGTGCACACAACAATGCAAACTCTCAACCCACCTGAATACTCTCACAACCATCAGAACCACAGCAATTCGTGCAGTTGACGTCTCAGGAAGATTTATTACCTAATATGGTCTAAAAGACACAAGGCAGAGTCCAAATCCAAGTTTGATTTTGGTATTTTTATTTTTCTGGATGCATGCAACAATTTATAATTTGCATGATTAACATATGCAATAGATTATCCTTTATTTTCTCCTTCTAATATAAGAAAAATGGCTGCTAATTGCACTAGTAATGAAGGAAGAAGCAATCGGCAACCTTATGCTAAAACAGCACTCTACTATGTCAACTTCATTTATTTTTAGTTCTATATTCTTTGAGGTAAAAAGATACATACCAACCATTCTCTGTGACCTCGTGGACCTTCTTTCTTGAGCCTTTTCACAGCAATAACAATTCCAGTTCCAGGCTTTGATGCTACAAGAGCTTGTTCCATAATCCAACCTTTGAATACAGAACCAAACCCTCCTACTGCTTGACTCACTTAATCTTTTTCCACTGCTCCTAGAAGTTGCACCTACAATGTTACAAAATGAAAATATTTATGAGTACATATTACATAATCTTAGATGATTTCTTTGAGTACATATTACATAATCTTATGCTGAAAACAATATACTAAACATAAGATAATTGTTAATAGTTTGCACTGATTGCACACTGAGTTTTGCATTGGTATCAGAGTTGACCAGAATCTGGAGAGCCACAGTTAGCAGTGAACCAGGCTTTGAATTATCACCATCAGGTGCAACTGCAAAACCAGAAGGCAAAACCACCACGCCTGAAGAATCTCCACCGTTCATCACGAGATGCATGGCTGGGATGTCAACAGGGGCGTACACCATCAGCGAACCAGACACATCAGTGCATGTTTCCTGAAGTATTAGCATGCTGCTTTCATTCCCATTCACATTTCCCATCTAAAACACATTACAGTTTTATAAAGTATAAACACAACAACATTAGTTAATATATACACAAGTAAACTATAGAAGGTAAGAGTGAAGAGTAGAGTAGTTTACATCAGATCGGAGGAGGGAGACAGCATTGCTAGGATTGTGCCCTTTAATATGAACTTATTAAAGTTGGGCTTTACAGAGTGAGAAATTTTGAAGAAACCATTACTTATCATTCAGTCCAAGGAGTGACGAAGACAGTGCTTCCTCAGTTTGTGATAAAAAAGAATATTAGCATAGATCATTTTTTTTCTTCTTCTTATACTATGCAACCTTTTGTTTAAAAAACAGTGTAACATCAGGAGGGAGTGTTTGTACCAGACCACTTCCACAGAAGCACTTACACATATAATCATAATTTAAACATAGAAGATTTTGCAGTACTTACCCAAATGAAACAAGACCATAGTAGTAAATAATCATTACCGGTTGGAATGGAGGGGGACAATAGAAGCATTTGGAAGCTGCAACATGAATTAACAAATATAATTAGAATTATAATGGAATCTATTTTTCTAGTTAAGTATATTTGGTCCAAGACATATGTCAAAAGTTCAAGAATTCGGTTATTTGCTTTTTCTACCTATAAGCTCATGTATTACCTATAAAGTGACCACTACTATGTATATTGGGTTATTATGTATGAAAATGAAATCTTTCTTATTTATTTTATTTACCTTTTCCATTTATCCTTTTGTTTTGTATTTGCTTCTTCTTCATTTTATCACTTCTTTGTCAGTATTTGTTAGTTCACCTTACTCCCTTCTCTCTTCACCTCATTGCTTAGATCATAGACATGCTCCCAAACATCAACAAGAACCAAGTTAGTACCTTATAGAAAGTGAAGATTTTTACAAAAATAGAAAAGAATAATCAATGGAGAGGGCCCATGATAGGGGTACCTCATTTCTTATGAAGACAGTTAAGAGGGAAATAACATCATTCTGCTTATTGCTATGACTTTTATACTAGTTTTACCGCCACAACCCACGTGGCCTTCGTGTGTAGAAAATTTGGAAATTGGAACTAATTGAACTCATCCTATTGAAATGCTGACTATTGATATGTATATGTATGTTTATGTTGTTATATAGTCTTACCTGCTCTAATTTTTTGAATATGTTTTATATGTTCATGTCTTTCTACACTCTACTATAACCAATGAACAAGTTAAGAAACCACCCACCGAAAAGTGGAAAATAGGATTGGCTCAAAGAAAGAGACACTAATGTACTTAGTTCATCAAAAATAGGTAATATATACATCAGATACTTCTTATGATAAATCAACATTTAATATTCTAGAGGCTGATATCTTCTATTTATGTTCATGCAACCCAGAGTACCTTTGTTGAGAAGGCAATGGCAATAAAGCTAGAACTCGAAGGCCAAGCACCCATGAGTTATGTCTTGAAACCTCAGCATCTGACAAATTACCGACCCTCCTCTCAAGAATAAAATGAACCTGCATCATACAACAAATAATCATTCAATCTTGAAGCCAAAATAAATGACCTCTAATTTCAGGGTAAGAATTTATCAATAAAAAGGAAATGGGCTTGCTGTAGGTTGTTTATCAACATAGTTGCTTGACTGACAAATTTTAACTGATTAGTAAATAGATATATCATTTAAGAAAATTAGTAGACAAGCTGGATAAAAGTTGCCATCCAAGAAACTGCGGCCCCAGTTTCTTCACTTCAAGGAATATAGGTACTTACACTAACAAGCCGGATCTCAAGGACTTTGTCAAATAGAAAATTGCATACAATTTGATTTAAAGCATGAGATACATTTCTTGGTAAATATCAGCAATATAAATTAAGATAAGAAAGCACATGTGCATTACCCACCTTCTAGTTCCAGGAGCCTTGGATCAAGACTACCATCAGTAAAATTTGGTACTTTTGCAGGACGTTTCCTCACATAATTCTCCTGAAGTGGTTTTGGGATCTGGAAAGAAAACTGAGATAATTGTACCCCTTGTGAAGCATGCATTGGATTTTCTACAAGATACCTGCAAGTGCACAAGGCAGTGGAAAAACTAAGAGTTGTCAACGTTCAGAAAATGAACATGTTTTAGCATATTCATCATGTGATTTACTTCCAAATATCTAGTGACTTGAATTCATAGGCTTAAGGCTATGATGGTAATAATGATTACGGCTTGAAAAGAATTACAATTACTAAAAACACAGCATGGAAATTGTCAAAACAAACCTTTGGACCTCAACCATTGACTTAGGTTTCTTTCCTGATGGAGCAGTGTAATATCTGGAAAAGGAGACCCAATAAACCTCTGTTAACCATAAAAAATCAAAGCAGAAAGGTTTAAATTTATAGATAGAAGCTTCTCCACAGAAACACAGTTCAATATGAGATGAAATATGCTCACTAAATGGAACCTAGAACAGTGATACAAATATTGAAATCCAGATAAATTAACCAAAGAAGGTAATAACAGCTGGGAACATCCCAAAAATTGATCTTAATATATATACTTTGCTCAAGAAATTAAGGTAAAAAAATATATGCCAAAGAAAGTGATAGTGACTGATGATATAAATATTGCAATGCATAGATATAACCGCCTAAACATATTCCTTTAACTTTTAAAATTACACAGGTTGCTAATTCAATTAGATTAAATTTTTTAAATAAGTTTGATTTCAGCTAGAAAGACCATCAAGCTCATCCTATGAGTTAACTAAAAGATAGATCATTAACTCTAGCAACATATCTAAAAAACATGCACTAAAATCTGATCCCTGTAAAAAATCATGCACTAAAAAACTACTTCAGTGTTTATTTTCAAAAAATGCACCTGGTTTCTAGTGTGCTCTTAGTTTATCTGAGCTCAGCCTATATTACCTTCTAATAAATTTATATTAGTAATGTCAAAAAAGTGTGTTACAAAGCAAGTGCAACAAGAAGAAAAAACCGGAATGAAAAAAATGTCTAATAAAAATAAAAATAAAAGTTAAATAATTATCGATTATGGCAATTTACTAAACCAAATTATTGAACATCAAGGACATTAATGTAACAAAGATTATTAAGGATAATATCGTTGCCAAATTTATTACATCGACTGAAATCTTATGTTATCCCTTCTTTTTTTAATATCTGGTTACCTAACTTGAAAGAGACCCAAATGTATTCAAGGGCAAACCTGGCATTTCTAGAATCTTGTGTATAAATTCCATGCGCTGCATGCATGATAAGTTATAAGTATTACTAGTTAAGGTACTCGTAAGGTTGATTTATTGTTTAGTAAGATGTTATGTGGAATTAAATGTGCTTGATGTGTATTTTTAACCTCTATGGCATGTCAACAGTCAACATTTTCTTACCAGACTTATGTGTATTTGTTAAATATAATTTGAGATTGCTGGTTGTTTTCTAAAAAAATAAAATACTTCATTGTCTTAGCTCCATGTTATAGCATCATTTTTAGAAATAGAGAAAAAGAATTATTTTTGTATCAAGCAACCTATGAAAAGTGGATTCAAAAAGTAATCTTTTCGTGTCTTTTATATTTTACTTTTAAATAGTAGTATAGAGAGATTTCTAGGTGTAAATAGCAACACTCCTTAATCACACTCATAGACTTAAAACATGTGACTATATATCATAGACTTAAAACATGTGACTATTTAATCAGAATAACCAGCATATTTAGGGAAAATGCAACTTATCACCTTGAATGTATTGGAATTAATCAACTAGAACACCAATGCATCACCATCAACTAGCTTATGGTCAATTGCAAATCCTCTCCAACCAGTACTCAACCCATTTTTTGCTGCCAAATAAAGCGTCCTTGTCTCATCTCCATCTTCATCAATTAGATATATCGATTCTTCCTTTTTCAATAGATGCCTGATACAGAAATGATTAGGAAGCCCCTATCCGTAAATTTAAAACCCCTCAGTAACATATCAATTGTACACGGAACTTCATTCATTGTTATACATAACACTCACCAACCAAAAACCTCATGTTGTATGCGATTGAAGCATTGGCTTCACGAATGTGGGATAGAGTTCTCCAAGCCCAACTTCCAGCTCTTTTGCTTTCTCAATTGCAGATGCTCTTGCTTCATATGATGCATACACACGGTTGTCTATATCTCTATATGTTGATGTTCTACCACTTGATCTACATTTATAATATTTCATAAAAATCATAATTATTTTAGCTAAAATGGATTGGGCCTCTTAAATATTATAAATCTTTTATATACTTACTTTCAAGCTAGATAAACAAGCTCCAGCACCTATCATATATAAGTTTCTAACAAAATTATTTTATTACACTCATTTGAATATCAAGAACAATATATGTTAGTAGTTAACAACATATACCAAAAAAATTCTGACAAGTTTTCTAACCTGCCACAATTATATTCAAAAAATTCTTTCATTCTTGATTTTGTTACCTGAGAGAACGAATATATAATGTTATCACTACATTTATCGAAAATATCTATAATTGTCATTTTCAAAAAATACTATTCCATTGGATAATATAGACAGCTAACCATGAAGTTAATAATGATCCACGAGATTATCTGTATAGGTAATATAGGCATATTGAATTTCATTAATGATTCTTATAATGATGGAATTGAATTTCCACAAGAAAAATGACAACTAAATAGATAAAGAATAAAAGCACACAACTGTCAAAATCTAGAAATAATGTTACCATTATTAGTAAATTCTATGAATGGAAATCGAAAAGGAGTTCCGGTGGTCGCAAACAGGTAATGAAGGCTCATAGTAATGAGAGACAAGAAATATAATATTGACAGATTTATTTGCAACCTGCCTCCTGTTTATGCTGCCTCATGTTTAGGTATCAGCAGCTTTTAAATCTACTTATTTGCTATAGTATACTATAAATTAATGGCTAATACCAGTACATATTTTTTGCATCAACAATTACCCGTTGTATTGTTTACATCACCAAATGCGTTAGATTGTAACATTTGAAGATGAGATCATAAATCCAAGTATATAGAGTTTACGAAAAACATTGAACCATGCAACTGTTTTTTCAAATCAACACATAAGAATACTCTAAACTTCGAATAAGTAATTTTAATTGTATATTAGACTAGTTTAAGAAAAACATTTTTAATTTTTATCCATTCAAAAGCACAATGTAAGTTTGCTATCAAAAATGGTAATGGAAAATGCATCATATGCTCAAAATTCATGCCATACGTAGTCATGGATCCTAGTGGCTCTGTAATCATATAATATCCATTTATCAATTTAAAACCCAAAGCATCAAATACTTACTCATTGAACTGTTTGATAAATCAAAATGCTTGACTTATTAACTCAAATAATGCCTATGTTTAATAGTTTTTAACATTTGCAAACTATGTGTTTGTTAAAAATATTTTTCAATAAAGTAATAAATAGTTTAAAAGTAAAGACTAAAAAAATTTAAATAGAATAGTCAGGGTCTTTTTTCCACATGTTAAAAATACAGAAATATGACTGTCCATATTTTGCTACATATAGCATACATATATATTACATAAGGAAAACACAACTGAACACCATCTTATACTCGCGTAACCTTTTTGAAGGAAAAATATGGCATGAAGTCTCACTTAGACTATATAGACATGGTGCTTGCATATTATGCGTTAACAAAATTAAGTTTATGTATAAAAATGAAAGAAGGAAGCAATGGAGATGATAAAATTGAATGATTATAGGAAAAAGAAAAGAATCTACATTCGGTCTCGAATTTAGTTCGCGTACAACATAATATGAAAAACTATCAATTACACGCAGATATTGTACGATAAGAAGCAATAGCGACTTATTGTTGTTCATCATATTCAGTCGTAACAAGTTAAACCTATGAATGATTTTGTGTGGTTATGTCCACAATAAATTTATATATAACATTTTATATAGTAGGGTGAACAATCATCAAACATCACACACATAATAATTCAGTTTGTAGACACCGATTTGTTTACCTTTAATTGAAATGTCATGAAAGCAGCTAAAAAAATACATCTTTGCCCAAGTTTATGCAGACCACCTGGGTACACAAAATCTTTAAAATAAAGAAGAAAACTGTTAGAATAACTATTTTTAATAAACATATAGATGTGTTACTACACACCAGTAAAATCAACAACTATG
The DNA here is from genome assembly GCA_030737815.1 of Allium fistulosum. Taxonomy (NCBI): domain Eukaryota; kingdom Viridiplantae; phylum Streptophyta; class Magnoliopsida; order Asparagales; family Amaryllidaceae; genus Allium; species Allium fistulosum. Next base: position 83,499,254 of record CM060903.1, read on the forward strand.
CATTAATCCTTTAGAGTATGAACTTTTTATGACAGATTAAACTCACAACTAGCAGATGAAGCAGGTTGCACATAAATTTGTTAACCTACTGTTAAATTAAAATAAGTAGATGCAAACCAATCGTGGAAAAAAAATTGATGTTGTACAGAAATTCTACAAAACGTATGGTCGAACTAATAATTTTATTTAAGATATTACAAAGGTTGCTTAAACCATATTAAGAAAAGAAAAACATAGTGAAGTTGTTATGTGCTAAAAACGGGGAACTTAAATGCATGCTTGGTGTCAATTAATCATAAGGTTGCTTTTAAATTCATTTAGTTGAGGACCTGCCAACTGATGCATATCTTCTTATTACTTTAGGGGTTGACAGTTTTTTCTTAGTACTAGCACACAATATAAATGAAAAATAGTACTTATCCCAAAGTCATAGGCTAAAATTTGACAAGCTTTTAAATAGTAGAATCTCAAATGTTTGAATAGTAATGCACATACCACACAAGCTGCTTATGTAACGATTCAGTGATTATTAAGGATATGTGTTTAATAAATTTCATTATTTAATTTGTATCATAATTATACCTCAATGAGACTGGGAAATCCAAGTAATAATACTTCAATTTAACATGTGGCCGATATGTCGTATGACTATATGAAGATCAAGCCCGTACTATTTGATTAGTGAGTTCATTTCATAAGCCTTTGCTAATATGATTAGTGACTTGGTGAAAAAAATGTTATTGGTGAACTCGGTTCATAGGCCATTTTGATGTTTGCCTCGTTTTGCAATTTGCTTGGGTTGGATAAATTGGACAAAAGTTATTAAATATAGTAAAAGTCTATAAAGGTTATTATACTCATGTTGATTTTTGAAATATCAATTGTATTATTGAGATACAAACTCAGATTTTGTAGCCTATATAGGAAGACAACATCTTGTGTTTCATCCATGATCCTTAACCATGAACCATGGTCTCAAGTTTTTGTTATAAAATGCTTGATTAAACTGTTACAAAATACACACAAAAATGATTCAATAAAATTGTCTCTGGCTCAGATATTACACACTGAGTTAAGACAGGCTTTTGTTTCAAACTATATATGATTTAGTTTTGTGTATGATATTCTAACTCTAATGTCCGACGTATACTTCAACTACATGTCATATGGTAACTAGAACAAGCAATATTTCAAATTAAATAATCTTTGAAAAAAAAAATTCCTATCAACATGATCAAATCCAATCATCTTAATCAATTCATAGTGAAAACAAATTTAATAGTCTAAGCCAGTTCATTAGAAGTAGATTAGGAAACTCACCATTACCAAAAACTAATGATATTCATCCAGGAATAATTCTTCTTATACCACACTAATACGAACATCAACATTCATCATATCTTAACTCAAAAGAAAAAATAGTATCAAACATTCAAATGAAATTGGACTGAGGTGTATTAGTTAAATAACATAGGCTATAATCAACACGTGCAAAATCAACAACCAAAATGATGAGTAGTGAATCTTTTAAGCCACACAGCAGTTTCAATAATAATGGTTTAAGAACTTTTCATTTTTCTAAATTTTAAGTTCCAACCTACTTTAAAGCTTATAGATGTATAAATTTAAGAGGAGCCAGGCTTCATTCAGTAATCAGCATAGGACTTAACAAAAATGTATATTAAAAGCAGTTCAACTTACCATACCTGAGTGAGACCATAATCTGAATCATAACCTAAAAATCCACGTCAGGATCAAAATATGAATCGAAGTTTGAATCAAAACTGGAGACTTCTGGAATTAACCTTCTAACGAAAACTAAATTAGTATACGATCAATGAATACAAACATCAGATAAAAGAAGACGAATTAGAACTGAATCAATCGACGTACCTGAATGAGAGAATTAGGGAACTATGAAATTGAAAAATAAGGGAAACAGAGAACAACAAAAATTGAAGGGAAGGGAAATAGGGCAGGATGAAATTGAAGAATGAGGGAAATGAAAAGAAGAGGGAATAAGAAGAGGGAAATAATTTTTTTCACAAAGTATAATAATGAGAGAGGCGGAAGTTATGTCAGCGTTTTGACGAAAATTAATTCATTTAAAATAATTTTTTACTGCATTTTTTTAATAAACGCTGATAATGGTTGCTGTTAAAAGTGATTTTTGTTGTAGTGATAGTAGGGTGTCTAGAAAGGTAGTGTTGAAGGATTGAATTTGGATAATCAAGTACTCTGCCCTACCTAGCTACCAGCCTGGCCTGAATAGATTTGTGAGCCTAAAGATTACCCCTAGTACAAAAGGTCTAATTTGATTTGGGCCTTGGGTTAAATTTTAAAATTGTTTGAAAATTAAAATATAAGATTTTAAATTTAAAGGCTAAATTCAAAATGAGATATACATATATTATAAAGATTATAATATAATAAAAATTTCAAAATGTTTGCAAAATGCTATGAATTAATTTCAAAATTTTAATTTTATTAATAAGATTAATATAATTAATTAATTAAATAAATTAACTAATTAATGAAAAATATATACATGCATTATATATTTTTGTTATATGTTATGATATTTTAAAATGTTTAAGATATCATAAGTATAAATATATGTATATAATGTGATTTTTCGAAATTAATATAATTTAATTAAAATTGTTTAATTAAATTAATTAATTAAAGGTTAATTATTTAAATAAATTAATTAAAAGGTTAATTAATTAAATAATATAGGCATATATATGATATATGTGTCATATTATAAAGGTTATAGTATATGATAAATATTTAATATAAATGTTATTTTAAAATAATATAAAATTAATTAAAATTAATTATATTTGATTTAATTAATATAATGTTATACATAAGACTATTGTATAACTAATATAAAATATAAAAGATATATAATAATAAAGCTTATATAATATGAATATATAAACTAAAGGTGGAACATCAAAGAAACCCAAATAGACTTAAGGGATAAATACATATATATTGTACATATACCGTGGTTTTCGATGTGTTCGACACTTGAATCACGAGGGTATTTCTTAAAAAGTACAATATTTTATGAGTCGATATCACTCAATATAATATATTGAAGATTATGAATCTTCAATATAATGTTGTCCTCCACCATGTGTATATTAATAAATTACTTGCATATCTCTTAGTTGTCGAACAAACTCAAGCTAAGGATGTTATCTGTAGTATTATTAATATATTGAATAGGCAAGGTAAGATACCATATGCATTTTTTGAGCAAACTCAATGTACATATACTATACTTAGGCTGTCGCGATATGGTAGGTAAGAGTAAATAATTTTGTTTTGATTTGTTGAGTAAACTCAAGGTCGAAGTAAAATTAGGACAATGTACCAAGGGTTTGGAGTTGTATATGATACAACCGACAATGAGTTATCCATCATTCGTGAAGCTGTGATTTTTTGAGAAAATTAAGGTCAAAATTGCAAGATGGACGAGTCCTAGCACTCACTAGTGAAGTCGAAAGACTTCTATGTTTCGACCTAGGGTTTAGTAAAACATGAAAGACTGGTAGGAGCCTTACTGGAAAAATGAAATAATAACAGTTAACCTTTCTAATATTGTAAGAACATATGCTATATAATGTTATAATAATCTATACTGATAAATTTGTGCATTTAATACAATTGATAAAATGTTTATCGATTAAGATATACAAATGAATTGAATTGAAGATTGACAAATAAAAATATAACATATACTACTAATAAATGCTCTTCGCATGTTTGTTGATGCCAAAAATGGGCATCAACACCCAATAGAATCTCGTAGAGATTAAACGATGAATGAAATTAAAAACATAGCAGAAAAAGTAAATGAACACGTGGATTTTTATAGTGGTTCGGCAATCTTGGCCAACGTCCACTTCATTTTTTTTTATTGATCTTGCACTGGATTATGATTATAAAAATGTTTGGATCAGCTAGGATTCATTAATACAAGAGTGAAGAATAAAAATGGTAAAGCCTAGGCAGTAGAAAGAAGGATCCTCTTTATGGAGAATGGCCGCTGTATTTATAGGAGAAGACGTACATGGATTGGGCTGAAATATTGCAAGAAGAGTCTCTAGATCCATAAGGGCCCACCATAACGATCGGCGGCCCTAACTTGATATTTTGGAACGATCGGCCAAAGTTTAGCCAATCGTCATTTTGGCCTCTGATTGATGTGCGATTGATTGTGTAGGCTCTTCATGATATAAGATACTTTCTCCCTAAATTTCGTGCAGTTCTGACATACCGTTTGTGAGATGTCGCATTTTCCGTGAAACTATGGATCGTTATGGCTGATTTTACATGATCGGTATGTCTTTGCAAGATTTGGGAGTTTTGTCATGCGATCATTTTTGTGGGCTTCACTCTTCAATATATTGATGCTCTGAAAGTTTCAAGTGCATTGGCTTTGTAGATTTTGAGATATTGATCGATCTTCGTCGATTTATGCTGTTTTATGGATCGATCCATATAATTTTTCATTTGTCCATAACTTGAGCATACGAACTTCGATTGACTTGAAATCTAAAACGTAGCCTCATAGGGCCTTCCTTGTCACTTCATATTGATTGTACCTTGATCGGGATCCAGTTTGAATATGCTCGACCATCATCCATAGTCTTGTATATCATTGATTCTCAAGGTTAGTAACCACTCGTTTTTAGTCAAATCTACGGTATCACGACCTTGCCAAAAGGCAGGATAACATTTTGCTCCCTAAAGTACGTCTTGTTCATATATGATGTGCTTTGAATTGCCACAAGATTCAAGCTTCGAAAAGATTCCATTCAGTTTATTGAATGGTCGCTATCCTTCCGTTGAGTCATCTTTACCGATAGTTGCATTTATTTCTATTCGTCATGACTATTGGTCGATTTCCAACAATATAAATTCAGGACTGTATTTTATCAGTTGTTATCCATGTTCGATTCTATGAGGCTAGTAAGCTTTGGTTATCCGATCCAGTCTTTTCTCTAAGAACTCCATGTAGAAATTCAATTTCTATTGGTTTCAAGAAATCGAATTTTTAGAATATACATGTGCACGTTCAGGTACACGTTCTTATCATTGGCTCCCGGATGCGTTTATATGCTCACGAGTCGTCACCAATTCCTTATAGTTTAATTGCAGTTGGATTGCAATTCCTTGTTTATACACACACACACACACACACACAGATATATATATATTTTAATGAAATAGGTGTCGTAATAAGTCACTCGATGATATGGGACTTCAAGTTCTACAGGGATGACGGCCTCAGAGCCGTAAGCAAGAGAAAATGGAGTACGGCCAGTCATGGACTTGTGGGTGGTTCGGTAAGCCTATAATGCTATTGGGATTTCATCCACCCACTTGTCTCTAGCCTTTTCCAAATGTTTCTTCAGAATGGACTTTACGATTTTGTTAACAGCTCCGACTTGTCCGTTTGCTTGAGGGTGAGCAACTGCTGTAAACCTATTTTCAATATGATGCCATCGGCAGAAGTCTTTGAAGTCAACGTTGTCGAATTGGGTTCCATTATAAGTTACAATGGTTCGTGGAAGGCCAAAACGATAGATGATGCTCCTGACAACGAAGTTGATTACTTTCTTCGTCGTGATCGTGACTAAAGGTTCAGCTTCAGCTCATTTGGTGAAGTAATCCACTACAATGATGGTGTATTTCGCTCTATCTTTAGAGATCGATAAGGAACTGATAATATCAATATCCATTTTTGTAACTTCCATCGGCGGAGCTCTCGGAATTTTTTGCAAACATCTAGCACTCATCGCATTGTCTAGCGTGATTAACTGCATCTCATTTGACAGTTGGCTAGTAATACCCGTAGCAGAGTATTTTCTTTGTCAGGGTTTGCCCCCTGGTGTGATCATCACATTCTCCTTTATGGAATTCTCTCAAGACTCGTTTGATTTCATGATGGGCGATACACCGAAGCAGGGGAATGGAGAAGCCTTTTCTATACATGAATCCTTTTTGATGACTAGCATGAAGCTTTATGAAAGATCTGTCGTTTTTCATTCCTCCATCTAGGAAGGATCCCTCATTGTAGATAACCTTTGACATGAGTCGTCTATGACTCCCTTTCGAGCTCCGTCTCCAGAACCCAATTAATCTCCATCTGGTCGATGCTCGGAGCATCCAGCACTTTAATCGGAACAAAGTCTATTTGCTGCGAATTCCCAGAACTGGCCAGCTTGGCCAATGAGTCGCCATTCTCATTTTGTATCTTCGGGGATGTGTGTAATGGTGTAATATGATGTGCACGTAAATGTGCATATATTTACATCCATATTTTATCTATTTTTATTTAAATAAATATCATATTTGGGCATTTTAACATGTTTAAAACCAAAATTTAGTTATTTTCAAATCATCATATATTCATCTTCATTCAGGGGTAAAATGGTCATTTTTGTGCATGTATCAATTTGAGAATTTTTACTTGGAAATTTTTATGATTTTTATAGGAAATTTTGATGCATATAGAAGAGGGCTTCATGAACATATGGGAATACAAAGAAATGATGAGGAAATAATTCAAGCTCATGATAATGGAGGACCCCACCTACCCACTTACCTTGATTTTCAATTAGGAGCTAATGCACATGCTAAAAAGCCATTAAAGCTTCATGCAAATTTAAGTGGAGAATTAACATATGCTAATGATTACTTGGTGGCCACACTACCTCAAGGACAATTTGGGCATTCCCAAAAAAATGAATTAGGGTTTTATGCATGTATAAATAACCCTCTTATGTACATGTAAATATCTTCTACTCTTTCACATTAGTTAGGAAATTAAGAAAGCAAGTTGTAATGTCATGGTTTCATGAAATAAAAATGGCTTCCAAGCCTCTTCCTCTTTTCTTTTCTACATGCTTTTCTTTGCTTTTATGTTAATGTTTATTTTTATGCTCTCTTTCTTTTAATGTTCATAGCTTAGATTTACATTCATGCAAGTAGTGTAGCTTTAATTTTTTTGCAAATAGTTAGTAGTTAATCTCTCTTTCTTCCTTTGCTTAGTTTTCATTTCTTTGCCTTTTAATGTTGAAATTTACAAGTGTTGATTTGATAACACAAATGAGTAGCTAAACCCATTTAATTTAGGAGTAATGAAGCTCTCTAACTTTATGTAATTTCAACATTTTTATGATTTATGATCTCCTCTTTTGGTTTGTGCTTCATGAGAGTGAATTTTGATGCAAGTTTATACAAGTGGGTTTGATAGCTTATGTTGCTTTTGCAAATGAGCTATTCTTATTCAACGTAAACACAATTTGCATCATCATTTGCTAATCGATTTTTGATTTTGAAAAGAAAGTAAAAACAAAATTTGATGATCTATTTTACTAATTACAATAGTAAATAGATCATACTTAAAATAGCTTTTGCTTTGGATTCGTTTTCATGAGAATTTACAAGTGGTATAATTGTTGTATTATAGTTTGATGGTTTAAGTTATGTTATAATACTCGAAGTTGGCCAGTAGCTCTTGGACCCGACCAAGATAAGGAACAAGTTGCTGCCCCCTAATCTAATAATCTTCCCTGACTTGGCATACCCCTAACCGGGAATCATAAAAGATTTGTAAAGTTTTCACTTCCATTTCTTTGGCAAATTTGACCCTGGTGATCAAGGCTTCATACTCAGCTTCGCTATTTATTGCAGGGAAGTCGAGTTTCAAGGTGTAGCAAATCGATTGTTCCCTCAGGAGTCACTAACACGATTCTGGCACCAGAACACTGATCGCTATATGCTCCATCCATGTACATTTTCCATCGGTTGGTTGATTCTCCACTACTCTCTAGAGAGTTGTCTGGTGCAGCGAATTCCGCTATGAAGTCCACCAATGTCTGTCCCTGGATAGCTCTCCGAGGGAGATAAGTGACATTAAATTGGCTTAGCTCAATATTCCATTTGAGCAACCTTCTGGACATCTAGGGTTGTTGGAGGACCTATCGTAACGGCTGGTCGATGTAGACTTTGATGGGGTAAGCCTGGAAGTAGTAGCGAATCTTTCGTGATGCAATCAATAGGCGGTACGTGAGCTTTTCCAGCTTTGGGTACTTTCTTTCAGCACCTGTCGATCGCTTTCTAACATAATATACATTCCTCTGGATCTGATTCTCTTCACATAACAGTGTGGCACTTATGACGTGTACCGACACCGCTAAATAGATGTATAAGTCTTCATGATCCGGTGGCTTGGATAGGATGGAAGGTCTCTCTAAGTGATCTACTAGAGCTTGAAACACATCTATGAAATCCTGCATCCATTCAAACTTCCTTTTCCCTCTCCCGATCAAGTCGAAGAAAGGAATACACTTATCAGCGGCCCTGGAGATGAAGCGGCTTAGGGCGACAACCTTCTCATTTAATCTATGTACCTGCTTAATCGTCTTCAGTACCTAGATGTTTCGAATTGCTTAAATCTTCTCGGGATCGGCTTCGATTCTGCGAGGGTTGACTATGAAACCCCAAAATTTCCATGACGCAACGCCGAAAGAGCATTTCAAGGGAATTAGTTTCATTCCATATTTTTGGAGAAATTGAACATTTCCCCCAATTCATCGATGTGGTCGTTTGATCATTGTGACTTCACGAGCATATCAACCACATATACTTCCGTTGATCGCCCGATCTAATCTTTGAACATCCGGTTGACTAGTTTCTGGTAAGTAGCTTCAGCATTATTTAGTTTAAACGGCATCACAACATAACGATATAACCCTAGATCGGTAATGAAGTTGGTGTGCTCTGGGTCGAGGACGTGCATCAGGATCTGGTTGCATCCGGAGAACACATCCATAAATGAAAGCAGTTAATATCCAGTGGTTGAGTCTACCAACTGGTTGATCCTCGTAAGTGGGAAGCTGTCTTTCGAGCATTCCTTGCTTAGGTCAGAGTAGTCGACGTATGTCCGGTAGTTTCCATCAACTTTTTTTACATGAACTGGATTAGATACCCATTTTAGGAAGAGGGCGTCATGGATAAATCCATTGTTTTTGAGTTTATCCACCTCCTCTTTAAGTGTAGCAAATCTTTCTGTATCCATGCCGTGTTGCTTTTGTTTCACCGGGACATGCCTCGGGTCGAAATTCAATGCATTGCTCGCGATAATTGGTGAGATCACACACATGTCAGATTGGGTCCAAGCGAACACATCAAGACTCGTTCGGAGAATGCCATCTAATTCATTTATCATCATTGCACTGAGCTACTACCCGATCTTCAATACCTGTATTGGGTCGCTATGGCTGACCGTAATGTTGATCGTTAGCTCTGCGGGTGCAGCCTTGGATTCCTCGAGTTCAAACATAACTGTTTCACGCAACAATCAACGTGAAATCCAGTTGGGATAGTTAATGATGACGGTTACTTTGGTCGAATCCTAGAGTCTTGTCATGAGTTATTAAGTCTGGTAGTGAAGGGCTCTAGATGCTTTGAGTGATTATCTACAACTGGCCGAAGAACAGGCTTAGAAGCACATTGAATCAAGTGTTGAGTAGGGTTCAGCCTCGTGTTGCATGCAATTGCATAGTTGGCTCTTGCTTTAAGTTTGAATCTGCTTGTATATTCGAGTAACACACTTTCCACTCAATGTACTCATGATCCATTACTCGTCTTTTGGGTTGGAGTGATGTTCAGTTGCCAATGAGCTTAGGCATTGATTCGACGATTCTATCTCCAGGCATCTTTTCGATCGTAGCCTTGAGTTGTTGTAAACACCAGGTACGAGTCACAATATTGAGCTATCGTAGTCAGTCTTTGGATGATCATAGTTCTACTCCCGATCTCAAGTTGATAAATGTACTGTATGGATGGTCGAGTCTCGTCCTAGTCGTGTTTATACTCCCAACTAAGCTCTGAAGACTTAGAGTTCATCGATGAATGGTTAGTTCACATTCATCTTGTTTCTTACGCATGCCCTCAAATCTGGGGTATACGTCGATAAGTAGGAAGGGAAGTTATGTTCACTTTAGCTTTATAATCTTTCCCATTGAATCGTGGGATCAAGCTAGTTGATGGAAAGCTGAGTCGCACAGATTCTGGTTTTTCCTTCCCGGGGGAAGACTTAGATGCTCCGTATGATTTCAAGCATGAGTTGGGTACTGGGCAGTCAATCATGTCTATTTTTGGTGCAGATGTCACCTTACTCTAGGCAGGACCAAAGAATAGATGGTTAAGTCACATCTAACCAGTGATTGATGCTCTCCCCATCGGATAAAGGGCAAGGATCAGCGTGCGAATGATCGAGTCATATCTATTTCATATTGCTCTTCTTTTCGGATCATGGTAAGAGTCAATGAATGAACGGTTGCGTCGCATTCATTTGGAGCTGGATGGTCAATCACGTCCATTTTGATTCGTATTCTCCCACCAGATCTAGGGATAGAGCTAGCTTAGGTGCAGTCGGGTCATGCTTCCCCAGTTTCATCCTCTTACCGATGAATCGAAGGAAGGTGGTGGAGAGTTAATGATCAGTCAGACCCATTTGTGGTTTATTCTCCTATCCGCACTCTGATGATCAGAGTTTTTCGGAGGGCATTTGGGTTATATCCGTTTGTATTTGGTATGGATCGATACTGACCATTGATCCAATGGCACAATATAGAGAATTTGAATTAATAGCGCCTGTCAATTTAGAGGTATGATATAATCGATCTCCCATAACTTCGAATGTCATTCCGATTGGTCTTATATTGAGGCCTTCTTGCGGTCGTTGCCTTAAGTTGTAAAGATCACCCAACCAGAGCTATAGTAAGATGTCGTATTCGGCTTGTAGTAGTTTGTACTCTCGTTCCCATTCTTGGGTTAGTAGAATTAGTTCGTGGACGGTCGAATTCCATCCGTAGTGAGTCTATACTCCTCCTGTCGAGTTTAGGTCGGAGTTTATAGAATATTGAGTGGTTGAACTACACTCATTTATTTGTTTATACTCATATCTGCACTCTGGGGATAAGAGTTAGTTGGTGGATGGTCGAACCGCACCCAATTTGTGTTTATACTCCAATTCGCACTGGGGGACGAGAGTTATTTGCTGGATGATCGAACCGCGTCCATGTCTTGGTTTGGATTGTCGATGTCCGGCCAAGGCCTGGATAGTTTGCCGTACCTCAGGCGCAAACCAGGTCATGGATGGATGTATCAAATCCTCTTTGGATTGGACGGTCGAACCACGTCCAATTTAGGCTTGGGCTCTTAACTGCCCCCTACATCCAGGGCATGAGTCGTTGCATTTACGGTCATACCACGTCCAATTCCATTTTGATCCAGTTTGTGCCAAGCATTGGGAGTAAGATGAGTAACCTGAAGAACTTCGAGCTCAAGCAGGGGAGGAGATGGTCAGATCGCATCCACTTTGAGTCGTGTGTTTGCCCCCAAGTAAAGGGCAAGAGTTGAGGAGCGGACGATCAAACCATGTCCACTTTTCGTGTTTATACTCCGGTCCACGCTCTGGGAACTAGAGTTTTATGATGGGTGGTCAGTCACACCCGTTTGATGTTTATACTCTGGTCCGCTCTGAAACCAGAGTTGATTGATGGACGGTTGAACTGCGTCCATCGTTTTGTGTTTATACTCTGGTCCGCACTCTCGGGACTAGAGTTTTATGATGGGTTGTCAGTCACACCCGTTTGATGTTTATACTCCAGTCCGCACTTTGGGAACCATAGTTGATCGATAGATGGTTGAACTGTGTCCTTCTTTTGGTATTTATACTCTGATCCACACTCTAGGGACCAGTGTTTTATGATGGGTGGTTAGTCACATCCATTTGATGTTTATACTCCGGTTCGCGCTCTGGGAACCAAAGTTGATCGATGGACAGTCGAACCATGTCCATCTTTTTGTGTTTATACTTCGACATGCACTCTAGGGACCAAATTTTTATGATGGGCGGTCAGTCACACCCGTTTGATGTTAATACTTCGGTCCGCGCTCTGGGAACCAGGGTTGACCGATGGACGGTCGAACCACGTCCATCTTTTTGTGTTTATACTCCGATCCGCACTCTAGGGACCATAGTTTTATGATGGGTGGTCAGTCACATCTGTTTGATGTTTATACTCCGTTCACGCTCTGGGAACCAGAGTTGATCGATGGATGGTCAAACCACGTCCATCTTTTTGCTTCGTACTCCTCCCGACAAGTCAAGGGAGAGAGTTTTTGGGTGGACGATCAAGTCACATCCACCTTGAGCTGCTATCATGTCCATGTGTTGAGGGTGGTGGTTGATGAGTAGGCAGTCAGTCACGCCTACTTTAAGTCGAGCTTTCGAACTGCTCTTGTGTTCATGGCAGGAGTTAATGTGTGGACGGTCAAATCGTGTCCACTTTATTTGGACCTCGGTCGTGCTGAGCTTCGGGAGAGGCATAAGTATTTTGGCGAACTTCAAGTATGAGCTAGGGAGTGGATGGTTGGGTTGCATCCAATCCAAGTCTTTCTTTGGTCTCCAAGTCAGGCGCGGAAGTTGATGAGTGGACGATCAGTCGTGTCCACTATTTGTTGGATCCTGACCTTGTCGGGCTCTGAGTAAGGCATAGATGTTCTATCAGAATCAAAGCACGGAGTAGGAAGTGGATGGTCAAGTCACACCCACTTTTGATTTCGAGTCCTTGGCCCTAAGTCAGGGGCATATGGTAGTTGATGGGCGGTTAAATCACACTTATCTTGATAAAACTCCAAAGGTCCGATCATGGTCCGCGGAGATTGGTTGGTGCCCAACTCTAAGTACTTGGTCACCTGCATCGTTTATAAGTAGTTTAGTTCAAGTTGGTCATAGTTCACAACACAAATTAAATTGAAATAGAAATAAGTCAAAGAAGATCAGAATAAATCTTATTGATAAGTAGTTTAGTTCAAGCCCTTCTCAGTTGGAAGTCGACCGTAGGTGGTCCAATTAATAATCAAAGTTCTCTATTGATAGGGGTCGGATGTTCCCTGCCTGCTATTCCGTGGGGCATGTGCATGTTGTCGAAACTTTCCTTTCCGGATTAGCTTTCTAATCACATCTCGGAGGTGTTTGCAATCGGCGGTGTTAGGACCGTGTGTATCTTGGAATATGCAATATTTCCCGGATTTCCTCTGGGCTTCGGTGGACTCTCTCGAGGCTAGTTTTCAGTACTGCTCTGAGTCATGAGTCTCCAGGTAGATGTTATCGATTGAATCGTTCAAAGGAGTAAATGAGTCGAATTTTGAGATTCTAGGTCGTCTCCTAGAATCTGAGTCCTTAGCCAATGGGCCTGTACCATTCTTTCTCCTAGTCTGCTCTACCTTCTCCTTGCTTAGGTTCTGATTCATTTTGTAACAAAAATGATCCAAGGTCATGGGAGGCTCTCCAGCTAACCAGCTGCCAAAATCTGTCTAGGGGTTGATTCCCCTCATCAATGCAATCAGTATGATATTCTCGCTAGGATTGCTTGCTTTAGTGACGATGACGACATTGAATCTCTATAGGAAGTCTTTGAGTGACTTACCTAGCATATAGAATAAATTAGATAATGACATCACATCCTTGGTGTGAGTCACATGCATTCTGAATTGCTCGACAAACTTCTAATTCGACTGATTGAATGAGGAGATGGATTTGGGTGATAATCGCATAAACCGCATAATCGCTACACCTTCAAGGAATATAGGAAAGCGTCTGCATTTGATGGCACATATCGCTCTGACAGAATTCATATGCCACTCGAATTTCATGAGATGTAGTCTAGGGTCAATTTTCCCCGAGTAAACCGGTATGATTGATACATTGAATCTCCTCAGATATTCTGCACACTGAACGGCTTCGACTGGGGAAGATGCTGCAGTCATCGTCAATCCAGTTCATTTTCAAGTTACAGCTATTCATTGTGCTTGTGAATGATGTATGCATGATTGCCCAACGTTTGAATAGTTGAGAATGTTGGTCGAATGGCGAATCAGTTAGGATCGTTGATCGATGATGATCCCCAAACTTTCACCCAAATGGGGTGTGATCCATATAAGGCAGTAAGGAGGGCACTTGAGGTTGAACACCAAGTTTCAGGTCATTTAGAGTCCGTATGCCCGAGATATGAGCAAAGCAAGATGGACCGGTATTGACAGATGGGTGGTAAGTTACTTGGAGTCGAACCCGAGAAAATTTGCTATTTGCTTGGAGTCATTGAATTCGAAGTACTGGGTCAGTGAAGAACAGTGCTTGGAGTCATATTGGCGTTTTCTTGAACAAAATCTTAGTTTTACCCGAGTTTGGCTTTGGGCCAAAGTTTCTTGGGTTTGCTTAGAGTCACATCACCTATGTTCTCTAACCTTTGGGAGTATTGTTTGTGCAGCGGTTGCTTGTCAGTTCCTTGGTTGCAATTCAAAAACCATCGCTTGATTCTTTATGCCTCGGTCAGCCACAGGACGTAAGGGAAGTGGATAGAATGCACTATCTTTAAATTGAGTTTCGAATGCAGAATGCGAGGGCACTGCGCTGCGGTAAAAAAAATAGAGCCTTTTTCTTAAAATTTGGATCGTACTCGAAAAAGTTTTTTTTTTGAAAAATGATCGGTTGCAACAATAATTGGTTGAAAACGATCAGCTGGAATGCTAAAGCGGTGGAACGATCGGTTATAGTAACAATTAGTTAGAATATCAAGGCAGTTCGAACGATCGGTGTAAGCAATGTTATGGAAATAACGATCGGTGAAAATAACAATCGGTCTAAGTATTTGGTGGGAACGATCGGGAATAAATGATGTGTGTAAATAACCAGTGGGAACAATATTGGAACGATGGGTGAAAAGGTTAACTGGAATGATTGTATAAAAACAATTGATGTAAATCCATATAGCAATGGAACGATCATACAAAAACAATCGTATAGAAATGATCGGTGTAAATCCACATAGTAGTGGAACAATCGTACAAGAACGATCGTATGATGCTGGAGGAAGGAATGATCGATTGATGAACGAACGATTGGTAAGGAAGAACGATCGATATAAACTATAGGCTGGAGCGATCTTATAGGAACGATTGAACAAAAACTATCGTATAGAAATGATCGGTATGGAACGATCGTACATAAAAAATGATCGGCCAAATTCACGTTAGTGGAATGACCAATGAGAAACGATCGTATGGAACGATCATACATGATGATGCAGTGTATGGATTTATAGGGAACAATCGTTCATTGAGTATGTATGGAGCATGGCCGATGACCAATCGTTTACAGATGCTTCAAAACTTGAAAATGTATGCACATTGATCTAACACATGACAAATCGATCACTAATATCATGATTTCCTTCTTTTGCAAGGGAAGTAGATTTGGCTTCTCTGCCATGGCTAATATTTTCATTATAGATCTCTTTCAAATCTGAGTAGAATAGGAAACTTGTTGATCGAAAGCTGGATCTATCTCGCGAACATGAAAATCCACAAGTAGAAGATGAGATCTAATCAAACTGATAATTCATCTCCCAGTGAAAGCACCAAAATGTTGACGCCAAAAATGGGCATCAACACCCAATAGAATCTCGTAGAGATTAAATGATGAATTAAATTAAAAACATAACAGAAAAAGTAAATGAACACATGGATTTTTATAGTGGTTCGGCAATCTTGGCTTACGTCCACTTCATATTTTTATTGATCTTGCACTGGATTATGATTACAAGAATGTTTGGATTAGTTAAGATCTGTTAATACAAGAGTGAAGAATAAAATTGGCAGAGCATAGGCTCCTGAAAGAAGGATCCTCTTTATGGAGAATGACCACTGTATTTATAGGAGAAAACGTGCATGGATTGGGCTGAAATTTTGCAAGAAGAGTCTCTAGATCCGTAGGGGCCCACCATAATGATCGGTGGCCCTAACTCGATATTTTGGAATGATCGGCCAAAGTTTAGCCGATCATTATTTTTTTCCTCTAATGATGTGCGATCGATAGTGTAGGCTCTTCATGATATAAGATACTTGCTCTCCAAATTTCGTGTAATTCCGATGTACCGTTTATGAGATGTCGCATTTTCCGTGAAACTATGGATTGTTCTGGCTGATTTTGTACGATCGTTATGGAACGATTGGTATGTCTTTGCAAGATTTGGGAGTTTTGTCATGCGATCATTTTTGTGGGCTCCACTCTTCAATATATTGATGCTCTGAAAGTTTCAAGTGCATTGGATTTGTAGATGCATTCTATGAGTTTCGAACCATGTATTGCATTCTATGAGTTTCGAACTCTAAAGCAATACAAGACTATGGATATTTGATCCATATACAATCGCTTATCAGTGTTATATTGGGAATGGTCATAGTTTATAATCTACGATACTTCGATGAAGTTAGTTCATTTGAAATAAGCCAATAAACAGTACTGTGAGATCGAGTATTCAATTTGATTAATTATAAAGGATCGCATTGATACAAGACCAAAAATACAATTGATCACTGAAATGTCAGTTTGATCAGTATATGCAAAGTGCAATATATTTGATGTCCTTAAATGTTAAGGATGATCGAGTGCACTTTTGTAAAGAATTCGTTATGATATTGTAGCAAGGGATTTCTTTTGAATGGTTCGACCATTTAGAAAAAAAACGAGTGTTCAATCATTGATGTGATTTAAGGTACATTTGGGATAAAGAAAGTAAATAATCGCTTCTGCTTCATAAAGAAACATCAGACATGAGAATTGTAATAATAATAATAATTGATACTTAACATTGGAATGAGAAATACAATTTCTTTTCCAAAATGTATTTTCATATAGAAAATTGTTTTCTGTTAGATGTATTTCTTTGAGTTCAAGATATTTGATTAAAGAACTCTCCATTGTAAACTAGTTCCGATATATGAAATAAATAATTTATATTAAGCGAATGATGGACCTCCGAATTCAGTACGTTGTAGTAGTAATGGCGGATATAGTGAGAGCATGCCATATAGACTTATTGAATGCATCAAATTATGAAAATTGTTTTCGTAAAATGTACTGAACATTATTTATGAAATAATGACTAGTTTTCGGTTTCGACTGAGAAATAGACATAGTTATATTCATTAATAATATTATGAATATTTGTTATGAAATAAAACTATGATGTGGTATTTGTTTTCACAACAAAAATGATGCATTGGAAAATACTGAAGTATCTAAAATTATTTACGATTATTTTGGAATTATAGATTAAGTTGTAGTTTTGATAAATAATTTTATTATGTGATTATGAATCATATGATACTGGTTAATTATATCTCAAACAATTAAGGACTATGCACCCATTTAGTAGCGTCATAAGATTTGATGAACTCTTTGGATTTATACATATTGATTGATGTATGCAATCATGAGTCTTTTAATACCAAAACAGTTCCACATACTTTGCCTTATTCACCGATGTGTTATCACCGACATGGACATGTGTATTTGATACACATGTAGTATATCTATGGTAGACTCATAGAGTATAAAACGGAAATAAATAAAATAACATGCAATAAAATGAAAGGTTTGATTTGATCAAATAAGTGAGTATATTGGAAATGGTTCTGAACTTACCTAACAATGAATAAAGATTCAACCTCAAAAGTCACTGCTCCCTATATACATAATGATGTATCAATAAGAAGAATCAAACTTTATTGGACATGGCATGATTAATGATGAGTGAACTTGAGTTAAATTCTTTCCTTAAGGTGTGTACTCAAGAGTAGTACACAAGGCCAAACTTAATATCATCCAAATAATAATTTACAAACCATAAGAGATAAGGGTTTATATAAAACCCTTATATATCCTAGGCCAAGGCGTTGGTAGGTTGTGCAAGTTGAAAGATTGCACGTAATAATTGTACATAAGGGATCTTGTATGAATCATCCTAATAGAGTTTTGGAAACGGTAGTCATTAGGTGACTAAATTATGTTGTGAACATATATATATATATATATATAATGAACTAATGTAAAATCAGTTTTATATGAGGCAATTCATAAAATGTTCATAAATGCCCTTTCCGTTGCACTGAGAAACAACTTTTGTTTCAAGGAATACCAACTTCATAGCAAAAGAATTTCTTTAAGAAATTATTGGTATAAAATGGATTTGGATATGATCCAAGGACAAAACTAACTGCAAGGGATAAAATAAAATTAACCAAACCCAAATGAACACAACACATTAGAATACCTAATAAATATTCTTGTACATTAAAGAGAAACCGTGTGTTTCTTGTCAATGTCAAGAATAAATAATCATTGGTTGTTTAATTAAACCGTTAAGTGTATTGACTCTGTAGTATAGTATGATGCACAAATCCAAAATATATTCCTAGTAATTATCAAAATATGATTTTGATAGTTGTACCCAAAGGGATATGATCCATTGGCCGTAATTGTGTCTTTAAGAGAAAGACAAATGTAGTTAGAATATAACGAGCCACATTGATAAGAATAATACTGTGAATTTCAATTGTTGAAATTAACATAACAGATTCACCATTCAATGTCCTCAAGTTGATTCAGATCTTACACACAAAGTTATCACCTAGTATGACTTTATGTTTTGGTATATATGTGTTGAATCAGAAAGTTCTAAATATAGATTTAGACTGGACTGTTTGCACATAACAATCAAAGTGTCTCGAAGTCCGTGAGAGCGATATTGAGTTTGTGGGTTTTTGGATATAATCTAAGAACAAATATGAAAGTATCATTCTAAAAAGTATCAAAATTAAACAAATGTTTTGATCGATGTATCAAATAGTTTGATTATCAGTCGAAATGCAGAGGAAGCGTGTGTTCACAAGAAAGAACATTAACATATACATAGATATTTATAAACCATAAGTTAACAACACACTGCTGATTTTTAATGATGTACTTGTGTTAAATTAGTTTTAGTTGTTTCAATACTCAATGTTGGATTTGTAAATGATGTCTTTTATAATAAGTATAAAAGATATTGGGAACATCTTAAAATGATATGCAAGGACACCTTATTAAAATGTTTAGTATGGAACATATAAGATGATCCCTTATGCATTGGCAATAGGAACTATCATACATGTTATGTTGTCTATGATATCGTGATTTGTTTATGTATTTGATATATGAAGCAAGTATCAAATCCAAATTGATATCACTAAATAGTAGTTTGGAATTTTCTCGTGTATTTATGAAATGCTAGAGAATTGTTTACAAAATAATGAACTCCTTAATGAGTGATCGGACTCAAACTTCATAATTGATATTGAGTATAATGTGTCAATAATAAATTCAAGTTAAGAATCTTTAAAATTGGAAACGTTCGTAATGAAAGAATGTTGTTGATTCAATGAAAATGGCTAAGTACATCGTCTTGAGTAGCGCTGCAATAAAAGCAATGTATATAAATATAAACGTACAAATCTATAATTGAGCCGAGGGTGATTACAAATGTTGAGAATCCTATAACATTGTTATATGATAACAATATCATAATAAAGTTCATAACAGAACTTAGAGCTCACTGGAAGCCAAGAGACACTCTTCGAAATGTTTCACATGATAAAGGTAGTTTATCAATGTCGAAGAGAGTTAATTAACAGAGTAGATGATTAAAACAAAATAGCATACCCGTTCACTGAGGGACTGACCCGATTGGTTTTGAGGAAACTAATTGGGGAAGTTGGAATAATATTCCATTATTGACCCCACGTGCAAGTAGGAGATTGATAGAGTTAGTAGTATGCCCTAGGGGTAATTATGTAATTTGTTACATATATCTAACTCGATAACCAATCTTGTTCGAAATAAAAGGTATTTTGTTTCTATTAATTACTTGATATAATGTATTATATTGATTAATTAATTTAATTTGAAGTATATTTAATAGAAAATTCATAAATGGTATGTTCTGTTATAGTAGTTATAAAGTGTTGTAATCATGTGTAATTTATCACAATAAAAACAAATATACCATTTTAAATATCCCTAGTCAAGATACATCAAGACTAGATATCGATGTATCCGTTGAGACTAGAGTAGGTAACGCTCTCGAAATGTTAGACAGTGTATTACTCATGACTGCTGGGGGCACCCAAGGGATACGTACTCATATTTATTTGGTAACCAGGGAATGACTCACTCGATAGTTTTCTGTTGGTTAATATAACTAAGATCAAACTGAAAATATCGATGTGACTAATTTACACAGTTCTCTCGACTTGAGAATACTGTCGATATTTAATATGAAAGCTATGCTTTGATTATAGTCAAATCATGGCACGACGTCCATCGAGTGTCTATAACTGGGTCGAGTGGAAGTATTGGAGGTGAAGCACTATTCAAGAGAGGATTCATCTCCTCAGTTATATAGTGTTGGTATCAGGTCAACTCAACTCAACTCAAAGTCAAAGTCTCTGACCAGAGGATTTCAGTTAATAATAATTTTTATCATTGAACCAAGTACTTTGTGTTTGGACTATAAATTTGTATATGAATGATATTGGAATTTTAACCATTACCAAATTCCGTAAGTTCGAAGTGATATAATTTTGATAAAGAGAATTGGTGCAAATAAAAGTCACAACCAGGTAACGCTTAATAAGGTGAAATTGAATTTTACCGAAACCATGTAAGCGATAAATCTGGCCAAAATGTCACACCAACTTCTAGGTGACGTACCTAAAATTAGTTTTATAAAATTTGCACCATATTTTTGCATTTATTGTTATTATGAAGTTATGAAATTTATTTGATCTAAATAATATTTAAAACATATATATATATATATATTAAAAAATTATTCCGAAATGCTTTTAGGTATAAAAATACTTACATAAAAATTTTTAAACATATTTTGTGTAATATAATGTTTAATATTTTAATTATGAAACTTATTTGAATTAAATTATATATTACATTAATTCTAAATGTAAAAGAATCTTTTTTCTTTACACCGTGAATACTAAAGGTATGTATGTTGCAATTTTTTTTAAATTTCATAAGCATAAGAGCATACAACCATCCTAATTGTGATGGTACACCGATATGCTATATTCATCACATATCGATCTAAACACCATATGATATATAAGTGATAAAACATTAGTTTATAATTATAAATCAGAAATATACCTTCTCCAAAGCCTACTGAATACAAGTAGAAACAAAGAGATTGACTCCTTGAACTAGATTCCAATTCAGCAAGGTGCTAGCTTCTAAACTGATACCATTAACTATCGAATAACTTTAGATTTATTTGATTTGAGCTTGGAAATGGATGGGAGGAGGGGGCGAATTTTGGCCAGCACTAGGGTTGATATAGGCGGCAAAATTTAGTTTAAAGACGAGGGTAATGATCCTTTTATAGAGGAGAGGCTAGAGAGATAAAGTGGGATCAAGATCCTCTTTTTCTCTCTTACCCATTCTATATCATTCAAAATATTAACGCCCACGCCAATAGCCATCTTATGGCCGCTCCTTCTTGGTCATACCATGATAGAATCCCTATGCCCCCATATGGGCTTCAAACCTATTTCAAGCTTGAATAGTATTCACTGCATTTAAATCCAAAGCATATCGAAATCGTATATCGATTATTATATTTGTAACTATTATATACATATTTTTTAGTATTGTTTTACCACTCAAATAAAATTTTAATAATTAATATTTCATAAATATTAATTAATTTATAACAATTATATAATTAAATCATTTGGTCAAAGTAGTATTTAACGTTTCGGTTGTGTGACTCTTTAGGTGTAAATTCGGTCAGTGATTAATAACGAACTATTCGAATATTAATGTTCACAGTCACTTAGTAGGTGGCGTGATATTTTGACCAAATTCATCGCTTACTTGGTCTCAGCGAAAATCCTATTTTACTTTAATAAGCTTTACCCAGTAGTGACGATTATTTACTCCAAGTCTCTTCGTCAAAACTATATCACTTTCGACTTATAGAATTCGGTAATGGTCAAAATTCCAATATCGTCCAAATTCAACTCTATAGTCCAAACACAAAGTCCTTGGTTCAATACAAATATTATTAATCGAACTACACTGACCATAGATTTTTACTTTGAGTTCACTTCAGTTGACCGTACCCCATATAACCGAGGAGACGAATTTTATCTTGAATAGTGTTTCACTTTCGACACTTCCACTCGGCCCAACTATGGTCACTTGATAGATGTCGTGCCATGATTTGACTATAATCAAAGCAAAGCTTTTATATTAAAGATCAACATTATTCTCAAGTGGAGAGAATTGTGCAAAATTTGTCATATCGATATTTTCTGTTTGACCTTAGTTATATTAATGAACAAAAAACCATCGAGTGAGTCATTCCATAGTTATCCAATAATTATAAGTACGTAACCCCTTGGTGTCCCCAGTAGTCATGAGTATTACATTGCCCAACATTCAGAGAGCGTTACGTACTCTAATCTTAACAGGTGCATCGATATTTAGTCTCGATGCATCTTGTCTAGGAATATTTACAATGATATGTTTATTATATTGTGATACAATACTCACGATTATGACTATTTGTATTTATTATCGCAAACACACCATCTATGGATTTTCTATTAAATATATTTTAATTAAACATTTTAATTATTTATAACAAATTATAAAAATATGTAACAGAAAGAAAACCATTATTACGAACGAGAATTGATTACAAAGTTAACTTTTATAATAAATTACGGGATTGCCACTAGGGCATACCCCTAACTCTATCAATATATTGGTTTCCTTATATACCCAATTAATTTTGCCATCCAGTTTGCTTTTGCCCCCAAACATAACTGATTATGTTTGGCATCTAGATAGCTTTTGTATCCATACGTACTCGATTATGTTTGGCATTAAGTTAGCTTTTGCATCCATACGTACCCGATTAGGTTGGGCATCCGGTTCACTTTTGCATTTGGTGGTATGCTTGGTTAAAAAATATAACTCGGTTATATATTAGTTTTCATATGTACCCGATTAGGTCTGTCATCCGATTTGTTTTTGTATCCATACATACCCGATTAGGTTTAACATCCAGTTAGCTTTCGTATCTATGTGTACCCAATTAGGTTTGATATTCAGTTACCTTTTGCATCCATACATACCTAATTATGTTTGATATCCGGTTAGCTTTTGTATTCGATGGTATGCTCGGTTAAACAATATATATCAGTTATTGATTGGTTTTTCATATGTACCCGACTAGGTTTGGCATCTGGTTTGCTTTTGCATCTATACTTACCCGATTAGGTTTGGCATTTAATTAGCTTTTGTATATATACATACCCGATTAGGTTTGGCATTTTGTAAGCTTTTGCATCCATATGTACCCGATTAGGTTTGGCATTTAGTTAGCTTTTGTATATATACATACCCGATTAGGTTTGGCATTTTGTAAGCTTTTGCATCCATATGTACCCGATTAGGTTAGGCATTCGATTATCTTTTGCATCCATACGTACCCGATTAGGTTAGGCATTCGATTAGCTTTTGCATTCATATATACTCGATTAGGTTGGGCATTCGATTAGCTTTTACATCCATATGTACTTGATTATATTGGGCATCCAGTTAGCTTCAATGTCCATATGTACCCGATTAGATTGGGCATTTGGTTAGTTTTGCATTCATATGTACCCGATTATGTTGGACATTCAGTTAGCTTTTACATTCGGTGTTAAGCTCGGTTAAACAATATTGTTACTACTATAATTGTTGTCGAAAAGTTCAAAGTGCAACTTGACTATGGCAATAAGTACCAAAAACAATAGTGCCGATGTCAATGAAAGTGTTATCTCCATCATTTTCATCGAAGACGTGATTAGCATTGAAGAAGTAGGGTGCCGCACTTCGCCAATAGAAGGACCTAGACCACGTTGTAAGTAACAAAAGGGACAATGATGCCAAACCTAGGTAGTACGTAAGTGATCAACATTGTAAGCCATCAATAAGAATCAATACAACCCATATCAAATCTCTTTATGCGGCACTCTGGTGACATTGTTGTTTACCTATGATAATCAAGACAAGCTTGCATTGACCACCTAAAAAATGTTAGCATTACATTAAAACAGCACTACACTTCATAGCACTTAGAGGATATTTCCCTACAATGACATCAACAATTATCAATGTCGAGTGGAGATTAAGCGACGCCGCTCTTCACTACGTACTTCCAACTAATGTCATTGATGATCAATTAAGAGGACTTAAATGCAGGAGGTTATTAACACCAACGACGCCGACCTTCATCAACATTGACATCGCATATCATTAACAAGTCCAAGAACCTAAGACAACATCAATGTCGATGACTTCCATATGACATTTGGAGGAAGCCGCATGCCTATGCCAAGTGGTGTTGATGGTTAATGCCGTCAATACCATGAGGCCATTAGTACTACCTTATGATTATCATTGCTTCATGCTTGCCTTAACTCAAGCTGGTGCCATCACCCACTTATAAAGGACATTGACCATTATGACAAAAGCCGCTAATGCCATAGTTCGTCGCTGCTGCATGTCTCCACTAAAGGAATAAGGAGGAAGCTTAGCGCATAACAACATTGAAGTCTCCAAAGCCGTTGCCCACACTATCACCGAAGCTAATGCTGAAGCTTACCGATGTCGAAAGTCATGTCACCTTTCCTATATAAATATAGACCTAGGGATGTTATTTGGGGGAAGAATTTTATTCTCTTTCCCTTTCTTCCATTTTCAACTTTGTAAAACCCTAAAAATTTGGGAATTTCTGCTGATTGTAATACTTGAACATTGTACATATAAGGATTTGGATTTGAACAATTGCATAGCCTATTGACTTGATTTTAACTTGAGACTTGCATATTCATTTGAATTCGAATTTAGACTTGAAAGCATATTGACTTGAATTCAACTCGCACATTGACTTGCACCTTAACTTGCCTATTGACGTGAATCATCTATGATGCCTTACATGACTCTGATGACTCGACTCAAGATTGTTATGGACATGTACTTCACCTCGTTGACTTCGACAAGCCTTAAGAAGGCCTCCTTTTGAGTTAACACTACTTTCTACACAATTTTAGGGTTAATGAATTTATTCTTAACAAGTATATCTCGGTTACAGATTAGTTTCCATATGTACCGGATTCGGTTTGGCTTTCAATTAGGTTTTGCATCCATACATACTCGATTAGGTTGGGCATTCAGTTAGCTTTTGCATCTATATATACCCGATTATGTTGAGCATTTAGTTAGCTTTTGTATTCGGTGATAAGCTCTGTCAACCAATATATCTCGGTTAAAGATTGGTTTTCATTTGTACACAATTTGGTTGGGTGTTTGGTTAGCTTTTGTATCCATATGCACTCGATTAGGTTGGGTATCAGATTAACTTCTGCATCCGTACGTACCCAATTAGGTTGGGCATTCAGTTAGTTTTTGCATTCGTATGTACCCGATTAGGTTGGGTAATCCATATGCACCTAATTAGGTTGGGCATTCAGTTAGATTTTGCATTTGATGGTAAGCTCAATTAATCAATATATCTTGATTACAGATTGGTTTGCATATGTACCCGATTAGATTGGGGGTTATCTTTTGCATTCATACGTACTTGATTAGTTTGGTCATCCAGTTAGCTTTTGCACATACATGTAATTAATTAGGTTGAGCATTCAGTTAGCTTTTGCATTTGTTGATAAGCTCAGTTAACCAATATATTGATTACAGATTGGTTTTCATATGTGTTCGATTAGCTTGTGCATTTGATTTGCTTTTGCATTCATATGTACCCAATTAGGTTGGGCATTTGGTTAGTTTTTGCGTCCTTATATACCCGATAAGGTTGTGCATTCTGTTTATTTTAGCATCCGTACATATTCAATTAGATTGTGTATTTAGTTAGCTTTTGCATCACCTATGCACTCAATTAGATTGTATGTTTGGTTAACCATTGTTCTAACTTGATTATAGAATGGTTTTCCTAGATATCTGATTATAGCATGTGCAGCGACCCGCAATTTTGAACACTTCGTCTTTGAATATCTTAACTTTTTGAAATGTGTTTAAGTGTTTTAAATGTGATTTTATAACCTTGTTAAATATCTTTTACTTAATGAATAATGATAAGAAACTTGTTTTTGAAATCTGTTTACAAAAATAAATACTTTGAAGAAATATCGATAATGTGACTGAAAATCGGTTTAGCGATAAACAGCTTTTTATTCGATATAAGTTGTTCAAACTTTTTCTACATTAAACTAAAACACTTATAAAATCATTAGTTAGTAATAAAAATAATTAGCACTAAAATAATTTAGGGAAGCTTCTAGAAGGAAAGTGGATAAGTGTGAGTGGAAGGAGATATTTTCTAAGGCTTCATGAGGTGGAAAGCAAGCACATGGAAGCATGAGGAGGGGTGGGCCTTCATGGCCAGAAATGGAAGGTTAAAGAGCACCACTTGATGTCTATATAAGTGTGTTCATAGCTCAATTGATGTCTTTTACATTTTTGACAAAGTTAAAACTAGTTCATCTCTTCTCTTCTCTTCATAAAATTCCTAAATACAAGTTTATTCAAATCAACTCCAAATCTCTTCAAACTTATTCTATAAGCCTACTACAGCATCAAAACACCTTCCATAAACTCAAAGCTCAAATATTTGAAGCACAACTACCCCCACATCTAGAGGCAGTGAGCATTTATTGGGCTTTTTAAGCCTAGGCAAGTGCAAAAGCAAAGGTTTGGTATGAAGTTAGGTGTTTGTGAGGTTGAGGTAGGAAGTGAAAGCTTGAACTTGAGTGTTTGTTTGTTTAAGGATGATCTAACTCACCATTGAATGTGGATGAAGTGTACATATGCTTGTGTTTGATTGTTTATATGTGCTTGAGTTTATATTGATATAAGTTGTAATATTGGTTGTGATTCTTGCTTTGGAAAACAAATGACATATGTAAATGATGTGTATGGACCTGAATTGACTTTTATCACTTATTTCATAGCCTTGATATAAAGCACATAGGATGTAATTGGACTTTGGTTTTGAAATGGACTTGGATTGAAAGTGCTCTAATAGCGATAGTTGTTATAGATGCACTTAGGAATTGCCTTGTGTTCGAAAATTTCTAAGGAAGTAGAGAGCACCTTAGTGGTTTCTCACCATATTTGTGATGTATATTGTGTATGTTAGTTTCTACAAAAATGTCGGATGTTGAAAAGTTAAGTAACATATCGAAAAGTGGCCAAAACATTCCTATATGCAAATCTGCCACATTTAGCCTTTGTTTTAGAACTTTAAATGTTTGAAAATGACTTTGATTTTAGTATTTTGTTTCATTCTTTTTACAGCCTTTTTCTAACTCATAGTAAAGTATTTTAGAAGTGGTTTTAAACTTTTATGTTTTTAAGAATTATTTATGAGTTTTTAAAGCAGAAGGGTTTATTTTTGGATATAAAGAAAACATGGTTTTTCTAGTTTTTAAATAAATTATAAAATGATTATTT
Organism: Allium fistulosum; assembly: GCA_030737815.1. Classification (NCBI taxonomy): domain Eukaryota; kingdom Viridiplantae; phylum Streptophyta; class Magnoliopsida; order Asparagales; family Amaryllidaceae; genus Allium; species Allium fistulosum. The sequence goes on from CM060903.1 coordinate 83,526,777, forward strand.
TTAAGTAACGTTTTAAAGGAATCTTTTAAAACCTATTATAAGTATTTTAAAGTATTTTAGAAGAATTTTTAAGTACATATAGTTTTTATAAAGTTGGTTAATTATTTTATTGAAGTGTTAATATCTTATATAACATAATATCTTTTAAATTGTTTTATTAAATATCTAGTTTTATAAATAAATTAACACACACACACAGATATATATATATATATATATCATTTTAAATAGATTGTTAAATTATAAACAAATGGTTTGAAAAGGGGTTTGGAATTGCTTAGTGGCTAAATTGTGTTTTGTTTACTTACTTGTTATGAAAAGTAATTAACTATGATTAACAATAAAAGCCGATAAAGCAGACTTATCTATTTGTGAGAGTTAAGAATGATGTTCGAGTAGGTTTTAAAAAGCAATAATGCTCTAACCTACCAGCTTCACCCTTGACCGAGGAAATGGTAAGTTGAGAAGGTTGGAAACATATTAATCATGTTGTTTTCTTACTTCTTTATGGAATATAGTTAACTATACTTAACACTAAAAGTCGACGAAGTAGACTTGTCTATCCATGAGTGTTAAGAATGTTGTTCGAGTAGGGTTTAGAAGAATAGTACTCTAACCTACCGTCTTCACTCTTAACCGATGGATGGTAAATTGAGACGGTCAGAAACGTGTTAAGTATATGATACTTGATTTCCATAAGCGATTGTTTTTAGAACTAAATAGTTGACTGGTCTACTATCGAACTTCACTAATTATTAACTTAGGAAGTATCTAAAAGCTTCACAGCTTCATACATTTTGAGATCCCCTGGGGAGGAGCATTCGTATAAAATGTCGCTAGCTTTAATAACTTATATATACGAGATCCCCCAAGGAGGGCTCCTCTTTATAAAGTTCGTTTACATCTAAAAGAAACGTAATTAAGTTTACTGAAAATTCATCGATTTAGTTTTGAAGAGAATGGGATCGATATGTGTTTTGCTTATCAAATACCACTTCAAAACTAGTATATGAGTCTACGTTTTGGAAGCATTTGTGAAGTGGAATGTTATAAAGTTGAACTATCTATCCTAAAGTTAAATCTAAGGCAGAGGTCAGTGTTAACATTTGTTAATCGACTTGTGCTGGGATCCATGGAAAGGATTTATTTTCTGTTCGAGTAGCGAAGACTTGTGTGAAAGATGTCGCATGTGACCTTGACATTAGAAATGGCTAAGAGTAGGCTGCACAACCTGGGGTTTAGCTAACCCACGACGAGGGTATATCAACTCCATATCTAGACTATTCTTATCGATGTTGCTAGCGGGAGTTTTTGATACTTGGTTCCACGTGGTTCATACCAATGTTCAGGCATGGGCCAATACATGGGGATCAATGCTCCGAAGGTAGTTTCTGATCCCCATGCATGGAGATCTACTTCAGTTTACTAGAGGTGTCTCCACGGAAAATACAATATGCAAATGCACCTTAGCAGTTTTAGATGTACTTCTAACATTGTTATGTTGTGAGATGCAAGCAACACGACTATTTTCTAATTAATATTCTATACTCTAGACATTATCTATCATATCGCTATATTAACTTAATAAATGGTCGGTTTCTTTTAAGGGGAAAACCATTACAGTGATCTGTATGGTCTCATTAGTTATTGTTACATGTATTAATGTATCTCGAGTTTTCTCATTGCAGACTTATGGCTGACACTTGGTTTTTATTTTCCTTAAATTCCTTGTGTACTCTTTCGAGTAGGCTGAGTAAGGTGGGTTTTATATTTGGATGCTTCAAAGATTTAGGAGACGAGCTGGAGGCTTCTGTTATCTATCTATTTCCATTGCATTGTATTATGTATATATCAGCATTGTGAGGACACAGAGTTATAACAGTCCAGGTTGATGATAGTACTTAGGTTATGTAACTCTAAAAGTACTCTGTATTTTGAAGTAACCTTTTGTACAGTCCTTTTGAAATTATATGTTATCATTCTGCTGTGAGATTCTGATATTGTGTTCTTCTTTCTTATTCTTTTTCCTTTTATTTTTTCTTTACCATAACTATCTGTCTTTTTGACACTTGGATGTTTCACGTACGAATATTGTGGATGTATTTAGTGTCGACATTCGAGGGTTGGAAAGTTGGACTGTTGCATTTAGTATCAGAGAGAAGGTTTAGCGAATGCATTGGATTTGGTTGGTTATGGGTCATTAGAGATATGGTAAGCGACACCCTAGAATGAGTTGAGCGTATTATACATACAAGAGCGTATTTGTATTTTTCTATAAACCTACATCCCTTTTCAGCTTTTCCTTAGGAATAAATCTTTCTTTGGATTACTCTATCGTTTTGTATCCTAAAGCTGTTTTACAATGTTCAGGTAGTAAGAACTATGAGTACTAGAGCTGCTAATGCTAGATGAGGTGGAGGTAGAGGAGGTCATGGTAGTACAGTCACCAACGGTGGGAATCAGACACCGAGGAATGCTGCTCCTATCGAGGAGCCTAGAGTCCATATTTTGGAGGAGGTCTACAAGTTATGCCTCAGATGAGTTTCTCTATGCTTTACCATGATTATGAGAGGTTAGGGGACAAGATGTTTAGTGGCTTAGAGACTATCAAGTTTAGACTTGGTTTAGATTATGTGATAGGATTTTCGAAGATATGGAGTTAGATGATGCGATGAAGCATCATTTGGCATCATGACATCTGGCCGATGCTACTGCGGATTGGTTTGGTTCAATTACTACTGATGTCTAGGGGAACGACTTCCCCTGGACCCAATATAAGGAGGCATTTGAGATGAATATTTTTCCAGAGGCTAGAAAGACTTTGTTGTTTAGGAGATTCCTCAATCTGAGCGGGGGCAATGACGGTGGCGGAGTATGAGAACTAGTTCATTGCGTTATCTTGTTTTGGGTTGGGGTTAGTTGACATGCTGCTGAAAAAGAATGAGATGTTCATTGTAGGAATGCGTTTAGAGTTCCAGAGGGACAAGGCTAATCACATTCAAGGATCATTCGTCAATCAAGTAGGTATGGGTTTGAGGTTGAGAGTTTAGCTCTAAAGCCGTCTATTTCTGCACCAACTAGGGAAGACAAGCGTAAGTATCAGCCACCAAGGGATATTTCTGGTTTTTCTTGTCATAAGTGTGGGAAGAAAATCCATTTTGCTAAGAACTGTATGTTGGGTGGGGAAGAATAGGTGGTGAGAGCGCCAACAGTTAAGGCACTGATTGCTAAGGTACCGAAGCTAGAGCCATAGACAACCAAAGCTCAGTTTTCACCAAGGTGTTTCTACAACTGCCCTCAACCTAGTCATATAGTTAAGGATTTTCTGATGCTTCAGAAGGGACAACAGCCTAGAGTTTTTGCACTTGCTTCAGCACCTTCTTCTTCTTCAGCTGCGAAGGGAAAGCATGTTCTGAAAGGTGTTCTATCTGTTTATGGCATTAATTTTCATGTTTTATTCGATATTGGTACTTCTCTTAGTTTCATTCTAGTAGCCTTGTTGATAAATTGAGACTAGAGCTAGTTATGGCTTTAGATTCTATTTGCGTGTCAAACTCTGTTGGGGGCTCGGCTAATCTTAGTATGATCTGTTTTGGACTTTCGATTACTTTCTTTGACCAACTTTTTCCTTGCTATATTTATGTTCTTGGTTTTATGGATTTTGATGTTCTGCTTTGGATGGATTGGTTATCTCGGAATGATGTAGTCTTATGTTAAGCGAATTGTGGTATTGGAGAAAGGAAGGGAGGTTCTAGCAGTGTCCTATGAGGAACTCATCTCGCTTATGTGTAGTTTTCTTTATTCTCTAGATGTGGCAGAAGAGGAGTTGGGTTCGAACTTTATTGTGCAGGATTTTGCATATGTCTTTGCAGACTAGAGCCTTATCATGAGATAAAATTTCACATTGATTTGGTTAAGGATGCTAAACCTATCATGTTGCTTGTTCGTAGACTAGCACCAAAGGAGACGTAGGAACTATCTAATCAGGTTAGTGATTTATTACAATAGGCTTGATCCGACCAAGTCGTTCGAATTAGGGAGCATCGGTTGTCTTTGCTATGAAGGTGGGCAGTTCCTTAAGATTGTATGTAGATTACCTTGAGCTTAATAAACGGACTGTTTGGAACAAGTATCCTTTCCCTAGGATAGATGACTTATTTTATTAGCTTCATGGTGCTTGGGTGTTATCTCAGCTTGATCTTGCTACGGGTTTTCATTAGCTTAGGGTGGCAAAGGAGAGTGTGCAGTTGGTAGCTTTTAGGCCCGATACATTTTATGAGTGGTTAGTTATGTCGTTCGGCTTAACTAATGTTCTAGCATATTTCGTGGGTTTAATGAATTGGGTTTTCAAAGATGTGTTAAATAAGTTTGTCCTTGTATTTATTGATGATATTCTAGTCTACTCCAAGACTGAGGAGGAACATACTCAACATTTGAGGATTGTATTAGAAACACCGAGATAGCATGTGTTGAAGGCCAAGTTCTCAAAGCGTCACTTTTGGCATTCAGAAGTTAGATTCTTGGGTCATATTGTCTCAGCTAAGGGAATTTCTATTAATCCAGCTAAGGTTGGCTGTTCAGGACTGGAAGAGGACAGAAAGTGCAATCGAGATTAGAAGCTTCTTGGGGTTAGCGGATTATTATAGGCGATTCATTCGAGATTTCTAGAAGATTGTATCTCGCTTAACGAATTTGATGAAGAAAGACGTGAAATTTGTTTGGATGGATAAATGCGAGCAAGCATTCATAGAGCTAATGGTAAGGTTAACTAGTGCTCATGTTCTTAATGTTTCAGATGGAGGTGAGGGTTTAACTGTTTACATACATGCATGTGGAACAGGGTTAGGTGTTGTGTTAATGCATAATGGAATGGTTATCGCTTATGACAGTCGACAGGTCAAGACGTATGAAGCGAGGTATGCAACCCATGACTTACAGTTGTCAGCGGTTGTTTTTACATTGTAGATGTGGAGGCATCACTTGCTAGGTGAGAGGTTTAAGTAACCATATTTGAAGTATCTTTTCACGTAGAAGGACCTTAGCATGAGGCATCAATGATGGTTTGCGGGCTATGATCTAGATATATTGTATACGTCGGGGAAAGCTAATATTGTAGTTAATACGCCCAATAGGAGGTATGCAGTTATGACAAATGTAGAGGTTCATCTGATCATGATTAGCCATATTAAAGGAAATCGGCTTAGTGATCCTCGTATTATTAGGATAACTAAAGCGGTAAGAGAGAATAAGACATCAGAAAGGTGGCCATGATTCGAAGTAGATAGTCGCGATATAGTGAAGTTGAATGGAAGTTTGTGTATCCTAGACGTTGATGGGATTAGACAATAGGTTCTGACAGAGAGCCATCATTCGCGATTAATGATACATACAGGGGTTACTAACATGTATCAAGACATGAAGCAGATGTTCTGGTGGAAGGGAATGAAGAGGGACGTTTCCATCTTCGTGGGTACGTGTTATGACTGCCAACAAATCAAAGACAGTCACCAGAAGATAGATGGACTGTGTCAACCACTTCAGATTCCTAAGTGAAAGCGGGAGTGGGGATCTCTATGGATTTTATTGACAGGCTGCCTAGATCTAGGAGCGGGAACGAAGGTATGTGGGTTATTATGGACCGAATGACTAAGAGTGCGCACTTCTTACCAGTTAAGGCTATGATGACCTCTTCTAGTTTGGCTAAGTTATATGTTTAGGAGATCGTCCCTGCACAGAGTTCAGTGTGATATTGTAAGTGATAGAGATTCCATATTTACTAGCCAATTTTGGAAGGCTACATGATGCTTTGGGGACCAAGCTTAGTTTTAGTACCGCTTACCATCCATAGACTGATAGGCAAACGGAGAGCGTAAACCGAGTGTTGGAAGACTTGCTTTGGGCTTATATTTTAGATTTTAGAGGTTTTTCGAAAGAGTATTTATCATTTTTGTGTTCTCTTACAACAACAGTTATCAAGCTAGTATCAGAATAGCACTTTTTAAGACATATATGGAAGGCCTTGCAAATTTCCATCCTGTTGGGTGAAACTTAGAGATCATCTAGTGCTTGGGTAGGACATGATTCAAGAGGCATCAGATAAGGTAATACAGATTAGGAAGCAAATTAAGGAAGCACATAATCGATAGAATAGCTATGTAGATGAGAGATGTAGAAGTTGGAGTTCTCAGTTTAGGACTTTGTGTTCATAAAGGTTTCTCCAATGGAAAGTGTTGTTCGGTTTAGAAGGATGAGGAAGTTGGCTCCTTGTTATTTAGGACCATTCCTGATTCTGGAGAGGATTAGTACACCTGCATATAGAGTCGAGTTACCGACTAGACTATCGAGTGTGTACAATGTATTTCATGTATCACATTTGTGTAAGTTTGTGCATGATCTATCTATGATAGTGGAAGCATCGCAATAAGAGGACTTGGAGGTTGAGCCAAAATTTACCATTATGAGGAAACATGTTCGAGATGTGGATAGAGATACTAAGCGATTGAGGACTAAGGCCATGAAGTTGGTCTAGATACAGTGGAGTGAGGATGCTCGAGGTTATACATGGGATAAGGAGGACAGTTTGAGGGAGACATATCTAGAGTTGCTTTTAGACTAGCGGTTTCTTCTTATCTTAGTATCGTATATCTTTTGTAGCGTACTCGTCGCTTGAGGTGGAGTCAATTAGTGTGCATTTTGGTTTGCAGTTTAGTCTGCATATAATTTCAGTAGTACTCTATATATGTATCTTGTTTCTTTAATTCTTCTTTGATTATCATTCTTGTTTTAATTTCAAGGATAAAATGTTCTAATTGGAGAGAAAGTAGCGGCTTGTAATTTCGAACACTTTGTTTTTGAATATTGTAACTTTTTGAAACGTAGTTGAGTGTTTTAAATGTGATTTTATAACCTTATTAAACATCTTTTAATTAATGAATAATGATAATAAACTTGTTAAATTTGTTTACAAAAATAAATACTTTGAAGAAATATCGAAAATATGACTAAAAACCGGTTTATCGATGAACAGCTTTTTATTTGATATATGTTGTTCAAAAAATTTCTACATACACTAAAACACTTAGAAAATCGTGAATTATGATTAAAAATAATTAGCACTAAAATAATTTAGGGAAGCTTTTAGAAGGAAAGTGGATAAGTATGAGTGGAAGGAGATATTTTCTAAGGCTTCATGAGGTGGAAAGCAAGCACATTGAGGCATGGGGGGTGAGCCTTCTTGGCCAAAAATGGGAATTGTATGGAAGTTTAAAGAGCACCACTTGATGCATATATAAGTGTGTGCATAGCTCACATGATCTCTTTTACATTTTTCACAAAGTTAAAACCAGTTTATCTCTTCTCTTCTCTTTATGAAATTCCTAAATACAAACTATTCAAATCAACTCTAAATCTCTTCAAACTTCTTCTATAGGCCTACTACAACATCACCAACACCTTCCATTAACTCGAAGCTTGAAGATTTGTAGAACAACTCCCCTAGTATCTAGAGGCCATGATGATTTATTGGGCTTTCTAAGCGTAGGCAAGTGTAAAAGTAAAAGAGTGCTAGGAAGTCGGGTGTTTGCAAGGTTGAGGTAGGAAGTGGAAACTTTGACTTGAGTGTTTTCTTGTTAAGGGTGAGCTAACTCACCATTGAATGAATATGAAATGTATATATGCTTGTGTTTGATTGTTTATATATGCTTGAATTTATATTGATATATGTTGTAATATTGGTTGTGATTCTTGCTTTGTAAAGCAAATGGCATATGTAAATGATGTGTATGGACTTGAATGGACTTGTATTACTTGATGAATTGTTTCATAGCCTTGAGATAAAGCACATAGATGTAGTTGGACTTTGGTTTGAATTGGATTTGAAAGTGCTCTTATAGCGATAGTCGCTGTAGATGCACTTAGAAATTACCTTGTGTTCGGCAATTTCTAAGAAACTTTGTAGAGAGATCCTTAAAAGTTGCTTGCCAGATTTGTAATTTATATTGTGTATGTTAGTTTCTATAAAAATATTGAATGTTGAGAAGTTAAGTAATATATCGAAAAGTGGCCAAACTTTTCTATATGCAAATCTTCCCTGTTTAGCCTTTGTATTTTAACTTTAAATGTTTGAAAATGACTTTAAATTTAAGTATTTTGTTTCATTATTTTACAAGCCTTCTCTACATCATATTAGAGTATTTTAAAAATTGTTTGGAATTTTTATGTATCTTTAAGAATTAGTTATGAATTTTAAAGTAGAATGATTTATTTTTAATATAAAGAAAACATGGTTTTTCTGGTTTTTAAATAAATTATAAATTGATTTTTTTTAAGTAATGTTTGAAGGAATGTTTAAAACATATTATAAGTATTTAAAGTATTTTAAAAGCACTTTTAAGTATACATAGTTTTAAGAAAATTAGTTAATCATTTTATTAAAGAATTAATATCTTATACAATATAATATCTTTTAATTTGTTTTATCAAATCTAGTTTAATAAATGAATTAGTATACATACATACATATATATCATTTTAATAAGGTTTTGAAATTATAAAAATTGGTTTGAAAAGGGGTTAGGAATTGTTTAGTGGCTAAATCGTGTTTTATTTACTTGTTATTAAAAGTAATTAACTATATTTAATACTAAAAGCCGACAAAGTTGACTTATCTATTTGTGAGAGTTAAGATTGATGTTTGAGTAGGGTTTAGAAGAAATTATGCTCTAAAATATCAGCTTCACTCTTTATTGAGGAATGGTAAGTCGAGAATGTTGGAAACATGTTAATCATGTTGTTTACTTACTTGTTTATGGAATGTAGTTAACTGTACTTAACACTAAAAGTTGATGAAGTAGACTTGTCTATCCGTGAGTGTTAAGAATGTTGTTTGAGTATGGTTTAGAAGTAATAGTGTTCTAATCAACCATCTTCACCCCTAACTAAGGCGTAGTAAGTTGAGACGGTCGGAAACATGTTGAGTATACAAAACTTGATTTCCATATGATCTTTTTTAGAACTAGATAGTTCACTAGTCAACTATCGAAATTGACCAATTATTAAAATAGGAAGTATCTAAAAGCTTCATACGATTTGAGATCCCTCGGGGAGGAGCATTCGTATGAAACGTCTCTAGCTTTAAGAACGTATATACGAGATCCCTCGAGGAGGACTCCTCTTTATATAGTTTGTTTACTTCTAAAAGAACCGGAATTGAGTTTATAATAAATTCATCGATATAGTTTTGAAGAGTCTGAGATCTATATGTGTTTTACTTGCCAAGTACCACTCCAAAATTAGTATACGAGCCTACGTTTTGGAAGCAGTTGTGAAGTGGAATTTTATAGAGTTGAATTGTCTATCCTAAGCTTAAGTTCAAGGGAGAGGTTAGCATTAACATTTTAGATAAATATTATAGAGTTGAACTGTCTATCCAAAGGTTAAGTCCAAGGGATAGGTCAGCGCTAACATTTTAGATAAATGTTATAGAGTTGAATTGTCTATCCAAAGGTGAAGTCCAAGATAGAGGTCAACATCAGCATTTGCTGGTCAACTTGTGCTGGGATCCGTGGAAAGGATTCGTGTTTTGTTCGAGTAGTGAAGAAGTGTGAAAGATGCAGAACGTGACCTTGACACCGAAAATGGCTAAAGACAGAGTAGGCTGCACAACCTGGGGATTAGCTAACCCATGACGAGGTACATCAACTCCATGTCTAGATTATGCTTACCGATGTTGCTAGCGGGAGTTGTTGATACTTGGTTCCACGTCGTTCATTCCAATGTTCGGGCGTGGGCCGGTTGTATTTACATTATGGTATATTTTATCTAGAGATATGTGATACTCAGAAGGTAGTTTCTGATTCTTGTGCATGGAGATCCGCTTCAATTTAGTAGAGGTGTCTCTGTTGAAAATCCAATATGTGAACGTACCTTAGCGGTTTTAGATGTACCTCTAATATTGTTGTATTAAGTTTTGCAAGCAACATAACTTTTTTTATTTATATCCTACAACCTAGATATTATCTATCATATCACTATATTAACTTAATGAATAATTGGTTTCTTCTGAGGGGAAAACTATTACGGTGATCCATACGATCTCATTAGTTACTATTACATGTATTCATGTATCTTGAATTTTCTCTTACCAGACTTATGTCCGACACTTGGTCTTTGTTTTTCCTAAATTCCTTATGTGCTCTTTGGAGTAGTCTGAGTAAGGCATGTTTTGTATTTGGACGCTTTAGAGCTTCAGAAGATGAGCTGGATGCTTCTGTTATCTATCTATGTCTATTTCTATCGTGTTGTATTATATATGTATCAGCATTGTGAGGACGGACAGTTATAACTGTCCAGGCTGATGATAGTACTTAGGTTTTGTAACTCTGAAAGTATTGTGTATTTTAGAGTAACTCTTTGTACTGTCCTTTTGAAATTATATGTTATCATTCCGCTGTGAAATTCTGATATTGTGTTCTTCTTTCTTGTTCTGTTTATTATTCTTTTAACTTTACCCTAACTATCTATCTTTCTAACACTTGGGTGTTCGGTCCATGAATACCATGGATGTATTTAGTGTCGACATTCGAGGGTTGAAAAGTCGAGTCGTTACAGTATGTAGTCGATTATGTTATGGTATTGGCTATAAGCTTGGCTAACCAATATTATAGTATTAAATGTCACTACTTTTAGTACTTGTGAAATATTTGCCTGATAAATATTTTCTCGAAAAATGTTTGCACTGCAAATATTTGTCGAATATTTGATTTTAATGCAAAAATTATACAACGTTATATTGTATAAGAATAACAACGTTTCCTTAGAATATAGTACGGTACATTTCAGATAAAAATACTATACATTACATCATGTTAAAAGTATCTAGCATTCAATATCCAACATAGTTGAGTCAAACATCAAATTTGTACGATTTTATACTGCATAACAACCACATTTTCTTTTAATATAGAACATTACAATTCGAACATAAATTACTTTAGATTACATTGTGAAGTTTCTACCATTCATCCAAAGCTGTTTTTTTTAAACATTCAATATGTACATGTAACATTCAATATCCTGCATCCAACATCTGTCATTCAAGTCTTGATTACATTCAGTCAAGTTAGATAAATTGTAATCATTTAAGCGAAATTGCCCTGTAGCTATACAATCTTTAATACATTTGACGGTTAGAGTTCTAATTTTCAAACATGATTTTTGTTTGTGACGATATCACATAGGATGTGAGCTCTTAGTTTTTTTTTTCATTTCTTCATCTTCATATAAATCTACCTTTCCTTCTATTTGTACATTGTTGGATATGTCTTCCATATATCGCATAACAAATATTGCATAATCAATTCTGTATAAGTTAAAAAAGTTTTTTTAATGTTATTAAATTTACTTTTATAAATTATAACTTTATAGTATTTTTGCCATGGATAGTTCAATAAAATGACTAATTTATTTTGTACTTCTAATGGTTGTTTCACATTTTTGCATAAATTGACTTAAGAACATCCATTATTTTGTTTCTCTGTAAATAATAATCAAGTCAATTCATATTTCACATTGACTTCTCATGACTTCTCATGCCATTCCCATCCCTCCCATGACTTCAACCGTCCTTGTTTCTGACCATACCATTCCTACTCCTCCTCCTCCAGCTGGTTTCTCTGACCACCCTCCTCCTCCTCCTCCTCTGGACCCTTTTCCTCATCTTCAATCTTCTCTCTTTTCTAATCCTTCTCTGCCTAGTCCTTCACCCCTTTCTTTGCTAGATATATTGTCAAGCACGTTTCTGCTGCCTTATCTACTCATGATCAACTTTAGTATGTTCATTCCTCCAAATGGTCATCTCTGTTCAGTGGTAAGCCCAGAAATGCAGGTGCTTATTCTCCATTGCACTTTAATATTCAATATGATGGTAAATCTCTTAATCCTCCTCCCGAGGTTATTAAACTAAATGTCCTTAAAAAAATCCTATGTTTATTAGGGGTCCGGTCAACAGTTCATTGTCTCGTCCTGGAATCCAAGTTTTGGCTCTGCTCAATCTGCGATCAAAAGTGTGCCAGTTTGAGTTCATCTTTATAGAATATCCTTAATGACATGGAATCTCCTTGGCATTAATTGGCTTGCTTGCCATTTGGGTAAGCTTGTTTGCCATGATGAGAATACTAAAAAAATGAAAGGATTTGAATATGCTAAATGCTAATGGAAGTAACACCTGATAAAGATCTCCGTGAATTTATTTTTGCTGGTGATGATTCTTATCCCAATATTTTAGTTGAATACTCTTGGAAGCCTCTTATATGTACCCAATATAAGGTGTTTGGGCATTCTACTCTTCAGTGTGAGTTTATCAGTACCAAAGATGCAGTGGAAAATGTTGGGAATGATAAACAAAATGATGGTTCTCAGAGTAGGGAAAAAGTTGTCATTGAAAAAGATATGGGTGATTCAACTCATGTTCATGGTGAAAATGCTAAATTTGCTGAAGTTAAAAGGAAGTAGAAACCTCAAAAAAAAATTAGAGGAAAGTTAAAGTGGTTTGAGGAAACAAAAATTTAAATATGGATGAAGGAATTGTTTTACCTGACAATAGAAGTGATAAAGGAAATCCTGATTTGTCTTGTCAGAATAATGGAAATGGTTATGCTGCCTGTAATAAGAAAACTGACGTAAAAAAAAATCCTGATTATGCTAATAATATGTCCTCCACTGGCAAAGTTTTGTGTTGCTCAAGTAAGCTTAGTGCATTAAACTCTAATTGTGAAGAAGTTAATATTCTTGCTAAGGAAATTTTAGTAAAGGGCAATGCAATGGTTTACTCAAGTATGCTTGGTGCACCAAACTCATATAATGTTAAATATGTCTATGGAAATGGCAATTCTATTCTAAAGGACTCCTCTATTATCCTTGCTCCAAATTCTTTTGCAATTTTAGTTAACCTGGATGAAGAAAATTCTGGCAATGATTTGTTTATTCCCTCTCTTCTTGCTACTGATCGGAATGATCACTATATCAGTTTTGATTCTACCATTCTTCCTAGTTCTGATAATTCCACTATCCTGAGTTCCTTATTGTGCACTGATATGCACAATGCTATGCACATCAACTCCTCTTCTACTTCCAATATACTCAACCATTCCGCTTTCCTCTTACATGACCCCCCTCCTATTCTTTGTCATAACATGTTGATTCTTCATCTATTAAAATTCCTTCTGAATCTAAGCTTGTGTCTTCACATCCAATCAGCCTTTATCTACCTCTCAATTTGCTTGAAAATATCTTTCCTTCACTTCCTACTCCCTCTAATATTCCAATCTCTGATTCTTCTTCTAAGAAAAAGAGGGGTAGACCTAAGAAAATTCTTTCACAACGTTCTTTACCAGCTGATTTTGACAATGGGACTAAATACTCTCATGATCAAACTTCTCTTGTTCTACCTGCAAATGATATGCCACTTTTTCCTGGTGTTAGAACTATGCCTGCGTCCACTCATTTGTTTTAATGATAGACAAAATAGGAAATTGGAATATTATGGGTGCTAATTCCATTGCCAAGCAACTAGAAGTTAAAAACCTTATCTTCTCTTTCAATATTCAGTTGATGATTATTGTTGAAACCAAGTTAAATCATGAAACCACTTATAATGCTACCTTTAGAATTAATTCTGACTGGAATACCATCAATAACTTGTCTCAAGCCCTATTTGAAAGATTACTTATCTTATGGAATCCCCTCCTTTTCTCTCTTCTTCCTATAGTTGTTCATAGACTATTCGTTCACTCTAAAATCACTCATATCCCTTCCAATCATTCTTTTTTCCTTACTTCTATATATGCTGAGAACAGTAATGCCCATGAACAGATTATGCTTGATTATCTTCCATCCTTACAACCTTTAAATGCTCCTTGGATCTGCCTAGGAGATTGGAACTGCATGTTGTTCCCTCATGATAAAAGTGGTAGGATCCCTCTTTCTTTACAACACACTAGACCATTGAATAATGCAATTTTTCATCCAACCTTATTCCCATTACTTCCACTAGTTGCTTCTTCACTTGGAATAATGGTAGTAGAACTGGAGTTCAAACTCTTTGTAGACTTGACAAAGCATTTCACAACATCTCTTCCCTATTTCTATGGCCTAATCTCATTACCCATATTCCTCCTTCTTCCTTATCTGATCATTCTCCTCTTATTCTGGTTTGGGGTAAGGATGTTGTTAAATTTTGGCGACACTATATGCGGATTTGTAGAGGTCGGAAGTAGCTTCGTAACGGAGGAAACAGTTCGCAAATCGGTGTCCGGAGGTGGAAGTTATAAGAGAAAAGACGAAGGGGGCTGTTTGGGGACAGCAACCAATTTCAGACGTCTGAAATTGTCTTCAGATGTCTGAAATTTTCTGGAATGGTTCCAGAACACTTGGTCAGACGTCTGACCAAGTGGGTCAGACGTCTGATCTGGAGCCAGTCACTCCAGTGACTTATGTCAGACGTCTGACCCCTAGACCAGACGTTTGGAACGGCGTTTTCTTGTTTTTCTGGGCCGAGTCATTGTGATTTGTTGAAGGGGCAAAGTGGTCTTTCGCCGGGGGTTTTCTCCATAGTATATATTCTCTTGTTCAGGTTTAGAAAGAAGGGCTGATCATTTATCTAATCAAGGGTTTTATCCTCCAAATCTTGGGTTTAGGCAAATCCCATTTCTTCAATTCTAATCTCCACAAAATAATATTCTTTCTAGAATATTGTGATCATTGTTAACAATCTCTTGTACTCTTCTATTGGTGATATAATAAAAGCTCTCCCAAGTGGATGTACACTAACACAACGTTAGTGGAACCACTATAAAATCGTGTGTGATTTACTTATTATTATTGCATTCATATATTGCTTGTATTAGTGTTGTGATCTTGTGTTGGGCTATTTGTCATTGGTTGGAGTTTGGTTGTTTTGCACTATCTATCATGATTTGGCTTTTCCGCGTTGCGCATTGCGATTGTATTCGAGTGGTCTTGGGTGTAGTCGTAATAACATTTGGTATCAGAGCTTTGGAGTTGGTAGGTGGTTGTTGAAATGCCGGAAACGGATACCTCTGAAAATTCAATGGTTGGTCCAAATGGTATAGCGCCGTATGTACGTGGTTCGTATGTGGCATCGGAATCGCAATTGGTTATCGACAAGTGGAATGGCGATAATGATTTTGAAAAATGGCAATGGAAGATGAAAGCGGTTCTAAGGAGGAATCGGGTACATCGAGTGGTGTTTGATACACATTTGTTGCCGGCGGACATCTCGGATGTCGAGAGAGAGGAAATGGAAGTGTGGGCATTTACTACACTTCAACTTGCTATGGGAGAGAATGTGATCTCCGAAATTAGTGGTGAGACCACCGCTAAGGGAATTTGGGACAAGTTGGAAGAATTGTATATGAAGAAGTCTCTAACTAATCGTTTGATCTTGTTGCGAACGTTTTTCACGTATAAGATGAAAGAGGGGAGTTCGCTTAAGGCACACTTGAATGTGTTTGATGATTTGCTAATGAAGATGAAGGCGGTAGATTTGAAGATTGAGGAAGAGCAAAAGGCAATGATATTGTTATGTTCATTGCCAGACCGTTATACGGGTTTCTCGAATAGCTTGATCTATAGCCGGGATACATTGACGTTAGATGATGTCAAGACGGGTCTTCTTAGTGAGGAGTTGAGAGATCAAATGAAGGAGTTGAGTGTTGGTGGTAGTAGTGCCAGAAATGGTCAAGGTTTGTTTGTGGAGAAGGAGAGATATGCGAAGAAGGAGAATCGGGGGCGTTCCAAATCTAGGAATCCCAGTTGGAGAGGAAAGTCGAAGGAAAAGAAAGGCAAGTGCTATATTTGTAAGAAGCCCGGTCATTGGAAGAATGAGTGTCCGGACAAGGAGAAGGCCAAGAAGTAAGTAGCATCTTCATCGGGTCGCGGTGGAGAGAGGTGTTGGTGAGGGAGATATGGATGTATTGACGGCGGTAGCATCAAATGTTTCGGGTAGCGAATGGGTTCTCGATTCGGGGGCGTCTTATCATATGACGCCGAATAGGAATTGTTTTTCTTCTTTCGAAGCTAGAGAGGGAAATTCGATTGTTATGGGAAATGGTGCTATTTGTAAGTCGAAGGGCATTGGTTCCGTGCAAATTAGAATGTTTGACGGAGTAGTTCGTACTCTCACTAATGTGCGCTATGTTCCGGGACTTAGGAAGTCCCTTATCTCTTTGGGGCAATTAGATTCTTTGGGATGCAAGATCACTATTGAGAGAGATGGCTTGAGGGTTTCGAAGGGGGCGCTTGTGGTTATGAAAGGTGCTAGGGCTCATGGTATATATTTGCTTCAAGGTGTGACCATAGAAGGTGAAGCTAGCATTGGGGTTGATAGTTCTCGCGACTTAGATGCAACTAGATTGTGGCATTTGAGGTTAGGACATGTCTCGGAGAGGAGTTTGGATATTCTTCAAGAAAGGGAGATGATTGGTGGTGAGAGTTTCAACAAGCTAGAGTTTTGCGAAGAGTGTGTCATGGGGAAGCAAACAAAGGTTTCATTCGGTGAAGGAAAACATGATTCAAGAAGTGTTCTTGAGTATGTGCATACAGATGTTTGGGGACCGGCACCGGTAGCTTCTTTAGGTGGAGCAAGGTATTATATTTCTTTTATTGATGATTTTTCTCGTAAAGTTTGGGTGTATGTAATGAAGGCTAAGTCGGAGGCATTTGCTAAGTTCAAAGTATGGAAGGCTCTTGTTGAGAATGAGAGTGGTAAGTCTTTGAAGGTTCTTAGGTCCGACAATGGCGGAGAATATGTTTCCGGAGAATTCTTGGAGTATTGCAAGCATCATGGCATTCAGAGACATTTTACTACACCGGGAGATCCGCAATCAAATGGTGTTGCGGAGAGGATGAATCGTACTCTACTAGAGAAAGCTTGATGCTTGAGATTGACATCGGGTTTGTCTAAGGGAATTTGGGCCGAAGCTTTGTCAACCGCGGTGCATATTATTAATCGAATTCCGTTCTCGGCTATTGACAACAAAATTCCGGAGGAAGTGTGGAAGGGAAAGAGTATTGACTTGAGCTATCTTCGTGTCTTTGGAAGTCCGGTTTATGTGCATGATCCGGGAAATGATAAGCTTGAACCTAGAGCTTTCAAAGGGGTTTTGCTTGGCTATACGGATGGAGTGAAGGGCTATCAGATTTGGAATCCGGAAACGAAGAAGGTAATCAACTCTCGTCATGTTACTTTTGATGAGTCGGCTATGTTCAAGTAGAATGAAAGCTCATCGGATATTCCGGTCGTGGTTCGTGATGAATCGAAGGGGAAGGAAGTTATTACCACATTTTGTCCAAGTAGTAGAGAGAGTAGATTAGTTGAAGATGCTTGTGAGGAGAGAGCGGTTGATGATACATCACATAGTCCACAAGGTGCCTCTAGTAGTGTTGGTGATGTACACGAGCCTAGAGAAGTATCGGTTCAAGGTGGAGCCGAAAGGAGTTTGGGTGATAATATTGCTACTCGGGTTGGTCGTCGTGCTATAAGGCCACCCGAAAGATATGGTGATTGGAACTATCTTAGCTTTTGTGATAGGTTGGACTATGCTTTCAATGTAGTCCAAGATGAGCCTATGGACCTTGAAGACGTCATGAATTCGAGTGATAGCTCGAAGTGGATTTGTGCCATGGAGGAAGAGATGCAATCATTGATGAAGAATCAAACTTGGAGTTTGGTTCCACTTCCTAAAGGAAACCGTGCTATTGGGTGCAAATGGATTTACAAGGTGAAGGACGATGGAAGATACAAACCTAGGTTGGTGGCTAAGGGGTTTGCACAAAGGAAAGGAAAGGAGTATGATGAGATATTTGCACCGGTTGTGCGCCATACTTCTATCCGGATATTACTTGCCATAGTTGCTATTCACAACTTGGAGTTGGAGCAACTTGATGTGAAGACCGCCTTCTTGCATGGTGACTTGGATGAAGACATTTACATGGAGCAACCGCAAGGGTTTATTGTAAATGGTAAGTGAAATATGGTGTGCAAGTTGAAGAAATCGCTATATGGGTTGAAGCAATCACCTAGGCAATGGTACAAGAGATTTGATCATTTTATGCTTGAAAGTGGCTTTGATAGGAGCACCAAAGATGCTTGTGTTTATTTCAAGAAGTTGGGAAATGATTGTTGGGTGTACTTGCTCTTGTATGTGGATGACATGCTCATTGCTTCGAAGGACAAGAATGAAATCAACAAGTTGAAATTGAAATTAAAGTCGGAATTCGAAATGAAAGACCTTGGAGAAGCAAAGAGGATATTGGGCATGGAGATTGAAAGGGACCGAAAGCGTTTTGAGTTGAAATTGACTCAAAAGGAGTACATAAAGAAGGTGCTTTGCCAGTTTAGCATGGAGACTGCAAAGGTGTCAAATACACCATTACCTTTGCACGTGAAGCTTTCGAGTAAGAATTCACCTATCTTGGAGAAAGACAAGGCTTATATGGAAAAGGTGCCATATGCAAGTGCGATTGGTAGTTTGATGTATGCTATGGTGTGTACAAGGCCCGATATAGCAAATGCCGTCGGGGTGGTTAGTCGCTTTATGTCTAACCCGGGAAAATCGCATTGGGAAGCCGTGAAGCTTATATTGAGATACCTTAGGGTTACGTCATCTCATGGTCTTGTTTTTGGCGGTAGTGGGAAAAGGAGTTGCAACTTAGTTGGTTATTGTGATTCGGACTACGCCGGTGATAGAGATAGGAGAAAATCAACTTCCGGATATGTCTTCACACTAGGTGGTACGGCCATAAGTTGGAGATCAAGATTGCAAACCGTAGTAGCTTTATCCACTACGGAAGCGGAGTTGATAGCCGCGGTGGAGGCGGCTAAGGAGGCACTCTATTTGAAGCGTTTGTTGTGTGACTTGGGGATTGGACACGATAGCATCGATGTTCAATGTGATAGCCAAAGTGTTATTCACTTGGCGGAGAATTTGGCATTTAGCTCACGGACTAAGCACATTGAAGTGAGGGAGTCATTCTTGGTAGCCATGGATGAAGATAAGCAAGTAAGTCTTCGGAAAGTGCATACAAAGGATAATGCGGCGGATATGTTCATGAAGACATTTCCGTTTGGGAAGTTCGAGCATTGCTCGAACTTGATTCGCTTGGAGAAGTGCTAGGTGCCACTAGGTGGCACGGGTGAGAGACTGGCTTGGTTATAGATGTGGAAGAGTATGGGTATGAGTTTGTGGTTCTATCTATTGGTGAGCACTAGTTTACACTCCTATGTGTTCAAGTCTTTGGTAAGACGGTTTTGGATTTGGATGTTTTCAACACTTTGTTGGCGGGTGGGGGCGTAGCCTGAACTCGTTGATGAAGTGCAATGGGCGGTGGCTTTGCTGGAGCTCATTGGGAAAGCATTCATGTTTGGTAGAAGGTAGAAGAAGTGATAGTTGGTGCTATCGGTTGTTGTTGATGGTATGGTACCATTAGTTTTGGAGATGGATATAGTGTCGAGGTGGAGTGTTAAATTTTGGCGACACTATATGTGGATTTGTAGAGGTCGGAAGTAGCTTCGTAACGGAGGAAACGGTTCGCAAATCGGTGTCCGGAGGTGGAAGTTATAAGAGAAAAGGCGAAGGGGGCTGTTTGGGGACAGGAACCAATTTCAGACGTCTGAAATTGTCTTCAGATGTCTGAAATTTTCTGGAATGGTTCCAGAACACTTGGTCAGACGTCTGACCAAGTGGGTCAGACGTCTGATCTGGAGCCAGTCACTCCAATGACTTATGTCAGACGTCTGACCCCTAGACCAGACGTCTGGAACGGCGTTTTCTTGTTTTTCTGGGCCGAGTCATTGTGATTTGTTAAAGGGGCAAAGTGGTCTTTCGCCGGGGGTTTTCTCCATAGTATATATTCTCTTGTTCAGGTTTAGAAAGAAGGGCTGATCATTTATCTAATCAAGGGTTTTATCCTCCAAATCTAGGGTTTAGGCAAATCCTATTTCTTCAATTCTAATCTCCACAAAATAATATTCTTTCTAGAATATTGTGATCATTGTTAACAATCTCTTGTACTCTTCTATTGGTGATATAATAAAAGCTCTCCCAAGTGGATGTACACTAACACAATGTTAGTGGAACCACTATAAAATCGTGTGTGATTTACTTATTGTTATTGCATTCATATATTGCTTGTATTGGTGTTGTGATCTTGTGTTGGGCTATTTGTCATTGGTTGGAGTTTGGTTGTTTTGCACTATCTATCACGATTTGGCTTTTCCGCGTTGCGCATTGCGATTGTATTCGAGTGGTCTTGGGTGTAGTCGTAATAACAGATGTAATGAGAAGTCATCCCTCGTTTTCATTTTTTAACAATTGGGCTGACCACCCTGAATTTTTTAATATTTTTTCTGATAGTTGGAAAAACAATTTATATGGCAACCCTATGTATGTTTTGTAGGTCAGGTTGAGGAATCTCAATTGCACTTTAAGAAGTTGGGCATCCTCTACTTTTGGTAATGGTGCTAAAGCTTCTTCCTTTTTTAGGGATAAATTGGTGCTTGTTCAAAATGCTCTTCTTTGTAACCTTAATCATTTATCTCTTTCGACTGAAGAGCTTAGATTAAATGCGTGTCTTACTAATGCCCTAACTGATGAAAACAAGATGTTAAAGCAGAAATCTAAACTTAAGTAGATGTTGCATGGTGATAACAACTCTCCTTGTTTCCATGCATCCCTAAAGATCAAGCAAGCTTCAAGTGATATTGTTGATATTCTTGATAAGGATGGTCAGCCATGTACCAACTCTGATGCCATTCAAGTTCGTTTTTTGGATTATTATCAGTGCTTAGTTACCAACCAAAATCCTTTTGCAATTGCAACGTCTCATTTCTCTCAAACTGCTCTGCCTGCTTTTGCTAATGCTGATAGTTATTCTTTGATTGAAGAAGTTTCCGCTGAGAAAATTAAACTTACCATGGTCAGTATGAATTCCTCAAGGGGCTGATGGGTTTAATGCACACTTCTACAAGATCATATGGGATATCATAGGTTATGATGTTATTAAGGTAGTAAAAAAATCATTAAGCACAATAAAAGCTTGCTAGCATTAATGCTATCAAACTTGCCTTAATCCTCAAGGTTTTACAACCATCAAGTGTCTCATAATTTAGGCCCATTGCCTGTTGCAATGTTATATACAAATGCATTTCCAAAATCACGGCTACAAGGATGAAATCAGTTCTATCCCCCGTAATCTCGGTTAACCAAAATGATTTTCTTCCTTTTAGGGATATTACTGATAACATCTTGCTGTCTAATGAGTTATTGAGAGGTTACAATCAAAATATCTCTCTTAGATGTGTTATGAAATTGGACATTTAAAAAGCATATGATACTATCTAGTGGAAATCTATCATATATATTCTTCATTACAAGAACTTCCTGAGTCCTTTTTTAGCCTGGTTGTATACATGTCTATCTACTGTCAAATATTCATTCAGTTTGAATGGTAACATTTTTGATTATTTTGCTGGTACTCAGGGAATTAGGTAAGGTGACCCTATTTCCTCTTATCTTTTTATATGTGTAATGTAACTTCTTGTTGGAATTCCTAAATACCAAAATGAATGAAAATAACATAGTCCCACATCGTCAAAAATTGCAAACTATTTTAGTATATTAATAGCTTTGCAATAAAGGGATTGAGGTCTTGGGGCATCCAAATGTTTTCTTCGTTGTGAGGAGCATGATCATGCATCATCGCCACACGCGTGCCGCGTGCCGTCCGTCCGACCGAATCGGGCTTGGGTCTAATATGATCCTATTTTTACTGCAAAACTGGGCCGGGCTTTCTGACAATTGCAGGCTATACGAACAGGTGTGAATCTGTTCAAGCGGACGCGGATTGACTGAGGGGGTGCGACTTCTGAAGCGGGCGCGGGTTTTGGCGAACAGACGCAGCCGGAAGCGGGTGCGACCCGTTAGACGCGAACGGGTGTGGTGTATGTCGGCAGCAGGAGGGAACGGGTGCGGCCCGTTAATGAAGGGCAACGGGTGCAACCTTTCAAACATACGCGACTGTTCGAAGGGGTGCGGACGAAATTATAAATAGAAGAGAATACTGATCACATTCTCATTCCATTCCAATGTAATTTCTTCTGATTCTTCCTCCTCTGCTGCTCTAAATAATATATCACAGAGTTGACAATACTCTTTACAATCTCGTGCAAATTACGTCTGTTGTATCTTGGGAGACTTTAAATGTTTGCTTCGTTGTGAGGAGGGAGATCATGCATCATCGCCACACGCGCGCCGCCGTCCGTCCGACCGAATCGGGCTCGGGTCTAATATGATCCTATTTTTACTGCAAAACTGGGCCGGGCTTTCTGACAATTGCAGGCTATACGAACAGGTGCGAATCTGTTCAAGCGGACGTGGATTGACTGAGGCCTTGGGGCACCCAAATGTTTGCTTCATTGTGAGGAGGGAGATCATGCATCATCGCCACACGCGCGCCACCGCCGTCCGTCCGTCCGACCGAATCGGGCTCGGGTCTAATATGATCCTATTTTTACTGCAAAACTGGGTCGGGCTTTCTGACAATTGCAGGCTATACGAACAGGTCCGAATCTGTTCAAGCGGACGCGGATTGGCTGAGGGGGTGCGACTTTTGAAGCGGGCGCGGGTTTTGGCGAACAGACACAGCCGGAAGCGAGTGCGACCCGTTAGACGCGAACGAGTGCGGCGTATGGCGGCAGCAGGAGTGAATGGGTGCGGCCCGTTAATGAAGGGCAACGGGTGCAACCTTTCAGACATACGCGACTGTTCGAAGGGGTGCAGACGAAATTATAAATAGAAGAGAATACTGATCACATTCTCATTCCATTCCAATGTAATTTCTTCTGCTTCTTCCTCCTCTGCTGCTCTAAATAATATATCACAGAGTTGACAATACTCTTTACAATCTCATGCAGATTACGTCTGTTGTATCTTGGGAGACATTAAATAAAGTCTTAAGGAAATTGTCACGACAAGCCTCGGACGGAATTTCCCTCTTCAACCGGTTAGATTTATATATACATATATATTTCTTTTTCTTTCTGTGGTATACTATTTCTTTATATAGTATAACGGTTGATTTAGCACTATAGTTATTATTACTATAGTTGTTAATTTGTTGTTGTAATTTAATTAGGACATAACTATTATTTAAATTAACTAATACAGACTTCTAGAGTAGTAGAAATCTGTTTGATAAACTTGTGAGACGAGTTTATAATTGATTATTCTCTGTTTTGGTATACTAGACGTATAACATCTTAAGACTTTCCTGTTTTAACTAAAACAGAGATGGCAACAGTAGAGCTCTCAACAAAGGCTACCACACACAACAGGCCCGATCCTTTTAAAGGAGATGGTGACGATTTTTTAACATGGCAGAATCAGATGTTATTTTACCTCATCACACTCGGTCTGCAACGGTATCTCGAGGAGGAGGAACCGATTTCTACACCAGGCAAGGAATCAGATGTTGCTACGTGGAAACATTCCAATTTTATATGCAGAAACTATATTCTGAATTGTCTCGACAAGGTACTATACAAAGTATATCAACCTCTAAAGACAACAAAAGCACTCTGGAATGCATTTTCCATAAAGTACAAGACGCAGAATATCAGTCTTAAGAAATTCATTGTAGACAAATTCATGGACTGCAAGATGGTCGACTCCAAACCGGTGACTGCTCAACTGCATGAACTGCAAATCATCATTCATGAACTTGAAGCGGAAGGTCATAAGGTTGGAGAATCATTTTTGGTTGAAGCCATCACGGAAAAACTGCCGCCGTCATGGAGAGACTACCGCAACTATCTAAAACATAAAAAGAAAGAGATTTCTTTGCAGGACCTCATCGTACGACTAAAGATTGAGGCAGATAACCGCGGAATTACCAAACAAAGCGAGGAGGCATTGGTAACAGAAGGGTCGAAGAACAAGAATAAATGCCACTTCAACAAAAAGAAGAACTTCTCAAAGAAGAGGAAAGCTCCTGAAAACAAACCCAAAGATAATAAAACCAAGAAGTTTAATGGTGAATGTTGGGTTTGTGGCAAAATGGGACACGCCGCTAGAGATTGCAGACACAAAAAGGAACGCAACTCAGAGGCAAACATAGTTGACAACATGGAAGTGGACGAGTCCAACTTTTCAGCAGTTATATCTGAATGCAATTTGGTTCAGAATCCTAACCAATGGTGGGTGGGCACAGGAGCTACTCGTCATGTCTGCTCTGCTAAATCCATGTTTTCAACATATCAGAAATTCGATCAGGAAGAAAAACTCTACATGGGTAATTCTGCTGTTTCCATGATCGAAGGCAGTGGCACAGTAATCCTCAAGTTTACTTCTGGAAAAACTGTCAAGTTGAATGATGTGCTCCACGTTCCAGACATACGCAAGAATTTGATCTCTGGTTCAGTACTATCAAAGAAAGGATTCAAAATGGTGTTCGAGTCAGACAAGATGGTTCTGTCCAAAGCTGGAATGTATATCGGAAGGGGATATTTATGTGATGGCCTATTTAAGGCAAATGTAGCCGTTATCGGCAATAAAACTATGTATTCTGATTGTGCTATTAATAAAATTGAAGTTTCTTACTTGCTTGAGCATGAAATTTTACTATGGCATGATAGATTAGGACACGTAAACTTCCGAATAATGAAGACATTATCAAACTTGGGATTAATTCCGAAATTCCAAGTAGATAAGAACTACAAATGTGAGACATGTGTAGAAGTAAAAATTGTTAAAAAACCGTTTCAATCTGTTGATAGAAGCACCGAACCACTAGGTTTGGTTCATACAGATTTATGTGATTTTCAATCGTTACCTACAAGATGTGGGAAAAGGTACTTTATTACGTTTATTGACGATTATACGAGATATTGCTATGTATATCTTTTGAATAGTAAAGATGAAGCAATTACATCATTTATAAAGTACAAAGCTGAGGTAGAAAATCAGTTAAATAAAAAGATCAAGATATTGAGATCTGATCGAGGTGGAGAATATGAATCACCATTTGAATAGTTCTGTGCCAAAAATGGTATAATTCATCAAACAACAGCTCCATATTCACCACAACAAAATGGTGTAGCCGAGAGGAAGAACAGAACGTTAAAAGACATGATTAATGCCATGCTTTTAACCTCTGGTCTACCGACGAACTTGTGGGGGGAAGCCTTAAATATGTCTAATCACATATTAAACAAAGTTCCTCACAATAAAACAGGAACAATTCCATATGAGTTATGGAAAGGACACAAACCAAGCTTTAAATACCTCAAAGTGTGGGGGTGCTTGGCAAAAGTTCCAGTTCCGCCTCCCAAGAAAGTCAAACTTGGACCAAAAACAGTAGATTGTTACTATTTGGGGCATCCCAAAATAGTAGTGCCTATAGATTTTTGGTATTCAAATCTGATATAGCTGATATTCATGTAAATACAATCATGGAATCTAGAGATGCCTCATTCTTTGAAGACGTGTTTCCGCACAAAAGGAATGAAAGGAATAATGTCCCTAAAAGGACAAGAGAAGAATCAAGCAATTCACATAAAGATGAAATTCATCAGGAGATTGAGGAAGTTGAACCAAGAAGAAGCATAAGGGCTAGGACTTCCAAGACATTTGGTTCGGATTTTTTCACATATGTGTTAGAACATGAACCTCAAACGTACAAGGAAGCAATGTAATCTTCTGAATCTTCATGTTGGAAAGAAGCAATCCAAAGTGAGATTGATTCAATTCTAAGTAATAAAACTTGGGAAATTGTTGATATTCCACCTAGAATAAAACCTATTGGCTGCAAATGGATTTTCAAGAAGAAAATGAAAGCAGATAGCTCTATCGACAAGTATAAAGCCAGATTAGTAGCCAAAGGATATCGTCAAAAAGAAGGAGTATACTTCTTTGATACATATTCGCCGGTAACACGAATAACCTCTATAAGAATGCTAATAGCAATTGCATCGATTTATAATATAGAAATTCATCAAATGGATGTAAAGACAGCGTTCTTGAATGGAGATCTCGATGAGGAGATCTACATGGAGCAACCTGAAGGTTTTATTTCCAAAGGAAATGAAAACAAAGTTTGTAGATTAGTAAAATCATTATACGGACTAAAACAAGCTCCAAAACAATGGCACGCAAAATTTGATAGTGTCATGATGAGAAATGGTTTTCGTATAAATGAATGTGATAAATGTGTTTATTATAAACAAATTGGACAATCATATGTGATGATTTGTTTATATGTAGACGATATGTTAATATTTGGACCAAATACTCAGGTAATAGAGACCATAAAGAAGATGTTAATTAGCAATTTCGATATGAAAGACTTAGGAGTTGCAGACGTTATTTTGGGAATCAAAATAATAAGAACACCTAATGGAATTGAATTATCTCAGTCACACTATGTAGACAAAGTGATTGAAAAATTCCAAGACTATGGAATTAAAGGAGTGAGAACACCTTTTAATCCATCAGAAGTACTGCATAAAAATACTAATGAGAGTGTGATGCAACTGGAATACTCTCGTGTAATAGCATGTCTCATGTATCTCATGAATTGCACAAGACCAGATATAGCATATGCAGTAAGTCGACTAAACAGGTATACAAGCAATCCAGGAAAGGAACACTGGAAAGCACTAAAGAGAGTGCTTGGATATTTAAAAAATACCACTAATTATTCCTTACATTATGGAAAATATCCTGCCATCCTAGAAGGATATAGTGATGCAAATTGGATTGTTGATTCAGAGGAATCAAAATCAACAAGTGGTTATGTGTTTACCTTAGCAGGGGCAGCAGTGTCATGGAAATCAACTAAACAAACATGCATAGCTCGATCCACTATGGAATCGGAGTTCATCGCTTTAGATAAAGAAGGCGAAGAAGAACAGAATGGCTTCGTCATTTTTTAGAAGATATTCCATGTTGGCCTAAACCTGTACCGGCCATATGCATACACTGTGATAACCAAGCTGCGCTAAGCAGAGCGCACAACTTCGTGTATAATGGAAAGTCACGACACATTCGTCGACGCCATAACACAGTTAGGCAGTTACTCTCAAATGGAACTATTTCCATAGATTATGTGAGAACAAATGATAACCTAGCGGATCCATTTACTAAAGGTTTATCAAGAGAGAAAATTGACTGCGCATCGAGGGGAATGGGTTTAAAAGCCTAAACCACCAAGAGTTATCTTATACGGAAACCTATCCTAGCGACTGGAGATCCCAAAGGACTAGGATCAATAGGCAAACCAGTTCTGAGTAACTCAAGACGTAATGCATTTGCTTGGACATAGTCCAACTCCATTCCTATGGTGCACAATATAAATGCATGCCTATAGAAGTATTTAAAGGTTAAAACTATGTTTTTTTAATGATGACCATATCTTGAATTTAACAAGTGGAGTATATGTAGGATACTCTTAATGGTTGCGATCACCTATGTTAGTGTGAGCTGGGTCGGCTCTATGAGAATACTAAAGGCTTATATTTTCCATAAACATTCGCAGAACCAAACAAATTTGTTCAGTACAAAATGAACACAACCAAGAGATTGGATGAGAAGGGAATCAATGCTTCGTAAAGCTTATTGTCTGGATATACAATAAAGGCCGACGGTTCAAGATGAAATAATTCACCAATTAGCCAAGTAGATCCGATAAGTTTTAACTAGGGAAAGTTCAAAGTGAAATATCTACTTATCCACGATAAAGCATTATTCCATATGTACTCTGTGATATTTCGCTTTGTGTAGGGGATATGTATACTATCATTCATGTGGGGGATTGTTGGAATTCCTAAATACCAAAATGAATGAAAATAACATAGTCCCACATCGCCAAAAATTGCAAACTATTCTAGTATATTAATAGCTTTGCAATGAAGGGGTCAGGGCCTTGGGACATCCAAATGTTTGCTTCGTTGTGAGGAGAAAGATCATGCATCACCACCACACGCGCGCGCGCGCCGCCGCCGTCCGTCCGACCGAACCGAATCGGGCTCGGGCTCGGGCTCGGGCTCGGGCTCGGGTTAGACGCGAACGGGTGTGGCGTATGGCAGCAGCAGGAGTGAACGGGTGCGGCCCGTTAATGAAGGACAACGGGTGCAACCTTTCAGACAGACGCTGCTGTTCGAAGGGGTGCGGACGAAATTATAAATAGAAGAGAATACTGATCACATTCTCATTCCATTCCAATCTAATTTCTTCTGCTTCTTCCTCCTCTGCTGCTCTAAATAATATATCACAGAGTTGACAATACTCTTTACAATCTCGTGCAGATTACGTCTGTTGTATCTTGGGAGACTTTAAATAAAGTCTTAAGGAAATTGTCACGACAAGCCTCGGACGGAATTTCCCTCTTCAACCAGTTAGATTTATATATACATATATATTTCTTTTTCTTTCTGTGGTATACTATTTCTTTAAATAGTATAACGGTTGATTTAGCACTATAGTTATTATTACTATAGTTGTTAATTTGTTGTTGTAATTTAATTACGACATAACTATTATTTAAATTAACTAATACAGACTTCTAGAGTAGTAGAAATCTGTTTGATAAACTTGTGAGACGAGTTTATAATTGATTATTCTCTGTTTTGGTATACTAGACGTATAACACTTCTCGCTTCTTTGCTCAACAAAGATATGGACATGAAGCAGATTGATACACATCCTATGTGTTAATACCCTAGAATTTCTACTCTTCTATTTGTTAATGATTTAATGCTCTTCTCAAAGCCAAATTTCAAATCCATTAATGGTGCATTGAGTGCTATAGCAAATTTTTATGATATGATTGGTTTGTCTATTAATAGAAGTAAGTCTAAAATTCAAATTGCTAGTATATCTAATGATGAAAATGCTAATTTGATCCACATGTCTTCTCTTTCCTCGTTTGACTACAATGAAATTTACCTTGAAGCTCCTCTCACCTCCTCTAGAATCAAATCTTCTCAGTGCCTTCCTTTGTTTAAAAAAATCACTACCAGACCTACTTCTTGCCCTATTGCAAAACTATCTACTATTGGTAGATTAATTAATGTCAAGTCTATAGCTTCCTCTATGTGCTTATATTATGCCAGAATTTTCATTTTGCCAAGCAAGGTTATTTCTATGGTTAATTTAGCCTTGAATCATTTTTTGTGGCATGGCAATCCATACTCTAAAAATTTAATTCTTGTCTCTTTTAAATCCATATGTTGCCCTTATGATAGGGGAGGACTTGGTGTAATGCACATTAAAAAATGGAATGTGGATTCTACACATAGTAACAAGTTAATGAAATTTGATCATAATCTTTGGGCTCTATGGACTAGGAATAAGAAAGGCTCATTTCAAGACTTTGTCTACTCCTACGATTGTAGTTGGACTTAAAGGAACTTGCTTAAGAACAGACTTATTTTCTTGTCTTTGTTCTAGAATTCCTTGAAGAATGGTCACTTTCTTTCGTTCTGCCATGATCCATGGTCTGGTAAAGGTACTATTCTCTCTAAAATGATGCATTACAACCTAAGATATATGACAGGAATCCCTAAAAATGTAAAGGTTGGTAGTTTACTGTCCGATGATAGAGTTTTCTTGCCATTTTGTAGTTCAGTTTTAGTTAACAAATGGGATTTAACAATTACACTTTCTTTATAATTCAAACCGCCATTCAACAAATGTTAACAAATTTAGTA
Organism: Allium fistulosum; assembly: GCA_030737815.1. Taxonomy (NCBI): domain Eukaryota; kingdom Viridiplantae; phylum Streptophyta; class Magnoliopsida; order Asparagales; family Amaryllidaceae; genus Allium; species Allium fistulosum. The sequence continues at coordinate 83,556,559 of CM060903.1, forward strand.
TCACTTAAAGATATGATCTAACAAAAAATTCCATTGCAAAATTGTTCTCTATTAATCAATAGTACAAATAAAAATTAAACTAATAAAGAATCAGCACTGCAACTTAAAAATAAAAATTCAAACTAACTACACATGTTTTTAATGCAGAAATATAACTAAATATTCATGCAAATCCTTTTCTCTCAAATATGTTAAATATATACAGTTATAGAAAATCAATTCATGTATGAAGAATGTGCTATGATCATGTATAAAGCGAGCGCCGTAATGCTCGTAATAAATAATTTTAGTAGCTTTTTTTTTAAATTGTACAATCAAATGGTCGATTCTCCACCATTGTACGGTTGTACTAGAAAATATATTTATTTTTAGGGAATCGCTATATTTTATGCTTACGTCATCAATAGGTTTTTGTTTTCAAGAAAAATGTAAAATTCAGAAAAGTTTATTTCAGATAACCCATATTTTTGTATGCAATATTAGATTTGATGCTTGAGTAAATATTTTGTTAGACTTTCACCCCTAATCACTCAATCACTACAAGAGAAAAGGGGATTTTCGACGGCTCGTAGCCCTTGGCAGCCATCGCGAGTCGTCGGAAATGCTGTCGGAATACAGACCACGACTTTCATCCATTTCCGACGGCTTCGACGAAGTAATTGTGACGGCTATTCTGACGGACATTCCGACGGCGACGAATTCCACATGGCATGGAAATTTTCCATTAAACCGTCGTAAGTTGTTGCTAGCCACCGAAAATATTCGTCTAACGCCATCGAAAATTTTGCCTAGTTGGTCGTCGCTAGCCATCGAAAATTTTGGCCCGTTAGTCGCCGGGAACCGTCGGAATTCATCAAAAACTGGGTATATTTTTTTTCTGCTGCCGGGCATCACTTCCATACTAATATATAACACAACTCATCAAAATTAATATATAAATCAGATATATTTGCTGAAATCAATATCAATATCAATATAAAACTCAAACATCATCATATCAAACGCAAACATATTCAATCAATACAAAACAAACCTTCCATCATCAGTCTCACCTATCCAACTGCAATATTTACATCCAACATCAATGTACAATATATACATCCAACATCCAACATCAAACCCCACAAAATAACTTCACAAATCAACCATACAAATCAATGTCAAACACCACATGTCCATAAATCAACCTCACCCTCACTCAATGTTTATATACACTAGTTTCAAAAAAAACTGCAAATCGTACCTCATGACTCATTATCGGCTCTGAAACCACCGGACGAAGGGAATACTCCATGACGATCCACATACTCACCCAAACGCTGGTTTAGTTACTCCATTTGCGCTACTCGGAGGCGGTCCTACTCCTGCAGCTGTGCAATCTACTGTCGAAGCTCTATAATCTCCACGTTGTCCCGAACCCTTTGGTAAGCCCTTTGTGATGCCCGAGCCTACAAAACAAGTCGAAATATGTTTCAGTTATTACGTAACTTTTATAAAAATTAAGCAAAATTTACAACTTAGTTAATTTTTATAAATTACTGATTGATTGTCGTAGCCGTAGCGCCTATTTCTCTGTGTATGGTCCATAACAGAGTTGAAGATCACGTCCTCCTCATCAGTGGTCAACTACTTCCGTCCCGAATGCTCAAGCATATGCGCACGTGCTAGCATAAATTTCCCTGCAACGCAAAATTAAATACAAATAAATATTACATGACATTATTATAATATTTTATAACTAATTAATTAAAATGGTCATTATTAATAAATTATAACTTAAAATATACTTACATGTGCAACGTATGCTTTATCATCCTCATGTCAGGCATACGACACTGATCCCTCATCGTCTGTCTGCCTGACGGCATGGGTATGCTCAAACACGTCCATATACGAGACGGGACCACACACGCTCTTTCCTGCAATAATTGGTGTCTATTATTGTTGTTCATAAAAATTTATACTAAAAATGCAATAACTGTTTGTAATTGCAATTAATCAATTTATAGGTCCTCGCGATGATGCTGAAATGATTTCGAGCCACCACGGTGTGTGATTGGATTTTTCTGCATGTTCGTAGAGTTTCTATCCGACTTTGCCTGCAAATTAAAAATTAAGATTATATTTTACATGTATATATTATGTATTCTGTACTGAATAAATTAAGGTGATATTTGATAGACTTACCTTGAATTTGTCGCTACTCCACCATGCGACCCAAGCATCCCAAACGTTGGCGCCCAACTAGCTTGGCTTCTTCCCAGTTTTTCTTATGGTAGACATCGTATTCCTATAATTCTTTACCACTTTAGAGTTCCAGTGGCGTAGGCAAAGAGACACGTCCTCCTCTTGTAAGTCTACCACCCCCTGTATATAAGTTGAAAAAATATAAGTTATACATTTATACTTAGTCAACAAATTGTAAAGTGTTTATATATAATGGTATATAATTTTACACTTACCAGGAAGTCCTGCCAGATGCTCTCCCATACATGGTCTGGGATCCTACTCCATTTCGGCCAGCATGCAATCATACGGCCCATGTATGCCTCCTTAGATATGCTAAGAACAATGTTTGAGGGCTCAAGCTCAAAACTCCTGCATTAAATATGATAAAGAGAAATCATGACTAATATATCATACAAAATATTTACAATGTTGAAGTAAATTTAATATTTACGAGCCATCAGCATTCGGTAGCAAACTAGCAATCTAACTACCATACGCAATGCCTCCTGCGAAGGGCCGCTGCCATCACCTTCGCTGGGACCGGTCCCTCCTTGAGACGAAGAGGGGGAACCAGACTGTGAAGAACTCCACCGCCTAAAGACTGTGGAGATAACTTGAAATTATTGTAGTTTGCGAAAGCAAGTAGAATCCTGATTACTTCTAGTCTTGCTACATGTGCAAAGGTTTTGTCATAATCAATTCCTTCTTCTTGACAATAACCTTGCGCGACTAAACGAGCTTTATTTCTCACGACCTCACCAAGTTCATTCATTTTATTTTTATAAACCCATTTTGTTCCAATTATACTTTTATCCTCAGGTCTAGGAACAAGTTCACGAACATCATTTCTGGTGAACTGATTCAATTCTTCTTGCATAGCAAGAATCCATGAATCATCATATGATGCTTCCTTTGGATTTTTAGGTTCAATAGTTGATATAAAAGCTACATTACTCATACTATTTAGTTGATTTCTTGTTTTAACTATAGATTCAATATTTCCTAGTATATTTTCTACAGGATGATCTTTTAATAGCCTAATTCTTTTATTAGGTTGAATGATTTCACAATTAGTTTCATTAGGTTCATTATTTAAAGTTACAAAATCTTCTCCATCTTCTGTTTGTACAGTATCTTTAAAATTTTCATCAAAAGATACATGCATTGTTTCTTCAATAGTTTTAGTTCTTAAATTATAAACTCTAAATGCTTTACGTCTATTAGAATATCCGATAAAGATACCTTCGTCGGATTTAGGTTCAAATTTATCTAAATTATCTTTTGTATTAAGAATAAAACACTTACTACCAAAAACTTTAAAATAAGCTACTATGGGTTTCTTATTGTAAAGTAATTCATATGGTGTTTTATTAGTTAATGGTCTAATTAAAATCCTATTTAATATATAACAAGCTATAGCGACTGCTTCAGCCCAAAAGTTTTTAGGTAAGTTACTATCAGAAAGCATTGTTATAACACACTCTTGAATCGTTCTATTCTTACGTTCTACCACTCCGTTTAGTTGTGGAGTTCTTGGAAAAGAGAAATTATGAGTAATTACTTTTTGATTACAGAAATTCTCAAAATTTTCTTTTTCAAATTCTCCACCGTGATCACTACGAATAGTTTTTATTTTTTAAAGAAAGTTGATTTTGAATTCTTTTAGCAAAATTCTTAAATAATTCAAAAGCATCACTTTTAAGTTTAAGAAAAATTGTCCAAGTATATCATCTATAATTACAAAAATATATTTATTGTGATTAATTGATTGAACTTGAGATGGACCAAATAAATCTAAATGAAGCAATTCTAGAGGTTTAGAAGTAGAAATCATATATTTTAATTTAAATGAACTTTTCTTAAGTTTTCCTAATTGGCAAGTATCACATATACTATCTAATTTAAAGTTTAAATTGGGAAGACCTCTAACTAAGTCATGTTCTGATAACCTAGATTACAGTTTGAAATTTAAATGACCAAATCTTTTATGCCAAATCCAAGGGTCACTTGTATTAGCCAAAAGACATAAGTTATCATTTGAAACTTTCATACTAAGGATGTAAATGTTTTTCTTCCTAATTCCTCAAAGATAATATTTGACTTATTATCTTCGATGTGACACTTATCTTTTCCAAATTTAATTTTAAATCCTTTATCACATAGTTGACTTATACTAAGAAAATTATGTTTTAAATTCCTAACTAGCAAAACATCAGAAATAAGAGGAGTTTTAGAATTACCGACATTGTCGATGCCAATGACATATCCTTTTGAGTTATCTCCAAAGTTGACCAATCCACCATCTTGATATATAATGCCATTGAGTATCTCGGGATTTCCAGTCATATGCCTTGAACAACCACTATCAAGTATCCATTTATCTTTCTCAATTTGCACAGTTTGTCCATTGGTTGTTGATTCTTCAAAAGCCATGTAACATGTCTGTTCTTGCATAACAAACCAATTCGGTAGATAACTTGATTTTTCATAAAAACTATATGCAGACTAATGATACTTTGATGACATGCATAAATTCAAACTAGTATTAACAAAATTTCCTGAAAATGCCATTTTTAAATTTTCAAGTTTTAGATTATGAAAACCTAGGCTCTGATACCAATTGAAAGGGAGTGCGGATTAAAGATCTTAAGGCTAATTTAACACTAGAGGAGGGGTGAATAGTGTTTAATGGATTCTAAGACTTATATGGACTAATTTAAAAATTATGATATAAACAAATGCAAAACTTAATCACAGAACAATCACAGAATCAAACACAGATGCAGAATGTAAATAAAAAGCAGTAAAAGGAAAGAACACACCGGATTTTATACTGGTTCGGAGTTACCCTACGTCAAGTCCTGCACCAAGGAAAACACCTCGTACTGATTTTTATTATACCAATGTCAAGATTACAATCCTCAATTTCTAAAGGCCTTGAGGTACCCTCCTGTCTTAGAGTCCGGGGCAAACTCTCTTGATTTACGGGACACAAGATCACCCAATTGATTTAATGCACAACCACACCTTATAGAGAGACTCGATAAACTTTTGATTACAAATTGATCCTATAACTCTGAATAGCACTTTGATCTTCGAGAGAGGGCAGAGAATCAAACAAGAATGAGATTCTAATTTGATTCACTTGAGAATTCGGCAGAATTTCGGCATTATCTTAAAAATATGAAAATTTTAGAATATGGTATTGTGGAGAAGAAGGAGTGAAGAAAATAAGAAAATAGTTAGTTAAAAAATTCGTTTGTGAAGGCTATTTATAGACTAGTAATGGTCATAACCATTCGTGAAGAGATTTAAAGGAATATACACTTCTTTTGAAAATTGAAACTTTTGAATTTAACGGCCACCATGTCGACATGGGGTATCCCATGATGTCGACATCCCTTAGTTAAAAACAATGTAAAATTTGTTTTGAAAATGGTATTGAAAGGAAAACAAGATGAAATGATTCTGGAGTAAAGTAAACTAATTTTCCTATGATTTAAAATAAAGAAGAGTAGAAAATAAATTTTTAGAATGTATATATAAATTTGATTTTAAATCTCAAGTATATATATATTATAAAAGAATTTTCAAAAATCAGAAGATAGTTTAAAAACAAACGAAGTTTAAAACAAGAGTTTATTTAAAATAAAACAAAGAATATTTTAAGGCTAAAAAATATTTTTGAAAATCATTTGAAAAGATAATTTTTAAAGCTAAAACATTTATAAAAAAAAAGTTTTGAAAATCATTTTAAAAAACCATTTTGAAGTATTTTTGCAAGCTTCTTTCTGCAGAATATTTCATCACATCAGGACTCGAGAACTTGTACAAAACCAGGATGTTCGTGGGTTTGTAAGCCACTTGTCGTAGGTTTGTAAGCTACTTGTCGTGGGTTTGTAAGCCACTAAGAAGGTAGAAATGAGTTCCATCCCAAATGAAATTTGGAATGAAGATTTCCATGCTATTATGAAGTTTTGACAAAACTAGACACTTATCTTGAAATCTTGATCTTGATACTCATGAGTCTTCAAACTTGATTTCTTCATTCTTGATCTTTATACTGTACAGTCTTCAATAATCAGTACCTGCCTTATATATATCTTGCATACTAACATTCATATATATCTAGACAATAGTGTTAGTATATAAGTTATAATAAAATAAGTTACAAAGGTTGTTGTCAACAAAACCACTATCTCCAGTTCCTAACAAACCAAGCTCGAGTGCTGCACGAATGGAGGGTACTCGCCGACGATCATTGCTCCAAACACCATCTCCACCGTTGGATACGCTCGTCTCTCCAAGCTCTACAATTTTCATATAGGGAGTTTTCGATAATAGTGGATGGATTGATCATAAATTGAGGAGGAAGGAGGTGAGTTTCGGGCCGTTCGTTTTGTTCGTGGCGGCTGCTCAAGAAATAGGGTTAGGGTTTTAATTGTGGGCGAATTGAGTCCTTTACATAGGCAATTCCAAAACACTATTCACCCCACAAATTTCCGAACTCCAAACGAAGCGTACCGCCTGGCGTTCATAATGTTTTACCCCAATTCTGAACACAATGGAATATATATCGGAGGCTAATTCCATCACATACAGAAGATAGGTTTTCAAATCGAGTTATTTTAATTAAAATCTTTTAATAAATTTCTAAGCGTTTCAGCTTCGCACGACCAAACCGTAAGTCCAATCGCCACGAAAGTTGGAATCCTACAATAATATGGTATTACGGATCCAATGAAACTAGTTTCGTCCAATTCTGAGACTGTGTCCCGAATGACTATTTTTACACGTTAATTAAATCAAATAAATTCCAATTTCCACTTATTCATTTTTAAATCAATTTTTAAAAGTTCACCAACTCCATTCTAATTTAAATAGATTTTGAATTAACTTCATAAATCATTTTCATTTAAATAAAATTCTCTTTTCAATTATTTCCCCAATTTCAAATATTAAATTAAATAATTTAATTATCAAATAAATCATTATATTTGAAATATAAGTTATTCAACTTATAAAATTTACTTTTGAATATTTAAAATCAATTACATATTCCAATTTCGAATGATTGAAATTTTGTGTCGTTACACCAGACGTACTCCAACCCGAAAGCATTGCATACGTAGCAAAATCGCTTAGTCCACAGTAGAGAAGCGAACACACGAATTTTTTTTTTGAAATGTCGTATGTTTCAACACCTTCATACCACAGTGTTTTCAACTCTTCATTCAATGGTTGTAAATATACGTCGATTCCTTGTGTCGGATCATCAGGGCAAGGGATTACAATAGTGAGAAACATATACAGAGTTTTCATACACATCCACGGAGGTAAATTGTAAGGTGTAACGATTATATGCCAAGATGAATATTTTGAACCAAATTGAGAGAACAGTGAAAATCCATCCGTACATAAAACAAGTCTAACATTACGGCTCTCCGCTACGAAAGCAGGGTATGTCTTATAAAAATGTATCTATTTTTTGATACGGCAAACCAAAAGCAAACATAAGTTTTTCACTCCATAATGATTTTCGCACATTAAATTATCAGGTGGCATATGCCGTTTTGCAGCTTGTACTATAGTTGCAAACCCGGCTTATGTGAAGTTGTATTTTAATTTCATCGGAATGTATTTTGTAGTTACTGATAGTTGGGTACCGCTTGTACAACCATACCAAAGGGGTTTCTTAGTAGCATCCAATAAATAATAAAAAAAAATTGCTCCAATACTTGGTTCTTCTTCGACATTAACATCGTTACCATCAACTTCAACAGTAGGGAACATTGAATGTGCTGCATCTTCAACCATATCTTTCTATGAGATTCGTTGAAACAATTTCATTATCCACCTCCACCTCCGAATGTACGAATTACGTGCTATAAGTTCTCCATGACGATCCCACACCAAATAATTCGGCACGAAACCATATTGGCGCAAATGAATTATTACCATATCCGGTATCAAATGGTTCAATAATTTGCACCTACTACATGGACGACGAATTTTTTCGTCGTTTCCATTATTACTTAAAGCGAATTCAATAAAGACGTGTACACCATTTTGAAAATGTTCACTTATTAAGCCTCAAATTTCTCTTCTTTGTTGGTACATCCAGTTCCGATCGATAAAATAATTGACCATTTTTCCTACTTTAGAACATAAAAACGCATTAATCATTTACGTATTGACATTTTATTTTTCAATTAAATCATACATTTAAATTTTCACAAATATATAAATTATTCTATTTAATTTTATTTTCAAACGGATTTACACAAATTATTATATGAATATAATCTACAATTTTTAGATTATTGTTTTACACTTTGATGGTTGATCATCCTACTTCCCATTACAAACACAGTAGTAATTATATTTTGCAAATCATTTCATTTTAAATGATTCAACAAACTTTTGGTAGCACTTTCCATTTGTTCCCTGTATCGTACACATATTCGTGTACATAGGGAACAAATAGAAAGTGTTGTCGAAATTTTTTGAACCGTTTAAAATGAAATGATTTGCAAAATATAATTACTTTATTGTGTTTGTAACTTGTCCAATACATGGACAAATCCGAAAAATATTGTATTGGATGAATATAAATGTCCGTTCTGTGATAAAAACGAATATCCATACAACGTACATATACAATATTTGTCATACGGGGCCAAAAACTCTTTAGATTTACAAAAAGTAAAGCGTATTATACAACAATTTTTACGATAATTTATTTACATTCTAAGAAACGCATATATTAAATCATCGTTTTCTTCATCTTGAAAACGCATACACCAAATTCTAAGCATCGACTCTAATTAATCCAAAGTAGCCCTAATGCGTGTATGCACTAATTAATCAATGCATATACACCAATTAACGCACATATACATTGATTTTTTTTCTCAACATTTCAATGATAAACAATTATAATAACAACCTAATTAGTGTTCAATAGGGTATACCAAAAAATCAATGGGATATTATTCAAATATAACAACAAATTAAGCCTAATTTAACAAATCAAAATTAATTAGGATTTAGGAAGAAAACCTGATTGGAGATTAATGAAGGGCCTGGGCTTGTTGGGACTGGAGAATGATGAAGTTGGAGATGCTTGGGGAGGCGCGGCGGCTGGCTGACGACGGGGAGGAGGTAGTGGAGTAGGGTTTTTGATGATTTGGAGGAGATTGGAATAATGAAAGCAGCTCTCGGCCATGGGCTTGTATACACGATAATTTTAGACGGCTAGCGACAGCCTCCGACGGCATCATTGCTTCGATTTTCGATGGCTAGCGACGGTATTTTATTTACGAAAGCGCCACAGAGTTCGAAAGCCGTCGCTAGCCTTCGAAAACCGCCGTCGGAAGCCTCTGTCACTGTTTACTGTTGTTCTAGTAGTGAATAGCCATTACGTATCTATATAAATATTATTTTCTGTCATGATTTGAGGATGATTTTAATAAAATAGACATTTGGAATCATGACCAGGAACAGCCCAAAGTGTAAATGGGCCCTGGGCAACAAATCATATGGAAATACGTATTATTTATTTTCATACACTGGGCAATAAATCATATGAGAATGCATTTTCCACATGGGTAACAAATCATATGGCAAAAATATTAACAAATCATATGGGAATGACCGTTAAAATATGGGCCCTATCTAGAGTTGGGCCCTGGGCGGTCGGCCTGTTGGCCTTTGCTTAGGGCTCGCACTGATCATGGCTAAGACTAAGTAAAAAAATCCATTTATTTCTTTATCAAATTTGATATGCTGGTTGCTTACGTGAAATATGAAATATCAACAGAAAATGTAGTGCATGTTTTTGGATGGTTGTTACTTGAAAGTCAAAAAAATTCTATTTATTTCTTTATCAAATTTGTATGCTAATTGCTTAAGTAAAATGTGAAATATTAATAGAAAATAGAATACATGTTTTTAAATGGTTATTATTTAAATTTATATGATATTTCATGTCAATTATACTGAACTAAAATATATGAACAAATATATGGAGTCAATTCAAATCACAAACAAAAATAATCTTAAATGATTTTTTTTGATGTTTTACATCATTTTTGGGTTTTGAAAGTTGACTCAAAAGTGTAAAAGTTGACTAAAAAGGAAAATTTTGATATTTAATTTTCCAATTTTTTGGATATTCTTATGTTTCAAGCCATTTTATCTGCATTGATATATAAAAATTTCAAAAAACTCAACCTAGAGAATATAGATTAAAAATTTGATGCAAAACCCTAGTCATGGCCACCAATCCATTGCATCCCATTAATGACTCATCTCCTTTGACCCGGACTAATTCAGCTGAAAAACGTCTAACACGGTCGATGGCTTCACCCCAGTAATGTCCAAACGCACCATAGTTCTACAAGATAAATGAAGAATTCTCAACTAAATAGCAATGCAACAAGCGAAACAGAAGGCAATTTATGCACATGAATAGATCAACTTTGATATCAGATCCAGATATGATAATCTTCAACAATAACCAATGACTTGGGATCAGACGTATATAAGCCCATGACCTTCCCCGACGCCGAGACCAGAGATCTGCCCAAGCAAGTTATTATGGGTAATTAAGCTTCGATCTCAATACCACTTAATTATTTTCAACCAGTTGAAATGAAAAATCATAAATGTGCCAAAATGGGTTACGAAGTTGTGAATTGTGCTCGCAAACAATGGGACAATTCTCTAGTGATTTATGTAACTAGCTCTAAACCGTACTATCCATATTTCAAAGCTTATATTACAAGGGTTTGGAACCAATAGGAGATTTTCAAATATTTACAAAAGACAACGGTTTCAATGTAATCAAATTTTATCCTATGGAAGATTGTAACAAAATGCTAGAGAGTGGATCATATTTTTATGACATAAAATTGATTACAATGAAAAGGTAGGCCTGAGGATTGAACTTCAGTAAACACTTTTTACGATCAGTTACAGTTTGGGTAAAACTTCCAGTTTTACCACTCGATTATTAGACAGTAGTGGATATTAGTCATATCGCATCAATAATAGAACAACCAGTAAGAATGGAAAAGTATACTGAAGGAAGGATCAAAATATCATATGCTCGAGTCCTTTGTGCAGATAAGTTCGGACTTGAACTTTCCTAAACAAGTTTTTGTAATAAATGAGATGAATCAAATTATTACATAGGACGTTGAATATGAATGACTATCTCCTAATGTCGAAACTATTGTTTCTTTGGGCGTCTAGAAAAATACGATGTGTTTGAAAGGGTGTGGGTTCTAAAGCAAAGTAACAATAATGAAAACGCGTCAGGAAACATGGAAATAGACAAAAAAAACACTCAAAATCAAAACAAATCTTACAACAATAAAGATGTTAAAGAGAAAGAAGCAAATAATAGCGAGACAATCCAAATTAACACAGATGATAATATCCCAACGGTCCAGTTTAATACAGACAGTCAAAGTTCCCTCAATAAGAAATCAAATACAGGAAATTATGTATCAAATATAAGAACTAACCCATCAAAACTAAGTGCAACATCAGGACAATAGGCGGAGAATCTGAGACATAAAAATCCATAAAAAATTCAGGAAAGTAACTTGACTAAAAATCTTGCATAACCAGATAAATTTGGTATAAGACAATCACGTAATGCAAAAACTGAAATAAGCATGGAAATTAAAGGCATTAACGGAGAACAACTTCAATAAGTAGAAATGCAAGATGGCGTACCTATCCAAAGCACATCACAAATGTCCAACTCAAATCAACATCTTTACGAGGAATTTCAACATGAAGAAAACAATACAAATACAAGGTAAAGGAACACAAGGAAATCAAAGAGAATAAAGATAACTGGAGCAACTTCCTATATGGAATCGCTAGACGATACTCAATTTGAATTTAAAGCAGTTGCATCTCAGGAAGTGACACAAATTCCTACTTGGAAGGCAATGGTGAGCCAGATAAAAACAAAGAGCAGAAAATCAAAGAGAAACAAGTGGAGCAACTTCTTCTCCAGAATGAGGAAGTGAACACCAAACATCTTAATTATGGCCATGACGGTATGAAATGCGGGAGGTATAACTTATGCTACCGTTTACTCAAAATACGATCAAACACCCTAATATGGATGCAGAAGATTGTAAATTAAGAAATTCAAGAATAGAAAGAGAATATAAGAAAATTTTAAAGTGATTCAACTAGAATCTTAATCCTAAACCGCTACAATTTTATTTTAGATTACTTTCATAATTACAATCAAGTTTACAACAATTTCCGAATGAGCTAATTTCTAAATGATACCAATTTAATGCAAAAATCGAAAAGAGATAAAATTTTAAATTTCCAAATGCAAGATATTACCATTTCTAGGCATGATCCTCCACCATAATTGGTAGAACGAGATCGAGTAATCTACATCCAAGATTGTAGCCATGAAGAAGAAGTCAAAAAATATATCACAATAGCCTAAGCATTCAATACCAACCGGTTTTGATCGATATCGACTAGTTTTACTAGCTCACTTCTTCTCTTTTTCCTCGCATTTGATCATGTCTTCAAGCTTTGGATCTTCATAGCAAATTGTCCATCAAAACCCTTCGATATTAAACAGTTTTTCTTCTCCAAAACTTGTCTTTTTCTTCAAACTTGCTTGTAGAACCATTCATAGGCTAGAGCGCATCCTCCTTGTTTTTAGATCGATTGGTACTGATCCCTCATAACCGTTCAGTACTGATCACATTTGTTTGTCCAATACTTGGCCAAACTCTTAGAGTCACCTTTATCCTTCAACATTGGCATCTTCTAAACTTCCTGATCCATTTCTTCATCATCTTGAAATCCAGATCCATTGAGATTTGGCTTGGTTCAAATGCTAGAAAGCACTTACCCACTAAAGTTTGCTTTTATGATAGCAAAGCATGCTTTGTATCAAGACAAAAGACCGAATTCAATCTGCAATGATGTTCTTGTCATCTAAACCGTTGTCATGAAACGTTGCATCTACTTTGAGAATATTAGCACATAACTTCATACAGTTATCAAACAATATTTGTTCTGCAGATAAAAAAGATGAAGTCTTCTATCTAAAATCTTTAATCATTACCAAAAATTCTCTGAAAGCTACTCATCTCTGGCTAGGTGGATTTTTTTTAAAGAATAGAAGATCATACCATTCGGTACAGATTGATTGTGATCAGCACCGAATGGTTTCTAAGTGTTGTATATAAACAATACATAGAAAAAAATTTAACTTCCCACTTTCATTTCTTTTGCTCTTCTTCTTTCTTTTCCATCGCAATTTCCAACCCTAGCATCGCCATCTTCAACACCTTCAGCACCGAATGGTTTCTAAGTGTTGTATATAAACAACACATAGAAATTTTTTTAACTTCCCACTTTCATTTCTTTAGCTCTCCTTCTTTCTTTATCTTCGCGATTTCCAGCCCTAGTATCGCCATCTTCAACACCTTCAGCACCGCCAAGCCTTGCTTTGACCAGATCTTGACCAAGCTGATTATCGTCGATCATTAAGCATAGCGTCGATTCGAATTTCTACCATCTCCATGTTGGATCTGAGTCAGCACACAGCGGGTTAAATGGGTAAATTTTATAACATTTTCCATTTTGGATCTTATTGGACCTGTAAAGTCTAAATTTATTTGATGTTTGGATCTGATATTTTTTTGGCCTAAAGGGGCTAAAAATGGTGGCTATCATAGAGGAGAGGGTGAGTAAAAAGTCACCTCCATGAGGCGTAGTGTGGGATTTTGTACATAGAGTAAAGGTGATATTCTCCCCTTGGTTTACTCCTCAATTACCAAATAAAGATCCAACTTTTTTGAATCTATAAACCCTCTCTTACTCTCTTATAGCCGACCCTTGATATTGTTGTATTGGCCTTAAATCATTCCAAACCATTAGCAATTAATCACATTTAAATCAAATTTAAATACATATCGATGTCGAATATCGATTCGTACATATATAGCTTTTACATAGGCGTCTAATTAATTTCTATTGGCACCCAGTAAATACCAATAGTACCCAATACAATAAATAAACAAATAATTAATATTTCATAAATATTAGTTAATTTATCATACTTATAAATTAATTAAATCATATGGTACATTGAAGAATTTACCAATGCCATTGTGCGGCTCGCAGGTTTAAATTCAGTTAGCGATTAATATCGAACAATTTAAATGTTAACGTTCAAACGTCATCTTAGCTAGTGTTGTGACAGTTTGGTTGAATTTATCGCTTACATAATTTTCGGTAAAATCTAAATTTACCATTATTAAGTGATACCCGCGAGTGACAATTATTTACACTAGTTATATTCATCAAAACTATATCACATTAGGACTTACAAAATTTGATATTGTTCAAAATTTCATTATTGTCCACATTCAACTTGCATAGTCCAAACACAAAGCCTTGGTTCAATAATAACAATTATTATTAACCGAACTACTCTGGCCTGAGACTTTGATTTTGAGTTGACTTCAGTTGACCATGATACTAACCCCATATAACTAAGGAGACAAATTCTCTACTGAATAGTGTTTCACTTCCAATACTTCCACTCAATCCAATTATAGTCATTCGATGGACGTCGTGCCACGGTTTAACTATAATCAAAGCGAAGTTTCTACATTGAAGCTCGACATTATTCTCAAGTCGAAAGGATTATGTAATATCGTCACATTGATATATTTTGTTTAACCATAGTTATATTAACCAACAAAAAACCATCGAATGAGTCATTTCATAGCTATCCAATAACTATCAGTAAATAACTTCTTAGTGCCCCGACAACCATGCTAATACAGTACCCAACATTGGAGAACGTTACGTACTCTAGTCTCAACGGATGTATCGGTATTCAATCTTGATACATGTTAAAACTAGGAATATTTAGAATGATATGTTTATTTAGTTGCTTTGTTTACTTAATGTTGTTAAAAAAAAGCTCATCATATCTTGTCGCTTTAAAATAATTATGGTGATAATTGCAGCATTATCAATGTTCATTTTCAGACCTCGAAATTGGAGATGTTACAGGTTCGGTGCAGTTTTAATCATCTATCAAAATTTTATCTTTTGGTTTTGGTCTTTTTAGTTTTCTTGTTCGCAACAATATTGTGTTTTATGATTTATTTGGTGTAGTTTTCTTGGTACTTAGTGTAAATTTTCTATTACCCGATGCAGTTTTGCGGAACATAGATCCAGTAAGTAAAATCATTGGCTAGGTTGATAAAGACGATGAGTTAGGGCTAAAAGGCACTCGGATTCGAGCGTACTTCAAACAAAGAAATTTTTCAAGAGCTAGCTCTAGGAGTGGAGCTTTTAGGTCACACATTTATATGGATGGTCGAGGCAGAGTACAAAGATTGGAAAGGATTGAACAATGGTTGTCCATGGGCTTTTAGGAAAGGTGGAAGGACGAGGGATGATGTTAATAAAGTGGTTCCTATAAATGATGATATTGAACCACCTGGTAATTAGAGGATTCATGACGCACTGCAAGTGGAGCTTGGTGATAAAGATGATAGGGACCACGTTGTCCATTGTTGCATAACCCTCTCAATCAGATCAATTCATCAATGAGAGGTACGTTATGATTGGGTTATAAATAAACTTTTCCTCATCAAATTTGTAATAAGATATAGATTGAATTAGACGAATGGACAAACTTAGGATTATTTGGATTTAGCCCGCAACTTTCAAAATTTTGGGTAGGAGGATAAACTTCTTACCCAAATTCATGTCTTCCAACCTATCATAAATTTGATGTCCAACCCGCCGCCTCGCCGTTCAAATCCATATCGCCTTGTTGCCCAGGTCTCCACCGCCTTGCTACCTAAGCTTCCGTCACCTCCATCATTGCCCAACACTATCACCCAAACCCAAAACAATAAATAATGACAAAAATTTGGCCATTACATCTCCAAGTCGCAACACTGCATCACACAACATCACCGGGACCTTAACCGACATCCCAATATCGATGAATAGTAGCAAAGAGAAAGAAATCAACGATAAAATAAAATTACTCAATTAGATTAGCATCAGATGAACATAAAAATGCATTCATTTTAACATTTCAAAATAAGGTAGATTAAATAAGCATTATAGGAACATAATGCCATATTCATTTTTGTAGCCTAAAAAAATGCTAGATTAAACTAGCATTATAAGTTTATAATGCTATATTCAATTTTATAATACAAACAGTTGGTTCTATTTTGTATTGTCGAACGTCACTAAGAAAAGTCCATCGTCGATGCCACTAACCCCAGCGTCATTGACACCGCAACTCCACTTGGTTTGTCGCACCAGCCCATGTCATCTCCACCTCATTTCGAACATAATTCGATCATCCCCATAAAAATAGGACCTTACCGTCGTCGCCTTTGCAAGTCCTTGCACTGCCTCTGCTAGTCTTCGCTGCAGTTGCTATTTGTTTAATTTTGTTGCATTTAGCGATAGGACTATCAGTGAAGATAGGAAAATTGTTTGTCTTTTAGTCCGACAAAAATACTTATCCTTAGTTCTTCGTAGTTAACCAATGTTTCTCATTCTATTTGTTTTTTAATTAACCATTGTTTCATATTCTATTTTGTTGACTCCACTAGTTTCTTGATTTTCTTATAGGGTTGTTAATTTTGTACGAATGTTCGTTGTTTAGCTCGGTATGAAGTCAAAAAACGTCAGTTTCTCATTTAAGACACGAATTTGAAAAATAAAATGTATGAAATTGGGTCCGTTTGAAATGGTTGATGAATGTTCTATTCTCCATATATTATTTGACATGTTTGTGTCTAATTTTCATTCGTTATGTATCCATTCAGAACTCTTGTAGGACAAGACATGAACAATGTTTGGTTCGATCTGATTGGTTGTCACCCTATTTCGTGGCTAGCCTAACATAATAAAGGCGAATGGTTTCTCTCAAAGCTTCATCATTTCTCCAATAACTCGGTCTCACCATGTTTACCTTTCTACGTCCAAACTTATGTGTATAGCATATCAAATAATTTGCAGGGACTATTTTATGAAAATGATGGAGTGTATGTAGGGCTGTTACTGCATATCCGAAAAATTCGAAATCTGTCTGCATCTGCATCCGAAAAACGGATAAATATCCGATATCCGGAAAAATGGATGTAGATGTAGATGCGGATACGAAAACATCCGCATTCAAAAATTATACGTCTGGTAATTTCAAGATTATAATTCAAATCATGTGTATTTTAGTATAGTGAAGGATATTTATTTATAGTTTTATTAAGTTAGAAGTTTATATTATACGTACTAAATGCATATTAACTGTTTAGAACTATTTATTATCATTATGTTTATTTATTTTTAACACCTTAATAATCAATGGGATTGAAAAATGTTTATGTTAAACTAGAATTTTCCGTTTATATTTTTTGATTTATCGGTCATTAGCTGATAATATAATTCTTCGATATTCGTCCATATCTGCGGATGCAGATATCCGATCCGATATTTGAAAATGATTTTGAATACGGATGCAAATATGACATTATCCGCATTCGAAACTATCCGTTGACAGATCTAAATGTAGGCCGAACTACTCGTTTAAAAAGCCGATTAAAAAATACATAACGGATCTTACGTCCGGCCCATTAACCTGGTCAGAACCTCATCCTGCTGTTGCTGGCTGCTCAAACCAATTTTGGCCATGGCGACAACGATCAGTCTCCTGTTTTCTCCTCCTTTCTTAAACCCTAAATCTCGATCTCATCCTTGCCTCCGTTTCTCCAAACCCAATATTTCCAACCTCAAACAAATTCCTCCACTAAATCTTTCCTCAAAATTTAAAACGTTAAATTCGAACCATTTCTTCCAAAGAACCCTAGGATTAGGGTTTCATATTAATGCTACTAACAATGAAGAAGTGGAAAAGATTAAAATCAAAGAAGAAGAGGAAGGGCGGGGGGAGAGCACAATGCCAGAGAGGTTTCGCTACCTCACTAAAGAAGCTCCTGATCCTCCTGTTCGATGGCCTTGGGCAATTGGTGCGATTTTTCATAATGTCTTTTTGCTTGAAATTTTCAGACTTTTACTTTTGAATTGACATCAGTGATCAGGGAGAGAGATATTATATGGGGGACTGAGAATTGGTATATACGATCAAGTGAACTGTACTCACTTACGTTCTTTTATAAACTGCGTGCTGTAAGAATCTTAATCTGTATAATAAATGATGCAAAAATCCAGAGTTTAGTACCTTTTCTTGCTTTCAAAATTGGCTTTTAAAGTTATAATCATGTTTGGGAACTGCTTTGCATTAACTCAGAAACCGATAGCATAGATTAGTTGCTTCCCATACACACATAATAGTAGCTTAAAAGTGACTATAAAGAAGTTGTTTAAGCACTTATGTTTTATGTCCTAGTATTATACTAGAAATTTACGGTCATATATAATAGTGTACTGCTATTGGTACTTAGCTTTGTGCTAGCAGTCACCATGGTTGGCGGCCAACTACCGCGGGGGCTCTGCTGGCTTCGGCAGTTGTTCACCGACCATAGTGTAAAGAATAAAAAATAATTTTTTTGCACGGTGGCTTGTAGCAAGTAGCTGGGTGCTGATAGTAACACACTGTATAATATGATATGTACAAGTTAGGTCTAGACAAAGTTGACCGATTGGATCATCTTGCTTCACATAATCGTACTAGTCATTTGCAATAACATGTAATGCCTCCTTTTCATAAAGTATAAGCTGCAACCCATCGTTCATTGCATTATGTAGAGTTCACGCATAAATTTTCGTATTTTCTTTTAATGGTGCAATCAAATAATGATTTTGCTCACTAAACTCTTTGGTTCTTTTCATGTAATTTATAGCATTAGTACTACTCGTGTATTGCTGGCGCACTGTATTATGGGAACTCTCAAACTGGAAGCAAGGAGCACTAGCAGTCTTAAGCTTCTTTGGTTACTTATCCAAGCTAGCCCTAGCATTTGTATTCCATTTTCTTGGTGACCCAATCACTGGACTTATAAGAAGTATTGAATTTTGTCTCTATTCTATCCGCCATGTTTACTCAAACATCGTAGCTTTCGCTCCTGTTCCAGAATTAACAAGAATCATTTTATTTACATCTACAATATTATCCATAGCGGAAGCTACAGTTCCTGAATCAGTCAGCAGTCAACCGTATCTTCTTACTATTGCTGGAATGGTCTCATTTGGTGCTGTTAATGGCATCATTCTTGAGCCATTCTTTTATGTAATTCTATGTGGTATGGTCTGCTATTCTAGATTTATTAAGAAGAGAGATGTTGTTTCTGCTACGTTACCATTTGCAGCAGCAGTAACAGCTATAGGAGAACCTTGGGTGAGAGCACTAACTATAGTTTCATACTTAGCCCTTGCTATATTTCAACACTCTAAGTCATTAGATAAAGATTTGAATGATGAAGTATTGGAGATGGAGACAGGTACTAAGAGACTTCCCTTGCCACTATTATTAGCTGCGTTGTCTATTGGAATACATGTTGCTGCCAAATGGGTTAGGAACCGACACTTGATGTGGATGATAGCATAATTGAGATGGTGACTTATATCTTATTTCCTGTAATGTATCATGATAAATTTTGTGAGGATATTTCAAAACTTCTAAGTTATGCGCTTGGTGAGAATGATGATTGTACTTGTATGTTGTGTAGTTGGAATGAGCAGTTCAAGTTTGTAGTCCAATTATGACTGGATGCTCCGTTATCATTTTCATATTTTTTTTTAGTGAAAATAAATTAACGTTTGTGAGTTGTACTTTAACCGTATTTACAGTTCAAGAGTCTAGTTTATTTCTGCTGGCACATTTATGAGAAATTAGCAAATGTCCTGATGTTTGAGCAGGAGCCCATTTGAAGTTATATTTCAGGCATTGGGCATATTCAATTTTGTGGAGAAATGATCAAGGAGTCTGATGAATACTGTTTGAATCTCAGTCCAGAAGCTATCATATCACAGTGCAATTTCCTTTTGTGAGGCTGCTGCCCTGCTTTTAGGTTAGTTTCTTCCATCTGGCTGCTATAAAATTCATATTTTGACATAACTGTTAGGGTTTCCTAGGAAGACTACACAGTTAGATTTTAGAAGAGATGAGAGGTGAAACAAAAAATGACACATAAATTCCTTCAAACAAAACATTTATTAATTCACCAAAAGATTATAATAGAAAACCTAAAAATTGAAAATATATTTCAATCTTCAAATCTTAGAAAAATAATTTTTTTCTCATGCATAATGTACCGTTTATAATAGTTTTGATAAAATGCCATCTTTAATTAGCTTTTAATTACTTCCATCCTTTAAAGTAAATCTTTTCCATGAAGATAATTCGTCGTCTTTTTAAATGTAACAAAAAATAAAACTAATATTTTTTATTCACTTTCCAAAATCTACAAAATCTACTTTATTTGACAATATTGTATCATCAAAATCTAACAATAATAAGACTTTATTATATGGGGTGCTTTTATAACTTCTTATTATGCATGATCTCTAATTGCTTTTACTATTTCCATGCCTTGGATGCTAAATTTGTGAATGTTTTTACGAGTTATTTAGTCATTACCCTGTAATTTACTCTTGAATATTCAATTGCCTTTTCTTGTGAGGTAGATGACAAAACTTTATCTTATTGTTTCAGTTCAGATTTAAGTTGACTAAACAATGTATATATGTATGCGTGTATATGTGTGTGTGCGCGTGCATGCGCGCGTGCACATACACACACACATATACATACATATATATTATGTGTGCGGGCAAGGATCAGCTAAATATCATTTTTGTCACACCTCAAATCCCCTCAGTTTTCAATCACATGTTTCTAATTAAATAATTATATATTCTCACTCTTGTCACTCCATTTTATTGTTGAATTCGAAACACGTGGTTGAAAATCTCATTTTTACTACACCTCAAGTCCCCTTTCAGTTTTCAAACATATGTTCCTAATTAAATAATTATACTTTCTCTTTCTTGTCACCTCATTCTATTGTTTAATTTGGAATATGTAATTGAAATCATAGTGGGATTTGAGGTGTAGCCGATCCTTGCCCTATACACACATGCTAGGATCAATAGCTTCTTTTATTTAACATCATTTGTAGCTCTCTAATATCAGTCACAAGTTTATATTAAATATTTGATTCATTTGACAAAAGAGAGAAATACCATATATTTAAATAGAAACTTATGGTTGATATCTGGGGCTACTAAATGGTTGAATGGCACCGTTATTTTGCACTTGTAACATTTCTGCTCTAGAAACTGTCTTAAGCAAGTAGTTACATAAAGGCTGTTTTCTTTCTTTTAAAATTCTATTATTTTGAGTTCCAGTAATTATAGAAGGCTTGGTTTTCTTTCTGTTCTTGATATCAATATGACACCCTATAGCCTGACTTTGGTTGCTAGTTGACACAAATGTTATAATGGATTTTTATAGGAGTAAGTCACATTACTGACATTCATATCTGAAAATAATTTTCATACCCAACCAGCAAAAAGAAAGCCTTGACGTTAAGTAAATAGCTGTACTAGAATTTGTTCTTCATTTCTCCTTCAAAAGGCTTATAGATGATATATTCATCATACATTCAGAAGATAATAAATACCCATGCATCTTAATTACTTCCCCCTCTACACCATTCCCTTCTATCCCTTCTCTCTCAAATCAAGATCACCAAAAATGGCAAAATCAATATGTCTGCTTCATCGCTGTATGTCACTGTTCTCCAAACCCCACCCCAAAAGAACTTCAAGAACAATGAAAATCTCAAAGCCAAAGCTAAACTTCATCTTCTTCAAATCATCATGTCTTAAAAGAACACCAAGAATGCCCCAAAAGTTAAAGCCATGCCTGAACCCTCCCACATCCAAATCCCTAAAATCTTCATGCATCTGCCTTCTACCATCAAGAATAGCCCCACAAGTTCAAGAACCTCCCAAAGAATTCAAATGCCCGATTTCCAACACTTTAATGTACGACCCTGTCATATTTCCAGATGGTCAAACATTCGAAAGAGCATGCATTGAAGCATGCATAGAAATCAACTGCATCCCTTCTATAATCCTAAAACCACATGATGATCTTAAGCTTGAGATTCTTGCATGGTGCGACAATGTAGGACGCCCCTACCCTAACCCTTTATCAGAAGAAGTCGCCCATGTACATGTCAAGAAATGCACTAACCTTCAACAATTGCTGCGTTCAGTCTTTTCAGATAGCGGCGTCTTTCTTGAATCTCAATCAAGTTTCAGTTTTGATCACAGAGACCTTAGCAAGATCGAAGATTGTTCAACTGGAGGCATTGTAGATGAAGAAGAATGCCTATTGAAAAAGCTTAGTGATGCAGAGATTTCAAAAAGGCAAGAAGCTTTGGCCATCCTGAATGATGTTGCAAGGCAAAGCAGAGATCGCAAGATTTCATTGTGCAGTCATAAAGTATTAAAAAACATAGTCCCAAAACTTCACTCCAGGCATCCACCGATTCAGATAATAAGGGCTACTGCTTTTCTTGTTACTTTGTCTTCTGAACCTGCAAATAGAGTCAAGCTAGCACAATCTGGTGCTGTAATTAGGTTAATATCAGTCTTGAAGAATCGAAGAGTATCAGCACGCGATCTTGCTGCGCGTGTTTTGTCGAACTTATCCCTGGAAGTAACCATTAGAGAGTTGATAGGATCGACCCCAGGTGCATTTTCAGCACTCTTAGATCATTTCAGTGAAGTCACTGGAAACTACAGAGGCCGAAAATATTCAGGTATTAAATTAAAAATAAAATAAAATTATTACATAGTGATCTGAAATGTAAAACATACATTCAATTTCCATTCACATTTTGAATTCTATTATATACGATTTGAACCATATTTTGAAAATCTTGTTTAAGTATGAAATGTCATATGGATAACGTGGAATAATGTTTCTAACATACAAATACACACACATTTAATCCACTTTCGCCTTAAAATTTTAACTTTAAGAATTAAGATTTGATTCATGTTCTGAAAACCTTGTTCAGGTTCAAAATGCGAACTGATATCTACGTAGGCAATCTTTATTTAGCATACACGTATACGCGGGCATTGAAGCCAGCTTTGATTCAAAATTTGAACTTGACTGTTTACTTAAGATTTGTATCCAAACCTTTTTCAGTCTTATTTCAAAATTTCTAGCATTACAAGTATACATAGTCATTAAATATTTTTTTGGGATTGAATCCTGCTTTGAAAACTTGTTCAGGTGTGAAATTTAAACCGATATTTACATAGAACGATATTTCTTGCAAGTATGTACAGACCTAAAATCCAGTTTTGATTTAAAATTTGAACTTCACATTTTATGATCTGAATCAAAACCTTGTTCAGTTTTGATTTAAAATGCTAGCATTACAAGTATACATAGACTAGTTATTCAATTTAAGTTCAATTTAAAATTTGAACTCTACTATATATGATTTGCATACTGTTCTGAAAACCTTGTTCGGGTATAAAATGCCATCTGAATCATAACCTAAAACAATGTTTCCAGCATACAAATACTCATACATACAATCCAGTTTCGATTTGAATCTTGAACTTTACGTGTATGATTCGAATCATGTTTCCAAAACCTTGTTCAGTTACTAAAAGTAATCTGATTTTCTACATAGAACAGTATATCTAGCATACAAGTACACACACAGACATCAAACCCAGTTTCAATTCAAATTTTACAATTTGAATTTCAGGTATGACGCTATACCGACTATGCCTCAACTGTCCAGACAACATAATAACATTATCGGAGACCGAAGATGCAGTACAAAAACTACTAATGGTAGCAATCAATAGATCGAGCTACGAGTCTATACGATTAGGAAGCTACGCCATTGTAGTGCTGGACAAAATAGCATGGATAAACTCGGTAAGCGAGAAGTTGATCAACAGTGGTGCAGTCGGGTATTTCGTTTGGTTGTTGAGCAGAGATGTGGAGTTGGGAGAGGAAGAGTTTTACTACTTGTCTGTCATGTTCATGATGTGCTATCATTTTAGAAGTTTGTTTAGAAAAGTTGCGATTGTGGCCGGAGCCGAAGAGGTTTTGATGAAGAAAAAGGAGGCGTGGGGTGAAGTTGGGATGGAAATGGCGAGGAGGATGCTTAGAGTTATTAGAGAAGATAATGTTGTGTAGAGAGATTTATGATTGGTTATAGATGATATTGTAGTTGAATTTAGTTTGATTTATCTGTTTGTGATTTTGAATTTGTTTATTCTTGCTAATTATTAATTTGATTTGTGTAGAGAGAAGATGTGTGTAGAGTGATTACTGATTGGTTAAATGATATTTTG
Source organism: Allium fistulosum (assembly GCA_030737815.1). NCBI lineage: Eukaryota > Viridiplantae > Streptophyta > Magnoliopsida > Asparagales > Amaryllidaceae > Allium > Allium fistulosum. The sequence goes on from CM060903.1 coordinate 83,581,192, forward strand.
TAGTTAAACTTGATTTGGTTTACCTATTTGTTGTTTTGAATTTCTTGGTTCTTTTTTCTGATGTTTTTTTCATATTTTTTTTTTTCATTTTGTGAACTAGTGAATTGTAAAATTGCATGGTTAATGCTAATATTATGTATTGGATATTTTGATATTCTGCACATTTGTTCTACGTCGCCATTCAATCGTCAAAGCCTAGTTTACAATATGACCTATCTTTTGTAATGTTTTACATCTGCACACAAAAAAGATACGCATTTCGCAAATGCAAGATAAAACAATTGGTACAAATAGTGTGATATTTGGATGCGGATGAAAAAATAACCAGGACAACTTTCCGTTCTCCAGTCCTGTAGTATTGTATCGTGTGCCAAACAAACAAAGGAAAACGGTACATGAGCCCATAAAAGTAAGAAGAGGACGACAAGAATTTCACAATTTGGATTCTCGATCATCTATACAATCTTGTATTCATAATAGAGTTTTACTATAACCTCTTGCACTTTCACCGATGGCAATAAAACTTTTACAACGTGACATTGAATCAGATGACAATTGACATATATCCCGATTTACCACAAGTGTTAGAACAAATCCAACCTCTTGCACTTACACGGACGGCAAGAAAACATGTTCTATTGCCTTTTCAAGGATGGTCAAATTCACCATACAATCCCGACTTTCTACGGATGACATGATACACCTTTACAACAAAATAGTAGAATAATATATACAAGAAACAAAATCTTTTGATCATAATTTTAAGTAGTTTTATGTGCAACTTCCTATAGGTCACCGGTAGCAATATATCTTAAACTTTTTTTAAGGAGTATGATAAGAACAGTGAGCAAGTAATAGAGAATTATATGTAGACTCTCTTACTTTTTATTAGATTGCAAATCCGTGAAGAAGTAGAGAGGAAAAGAGTGAATAACAAAGCATAAGTGTATGTTAGTAATAGGAATTTTGATGTAGTTAGTGGAAGAAATGAGAAAGAATTTCTTGAAAAACTCGTTGTCCAAAGTCTTTATATAGAAGATGAAGTGATGTGTGTTTTGGCGAAAAGTAAAGGAAGTGTTCATTCGTTTAAAATCAATAGTTGCAACCAATATCTAGTATGTCGATATATCCTAACGTAAAATTACAATTTCTTTATAAAAATCGTTTTAACTGTTTTAGCCTGTAAAACTAAAATAGAGCTTTTATAATATGGTTATGGAGAATATAATAAAGAGTTTTATGAGAGAAAATTCAAGGAGTTGCTATGAGAGCTTTAACAATTAAAGATATGACTTGATAAACTTTAAAATTGATGGATGTTGTCTTGTACTCTTTCTGCCTTTATTAATTGATTCTCCCGTGTTCTCCTGCATTGCATTTGAATCTTCTTTGTTTTTCTTGATCTCCTTAGTCTCCTTGATTCCTCTTGATCCCTTTGATTCGCTTGATTCCTTTTAATCCCTTTGATTCGCTTGATTCCTTTTAATCCCTTTGATCTGCTTGATTCCTCGTGATCCAGCTGGTCCTATACTTGAGTTTTTGTATTTCTATTGTTTTATAAAAATTTAATAAATATTAATAGGGTAATGAGATGTTGAATTTTCTTTTGATAGGATATAATTAATAGATTTATTTATTGTATTATTGAGGCATGCTAGTTATCGCCATAAGTCTTTAATCTTTTTTAAAAAAAAGGGTTAAATGTGAGTTAAGATAATCTATATAGTACTAGTCGGGTTATGGAGTGTTGATCGTAATAAGCATAGACTTTTATACACAGACATAAACATTTTCATTTATATTACTTAAGACATTTACTAAATATAACAACCAAACTATGCATATACAAGTGAACAAAACAAATATACACAAACTAAAAATAAACACAAACAAAGACAATCTCTAAATAGATGTTGATTTTTAAGATTTCTCTAAGGGATCTTAAACCTATCCATTATTAGGGCAAAAAACGTGATCGGTTGAGATCGCTTTCCACTCTTCAAGAAAATCTTTATCCGTATCTGTATTTATCTGTTATTCCTCCTTATAAAACATTCTCAGGAACATACGTCCCCCTTTCCTTTAAGGATATAAGCTATAAAGTAGCGAAGAGATACAAATTACCTTTCTCATTTGCACATCATCCGCTTTTTGATTCATTTTCAAGTGTTTTTGTTTTTCTTAAATGCTTTTAGTGCTCTCTTGCAGTTTTGCAAAGTATTCTCTGAACTTTCACTCAAGTTTTCATTGGACATTTCCTTTCCTATATTCATTTTTGGAGTGCTTTACCCAAAGATGAGAGTGATGGTTTAGAAAAGAAGATGACTTGTTTTTCTAGTTCAAAATATTGTATTTAGTGTTAAAAATTGCTTATAACTGTTCCTTCTAAATTTTAAACAACTACTTTAAATGTTTTTACCATTGTATGTCGACATATCCTTTGGTGTATGTCGACATATGGTCATTTATAACTGATATGTCGATATATAATTTCATGTATGTCGACGTATAGATAGTTTTCTACCTTTCCAATTTTTCTTTTATTTTCTGTTTTTGATTATATAATTATTATAAAAGAATTATTTCAATTTTATATATTTTCAAAGAATATAACATGCATAATTTTCATATATTTTATAATTCAAATGATTGCATTAATTAGACAAAAAAACATAAGAAAAGGAAAAGTTACAAAATAACAATAAAAATAAAATAAGATACAACGCTTTAAAAAGAAGTGGATGAAGACGAGGAGCGCCGTCGGTTTGCTTATGAACTTTTCAAAGAAGTTATACATCTTCCTTGAAAAGTCTGAAAACTTTTTGCTAAAGAATATTTTAAGATTCTTTTCATTTTCAAGAAGCTTTTCTTGGTTTATCGTATGTTAAGTTGTTTGGTCTACTCTTTCTCTCAATGCTTTCAAAAGAAGTAACTTCTTCCTCCTCTTCTTCGTCCTCTTCAATTTCTATGTGACGTTCTTCCTCTTCTTCCATTCTTTCCTCCATAACATATTTCATACCCAATCTTTGTTTTTTTTCACAAGAGTTTCATATGGTTCAAACTTATATGGAATATGTACAAGAGAAAGATTATTCTTTTTATGAACTTTTTTTTCAACAGGTTTTGTTCAATCGGTTGGTAGTTCAGACTACGATGAGTTCGATCCTTAAGATTGGCAATGGTTGTGATCACTAAATCGTGTTTAAAAAAAAATTATAGTGGGTTTTCCATTTAAATCAACTCCAAAATAAAAAAAGAAATTGTTTTATACACTCCATGATAGAGTGTATGTTCATATCTTGAAACTACATTAGCCACAAAGTCGGAAAAAATAACCTGTGCCCAATTTATGTCTATTTTAGCAAAATTAGCAAATAAAGCTTTACATACTCTTGAAGTAAGATTGTTATAATTCCCGATTCAGGAAGTTATACTTTGTTGCAAAATTTGACTCATAAGCCTTACTTTTGGTCTAAGATTTTCCCTTTGAATTTTACTTCAAAATCATTTCCCAACAAGTCATGTAAAACTTCACGATTATCATAATTAATTTCTTCCTTAAGAAGATCATTACCATTATTTTGCAACCTAGAATTTATCCAAGTAATTCTAATATAAAACAATAGTATTTCCTTTTACATTACTCTAAATTTGAATATCATTTCCTTATAAAATTTAACATTTAAATTTGCATAAAAATGTTCAAAGGATTAGGATAATAAAGAAAATTATTTTGAGAAGAATCAACTAAACCAAAAAAAACATTTTCCATTGAAAGAGAAAGCAAATCATAAGATGGAAAATCATTTGATTTTGTAAAACAACCAAAAAATACATTTGCATACTCTTTGTAATCTTTGAAAGCTTTCATTGATTCTTCACCATTATATCTTAATTTTTGAGGAGAATCTAGGAGTTTGAGAAGACGAAGGTTGATGTAAAGCCATTATTTTGTAGAGAAAAGAAAATGAAAATTGTATTGGCTTTTGAATTTTGAATTACAATAATGCATGAAGGAATGAATGAGATAAGAGTATCAAATATTTGTTGAATAGGCAAGCATCAGTCAATAAAGATGTTATTTTGAAACTTGAAATGGTGAGAAAAGGCAGGATTTCAAAAGTTTGAATTATGAAAGGTCTACCATTTTAGGTCCGTGTATGTCGACATATTATGTAGGGTATGTCGACATATATGCCAAAATTTCGACAATTTGTTTATTTTTATTATTTTTTATCTTAATTAACCACTATCCACATTTTTAATATGTTGTTATTATAAATATTCTATTGATACACACATTTCAATATTTTATATATTTATTTATGAAGATAGATTTGTTTTTATTTCAAAAACTATTTAATTTTATTCTTATTATTTTATTTAAATAATTATTTTAGTTTATTAACATATTCATAAATTTATTTTAGTAAATTTTAGTTATTTATATTTTAATAAATATGTTTTAGTTAACCATTATCTACCATAAAGCACAAATCAACATTTTCTTTATCTGAACCTATGTTGTTTGAAATGGTGTCGGAATCATCCTACGTTATTGTGAATGATACTTTCCTCTTTTTGATAGAATATGTGTTTGGAGAGTCTTTTGATTTCTTTGGTATTGGACTGTCCCTTTTTAGATGACTAGTCTTGTAGCATTCGAACTATTTTAATGATCTTCTAGAGTAGTTGTTGTTTTCCATCTTCCTGAATTCGTTAAGTTTTCTGCACTTTAGGAATCTCCTAAAGTTACTTGCCGTAAATGTTATCTCTTCGTTATCATCGTCTAATCCTTGTTATTCGGTTGTGACGCTGAAAGCAAGCGACTTCTTTTCATTTTCTGATTTTCTTTCTTTCCTGCAACTGAACTTCATGTGAGATTAAATCGTTGTTGTAAAAGGCGAAAGCGTACACGAGGCGTTTTCGAGTTCGTGAGGCGAGGCATAAACCTCAAAACCTTAAGGCGTAAGCTTTTCAAGTAAAAGTAAACACAAAATATATAATGAAATTTGACATAAATAACATTAATTATCAAATAATAAATAAGAAACATAAAGCAATTATAAAGCACTCAAAGCTAGGGGTGGGCATAAACCACACCGCTATATGGAAACTGCCCGCATCGGACCGTAAAAACGGTGCGGAAACCCACACCGAATCTTCTAACCAAAACAAATACCCCAAACCGAACTGACCTACATTAATATGGTTCGGTTGCAGTTTGGATGATTGAGCCAACCATATCAAACCGAACCAAATCGAATATTTACACTAGTAATCTTATGATAAAAATATAAGAAACTTCTATCTTATTTTATATTCTAACGATGTATATTATATATTCAGCTTATATCAATAATAATCGTTGTCATAAAGGAAGAAGTTATAGTTTTAGTATGATTTTTTTCATCTCATGTTTTGGATAAATGCTAATTATAATTTTATTTTTATTCTTTTTCTTAATGACTATGCATTGATTAACATTGATGATTGGTTAATCTACTAAAAAGATCTCACTTATAGCTAAATGTCAAATTGAACTATTCGTACAATTAAGAACCAATCTTTCATTTCTGTGTAACATTGTGTGTTTTAACCTTTAAGTATAAAAGCTTCACACAGTTGCCTTCGTAAATTGATTGTTGATGGAAGTAATTCTCTTATTTCATATTTAATATAGATTCAAACCGAACCAGATGAAAACCGGACCGTATTACATTAAACCGAACCGAAACCGAACCGTTTAAATGGTTAGTATACTGGTTTGTATTTTTGATTAACCATTTGATGCGGTGTGGAAATGGTTTGGGTTTCAAACCGCACCAAACTGACCCGTGCCCACCCTTACTCAAAGCAATTCAAACTAAAACAATCATTCATAAGCTTTCATACTGCATCTCTGTATATATTTTTTACTGATGCATCTTTATATTTTTTATTAAAAATATTAAGTTCGATTCAAGAGTTGGAATCAAAGTTGATTCCAGTACTGGAGTCGACTTCAATTTCAGTTAGTGGAATCGAACTCGATTCCACTATCGAGATCGATCCTAGAATCTGGTTCGAATACTTGAATCAAACTTAAATCCAGTAATTAGAATCGAGTTGATTCGATTTGATTCCAGTTCTGGAATCGAACTCGATTCCTGGAATCGATTGCACTTTTGGAAAAAATGAAATACATACCATTATTTAGCTCTTAAATGATGGAATGCATCAAATAATAATGAGTTGTAACAGGTAAGATCAATACACAGTTATTTACCTTTTTAACCTAAAAGGCTTAAGCCTCATCAAATCGAGGCTCTAAGGCATGTGCTTTTTGCAATTTTTGCACCTCAAACGCCTGAGGCATAAGCTTCATGAGTAAAACGCATATTGATATGCACCTTGATGCGTTTTAGCTTGCATCTTGCCCTGAGGCTCGCCTCGCGTATGTTTTTTAAAACATTGCATTAAATTACATATTAATTATTCTACTCCCACAATACTTATACCTTTAGCCCCTTCTATTGCCAAAGTCTTTTAATCTCATTTAGTTGAAAGTGAATATAGAATTTTTCGGACTCGGTCTTTCTCAGTAAAAAAATTCCTAGTGAAATTAAAGCATGTAATATATCTAGAAATCTAAAATACATGTCATAAATAGACTCATTAGTTTCATTGTAAATAACCGAAACTGGTTGGTTAACATATAAATCTTGGTTTGCTTAACTTTACTAGTGCCTTTGGGTGTGATTTGCAATATCCTCCAAATTTTTATGCATTTTCACCAACAGACACTTTAGTGAACTTATTTTTATCTAGAGCGTAGAAGAAAATATTCATTGCTATTGAATTGTTGAGTTGTTGTTCCTGTTTCTCATTAGACCATTGTGCATAATTAGTATGTGGCTCAATGTATTCAGTTTGTATGATGTTCCATATATCCAAATCATTATATTGTAAATAAATTCTCACACTACATGACCAATAAACATATTAACTACCATTAAAGAGCATGGTCGAGTAGTAGATTGTCCATCTACAAAGGTGTATAACATGGTATTTGTGTTACTGGCTATTTAAATTTTTTCAAAAAATCTATGAATTTTTGAAAACCAAAATTTATGATACTAAAAGTGGGTTTATGATGCACTACCGTAATACTGTGCAGAATGGATATCAAGGTTAATGTAAAACTACAGGTTGGTGAATAGTGTTTTAAAACCGATTACCAAATTATATTGTAATTCTCAAACTTAACAATACTGAATCAGATTCAAAAATTGTAGTATAGTAAATGCAAAAATAAAAGCAACAAAAATAAAGAGAGAACAACTGGAACTTTATAATGGTTCAAATTCTCAATCCTACATCCAGTATTGTACCCCGTATGGAATTTCATAGTAACTTCTTGCACTTCCATGGGTGGCAAGAAAATCTTTACAACTTGAATTTGAATCAAGTGGCAAGTAAAACCCAACCCGACTGTCCATAGGTGGTAGAACACACCTCGCCTCTTGCACTCCCGACCTCTTGACTTTCCATGGGTGGTCAAGATCACCTATACAATTATTTCTTTCTACGAGTGAAAGAATACAACTTTACAAACAAATAGTAGAGTAATATCTACAAGAAATCAAACATTTCGATCACAATGTCAAGTAATCTTCAATACAACTTCCTATAGACTACTGGTAGCAATATCTCTTAGATTTCTCTAAGGAATAGGATAAGAATAGAGCGTAAATGATAGAGAATTATATGTAGACTCTCCGACTTTGTAGTAGGTTGCAAATCCATGAAGATATAGAAAGAAAGATAATGGATTTGCAAAGTATAAATGTATGTTAGTAATAGGACTTTTCTATAAAATGTGAGAATGTTGAAAGAGAGAAATGTGAGAAAATTTCTTGAAAAATCACTTTCCAAAGCCTTTATATAGAAGATGAAGAAATGTTCCTTTTCGCGAAAAGTGAAAAGAAGTGTTCATTTGTTTAAAATCAAAAGTTGCAGCCAACGAATAGTATGTCGACATACATCTATAGATATATCAACATATCCTAGTGTAAAACTATAATTTCTTTATAAAAATTGTACTAACCATTTTAACTTGTAAAGCCAAATAGAACTTTAATAAAATGGTCATGGGGAGAGAAATTTCAAAGAGTTTTTATGAGATCTTTAACAATTAGATTTATGACTTGATATACTATAAAATTGACTAGTTGTTGTCATATACTCCTTTAGTCATCATTATTTGCCTCCTATGTTCTCGTAGTCTTGCTTTTGAATTTCCTTTGTTTCTCTTAATCTCTTTGATCTCTTTGATTCCTCTTAATCTCCTTGATTTGCTAGATTCCTTTTGATCCTTTTGTTCTGCTTAATTCCCTTTAATCTCTTTGATCTGCTTGATTCCTCTTGATCCACCTAGTCTTGTAATTGAGTTTTTGTATTGATCAGTCTTGATATGTGAACTGCATCTCTAACTTGATCATCTTGAAACTTGTCTTGATAGTATTTATGTATTTTCGGTATCATACATAAACTAGGAAAATCATCAGTATTAATATTTTTCCGTCGTTATCATCAAAATTAATACCTGTGGTTCTAACAGAAACTAGTGAAAAACGGAACCAAATCACTATAAATCATTTGTGTGATTCTTACTTACTTTCTTGCATTCTTCTATATTTCTCTGATATTTGTTTGATCAAGACCCGAACTCCAATCATTTGAACTCAAAAACAACATAATTAAGAGGAGAAATCCACTAACAAACTTGTTACACAACAATTTTTTATATTAAAGGTACTAAAGGACATTACACATTTATGATAATAACATAGAAGGTCAAAAGTAGCAAAGAACTATCGCCACTTGAATATAGATAAAGGTATTGGACGTAGAGGCAATTGCAAGTTAAAACCATCGCATATTGAAAGTTGTCGCAAGTTGAGAGCTATCGCATGTTGAAGGCTAAGCCATCATATTTTGGTAATATAAATTCACCACAAGCTGAGAGCTATCACATAATGAAGGCTATCACAAGTTGATAATATGAAGCTATCACAAGTTGAGGGTTATCACATAATGAAGACTGTCACAGGGTGATAATATTAAGCTATCGCAAATTGAGAGCTATTGTTTAATGAAGGCTTTCACAAGTTGATAGTATTAAGCTATTGCAAGTTGAGAACTATCACATAATGAAGGCTATCGCAAGTTAATAATATTAAACTACCGCAAGTTGAGAGCTATCACAGATTGGTAATACAAAACTATTGATTGAAGACTATTGTAAGATGATAATGTGAGGATGTTGCATGTTGATATCTTTGAGGCTATCGCATATTGAAGAAACAAGAAGTGTCGCAAATTGTTATTAGTAAAGCAATCGTAAGTTAAAATGATAGAGACATAATATATTATTGAAGGTGAAGGGCTATCACATGTTGAAGATCATAGAGCGTCGAAGGTTAAAAAGCACATAGATTGAAGTTGTCGCATGATGAAGGGCACGTAGCTGTCGCATGTTGAGAATGAAGTAGTTATCACATGTTGATAAAACTACAAAATATGATGCATTATTTATCCAGTGGCACTCCCTATCCGGTTTATTATGCCACTCATCATCAAAAGGTTGATAAGGAGAATCATGCCACATATCAGAGTTGGCCATTTGCCACATTAGCAGATCACTGCCGTCCATCTTACCAAATACCTTATGTCAAAAATCTAGAGATTCAATTTCTCTATAAATAGGTGTGTACTCCCTACTAGAAAGGGGTGTTGGTACTTCTTTCTCATTTTTTATTTTCTCTTGTGCATAATAAATATTTAAGATTGACACTTTAATGACCATTAGGTCAAATTGAAATTGTGACTTTGTGACCAAGGATTTGAACAAATTCTCATTTGCATAAATGGCTGCATATGGACTTAAGACAAGCATACTTGACCAATAGACTTACCTTACTAAAGTATCATTGATTCTCTTCGACTAACTCACATAGTTTAGAACCAAATTTTAGCCATGGTGCTTTCACTCAGATCAAACTTAGGGGTAAACAACCTATTGATCCCATATCCTTGCAAAAAGGGTTGATTAATTAAGAAAGTTAATTTTCAAGTATGAGAAGAAGTTATGCATTATACGAACCTTGAAGAAAATGTACCCCTCAGTTCAGTATGGAGAACACTGAAATTAGTTAAGCTTCGGCACCAATAGAGGCATCGAATGAAGAAAATGACGTTAAAACCATGAAGAAACAGCTCTAGGCCATGCATGAGTTAACAAAAATTCTAATTTTCCAAAAGTCTTCAAGAACATGCCAAAGAACAAAGGGAAATAGCGAAGATGAAGTCAAGTCCCCCTAAAGAAATACCAAAGGTTCAAACTTGAAAAGTAAAAATGTTGGGAAGAGCACCCTAGAACCTCATAAAAGAGATGATAATTGCCTAACTCAAAGGCCAAATGAAATGTCAAGATCTCCCTTCATGCAATATGCTGGTTCGCTTCTCAGAAAGAATATAAACCAAAATGGAAGGACTATAGAGACAATGGGACATATTTAAAGGATTGGCTAACAAAATGATAAAGGATATGGCGGACTTAAAAGGGAGAAGGATAATGAATCCTAAGGCAAATAATTACTTTAGAGGATCCCTATTTACTGAGAAAATTATAGCAGTCCTATTACCATCATACGTCAAGATTCCCTTAATCTAGTATGACAGTTCGGCTGATCCAGATGATCACTTGATGGCTTTTGAAATCCAAATGGACTTGTATGATGCTCGAGGAGCAGTATAGTGCAGATTGTTTCCTACCACCTTCTTGAGCAACTATAAAGTGGCATCGACGCTATCTTGAAAATACCATCTGCTCGTGGGAGCAGTTTGCTTATGAATTCTCAACGTAGTTCTGCACTTCCAAAGAGTCAACCATTGACACAAGTGTGCTAACCAATATAAAGCAAAGGTCGAGAGAGTTGCTGAGAGACTAGTTGAAAAGATTTAACATCGAGGCTAACAGGGTCGGGAAGGTAAGTGATGTAGAAAAGTTGGTGACCATGAAATATGGACTAATCGTGAATACCCCATTTAGGAACGAGCTCTATATTCATGGCTGTAAAGATTTGCAATATTTCCATTTCCAAGTGGAAATTTTTATCCAAATGAACAAAATATTCCATGGCAAGAGGAAGCAAAGAGAAAGGGAAAACTTTGCAGCTTCAATAAAAAGGGGAGCAGGGTGAATATTCAAAGGAAAAGTCTATTGATTTAAACTAATCAATTTCTTACATTTATGTTGTAATTAAGGACGGAATAGAGTATCCCACATCCTTTGGGTCAAGGATGAACCCTAAACCAAATAAAGGAGGGGATTATTGCATCTTCCACAAGATGAATGGTCATAAAATATATGATTGCCTTGTTCTGGTCGGAATCGTACAAGCCATGATTAAAGGGGAGCGCTCCAGGAATTTGTTAAGAATGATCAGAAATTCTCTCATAATGAGAAACTCCCAGCTAATAATGCCAATATCTTAGAAAATGAACTCCAATAAGATCTTCTACAACCAATCAATAATATTAATGTGATCCACGGCCGACCACCTATTGCGAGAATGTGCAAACGCATAGGAAACTGATATATACGAGAGGTAAGAGAAGGGATCCACTCAATAGGTAAAGAACCTATAAAAAATACTCATGAGAGTTCTATTCAAATTCAGGATATGGTTATAACTCTAAAAGAGTTAAAGGGAGTTAGACATCCACATAATGATCCACTTATAATAACCGCACAAATTAGGCTTTCTCTAGTGTCCACGATACTGGTTGATACTAGTAGTGCAGTAAGTATTATCTTTAAAAGTTCTTTTGACCAGATGGGCATTCCAGAGGAAAAACCTAAGCCCTGCCTAGAGCCTATCTTTGGATTCAATAACTAAGGTTACAAGTCAATCAAGCAAATCAGGCTGGATGTTCAAATGGGAATTCTAGCTTACTCTAAAAATTTCGAAACTCTGTTATGGCAATGAATCAACCATCTTATTACAATTCCTTCTTTGGACGATCCACTCTAGATGAGATAGATCTATTTGTCTCTTTAAGAATTTACTAGTGAAATTCCTTTTTAAGGTGGGAAGAGGAACCGTGCGTGGGGAGCAGTTTAGCTCCTATGAAATGTATCATTCTACACTTAGAATGCATTAAATAAACTAAATTAAGCTAAAACTCTTAAGCCCTTGTATATCAATCTTTAAGAACTTATATTTAAGGCTAATAAATAGAGACTTCTGATGAAAAAGCACAGAATTCTAAATAAGAAGGTCAAATAAGTGGATAGGAAAAGGAAGTATACAAAATTAAATCAAATTGACCTAGATAGAAATCCCAAAGAAGTTGTAGAAGATATAGAAGACACGGTGCCAGATATGGATTCTAGAGATAATCTGGAGAATGCATAATCCATGGAGGATTTGGAAGAATCAAGCCTAGATAAGCAAGATTCTACTAAGATAGCAAATATAGAGAAAAGGTTAGACAAAGGTCCAAGAGAGGAACATATTTCGTTTTTGCAATCAAGTAAAAATGTTTTCGCTTGGACTCATGCTGATATTGTAGGGATTGACCTGGCGGTAATGTGTCATGCACTTAATATTGACCCAAAAGTTACTCTCATTGGACAAAAGAAAAGACAGTTTGACAAAGTCCATACCATGGCACTACAAGAAGATATAAAAAGGCTTTTGAAAAATAGATTTATTAGAGAAGTATCTCTGAAATGGCCGGTGAACCCACTATTGGTGAAGAAGTCTACTGTGTAATGGAGAATTTGTGTTGACTACATAGATTTAAATAAAGCGTGTCCAAAAGATTACTATCCTATTCCTAGAATCAATCAACTAGTTGATGTCACAAGTGTCATGGTATGTTCTTGTTTATGGATGCGTATTCAAGATAAAACAAAATTCCTTTGTTTAAACCCAATGAGAAACATACAAGTTTTGTGACTGATTGGGGAATGCATTGTTATAAAGTGATTTCCTTTGGACTAAAGAACTCATGAGCCACATATCAACGGTTGGTGGATAAAATGGTCAAAAGTCAAATTGGGAAAAACATGGAAGTATATGTGAATGATATGTTGGTAATGTCAAAGAAAGAAACTGATCACGTTAGAGATTTGAATGAAATGTTTGAAGTATTGAGGAAATATATAATTAAAATGAATCCACAAAATTGTTCCTTCGGAATTAAATTTGGAAAATTCTTTGGATACATTATAAGTGCACAAGGAATAGAGACTAACCCTAATCCAATCAAAGCAATAAGGAATATGGAGGAACCAAAGATGAGCAAGGAAGTTACGGGAATAAATGAATGAGTCGCCGCACTCAACCGATTCATATTAAGAGCAACCGATAAATGCAACCCTTTATTTGTTGTGATCGAGAAGTGAAAGACCTTTGAATGGACATAAGAATGCCAAAAAGCCTCTCAGTAACAAAAGGATCATTTGGAAAAGCCACCAATACTTTTTAGCCCCATAGAAGGAGAAAAGTAATTCTTATATATGGCAGTGTCAGAACATGCAATTAGTTCAGCTTTAGTAAGGGAATAAAATGGAATTCAGTTCCTTGTATATTATACAAGCAAAAGATTAAAGGATGTCGAAGTTGGATATCCTATTATGGGAAAGTTGGCTTACTGCCTAATGCTATCAGCACAAAAGTTAAGGTTATATTTCCATGCTCATCCCATCAAAGTTTTGACCAATTATCCATTAAAGCAAATCTTCAGTATACCTGAAACGTTTGGAAGACTAAAAAAATAGGGAATGGAATTAAGACAATACGACATTGAATATTTACCAAGAGTATCAATCAAAGGGAAAGCCTTGGCTTGCAGCTGAATGTACAGGATTCATTATAGAGCATTGCAATAAGAAAAGATGCTTGAACCAAGATGGTAGTTATATGCTAATGGTGCTTCAAATGAAGTATTAAATGGCCAAGGGACTAGTTATTAGGCACAATATGTGGTATCTCGATAGGGGTCCATTTCGGGATAAGGTATTAATTGACTGACTTAGGGTCTGTCTTTCCATAAAGAAGTATTATGTGGCTTAAAGATTCCATGCGGTGTCAACAAGATAGTCATCTTTGAGGACTCCACCTTGGAATATGTATTAAATGATGGGGTCTACCTCAATTGAGGTCTTAAATGGCTAGAGTCTGCCAATTTTCCAATGAAAAGGCATTAAGTGGCTTGGGTACTACCTCTCGCATTGTTAGATATTTATGACGTTGGATTTGAGTTATGGGATTTAGAAACCTACATTAGGAATGGAAGGTATTAATTGGTCGATTAAGGACCCACCTCCTTTCCTTATACAAAGTATTAAATGGTTTTATATACATAGACATATTCTTATTTTGAAATATAATGTCCAAGTACTGAAATGGTAAGACTCGAGGTTTTTATTTACCAGACATTTGTTGTTCTGACTCTCTCCTCATTACAACATAGGTTAAGGATGGAGTGATGACGGTGATGATGCTTATAGGTGGAGTGGCTTAAGCTTGTGGCGATTATTATTATCTTTTATGATATTTTTATATCATACCAATGTATTCGGATAAATGATGTAATGGATCTTATATGACAATTTTATGATGTTTTATATTATGACATTTTAAATGGTTTTGAAATAAATGGGTACAATTTGATATTATATTTTATTCCATCTTCCGTGGATTCTAAGAAAATAGTTATTGCTCTATATTATTATTTCTTTTTCCAACCAAAAACCAACCTTAAAATGGATCTAAGTTTCGGTTAGTCTATTCTGGGTCGAAATTTAGGCCCGTTTCGAGGTGGGTTGTTACATTTGGTATCAGAGCTTAGATTACTCAAATAATGGAGAAACTATATGTATGAATGGCATACTTGTTATTTTTGAAAAGGTTTTTCAAAAAGGATTTTCACACACACACACACACCCTATTTCTTTGAACATACACACATACATTAGGTAACCCTTTTCTTTTAGCATGTAATACCATCTTAGGAAATCGTCACTAAAGATCTAACCTATAGATAGTTGATATGATTGATAATCAATCTTTATCCGGAAATGGGATCCCTGCTCGTTGAAGACGTCCCATTCGTGGAATTCCCAAATGATTTAAAGAATATCTTAGGATTATTGAGCAATTTCCTATTCCTCCAGCTGCATTGGTGGCACCTGCTGCCCCGCTTGCCGATGCAGCACCCTGCCCTATTGACTTTCCTAAATTGTGTAGGGACTTTCTTAATATGAGAGAGAAGACACATACTTTGGAACTGAAGGATATCTAAAAGCTAAAGCATGTGTTAATGACTATAAGGGGATATTTAGAGAGCTTGGTTAGGAAGATCAGCTAAAGAGGAGGATGGCAGCTTGGCACCTCAAAGGAGAAGCTTTAGATTGGTGGAACTTGGTGACCGGGGAAAACACGGGAAGGATTTTATCATGAGAGGAATTCAAGAATAAATTTGAGATAAGGTTAATGTCTAAGCCAGAAGTGAGTCTACAACTGGAGAAAATCTGTCAGCTTAGGCAAGGAGACTCCACTGTTAAGGAATACATAGCTAAGTTCATAGAGTTGGCTAAATTTGGGATGAACTTGATAGATACACCTATAAAAGGCCATGAAGTTCGTGGAGGGCCTAAATTATCCGCTAAGAGAAATGTTGTTGACCCAAGTACCTATTGGTGTCACGTATGAGATGTTGGTTGAAATGGCAATGCTACACATGGCCAATGTGGATGATAAGGAGGCAGAAAAGGAGAAAATTGCACCTACCAAAAAGAAAGGAGGGTCCAAGAAAGGATGCTTTTGGGCTAACAAGAAGTCAAAGGGGTAATTTCAAAAGGAAGGTAAGGTGTGCAAGTGATGCCACAAGAAAGGTCATGAGGCTAAAGATTGTTGGATGAATCTAATGAAGGAAGCTTTTAAAGGGAAGTGCTTTAATTGCCACGAGGAAGGACACCTCAAGAATCAATGCCCTAAGTTGGTAAATGAAGGATCAAGTGGACAAGCTTATGTTATTAGAGCCTTCCCTATTGCAAGTAGACCACCGAGAGACCAAGAGAAGGCAGCAATAGAAGGTATAACTCTTATTTCCGGGGTTACAATTCGTACCCTATTTGATTCAGGAGCATCGCATTCCTTTATATCTAGGAATGTAGTGTACTTCTTAAACCTTCAAACTCAAACTATCACCAACCGAGTAGTGGTCTATAATCCTATTAGGGGTTTGACACTTCTCTCTTTTATTTGCAAAGACCTAGTATTGGACATATGCGATGTTGATTTCATATGTAATATGTATGTTCTAAATTTTGATGGGTATTGACTTATCTTGGACATAGATTGTTAGCATATTATGGAGAAATTCTTGATTGTGATATGAGGGTTGTGCGATTAAGAAGTTGTGGAGGCCATGACTTAGAAATTCTTTGTACACTCCAAGATTTAGTTGAGTTAAGCCATCTATACCCACCAAGTCTATCCGTTGTTGGAGAACCATCATCTGAACCTGTAATTTTTGATTTTCCTGATGTCTTTGAGAAATTCTCGGGTCTCCCACCCAATAGGGAGATCGAGTTCCGAATAGGTTTAGAGAAGGACGCAAGGCCAGTCGTCCTGCCTTTAAGACACATGGCCCTCAAAGAAAAAAGAAAATTGGATAAGCAAATCTGAGCTATTAAAGGAAGGATTCATCCGTTAGGTGTACTTAGAAGTGGAGAGCCCCTGTTGATTTTGCCTCTTGGGTAGACGGTTCTTTGAGGCTTTGTGTCGACTATAGAAAATTGAACAAGTTGACAAGGAAGAATAGGTACCCTTTACCTAGGATAGACGACTTATTCGATCAGCTTGGAGGAGCTAAAGTCTTTTCTCGATTAGACTTAGCAACTAGATTCAATCATTTAAGGATTGCTAAAGGAAGCAAGTCGAAGACCGCATTTCGCACACCAAATGGACTCCATGAGTGGAAAGTGATGCCTTTTGGATTGACAGATGCCCCATCATACTTTAAGGATTTAGCGAGCAGTGTATTTAGGGGCAACTCAATAAATCCATTGTTGTGTTCACTGATGATATTTTGGTTTTTTTAGGAGCATGAGGATCACCTAAGAGAGGTATTAGGAACCTTAAGAAGGCACCGTCTTATGGCCAAAATTTGCTAAATGCCCCTTTTGGAGAAAAGAAGTTAAATTTCTTAGGCATATTGTTTCTGAGCAAGGAATGGCAATAGACCCTGCCAAAGTAGAAGTTGTTTAAGGATGGAACACTCCAAGGAATGCATTGGAGGTTAGAAGTTTCTCGAGTTGGAAAGCTAGTATAGAAAGTTCATCAAGAACTTTGCAAGAATAGTAGCCCCTTTAACCTAATTGACTAAGAAGAACCTAGTCTTTTGTTGGGATGATAGATATACTAAGGCATCTGAGAAGCTTAAGGAGTTATTGACTAGTGCACTTGTGCTCATTATTCCCGATGGAACCAAACAGTTTACAGTTTTCATAGATGCTTGTGGCACAGGGTTAAGAGTAGTTCTAATGCAAGAAGGAAAAGTAGTTGCTTATGCCAGTAGGCAACTGAAGGATCATGAGAAAAGATATCTAGTTCATGACTTGGAGTTGGCAGCTATCGTTTTTGCTTTAAAGATGCGGAGGTATTATCTTTTGGGAGAAAGGATTGAGTTATTCACTAACCATAATTCACTCAAATACCTGTTTTCTCAAAGGATTTGAATCTTAAGCAGCAAAGATGAATGGAATATATAACAACGTTTGACTTTAGTATTCAATATACCCCTGGAAAAGAGAACATAGTCGTCGATGCTCTTAGTCGGAGGCATGCTACCCTAGGTATTATATATGAATGGAGGCAGTTAGAGTTCTTCTCAAATTTTAAATTCCAACCACCAACAGAACCCGTCCAAGGCTTTTTAGCAGTTATGGAGATTAGACCAATCTTGATGGACCGTATAAGGTTTGAGCAAGTGAAGGATGAGATGTTAGTGGAGATTTCGAAGAAGTTGAGGAGAGGAGAGATTTTTTGGCACGCTAGAAGATATTCAATTGATGAGAAGGGATGCTTAAGAAGGGATGGACACCTTTGTGTCCCGATTGTTTAGTTTGTTGAGAGAGCCGCTTATGCAATGTCACCACTCAAAGATGACCATTCACCCCGAAGAAGATAAGATGTACAAGGATATGAAGAAGATTTTTTTGGCATAGAATGAACAAGAGTGTAGCTGAGTTTATTGCTAAGTGCTTGACAAGTCAGAGAGTAAAAGCTGAGTAAGGAAAGCTTGGTGGATTACTATTACCTTTGGAAATTATGACTTGGAAGTAGGAACACATTTCGATGGATTTCGTGGAAGAATTGCCTAGAAGTTAGAGGGGTAATGAAGCTGTTTAGGTTGTTGTGGATAGACTCACTAAGAATGCCCATTTTATTCCAGTTAGGAACAATAGAACTGCCACTTCTCTCGCATAGATCTACATCAAGGAGGTAGTTTGATCACATGGAATTCATGTGAACATAGTTAGTGATAGGGACCCCATATTCACTAGTGAGTTTTGGAGGAGCCTACAAGTAGCTTTGGGAACTTCTTTGAATCTCAGTGCTGCATATCACCCATAGACTAATGGTCAAATAGAGAGGGTGAATAGAATTTTGGAAGACTTGTTGAAGGCTTGTGTTTTGGATTTTGGAGGACATTGAGAGCAACACCTATCATTGGTCAAGTTCGCGTATAATAATGGCTATCAAGCGACGGTTGGTATGACCCCTTTTGAAGCACTTTATGGGAGGCCAATGAAATTGCCAAATTGTTGGTGGGAAACCACTGACAAAGTATTACTCAAATTTGATTTGATCCGTGATACCATGGAAAAAGTAGAGTTGATCAGACGATGAACAAAAGCAACGCAAGACCATCATAAATCTTATGCAGATAGAAGAAGGAAAGAGTTTGAGTTTTAGGTTGGGGATATGGTATTTGTCAAAGTCTCCTCTCTTAGAAAAGTGGTTAGGTTTAGCAAGTCTAGAAAATTGGCGCTTAGATTTGTTGCACCATTCAGAGTTTTGGAAAGGATAAGAAAACTTGCTTGCCGCATGGAGCTTCTTGACAGATTGATAGGAGCCCACAATGTTTTCCACATTTCTTACCTTAGGAAATGCCTTTATGACACCATTATTAGACTTAAGCCTAATTAATTGGGGTAATTAGAGACAGAGCCGACAGTGCCTCGTGCTACCGCATGCATTGCGGAGCATGAAACTAGGAGACTCCGCAACAAAATAATTAGGTTGGTCTGAGTACAATGGGGAGACAATCCGGCGGAAAGTAGATGAAGATCACTCATCTAGAGCTTTTCATTGGTAAGTTTTCTCTCCAAAATTAGGATTTTGGTTGCATCATGGTTACTAGATTGGATGGTAGGAGATGGTTGCCATATTTTTTCACAATCACTTTACACTCATGTAGAAATTTTTATGCATGCTCAGGGTATTTGCATACATACTTGCATGATACACACTCACTTTAGGATTGATCTTATTTTAGTATGTCTGCAGTACATAATCACATTGCACTTTAGTTGAGTAGATGGTTGTGTAACATGGATGTTATTACGCGTTATGTTGTTCACTCCTTGAAAGATTTCGAGATGAAATCCTTTTTAAGGGAGAAGAATATAACACCCCGCAAAATCAACCATAAATGAATTGAGTGAATTAAATTAAATAAGGTAGGGTTGAAAATGAAAATTTAATAAAAGTTGGACTTTGACTATATATGAAATTTATTTTGTTGCACTCATGGCAAAACCTTTCTGTTTTCATATATATTAATCTGAAAACGGAGCTCAAACGAAGAGGTTATGAGCATTTGAAATTTTAAGATTTAAATTAATTTAGTTTAAATTCAAATTTAAACGAGTATTTAAATTTAGGCTTTGAATTTCAAAAATTAATTGTAGGTTTATTTGAGGGTTAAGTAACCATTAAGTTAAACGGTTAACATTAAAAGTTAATTAGGGAATAAAATAAACGAACAACGGAAACAAATCAGCGCTCCCGAAATAAGAGGAGCGGCCGGCCTCTAAGACCCAACCGGTTGACCCCTAGCAGTCGACTGCTGCCTTACAGTAGCGGGTAAGGTTTTATGATATTGAATGGTCCAGATTTATCCATTTTTGATCTATTTTCTTTCTACATTTCTGGTCCATTTCAACTCCTATAAATAGAACCCTATCCTCCCCGCTTTTTATTCGCAAATATTCGAAAACTAAGCTTTGCCATTTCCTCTCTTCAGTTAGATATAAAAATTCTATTAGGGACTTAGGTAAGGATTCTAATCCTTTTATAATTATTCTTTTAATTTATTTTGTTCTCCTTCAACCTCTCTTAATCCAACAAAATTATATATATACATATCCTTCACTGTGTATATATATCAAAAGAAGGAGATCCGAAAAAGAGTTATTTTGGTGTTGCAAATCCATACAGGAAGAGCCAAGGATAATTTGTTGGTGGAAACCTTAGTATTTCTTTTCTGTAATTGATCAGTATATGTATATGGATTTGAATATGCCTTAGGGATTTTGGGTGGGCGAAAAAAAACAGATAAAATCCCCAAAATTCCTTTTTATTTCGAAATGTCAATTTCTCAATTATTTGTATTAATAATTTATATTTATGTAATTTATGATAATTTCATAGTCTATTCCACTTCTCATTCTTCTTTGATTCAAATTGTGAGTTCTCAATAATGAAATAAGGGTGTAGAGCACGAATCCTATTCGTAGTTTACGCCACTTATTCCATACAAAATTCCTTCATCTATTTCTTTGTTAAGGAGGAGTTGAATAGAATATGAAATTAGAATTGTAATTCCTATTATTTAGGACATTCCATTTAATTGATGTAATAAATTGGGTTTTTATTTCTATTTACAAGTCTATTTGTTGTAGTTATGGTTATGGATATTTCATCCATGTTATGAATATTAGAATCCATTGTTATGGATATTGAAATCTTGGGAATTTGAAGGAAAATGACTTGTATTGGTATTATGTTAAAAGAATTGACATTTAACGCTAGTTTAGGGTGTATAAACTGCACGCTAGAATTGGTTAGGCATGAATATATATTTATTTCTATTAGCGTAATAAACGTATAATTATGGCATATAATTGAGCAGTTAATTAGATAGTAATTGTCATTAGTTCCCCCCTTAGGAAGGTAATTAATATTTTAAGGCGTGATAAGGAAGATTCCTAATAAGGTCATAATTATGTAACGGTGAGATGAGTATTACATTTGCAGAGAGTATTTAAATTATGGCTAATACATAGGGATGCGGATCAGTAGAGTTCCACGATAGAATTCTACCCTTCACTTTGAGACTTGTGACGACCCACCTTTTTGGACGGTTTAAATCGACAATAAACCACACATGTCTAATTTTAACCATTCAAAGGGGAGGATTTTCAATGGGATTTAATAAGAAAATAAGAAAAAAGAAGGAAAAAAAATATAGAATCTCGTAGTGGAATGACAAAATATAATAATCAAATAAATAGTTCATGAAGCTGTTTTATAATATTGATTACACAAGTTTTACAACAGTAATTAGAGAACAAACAGCAACATACCAATAATGATGCAGAAGAATAATACTAATAAAATAATATACTAAACTCCGTCTTCGTCCTCTAGAAATAATGTCTTCAAACATTGAAATGTTCAGGTTGGCCCGAGCATAATGAAAATACAAACACTCGAGTCATAACTAAATTTTTTTATGCAAGTTAAATCAACAACAAGTATATATGAGTGTAATAGCTTTAGAGATGTTTACGGGATTTACATCTCATATCCAGTGTATAATGTGCGTGCAATAACTTAAGAGATGTTACAGGATTTTCCATCTCTTAAGGATCCGTTAAACTATCTATATGTAGTAAAATACGCTATATATGTAGTGTCTATCAGTAATGTAAAGTATTAAAATAGCGTTAAGGCTTTACATTGATCCCCCTTAACACATTTTTTAGCATTGTCCTACAGTTTACCTTAGTAGCATCACCAGTAACGTCGGTAGCCAGGGAGGCGTCGTGATAAGACAACACTAAACAAAATCATAGTGGTCACAAATAAGAATAAAGAGCATGACAAAGCACGTAAGGCGATGCCCAAGGTAGGATACTACCATTTTGCGTTTCCTGACGGGTGGTAACTCCTAACGGCCCACCGCGTCCAACACCCTCAAAAAATCAAATCAAGGTGCACTGATCAAGCCAACATAAATATAATAATATGAAGGGGTGTGTCCGCTAGAGGTAGCTAGCCTCATTGGTTAGGTATGGCTCCTGTATTAGTCATTTCAAATTGACACAAGTGTCGGGGTCATCCATCATCGTTCCCTTTCTTCAAATCCAACAAATGCCTCCAATTCAACCTCTACATTCTGGATATCATCCACCATGTACACAGTTGTTAAAGTGGTTCCAATATTGACAGAGAGTATGGCAATAAGAGGCCCCGTCCTCTTTAACAACCAAACATCATTTTTCACACCGATTGGTTTTTCAACATTTCAAAATCGATTCATATTTGATATCAAAATATCATATTCACTTCAAAATATCCTTCATGTCAAAATCATCATATTTACTCAAAATAGGTCATTTCACTTGAAAATATCATTTCAAATCCTAACTTAGGTTATAACCTCATTTAACCATATTCGCATTTAAATCAACGATTTAAATATAGTATTCCCACTTTGCACAGTTTGAAATTCTAGAAAATAATTTGAATAGTTATAAATAGTTTTAAATGGTTTATATAGTTTAGCGATTTAAAATTGTTTAATATAAAATGGTTTGAGTATTGAAATTTTTTTATATAGTGAAATAGTTTGGAAAATCTAAATAACTTTGAATACTAAAAATAATAGATTTTAAAAAAATTATATCAAAAATAATTTATTTTGAAAATAATATCAAATCAAACTATTTCTTTCCATTTCAATAATCTGGACCCATATCCAATTTCAAATCAACAAATTCAATTTACAAATTTTCAATTCAATTGACTTAATTTCAATTTAGTTTCAAATCAACTTGATTTCAGTTTCAACTCGAATTAACTTCAAATTTCGAAACATACATTTTTAACTTCAAATTTTGATTCAACAATTCAATTCAATGATTTAAATTCCAACCCAATTCTTATTTTAAACCATTTCAATTTATATCAATTTCATGTCCAATTCCAATTTATTGATTTAAACCACATAATCAAATTAAACCTCATTGTTCAATTTTAAGATCCAAACTTTAAAATAATTCAATTTCCTGAATTAAAGTCAAATATCAATTACAACTTCACATTTCCACTTTAATTCTTAAAACAATTTCTTTTAACCAATTTCAATTTCAACAATTCAAAGATTGAATTAGAAAATAATATAATTCATATAAATCCATAATTTATTTCCTTTAAAACAATATCATTTAATCAAAAATCAAAATTCAAGATTTTTTAAAACCGTTTAATTTAACCAATCCGGTGTCCGTATATAATTTTCTACCCTATAGCCAACTGATCAATTATTTTAATTTTAGTTATAGGGATGGATATATATCATTTCAATCCAAATCAAAGTGTCATAGGTATATATCATTTCACCTTATTTCTTAATTTACTCGAAATAATTCAAATAACAGTTCATATGTTGTCACTTAATATACAAAGTGATAATAGAGATGTTGTAACGACCTACTTTTCCGTACAGTTTAAGCGACAATAAACCACACATGTCCAGCTCAAATTGAACGAAAATGCGGATTGTTAGGGAAAAGAAAGAAGATAGAAGATAAGCAGAAACTAAACAACACAGAATCTCACAGCGGAATGAATAATATATAATATAACAACAGATCTTTACACAAAAGAAAACTGTAATAGACATACCTCCAATCAGAGTACATAAATCACAAATCATCGGCCTGGACAGTTATAAAAACCTATCCTCACAAATGCTGATAATTTTAAACAAACACTACAGCGGAATAAACACGTACGAGAATGCGTCTCAGGCCTCCAGCTCGTCTCCTGAGCTCCAAAGCATCCAAATCTAAATCTGTAATGTGCTCGGTCTAACCCAAGCATTATTATTACAAAATAATAACACACTGATCAGTCTGGTAAACCAACATGAGAAAAACACACCTAATTGAATTTTTAAAGTTATAAATCTTTTCAAATTAAAGTTGCCTCGTAAGACCACGCCGTACATAAATACGGACGGGTTTTTACCTTACGGTAACCAAAATATTTATATAGAAAATCCAGTGATATTATAATAATGTCTAAGATTCAAAATAATAATAATCAAGTAGCTGTGATGCTCGTGAAGTGTACATCACAACAGTACTAGGTATAAAATCAAAATTGATAAGGCTCGTTTGCTAATTGTGTAGGATTCCACGAAGGGGCCCTCGGTACATCGAGAACGGTCCTTCCGCACAAGGATCAAAGTTATCCTTCCGAAGCATCATACCCATCTAGCCGGGGTACTATAGAAAAAACATAACTGGTCATGCTAACACCACACCATAATCCCGATTTCGCAACGGTTTTAAGCCGTTGCATATTAATTTAGCAATGGCTTTGGACCGTTGCAAAAAGACCCGTTGCTAAATTTCGCAACGGTTCAAAGCCGTTGCTAAATATGATTTCGCAATGGCTCTAAGCCGTTGCAGTTTATTGTAAAAGCAACGGTTATGAGCCGTTGCGGAATATTATTTAGCAACGGCTTAGAACCGTTGCTACATGTTAAGATACAATAGAATAGTTGCCTTGGAGCAACGGGTAAAGGCCGTTGCAAATTTATTTTCGCAACGGTTTTTGGCCGTTGCTATATTAAAATTTTTCTAAAAAAATGTTTTTTTATTGCTTTCACTGCATTTCATATTCAGCATAAATCTATGAATATTTGATATACAAGCATACCACAATACCATCATAAAACACATAAGTTACGATAATTTCAATACAAGCATATATACCACAATACCATCATAAAACACATAAGTTACGATAATTTCAACACAAGCGTACTACAATACCATCATAAAGTTTAGTTCACCAAAACAATACGAACACAATAAAGTACTACAAGCATACTACAAGCGTACTACAAGAGATATAATACACTATTTGAGAGGAACGCCAAGAGCGGAAGCTTTTATCTTCAGTCAAAGGTTCACAGAGCAAAGGAAGCCTCCTTATATCATCACAGAGCAAAGAATCTGTATATTGCAAAGAAGAACCCAGTTTAGAATATGTATATGGCAAACTGTATATGATATATATTTTGAACAGGCAAAATGTTCAAAAAAATAAACATCTTGTATCAAACTGGCTAAATAATATGTTTATGAGAAACGAATGATCCTTCCAAGGGGAAGAGCACTAATATAATTCTATATTTAAGAAGGAGGTGCTAATAAATCTGGCAGGTGCCAACACTCTACGTACATAGTCAAAAAAGTCCTAACACTGGACACTATAGTATAAAGAAAAGGTATAGTAATAGGGCTAAAGAAAAGCTGATAGCAAGCCTAACAAACAAAGACCATGGAGAGCAAACACAATTATTTAATAGCCATGAAGCATCATCG
This sequence comes from Allium fistulosum, assembly GCA_030737815.1. Taxonomy (NCBI): domain Eukaryota; kingdom Viridiplantae; phylum Streptophyta; class Magnoliopsida; order Asparagales; family Amaryllidaceae; genus Allium; species Allium fistulosum. Next base: position 83,606,945 of record CM060903.1, read on the forward strand.
ACAATCCATCTGTTTTAAGTAAAGCATAAATTTGCAAGTAACTACCTGATGTGCTACAACGTCTACAGGTATCGAAGAAGATTCTTCGGATGGCACACAAAACCGCCGACTCCAACTTCTCCGAAGGTCGTAGCAAGAGCATGGTTTTGCTTGGTTGTGCTTTCATCTGGCAGCAGTATGCTATCCACAACCAACTTCTCAAATGATAGCGGTACAGCTTTTCCATGAATAATTGAACCCAACGAACCTCTGCATACTGTACCTGTCGCAATGACCTCCAGATTAAAGTTTAAGATTTCACACTTCAAACTTACCGACTCGGAAGAATTCTGTCGATTGCTAATGTCAATTTCCGGCTGTGTTTCAGTAGCATCGTGACATGCATTACTTCCTCCTTCATTCGAAGCATTGTCCGGTATTTGCTTCTCATAATTTCCTTTAATCAATTCCACTAAAGTCTTCAATGTACCTTCTACATTGGTCATCCGATCTTCCATGTTTTGAGCAGTTTTTATTTGCTTGCGTTCAATTTTGGAGGCCTTAACTTGGGTCCTTGATATCTTGGTTCCAATACTACGAGTCCGGCCTCTTGTATCCTTCCCAAAAACTTGTGAAAGTATGTCTTCATCCAACGGCAACTCCTCTTCCACACCGTCCTTCATTGCTTCCTTTGCCTTTTTAATTTTATCCTAATCATGAAGCATAAATATATAAATTGAATTAGTGAATAATTCAAAAAAGAAATTATTTCGCTAACTTACAAAGTATGGAGAAGTGGAATCGGTTATGCTTCCATCCTTTTTTGTATGAACCGTCTCCCATACTTCAAGACGTGTTATTTCTTTATCCAGATTTGCAATAGCCTGCAAATGGTTCAGTAAATGATGGTACTGGAAACACTTATCAGTTGAACTAATAAAATAAAACAGACTTGCAAATGGTTCAGTAAATGATGCTATGCTTATAAGCTTGTTGCTGCCGCTTATTTCTTAAAAAATAAATATTAATGCATGCATATATATTTTCAGTTTATTGATATTTCATACTTGCACTTAATAGCAAAAATATATGGAGATATATATATTGCTCCAGAAATATATGCATATATATTCTTGACTACAAGTAGCAAAGAATTCAAATGAACTAGAACTACTTTATTAAAATAAAATATTGCTACTATTTTTTATTACTTTGGGTTAAAGTTGGCTAGCTGGCCTGAAATTTATAACATAACAATTACTAAAATAGAAAGATATATAGGTACCATTTGTTTGGAATTTATGTAGCCAAAATATATAAACGTTCATGTTTGTTGATGACAAATATATAAACAAATTTATAGTCAATTTGCAACAAATTAAATCAGAAATACAAGCATGGAAACTACTTGAAAGAAAAGAAAGGTCATGCTGACCTATGCAGTATGATATAACTAAATGATGACCTGTTTCATATGCAAGTTATAAATAAGAATATCCATCCATAAATATATTTATCTAAGTGCAAGTATCTCCATATATCTTTTAGCAAGCTGTACATCGCATCATTTTCTGGAGCAATATATATTTTCTCCATATATTTTCTGGAGCAATATATATTTTCTGGGATAAATACTAGCACTTGTACATATGCATATATATTTTCTGGAGCATATAATAGCAAAAATCAAAACAATACTGTACTTGTGGAATTACTGGAAAATGAAATCAAACATACCATATCATGTTCTACGACTGCATGACTTGTTCGACCGGTGTGGTGGCCATAGTTATATCCTTTTCTGTTTTTTTTGCCTATCTCTCTTCGCTCGCTCACACCGGGTTTCTCTTCGTTCTTCAAAAATCCCTCCCAGTCATCTTGACTAACAGTGGGCGGACAATTTTTCAACCTTTCATCGTAATTGCTAAATTTGTCATAGTATTTTGTCCTCAACTCAGTCTTATGTCTCCTAAAAGACTCACACATTCTTTTGAAATAAAAATCTTTTGTATTTGGATCAAGGTCAAAACGTTTCTGCAAAAATGAAGATAGGTCAAGGTCAAAATCTGTTGATAGTTAATACTAAACAGCTAATGATTAAATAGATAAAGTAATTAAATTTTTACTGGAACTGAATAAAATGGTTCAACAAGTTCAGCAAGAACATGACAGCAACTAAAGTCAATCAGCAGGTCATAGAATTCAAGACAGTCTATCATAAGGGTACATATGAAAATGTGCACAAAACTATATGCGATGCACATGGTATGTATTGCAAATGAAGACTGCACACAAATAAATAAGTGATCAGGTCGAATATACCAACATGGAATGTTATACACAAGCTAAGGTAGTGACTCAAGGTGCATCAAGTTGAAATGGTCAAGTATATATCTGCTCACATCAGTTAAATAGCCAATAGGGTGATGTAATAGCTCAAGTGTAGTATCAGCTCTTATCTTTTCATTTTATACCAACACAAAGATTAACTCAACATCTGTCCTTAGCAGATAATATGCAGACTCCAAAATAAACAAATGTAACATCAGGACAGAGAACAACAAGTGGCCAAAACTGAAATACAAAGTCACAAGGAACTGGCTGCAGGAAACTCAGCATAAGCAAATAAAAAGCATGGACCAGATCAGTTGAAGACATACTGGCAAATGAACTAAATGAAACGAACAACAACCAGTATGCAACTGACCAAGTGCACATAGTATCAAGTGAAGACAGTGAAGACCTCAGTGCAATAGTGGAAACAAGAGTACCACTGTAGCTCAACATTAGTAAAGACAACAGAGACTCATCATGAATGTGTACAGAGGACTTATGAGCACAAATGCAAGGTCAGGACAGGAAATATCAACACTGCATGGACATGGCCAGTGACAACAGGTTCAAGATCAAGGCAGTTCAGGTGTTCAATGTTTTCAAATACTGAATGAAGATGTAGCACAGATATGATCAGGTCAGAACTCAAAGGCTACATGCAAGGCATGCACAAATGCAAAGGAAATGTACATAATTATAAACAAAATGCTAATATACAAGAATAATAAAACTGGGATGGGGTACCAGATGCATGTGTCACCAGCATATACTGGAGGTTTCAAAGATATAGTCTCAACACAAACTCACATACAGTCTGAAGCCAACAAGGCAAATGGAGTTGTAGCAGTACAGGGAAGGTAGTGAATCAAGCAAATATCAGTTCTTATCAGTTTGATTATAAACAATAGATAAAGGTAGTGTCTGTTCTTATCATTTACTTGATCAAGTGAGATATCTGTTCTTACCAACTTAAATTTACCCAAACCACTCAAGTGTGTATGGTTCAACAAATACACCAATGAAGACATGGCAGAGCCACATGAAAAGCAAGTGTATAAGTGCACATGAACATAAATTTTTAAATAAGAAATCAGGTCCAGTCATTTTAAATGGAGCATATGCAGTGTACATGTATACATGAAGCATATGCAGTGTACATGTATACATGTAGCATATGCAGTGTACATGTATACCACAATTTCCATATCATGATCGGTACTTACCAACAATTCAACCCACACGTCATTTTTAAATTTTGGCGGTACTTTATCCCAGCTTTCGTAGGAGATCGGCACATGCATCCGCACAAGTTTACCAATGCGGCTGCCTAATTTTCCCGCATTTTTTGAAACGGGAACTCCATATGCATTTATGTCAACCTTCTCGGGTTCTGTTGTTGATGATTGCGTAGACTGGGTTGGAGCTTCTCGGGATTCTGACATCTGTATTTGTTTCAGTAAATGATTTACAAAGTATAAGTACTCTATTGTTATTACATGTAGATTAAACTGTATTAAGACAAAACAGAATCAAACAGATATTACAGTGGATAAGGTACATAATACATTAATGTGATAATATCGTATGAACTGTACTAGTAGTGTCGCTGAAACAAATCCAAATAAGTTATATTTAATTTTAGTAAAACAACAAAGCAAGTAAATATTCACATGATATTATCAAGATAGACGATATTTAATGCCACACTAAAGTTTGATTCAGGAATGCTAAACAAAGTGATAAAAGCAATGAATAATTATAAGACCAATTAAGCAATCCAATGGAAATCATGAAATATACAAGTTAATTAATAGTTGGTTGGCCTACGGCGTAAAAGCAATGAAACCCGTAAATACGGCAGTTTGCACTTATTTGATTGATTGGAAAAGTAAGAAAAGATGAAGACGAATGCAAATATTGTTACCTGAATTCTACCATGCAGAATACTCCCACCGTCCAAAGGAAAAGGAGCAAAAACAAATAGTAAACTAATCTACGTTTGGTAACTAAATTTGGATGAATGCTGGTGAGCTCGGCGCCAATTAAGGAGACCCAAACATTACAACCGCACGTGTCCCATGCGTATGAATTCTACTTTTTGGTTTTATGTTTGCTTAAACTTTAACTTTAGCTCTTGGAATGTTCATTATCAAAACAAAATGAAATTTGTGTTCCAAATAAAAATTTATGAAAAATAAAAATTTATCAAAACTTAATGTTTTTTTCATGATTATAGATAAGCAACCAACAATATCCATTTACTCGGGGCAAACCACGATTATAGATAAGCAACCAACAATAGAATTCAACATTTTTTTACACACAATTTCTAGTCACTTCATACATCAAAGAAATGCATTTAATATCAACAAACACATTTTATAAGATCTTCTAACTTGTCATTATCGTCAAAAGCTGATTGGTAAATAGTAGGAAACTCAATGTCATCCACATTACTAGTCAACCGTTTTGGCGTGTGTAAAACAACAGACCATCCATCATTTTTTAAATCTTTCGAGTAGAACACTTGAGTCGCTTCCGATATTCAACATTGATTAGATCTTCCATTCTGGGATATTCAACATCATCGACATGCATGGCTTGACTGTTGGGTTGTTTTCCCTTTTCCGTCAATTCTTCTCCATGAAAATGCCAAATGGTATACGTTGGATCAATTCCCCTTCTAAGTAGATGAAAATGAATATCCTTTAATTTAATCTTTTCCTTCGCATTCTTACATTTAGCGCAAGGATAAGAATATTTTTCTTTATTACCACCATTTTTTTCAACGAAATTAATAAACTCCTGCACTCCTTCCTGATATCGCGGAGTTCTACAATTGGATTCTTTCATCCACTGTTTGTCCACGCTAGAAGACATACCGACCTGATATATCAAATATAAAAGGCCATGAATTATTTTTGTTTGAACTACCAATAGCACCTTCCTAAAGATGGGAGATTCGGTTACTTTCCAAGTTATGAAATATTAAAGAAACGTTTATACTACGAGTCGGATATATCAAACGTTTACACAGCTCAAGTTCTCCAAATTTATTTTCCCAAAAGTATATCATAGCCAAATATACCATCAGAGACAGAGCAATATTTTATGTCAAAAGGATTACAAAATTTATTTAATTGGTACTAACATAATTATTGCATTTATCTTTGTCTCAAAAAATTAAATAAAAAATCTTTTTATTAAAAAGATTTATGTTTATCATTTTCACAAAAGGTAAATAGCTTTATTTATTCACAAAAGATAAATACATATATTCTCAGTTATATGCTGCTTGTGCCATGGTTCTTGTTTAAAATTGGAGTTAAAAACTTAAAATACATAAGCATTTTCTTATTAAGATAAACATAATGATAGACGTACATGAAGAAAAAAGTAAAGGTGATAGAATAATGACATTTCAGTCAGCACTGGACAAATGTAATAAAACATATTGCAATAGCTGAGATAAATCGTCACAAAAAGAAAATAAAACAGAAATTTGTTATTCATCAACTGATAGTTGTTGTTCAGGAGGAGATAAGGAAAAATATAAACTTGTTTAATTCTAGTCAACATGAAGAGAAGCCAAATTTCAGTGAGGACATAGATACCCACAACAATAGTAAAACATGAAAATGTAAACCTGCTCTAGACTTGGCTTACAACAATATTGCTTGTCAAGAATTTTAATGTTTTAAAAAAAATGACATTACAACGGCGCCATTTTTTGAACCGGAGTACAGTACTACCCCTCGCTCTAGACTTGGCTTACAACAATTTAATTTCCAGACTAAAAATTCAATATATTGAAATACCCAATATACGATAAGAAAAACAAGGGTTGATGGGTGCTGCCAAGGCCATGGCTTATTCTTTTACAACCAGTATATTGTGTTTTCCAAATATGCATCCAGTGAAAACTAGCATTTTGTTATACCAGTGCACAAAATTGCACTAATGGAATGTGCAAAACCTAACGAAGTCATGTTTCTTAAAGGACATGATTTTAGTAAATTTACATCACAAAATATTCATATTCTTTGCCGTGATGCAGTTTGACTAGCTAATGAAAAGTTTCTGATACTTATTAATTACACTTCTACCATCACAAAATTGATATTCTAAATATATGCCGCCAATTACCGTTCCCTTCAGCTTTGTTGATTTCTGCAATTAGAGCAGGTCATCTTAATACATGAAAGATTCATTTTAAATCCTTGTACAGTTGAGTTAGTATGAAGTCAATCATTGAATCGCAATGTTTCTATGTACTTACCAAGAATAAAATTATAATAATTAAATTTTTGTTTCGTTCTTTTTGTTGTTTGCAGTCTGTCTTCTAATATAATGTTCGATAATCTTGTGGGTTTCATACCAAGGTTAAACAATTTTGTCTTAGTTTTCAATGAAATTTCAAGTATATCAAGGTCACTGTCATCCCAAGCAGCTAACATACGTGAGTATGCAGATGTTTGCTGAGTTAATTCATCGAAGATAAATATAGGGTATAATTAAATCAAAATATGAACACAACAAGGAAGTTGTAGTAATCATTTAGGAGAAGCGTTTAGCATACGCCGAACTAAAATATTTGCCAGTTTCATACCTTGACTCAATCAAGATTAGGGTCTTCGAACCGATCCGCAATCTTCAATTCGGATTTCTATTTTCAGCCTTCTCCGATTTGGAATTGAAATTCGAGGAATTGCTTTCTTCAACTGTTGAGGGCGAATTGCTGTGGTGAGTTTCAGGCGAGGATTGGGGGATTGATGGTTTAGGTTGCGAATTTGGAAAGGGGGTGGTCGCTATTAGGGTCGGGGTAGTTTCGAAGATTGCAGGAGATGATTGGCGATGTGGTTTTAGGTGCTGCGGAGGAGATGATTAGGGTTTTCTGCTTTCTTTTTATTTTTTATTTTTATGAGCGTACTGGATAGATATGGGAGCGTACTGGGTTAAAGGGGGTAGGGAAGTACAATTTCAATTTGCAACGGCCTAAAGCCGTTGCAAAAAAGGAAACGATGGAGGTTAATTTTCTAAAGACCTTTGCAACGGCCATAAGCCGTTTCTAATTAGCAATGGCTCAAAGCCGTTGCAAAGCTGCCGCATTAAGGAGTTGCGAAATCGGGATTATGGTGTAGTGTAAGACCAAGTGCATCGCTCTCGGCATGCCAAAACCATTAAAATATTGCTAGAAAAGGGAGCCGACTACACCCTATGGGTTTGCCAACCCTACTGGCCATGTCTCTTATCTCTGGTTTTAGTCATTTCCGCTGATGAGGCTACGTCCGGCATTCCAACTTATACACCGCACCAAAATAGATCACGGAATCCCAAATGGATTCCCACACCATAATGGTCTTGGAATCGCATATAGATTCCCACATCTCAAATAGATCTTGGAATCACACATAGATTCCCACACCCTAACGGGTCTCGGAACCACACATGAATTCCAACTTCTCAATATAACATGAATATCCTCCATAGAACCGTATATGGTTTTAGAGTGGTTACGAATTTGAGTCATCTCTTGCGTGTACACTCTTCCGCTTCCAGGGCACTCCATAAACCATTCATCGATTTTCCGGAATGCTCGATACCGGTTCTTTAGGAAATAATCAGACAATACATAAGAGCGAAGATCAACCCTAACCATTTAAGTGGACGAATCTCCTTATCATTTATCCTAGAAGAACAAACGAGTTTATATGTACAGTATAGCACCACTAATGGTAACTGTACTATATAATTCCCATGTTTCTCCTAGATATTTCCAGAGTTAAAATCCATCGGTGTTAAGTAGGGAAACGTTCCCTACCACCAAAATTAAGAAGGGTTACATATTTGGTCCAAGATTTGATAGTCGGTTATTTAACTATCAAATAAACAAACATTCAACCAAGATTACATTTCCCACTGAAATGACTAAGCCTCATTTAATTCAATTTTGATAAATTGAATCTCTTTACCAAAAACAGTCATATACTTATCTCACCGGAATAAGTATATTCACAAACGTTTCTCTTCAAAAATATTTGAAAACTTTTTAAAATAAATACGAAAAGCACCATTCGGTATCGATCATGGATCGCAGCTCAATGGTTACGTCTCTATCCCAGAGAGATCTAAACTTAACTGCAGGCAATCTCTGCCTCTCAAATTACGCCATGAAATTTCATAGTTCTTAGTTTGTACAATGGTTACGTCGCTATCCCAGCGAAAATATAACAAACTTTAGGCAATCTTTGCCTCTTCGAATTACGCTATGAAAATCAACCATTTCTTTCCAAAATCTCTTTATTTTATAAATATTTCCAAATAAATTTATAAAGCTTATTTATAAAAGTTCAATTTAGAGAAATATTCTTTTCTAAATCTCAAACCATTTATAAAACTTCCTTTTTCAAATTTAAACCACTTCCACATTTATAAACTCCTTTAACCAACTCTTTTACATAAGGATTTCTTTTTTAAACAATTTATTACATAATTATAAAATAAATAAGATTTTAAACGTCACAAAAATATCTTAACCCTTTTAATAATATGAAAATACTTTTAAAACATTTATTAATAATATAATAATTTAACCTTTAACATTTAAAAAAATCTTAATATAGTAAAATAAATTTAATCAACTTTAAAATAAAATTAATTAACTTTTAAATAGTATTATTATTAATGAAATAATTATATAGTTTTAAATAACTAATAATAAAATAATTTATAATCTTTAAACTAAATCAAATAAACAATTAATTTTAAACCATAATTAACTTTACTAAAGGAATGATTTTAAAAAACATTTGTAAAGCAATTATTAAACAAAACAATTTGTATATATAATAATTAAATAAAACCTATTACTTCAAATTATAAAATTTGAAGTTAAACAATATTCGTAACTTTCCAAATTCGGAAAGAGGCTTAACGATCACAATGGTACTTAACAAGCTGATGTGCACGTAAATGTGCATATTTTTACCACCATATTTAATCTAATTAATTCAAATAAATGATCATATTGGATATTTTAACTTATTTTAACCAAAATCCATATTAATTCCAAATTGTCACATATTCATCTTCATCCAAGGGCAAAATAGTCATTCTTTGTGCATAAATTAACTTGAGAAAATTTAATTAGAAATTTCCATACTATTTTGTAGGAATTTGATTTCCATTACAAGTGGTTTCATGAAGAAGATATGAATGCACAAAAAGAACACAAAGGAATGAAGATGGAAATAATTCAATGTGAAGATCATGGAGGACCCCACCTACCTACCTACCTTAATGTACACATTAGAGGCTAATACACATGCTTATGGAATTAATGGCTTCATGTACACTTAAATGATGATTAATGGATGCTAATGGTTACTTGGCCACCACACTTCCTAAGGGGTAGTTTTGGCATTCCTCAAATTATGGATTAGGGTTTCATGCTTGTATAAATAACCCATTATGTTCATGTGACTTACCCTCTTCTCTTAGTCTCTCTTTAGATTAGTTTAGGCTCAAATTAAAGAAAGCTTCTCTTTTCTTTTCATGGCTACTTAGCCATTTTTATTTCATGTAATTTCTTTTTATGCAACTTTAAATACATGCTCTTTTCTTCTTTTCTTGTTTATTTCCTTTCATGTTGTAGTGTAGATTTCTTTTATTTTTCATGCAAGTAGAATAGTAGTTCTCTTTTCCATTAGCTTTCATTTTCTTTTTCTTTTGCTTTCATGTTGCTAGCTACATTTGTTGTTTTGATAACAAATATGAGAGGCTAATCCCTTCAATTTTGTGCTTAATGACAATGCTTGAAGTGGTTTAATTTGTTGTTTTTGTTTTGAATTTGATAGCCTATATTGTTGACACCAAATAGGCTATGCTTAAACAATCACTAACACAAATGCCTCTTCATCAAAATATGATTATGGCATAAGAAAGTGATTTGAAATTCAAATTTGATGGTCTATATTTCTAATTAATAGTTAATAGGCCATACTTAAAATATGTTTCATTTTCAACTTTGTTGTCATTTTCATGAGAGTAGTAAGTGGTTTAAAGGTTGTGTTATAGTTTGATGGCTTATGTTGAGCTAATTAATAGCACAAATGAGCCATACTTATAATAAACACATCATTTAAATTCACTTATGACCAAAAAAGAGAGATCATAATTTCATATTTGGTTGAACTATATGATCTAGAGAGTGGAATTATCTCTAAATTGCCTTCACACTCTCATATTTTTATTAATTTTCTTTTGCTAGTTTTCTACATTTGTAGCTAATCACATTTTCAACTTTGGTTAATTTGATTGAATAGAATTTTAAAATCATCAATTCCCTGCGGATCGACCCGTACTCGCCACGTACTTTAATATTACGCCGTGCGCTTGCGGTTATATTTTAATTTAAATTCGTTCGACGGTTTTCTAAACCGATAGAATTTCTGTCAACGACCAAGTTTTTGGCGCCGTTACCGGGGAATCGTTTTGATTTTGATTTTTTGTTCTTCGAATTATTTTTGTTTGATTTTTGTGCGTTTATTTTATTTTTGTTTGCATTTAAAAAAAAATTGTTGTGTGTTTTTGTGTGAATTTTGCTTTCAGTTGTTTGTGTTAATTGTGTGCTTGTTTTCTATTTGCAATTCATATTCTAAAAAAAATACAACTTCAAAATAAAATATTTTATTTCCATTTCATTTACACTTTGCATTTCATTTTACAATTTTTGTTTTCATTTTACAATTTCTGTTCATTGCCAATCTCTTTTCATTTTCTGCTGTTTCAATTTCTGTTGTTGTGTGCCTCTCTGTTCATCAGCCTGGATAGTTATAACAACATGTCCTCACAAATGCATATAATTTTAAACAAACACTGCAGCGGAATAAACATGTGACGACCCGGATTTTTAGCATATGTTAATTGGGTAATTGACTGGATTAAATTATTGAAATATTGTTTTTATATGTCGAATGAATAAATTTTTGATAATTTAAAATATTGGGATATATATGAATTTATTCAAAACTATAATAAATATTGAATTACGAAATCCTTGGGATATGATGGATCTTATGGAAGGAAAAATAAAATAATTTCATAGGAACTCCACCTTATAAATTAAGATAAAATATCCTTAAATAAATATATAAATATAGACATGCTTTATGATAATTAAAAATATAAAGTATGTAAGTAGTATATTTATGCCATAAGAATTATGTGTATAGGAAGTAGGTATAAATGTAAATATATATACATATATGGTGACAAGTACATGCAAATAGATGGGTATACAAATAAATGTAAACATAGTTGTATATATAACTTTATATAAGTAAGAATGTAAATAGTATATATATGACGGAAGATATATATAGTGAACATATATGTGAGGCATATATGTATTTATACAATGGGAAAGGGTAAGTATATACATAAGGACATATATACATAAATATATTTCAATTAATATAAATGTTTGTAAACAAAAAGGGAGGCAAAATTCAACTCAAGCAGACAAAAATTTTCATCAATACCAGGCATTTAATAATCAAGCATATAATATATCATATCAGCCCCAAAACTTCAAATCATCTTATCCAATCAGATTTTCATGTTTCCCAATTAAAATAACTAAAGAAAATATGTGAAACATTGTACACAAAACACCTCAGCCTAGCTTCTTCTGCACACCTCTATTCTATGTATATATACATATATCCATCACTACCTTGTTTCACACTTTACTGCATTCGAACTAAGTAAAACTGGTAAACATTACTACCATCTCAAAAAGCTTAACTGAAAATAAAGGAAAACTCAACAACTAAACAAGAGAGGATCAAAACCAGATCAAAAGCAAGTAGTAGTGTTTCAAAAACATCTATGTTCAAAAGAAAGGTGAGTTTTCTAACCCGGTTCCCTCTGTTTATTTTTGAAATGCCTGTGAGTAAACCTGTTCTTTTAAAGACAATTTAAAATTTGAAGATGAAGCTTAAATATATGTGAATGTGTGTGATAGCTATGAACTGCATGGATAATTTAGCTTGAATATGTCTGGAATTGATGGTTGAAACTGTGAACATGCCTGTATATATGTTGAATTTTTGGTCCTTTATTGTTTTAAAGTACTTGAAATTTCCTTTTAAAAAAATGTATATCTCAAGATACAATCAGTTTTAAGCCTGGATCTTTAAATGAAAGTTGTAGATAACAGCATGTTAGAAATTTCTAAAAATGTTTTCAAGATTTAGAATTCAGTAATTATTTCTGAAATGAGGAAACACAGTAGAAATTGAATTTTGGTCAAAATTTTATAGAAACAATTTAATGTTTTGATTGCATGAGTAGATTCGTGGTAATAAATCATGAATTTAGGTATAAGAATTGGAATTTTTAGTTTGGATATGATGGAGATATTGGAGTTTGATCGGAATTGGGTCTATTGCCATTTTCCGGCAATCGGCGGCGATAGGATGATCGCGGTTCGGCATGGAGGTGGCCGAGGTGTCAGGAGACTCTGGAAAAATGGAGAATGAGGTTATCTTTGGCTGTAGTGATCGGAAGGTGGCGATGAAGGGATTTATTTCTCTTTTGGATCGTCATGGTTGCTGAGGTTTTCTCGGCGTCTATGGTGAATCGGGTTGAATTGCGAGTGGGGGAACGGATGTAGGGGTTTGAGACGAAGATTTCATGTGGATGGCGAGGATCATCGAGGTCTGGTTCGTCGGGGAAGGGGCATTTTCCAACCTTCGACACTGGGTTCAGTTGGTCGTGTTGCTCGAATTTCGTTTGGAGTTCGTTTTCATAGTTGGGTTGGGTTGTGTCGAACGTAGGGGTCGATTATGGTTTGGTGATGGCCAGAGAGTCGATCGACGCCGTGATTTCCAATCGTGCATGTGCACGGAGGGGGTGTGATTGTCTGGAGTTATGGGTTTGGGGAAGAAGGAGTTATGGCTCGGGATTTCGCGTATTTTTCCCGTGCACGACTCGAGGAATTTAAGGAGTTGTGGACTCGAGTTTTGATCAGGAGTTAGTCGAGTTTGGCTCGGGTTTAGGTTGTGTCTTTCTCGGGTTGAAGTTGATAAGGATTTCCAGATTTTAATTTTTTTTCACGTATATGAATGAAGTTTTAAATTTAAATAAACTGGTGCCAGGTTTTTGTTGTAAAGATGATCTTTGGAAAGTATTTATGGTAAGAAGTTTTGAACAAGTTTAAGTTCATAGATTTTTATAAAAAGTAATAACTTTAATTTAGTTTAATAATCAATTTTATCATCTCTAAACATATAAAACAATTTGAATAACTAATTGCAACGAGATGTTGGAATAATTAGGTAAGTTTCAAATGGTGCGTTTGTTTAATTTTATTTAAATAAGTTTTTTTTAGCAAAGCTAAGCGGGGTTGGCTGGTCCCCTACCAGTTTATTGCAAGCACAATAAGAGAAATATGCACCATAACAAGCTATGGCACAGATAAACAGGAAAAAAAGAAAAAGGCAAAACTAGGAAAGGAAACAAAAGGGCAACAAATGCCACAAATCAGTACCAATATAAGAGCTGTAATTCACAAATCAGTACCACATCCTTGTTATATGTCTCCCATAACTATAAGAGCTGTAATTCACACCAACCCTGATAGTATTTACCAGTTGATTCCATATCTCAATTTCATTTTTATTCTTTCCATTGAAGATTCTGTCATTTCTTTCTGTCCATATCACCCGTATAAACTTTTTGAGAACGAGTAACATCAACATACTCGTGTCATTCTTCCATCTGGTAGCCCTATAAATGTTGCACCATTCAATGTTGCTGATTCTAGACCTGCTGCCATGACCAAGGAATGTCATGATTTTCTGCCATAGGCAATGCACAACCTTGCAGTTGAAAAAAAAGTGAACATTAGTCTCAAGATCGTCGCCGCAGAAGCAACACGAGGCATCAATTGCCATACCAAGATTGATCAGCCTGTCCTTGAAATTCATAGCATTCCTTAACACCTTCCATAATAGTAGATTGTCATTTTCTTTACAGTGATGATCCCACACCCTCTTTTCCCAGGCAAATCCGGACATGTCAGGACCATGGTTGAAACAATCATAAACAGTGGAAATGGTGTGTTCCACAAGGTCAGCAGACCACAAAACCTTGTCTTCAGAAACTGTAGGGTAATGTTGCATAGTGATCTCATGCCATAGCTGCCGAATTTGCTGGTTACTGGAATAAGGCAAGCTAATAGTACCATCATAAATGTAATCCTTAGCTTTGGCATCACATGGTATTCCAGATTGGATTCTTTGATTGTAAGACAATATTTTACTTAGAACAAGGCCGTTCTTGGCCCAAGGATCATTCCAAAAGCTGACAGTTCCATCAGGAGAGGCTATATGTTTTAGGTAAGGCAGCAGCATGGGTCTAAGGTTCAGAATGGATCTCCAAGTCCAGCTGCAGTCATGGGGGATGTCCATGCACCAAAAAGATTTGCTGCGCAGATTGTGATTTTTTGTCCAAGTGACCCAAATATTGTTTTTTGAGTTAAGTAAATTGTCCAGATGAGCGCTGAAGGCAGCCATATTCCAATTTCTGATATTAATGATGCCAAGGCCTCCCAGGTTCTTCTTAGTTTCAACTTTGCTGAAGCTAATAGGCTTGGGACTGGTAGAATGGATACAACCATTCCAAAGGAAATTACACATTGCCTTTCTGATCATATGGATAAGCCTCTTGGGGAGGATGAAGGTTCTACTCCAGTATGTTGTGTATGAGAATATGACAGATTTAATGAGAGCAAGTCTTCTAGCTTGGGTGAGGTATCTGCTAGCCCAACCATTCATGGACCTAGTTACCTTTTCATATAGATGCATGCACTGGTTTGTGGTGATTTTGGAGGATGTCATGGGAACTCCAAGGTAAGATACTGAATCTGGAGCATGAGGAAGTTGGGAGAGGTGCATTAGAGAGAGGGAGGTTGAGGCAGGAACTCCTGCAATATGTATGGAGGACTTGTCATAATTAATGGCGAGTCCACTGAATTTGTGAAATGCATTTAGAACTTCCATGATGCTACTGATAGATTGAGTGGTTGGTTTGGTGAAAATAATTAGGTCATCAACAAACATAAGGGCAGAGATTAAAGGATCTCTGCATTTGGGGTGGATGAGTATCTTTTTGCAGGAAATCTCTCTGTTTATCATTGTTGTAAGAACTTCCATGACAAGGATGAAAATGTAAGAAGACATAGGGCAGCCTTGTCTGATTCCTTGCCTACTCTTGAAGTAACCAATTGTCTTACCATTGTAATTCAAGGTGAAATGTGCAGAAGAAATGCATGTGTATATCCAAGAGGCAAAATGAGAAGGGAAGTTCATTTTGGCAAGCAGTCTGGAGATAGTGGACCACTGAACAGTGTCATATGCTTTCCTTATATCTAGTTTTAACATGGCTCTTGGGCTGACAGAGGCTTTGTTGTAGTCTTTGAGAAGTTCATGGGAGAGGAGCACATTGTCAAGGATGCTTCTCCCCTGTAGGAAGGCTGCTTGGTTAGGGGATATGAGGGAAGGAAGAACAGCCTTAAGCCTGTTAGCTATGATTTTGGAGAGGCATTTGTAGGTGGTATTGCAGCAGGAGATGGGTCTAAAATCTGAGACTTTGATGGGATGGTCAGTTTTGGGGATTAGAGCTATGTTTGTAGCATTAATTCCAGAAAGCATCTTATTGTGAGTGAAGAAGCTATTCACAGCTTTAACAAGGTCATGTTTGATGATTCCCCAACAACTAGTAAAGAAGTTTGCATTGTAACCGTCAGGTCCACCACAAGAGTCTTTGTTCATTTCAAAAATGCTTTTCTTAATTTCATAATCTTTTACTTTAGTAGAAAGGAAAGCCACTTGTTCTAATCCAAGACAAGGGAGGTCAAGATCATTGAGGATAGAAAGGTCAGGCTGAAAATCTTCTGCATTCCCAAAGAGATTAGTGAAATAATCAAGGAAGGCAGTATCAACGTCAGGAGGAGTTGAACAAAGCCTCCCAGTTCGGTCTATTATGCTATGTATGTGGGATTTGGAGTGCTTAAGTTTAAGGCTATCATGGAAGAATTTTGTATTCCTGTCACCAAGGGTATTCCAGTTGAGTCTGAGTTTCTGTCTTCTCATGTCATCCTCAATTTCTATTGCCTTTCGGTATTGTTCTTGCAATTTGTATTCGATGTTAGCTAATTCAGGGTTATCTGGGTTTTGCATTGCTTGTGTTCGAGCATTTGCTAATGAAGTCTCAAGTGTGGAAGATAGAAGGTCACCTTTGCCAAATCTGCTTCTAGCCCATGATCCAAGAGATCTTTTCGTGTTCTTCATCTTTTGCTGCAAAACAAACATGGGAGTGCCGAAGTAGTTAGTGCTCCAAGCTTCTTTAACAATATTCAAAAAATCAGGCTCTAATGTCCAAATGTTAAAAAATTTAAAAGAGGACTTTCTTTTCAAGCTACCATTTTCCATGTGAATGATTTGGGGAGAGTGGTCAGATAGAAGGGGAGGAGGGAGGTAGGTTGTCAAGGAAGGCCAAGAGGTTAAAGATGGTAAGTTACAAAAAGTGTGATCTATTTTACTATATATTCTTCTTCCAGTCCTACTGTTGTTGTCCCAAGAATATCTGGCTCCAGAAAAAGGAACATGAATGAGATTAGAGGAGTTAATTGATGTGTTAAGAGGCGCGATCTCTTTTAAGGTTACTGCATTTCCACCTATACGATCATTAGGCTTAAGGAGGCAGTTAAAATCCCCAGAAACAATCCACGGATGGGAGTTTTGGGCAAGGTGGGGGAGGTATTCGTGTAGAGATTTTCTGCTGAGAGCACTGTTATCAGCATACACAATAGTTAAATACATGGATTTGGAAGTAGGGATATGAAGAAGAAGAGAGTGTATGAATTGTTTGTGGGAGAGAATTGGGGACAATGTGTAGATATTTGGGTTGTAGAGAATCAAGATTCTACCATACGGGGCTTGTTGAAGGTTGTGACAAGTTTTCCATGTTGGGTTGATGAAAAGAGCTGCTTTAGTGCTAAGGGCAAGGTTGAGTTTAGTTTCAAGCATAGCAATGAGATGCAGATTATGTTTTAGAATGATGGTTTTGACTTGGATAAGTTTTGTTTCGAGATGAGCTCCCCTTATATTCCACACTCCCATGGCTTGTGTCATTGAGGTAAACTGTTTTTAAAGGAATTCTGATTTGTCTTGCTTCTGGTTGCAGAAGAAGGACTTGCGCTTGTTTCTGGAAGGATTCTGGTGGTAGAGGTTATCTTGGAGATGTTGAAGTCATGAGAGGTTTTATTGCTTTGGAGAAATTTTCCTTTTTGTTTGGATTTGGTTTTGGAATGGGGATGGTGAGATTGGGAAGTGGTGTTTTGATTATTAAGATTTCCTCCATAAATTCTCCGATCCAAATGGCAGAGAAGTTTCCATATTTCTACCTTTTCTTGTTGGAGGGGCGACCGTCTGTTGAACTACCAAAAAAGGGTAAACCAATGTGATCATGACATTGTAGGTGCTTGCGATGGGACGGATGCGACTTCCCTCATCAGTAATGGGAGGCACTCGAACTCTACTTCTTCTGTTTACTAAAACTGGAGGAAGGGGAAACAGGGTCATTAGATGGTTCAAAGAAACCAGGTGGTGGTAGAATATGGGAGTAAGGCTCTGGAGGGGAAGACATGACATTGAGGACAATGTCATCAAACTGGTTATGGCGGGTGGATGGTGTTGTTTGACTGATTTTAGTGGTGGATAGCGTGGTAGCTTTGGTGGAATGGTCTGAAGGAAGAACATGTATGTGTGCACGTGGAGTTATCGTGCACACTTCTTCTGTGCATGTTTTGTTACATTCAGATAAAACCACAGTGCCTACTTTATTTGTCGTGTGCTCCTCTGCATCATCCCCTTCTAAGATTGACAGAGCGTTGAATCTATTATGCTCTGTGATACCACGCTGATCCTCTTTTCCATGAGGAGACCATAAATTTTCTATGTTACTTCTCGAGGTAGATTGCTCATTCTCTTGTGCTTCAGTTAGTAGTTCATTGTTGTTGTCCCGAGAAAGTTGTGAGTTTTCTGTATTATTTCTCGAAGTGGTTGCCGTGTTCTCACGTGCTTTTTCCGGTTGCCCATTGTCAACTCCCATGGGCTGATTACTGCCATGCATATTGAACACAACCCTTCTTTTTCGTGTTTCTTGCTTTCTCTTTGCAACCTTCTTCCATTGCTGTGTCCTTGAAATCTTTTCCCTTTTTGGTTTTTTACTTTTCTCAGCAACATTCTCTTGGCCAAACACATCATGATCTTGAACGTGGGTTTCCTCGTGCACATGTACAGGCCTTGCTTCACACTTATCAGCCATATGACCAAACACTTTGCAGTGTAAGCAGATCTCTGGCTTCCAAAGGTAATTGACATGTACAAACTGTTCAGTTCCGTCCATAAGCATGACCGGATAACTCTCAACCAAATCTTTTTCCGGCGTCACTTCAACTAGGCATCTGGCATAGTTGATTCTTTCAAGTTTTTCTGTTGATTCAACTAGACATATCAATTTCCCAATTCTTGTTGCCAACCAATTTATTCCGAGGTGCGACCAAGCATAAATTGGGATATTGGTGAGTTGTAACCAGATTGGGACAGCTCTAACTTTCCCTCTGACATTACCAAGCTCAGGGGTCTATTGTTGTATGATGAAAATCTTGTTTCTTATGAAAATCGGGTCACTTCTTAGAATCCTTGTTCTGTCCTCAGCACACGAGAGATGAAAGAGGAACAGGACACCATCATATTTGACTTTTACAGATCCTTTCAATTTCCAGATCTTTTTTAGGTTCTCCACAATAGTAGTAAAGGACAAAGGTCTGTTAAGGAAGAAGCCAACAATATGGTCTTTCCAAATGGCAGTGCCAACTGCCATAACTTCAGAGGGTGGAACCATGGCTTCGCCATTAAACACAAGGTTCATGTTGATCGGTGTATAAGCACCAGCATTGCGTGGCTTTGCTTTGAAGAGGTTCGACCAGGATGGGGCAGGGGTGGAAAGGTTAACAGGTTATAGGCCTAACAGAAACGGCGAAGGAAGAAGAGGGGAAGGACTGGATGGTGGGTTGGAAGCCAAGGGAGACTCAAGGACCAATGGAGAAGGGATGGTTGGCAGGGGATGGACATGAGGCATGGTATGGTCAGGAGGCGTGGGAAGGACAGGAGGCATGGTATGGTCAGGTGGCATGGGATGGACATGAGGCATGGAATGGTCAGGAGGCATGGGACACAGTGGACGAGGTTGATGGGAAAGGTCAAAGGAGGGAGGAAGGAAAGAAAACGGTAGCCATTAATTGAAGTTTTCCAAGATTTTAAAAGCTAAATTTAAATGTTAATAGATTTTTGACTTAAATGAATTATTTATCTTCAATTTTAAGACTTGATTTCTAAATGTTTCTAGTAATGTTAAATGAGGTAATTAAGTTAAATTAAATTGAAGAATTCATTTTAATTAATTAAAATTATAAATGATTAGAGATTAATAATTTGGAAAGTTAATTTAAAAGGTTAATCATTAAATGAAATTAATAAGGTTATTTGATTAATGTTATTAATTAAGTTAATGAATTATAATAGATTTTTAATTAATTAATCAATTAAGAATATTTAGCTGGGGTAATTAATTTAAATTTAATTTTTACTTAATTCTCTTATGTTATGAATTAAGTATTGATTACTTAATTAAGTGGATACTTAGTATAAAAGATTTATGTATAATTATGGAATATAATTAAAAAGGATAAACTACATTATGGATTAAGAATTAATTACTCAGTGTAAGTGATGTAAAGGATTAATTAATGTAAGTAATTGAAGGATAGTTAATTACCGTATGTGATTAATTAAGGTTGATTAATGAAAGTAAATAATTAAGAATCACTAATGAATGTCATTAATTAGTTAAAGGTTAATTTATGTGAATGGTTAAGGATAATTAACCTATGCGATTAATTAAAGATTAATTACTTGATACAATTAAAGAATAATTAATCAAAGAGGGTTAATTAAGATGGATAATTATTGTATGATAAATTAATTGGTTTGAAATTAATTAATAAGCAGGATCTAAAGGTAATTGATTAAAATCAATTATGGTTAATTAGATTAATTCGAGATGGTGTGATTGATTTATCTTGCTTATGAATGATTGAATGATATCGTATGCCTTAGATTAGTTGATATCTCCGGTATGTGATGCGTGATGCTATGTGGTATAATATATTAGGTTAAAACAGTGACAACCTGTATTAAAAAGTTTGAATTGTATTTCATTTGGATAACTTGGGTTAAGATAACATTGGACTCGAAGAGACCGGAGTCGGGTATTAGTAAATACCCGAAACCACTTCGATTCTTTATAGATTGATATGAATAGGCTGGAATGGGATGATTTAAGTGAACTGGACCATTAAATCTAAGTTTGGTACTTAGAAATTTGTGAGTGAAATAAGTGATGTCTATAACAATTTGAGAGTTTGAAATTGATACAAGTTACCCGGGTTATATATATATATAAGTTGTATTCTTTTGTAATTCTTGATTGGGTTTACTCACGCTGGTTTCCAGCCTGACCCGGGTGTTACTTGATGTAATGCTCGGGTTAGACCGAGTATTGCATATTTTCAGGCAAGGACATTCTGGAGCTCAGGAGGCGAGCTGGATGGCAGGAACGTATAGAGTGTTTCCGCTGAGACTATTATTTCTGTTTATCTGAGGCATATTTGATTTGTATATGTCCAGTGATTGTGTATGTGTGAACTCTGATGTATTAAAATATAATTGACAGATACAGTATTCTTTGTAAATTGGTATTATTTGATATTATATGTTGATCCGCTGCGAATGTGAGAACCTGTGTTGTGTTTCTGTTTCTTCTTCTTCTATCTGGAATTTTTTTCGGGATCGAAAATTCCGGGTCGTTTCATTTGGTATCAGAGCAAAAGGGTTAAGCGAGAACCTTGGCTCTGGTGGGTTTACTCAGCAAGGATAGGGTCATCGGTACCCTAGTATATATATATACGAGAGCGTACTTGTTATTTTCTTATATAAAGGTTTTAAAAATGGTTTTAAAACTGGATGATTTTATAAAAGCTTATATCATATTTATAAAGCAATAATTGGTTATTAAATAAGAAATTAAGTAACATATATATACATATCCAAACAAGGATTGGATAAAATGAACTATACAAATAAGATGAATTAAAATGGTTCCAAACCAGAAAATAAATGGTTATTGAGTTTAAATAGGATGATTGTTTTCCAATAAACACATAAATGTTTTAAGGAAGTAACCATTAGATGTGAATAACTTGTAAATTAGAAAGGATGTAAATTGAAAGGCTTTGAAATTGTTTCAAATGTTAATAGAAATAATAAAGAGTATTATTCAGAATATTTTGAATGTGATCTTATTTTAAAATAAGAATTGTTTGAAAGCATTAAAGGAAACTGTTTGAACTAAAACCAAAAGTGGTTTAAAATTTAAGGATAACTTAGAGTGTAAAGTAAATAATATGTATATATGAGGGATATACATAATATTAAAAATGGGTTGAAATAAACTATAAATGTTGAGTTTTAAATTTGGAATGAGATGTGAAACCCAAGGTGATAAGTTTTTGAACTTATAAGATTATTAATGTGAAGTTTAAATTTTGAAGCAGGAATTCAAATTGGGTAAGGTTAATGAAATTAAATTGAATTTAACTTTGGGAAAGTTAAATAAGTTAACAAGCAACCTGAATTGGAAATTTCGAGATGGAATTGGAATCTAACTTGGGAAGTTTAATGGTTAATTTGAATTGGGAGTTTGTGTGATCTCAAAATGGGTATGAGATCTGGAAATTGAAAATGGATGTTTTAAAATAATTTGGATAATATTATCCTATTGTTATTAATAATCTTTAGACTGTGAATTGGATTTGTTTAAATGAATGAAGAAATGGATTGTGGTGATATATCCATTATTTAGATAAAAAGGGAAATTAAAATTTCTATAACTATTTAACTATTTTATAACTATTTTATCAATACATAACTATTTTACAGCTATTTTACAAACTAATAATTATTTTTCAACTACTTATCTATTTTTAAAATTTCAAGCTATTTTCTTAATATAAACTGGTCGGAGTTCAAACTGTTATTGATTAAATACCCAACTGAGATAAGAATTGAAGTGATAATCCAAATGGGGATTAAGGCAAATGTGAATAAGTGAATAAAATCAAAGTGAGGATGAATAGAAAGGAAATTGATTTAACTGATAATCAATGAAGATAAATACGTAGGATGTACGTATATTATTCTATTTGCATAGTGATTTGATCTAGATTCGAGCACAGAATTTCGAGATAGTATTATCGATCCGAGTTGGGATTTTTCATTCGATTTTCGACGGCGAACCTCGATATGGATTTTTGATTGGTTCTAGAAATTCTCTATCATAGTTGTGACCTATGCAAGGAGAATAACGGTTTCTGATCAAGAAACCAGACCTGAGTCCGCACTAGAAAGTCGGGTGGACGATACTAGTTCGGAAGTGGAATTGTGTGATCGAGTGAGCGATCAAATTGGTATGGCGTACGGATGATATGTGTACATCGTACGGGTTTGTATGAGATTGATATTGAAATTGGAGATAAGAACTGTAATATGGTTTTTGAAATGGAAAGTATATGTTGTGTAATATGTGATGAAATAAAGTGGGAATTGAATATTCCTATGATTAAAATTTACTTTATGGAAGTAAGCAATATGGTAAATGACTTTACAAAAGAGTAATCAAAATTTGAATATTTGATTTGGGATAAACAAAGTTATATATCTTTGTTATATATGGTAAACTCCCCTTAATGAATCTATTGCCAGGAGAAAAAGGGTTTTGAAAGTATTTGAAGTATAAAAGTGAATTTATACAAGTATGAAGTGATTCAAAAATTTCCCAAGGTTATTATATATATATATATATATATATGTATATGTATATATAAAGGATTTTGTGAAAATGATTTTGAGGAAAAGTTTTGGGAACCTTTGAATTTGCAAAGGCTTTGATTTTTGAGGAAAATCGAATTTGGAATTTGGAAAGCCCAGTTTGTGAATCGTCGATTTTGGGATAATCGATTTTGAGAAAGGAGATTTATATGAAATTCATACTAGGTGTATGATTTGAAAAATACTATATGTGTATAGTATAAAGTGTTTTGAAGTGGCTCTGGGGAAAAAGGCGCTCCCTTGAATGAACTTCTCAGGAGTGCCACAGGGTGGTACTGCCTTGAGCCTCAAAGAGGGGGAGGCTCTAAAGTTGATCCTGTGAGGAGTCTGGACAAACTAGTTCCTGAGGATTGTTGGGTAGCGAAAGTCGAGGGCGCCGATGCCTACAGGGGCATTTGGGTTATGCTGTGACGACAGTGTAACTCGATGTCGCTACGATCTACTGTGGATGGACCATAGCGGAAATCGTGTGGAGGATGAGTGCCAACAGTCTACACTTGATTTTCCGGGATGGCAACGTAACATCGGTAGACTGCGATCTATGGTCAAGTGGAGAAGTTTCATTCTTTTGGCAGCGAAATTCGAGGGCGCTGATGCCTACAGTTATATGGGTTTTTGCTGTGATAGCAACGTAAAGCCCGGGTATAACTGCGATCTATAGCGGGTTCCATGGCGTAATCGGGGGCCACGGAGGCCTACAATTATCTATGGATTTTGCCGGGATGGCGACGTAACCATCGGGTTAACTGCGACCGTGGATGGGGGTGATGATTTCCAGAGCATTCTCACCAAAGATATTTCCTCTATTTTCAAAAATGTTTTCGATATTTTCAATAAAATTATTTTTCAAGTATTTTCACTAGATGTTGAAATGGGTCTGCTAAGTACTTCTAGATTTTCAGTCCTATGCCTGATCAACGTATGATCGAATTTCTATGAGAACAAGGATGGACTTGTTGACACATCGAGTTATAAAAGTATTTTTATAAAAACTATTTTAGTAATATTATATAGATATTAAAAAGTGTTTTAAAAATGATCAAAAAAAATTTATCTGATTTTAAGTATTTTCATAAATTCTGGTTTCGTTCCTTTTCGAGGATTAAAAGATTCAAAGGGGGGGAGGAATGTGACAACCCGGATTTTTAGCATATGTTAATTAGGTAATTGACTGGATTAAATTATTGAAATATTGATTTTTATATGTCGAATGAATAAATTTCTGATAATTTAAAATACTGGGATATATATGAATTGATTCAAAACTATAATAAATATTGAATTACGAAATCCTTGGGATATGATGGATCTTATGGAAGGAAAAATAAAATAAATTCATAGGAACTCCACCTTATAAATTAAGATAAAATATCCTTAAATAAATATATAAATATTGACAGGCTTTATGATAATTAAAAATATAAAGTATGTAAGTAGTATATTTATGCCATAAGAATTATGTGTATAGGAAGTAGGTATAAATGTAAATATATATACATATATGGTGACAAGTACATGCAAATAGATGGGTATACAAATAAATGTAAACATAGTTGTATATATAACTTTATATAAGTAAGAATGTAAATAGTATATATATGACGGAAGATATATATAGTGAACATATATGTGAGGCATATATGTATTTATACAATGGGAAATGGCAAGTATATACATAAGGACATATATACATAAATATATTTCAATTAATATAAATGTTTGTAAACAAAAAGGGAGGCAAAATTCAACTCAAGCATGTATATATACATACATCCATCACTACCTTGTTTCACACTTTACTGCATTCGAACTAAGTAAAACTGGTAAACATTACTACCATCTCAAAAAGCTTAACTGAAAATAAAGGAAAACTCAACAACTAAACAAGAGAGGATCAAAACCCGATCAAAAGCAAGTAGCAGTGTTTCAAAAACATCTCTGTTC
This sequence comes from Allium fistulosum, assembly GCA_030737815.1. Taxonomy (NCBI): domain Eukaryota; kingdom Viridiplantae; phylum Streptophyta; class Magnoliopsida; order Asparagales; family Amaryllidaceae; genus Allium; species Allium fistulosum. The sequence continues at coordinate 83,632,279 of CM060903.1, forward strand.
AAAAGAAAGGTGAGTTTTCCAACCCGGTTCCCTCTGTTTATTTTTGAAATGCCTGTGAGTAAACCTGTTCTTTTAAAGACAGTTTAAAATTTGAAGATGAAGCTTAAATATATGTGAATGTGTGGCTATGAATGGCATGGATAATTTAGCTTGAATATGTCCGGAATTGATGGTTGAAACTGTGAACATGCCTATATATTGTTGAATTTTTGGTCCTCTGTTGTTTTAAAGTACTTGAAATTTCCTTCTAAAAAATGTATATCTCAAGATACAATCCGTTTTAAGCCTGGATCTTTAAATGAAAGTTGTAGATAACAGCATGTTAGAAATTTCTAAATATGTTTTCAAGATTTAGAATTCAGTAATTATTTCTGAAATAAAGAAACAGAGTAGAAATTGAATTTTGGTCAAAATTTTATAGAAACAATTTAATGATTTGATTGCATGAGTAGATTCGTGGTAATAAATCATGAAATTAGGTATAAGAATTGGAATTTTTAGTTTGGATATGATGGAGATATTGGAGTTTGATCGGAATTGGGTCTATTGCCATTTTCCGGCGATCGGCGGCGACAGGATGATCGCGGTTCGGCATGGAGGTGGCCGTGGTGTCAGGGGACTCTGGAAAAATGGAGAATGGGGTTATCTTTGGCTGTGGTGATCGGCAGGTGGTGATGAAGGGTTTTATTTCTCTTTTAGATCGTCATGGTTACTGAGGTTTTCTCGGCGTCTATGGTGAATCGGGTTGAATCGCGAGTGGGGGAACGGATGTAGGGGTTCGAGACGAAGATTTCATGTGGATGGCGAGGCTCATCGAGGTCTGGTTCGTTCGGGAAGGGGCATTTTCCGACCTTCGACACTGGGTTCAGTTGGTCGTGTTGCTCGAATTTCGTTTGGAGTTCGTTTTCGTAGTTTGGCTGGGTTGTGTCGAACGTAGGGGTCGATTGTGGTTTGGTGATGGCCAGAGAGTCGATCGGCACCGTGATTTCCAGTCGTGCATGCGCATGGAGGGGGTGTGATTGTCTGGAGTTATGGGTTTGGGGAAGGAGTTATGGCTCGGGATTTCGCGTATTTTTCCCGTGTACGACTCGAGGAATTTAAGGAGTTATGGACTCGAGTTTTGATCAGGAGTTAGTCGAGTTTGGCTCGGGTTTAGTCTATGTCTTTCTTGAGTTGAAGTTGATAAGGATTTCCAGATTTTAATTTTTTTTCACGTATATGAATGAAGTTTTAAATTTAAATAAACTGGTGCCAGGTTTTTGTTGTAAAGATGATCTTTGGAAAGTATTTATGGTAAGAAGTTTTAAACAAGTTTAAGTTCATAGATTTTTATAAAAAGTAATAACTATAATTTAGTTTAATAATGAATTTTATCATCTCTAAACATATAAAACAATTTGAATAACAAATTACAACGAGATGTTGGAATAATTAGGTAAGTTTTAAATGGTGGGTTTGTTTAATTTTATTTAAATAAGTTAATTAAAGTTTTCCAAGATTTTAAAAGATAAATTTAAATGTTAATAGATTTTTGACTTAAATGAATTATTTATATTCAATTTTAAGACTTGATTTCTAAATGTTTTTAGTAATGTTAAATGAGGTAATTAAGTTAAATTAAATTGAAGAATTCATTTTAATTAATTAAAATTATAAATGATTAGAGATTAATAATTTGGAAAGTTAATTTAAAAGGTTAATCATTAAATGAAATTAATAAGGTTATTTGATTAATGTTATTAATTAAGTTAATGAATTATAATGGATTTTTAATTAATTAATCAATTAAGAATATTTAGCTGGGGTAATTAATTTAAATTTAATTTTTACTTAATTCTCTTATGTTATGAATTAAGTATTGGTTACTTAATTAAGTGGATACTTAGTATAAAATATTTATGTATAATTATGGAATATAATTAAAGAGGATAAACTACATTATGGATTAAGCATTAATTACTCAGTGTAAGTCATGTAAAGAATTAATTAATGTAAGTAATTGGAGGATAGTTAATTACTGTATGTGATTAATTAAGGTTGATTAATGGAAGTAATTAATTAAGAATCACTAATGAATGTCATTAATTAATTAAAGGTTAATTTATGTGAATGGTTAAGGATAATTAACCTATGTGATTAATTAAAGATTAATTACTTGATGCAATTAAAGAATAATTAATCAAGGAGGGTTAATTAAGATGGATAATTATTGTATGATAAATTAATTGGTTTGAAATTAATTAATAAGCATGATTTAAAAGTACTTGATTAAATTCAATTATGGTTAATTAGATTAATTCGAGATGGTGTGATTGATTTATCTTGCTTATGAATGATTGAATGATATCGTATGCCTTAGATTAGTTGATATCTCTGGTATGTGATGCGTGATGCTATGTGGTATAATATATTGGGTTAAAACAGTGACAACCTGTATTAAAAAGTTTGAATTGTATTTCATTTGGATAACTTGGGTTAAGATGACATTGGACTCGAAGAGACCGGAGTCGGGTATTAGTAAATACCCGAAACCACTTCGATTCTTTATAGATTGATATGAATAGGCTGGAATGGGATGATTTAAGTGAACTGGACCATTAAATCTAAGTTTGGTACTTAGAAATTTGTGAGTGAAATAAGTGATGTCCATAACAATTTGAGAGTTTGAAATTGATACAAGTTACCTGGGTTATATATATAAGTTGTATGCTTTTTTAATTCTTGATTGGGTTTACTCACGCTGGTTTCCAGCCTGACCCGGTGTTACTTGATGTAATGCTCGGGTCAGACCTAGTATTGCATATTTTCAGGCAAGGACGTTCTGGAGCTCAGGAGGCGAGCTGGATGGCAGGAACGTATGGAGTGTTTCCGCTGAGACTATTATTTCTGTTTATCTGAGGCATATTTGATTTGTATATGTCCAGTGATTATGTATGTATGAACTCTGATGTATTAAAATATAATTGACAGATACAGTATTCTTTGTAAACTGGTATTATTTGATATTATATTTTGATCCGCTGCGAATGTGAGAACCTGTGTTATGTTTCTGTTTCTTCTTCTTCTATCTCTTTCTTCTTTTTCTAACTATCTGGAATTTTTTTCAGGATCGAAAATTCCGGGTCGTTTCAAAACACGTACGAGAATACGTCTCAGGCCTCCAGCTCGTCTCCTGAGCTCCAAAGCATCCAAATCTAAATCTGTAATATGCTCGGTCTGACCCGAGCATTATTATTATAAAATAATAACACATGGATCAGTCTGTTAAACCAGTGTGAGAAAAACACACCCAATTGGATTTTTAAAGTTATAAAATCTTTTCAAATTAAAGTTGCCTCGTAAGACCACGCCGTACATAAATACGGACGAGTTTTTACCATACGACAACCAAAATATATATATAGAAAATCCAGTGATATTTTAATAATGTCTAAGATTGAAAATAATAATAATCAAGTAGTTGTGATGCTCATGCAGTGCACATTACAACATCACAAGGTATAAAATAAAAATCGATAAGGCTCGTTCGCTAATTGTGTAGGATTCCACGGAGGGGCCCTCGATACTTCGAGAATGGTCCTCCCATACAAGGATCAAATTTATCCTTCCGAAGCATCGTACCCGTCTAGCCGGAGTACTATAGAAAAAGCATAACTGGTCTTTCTAAGAATGAGTGCATCGCTCCCGGCATGCGAAAACCACTGAAAATATTGCTAGAAAGGAGAGCCGACTACACCCTATGGGTTTGCCAACCCTACTGGCCATGTCTCCTATCTCTGGTTTTAGTCATTTCCGCTGATGAGGCTATGTCCGGTGTTCCAGCTTACACACGACAACAAAATAGATCATGGAATCCCATATGGATTCCCACACCACAATGGTCTTGGAATCGCATATAGATTCCCACATCTCAAATAGATCTTGGAATCACACATAGATTCCCATACCATAACGGGTCTCTGAACCACCCATGGATTCCAACATCTCAATATAACACAAAACTCCTCATAGCACCGTATATGGTTTCAGAGTGGTTAAGGATTCGAGTCATCTCTTGCGAGTACACTCTTCCAGTTCCTGGGTGCTCCATAAACCATTCGTCGATTTTCTGGAATGCTCAATAACGGTTCTTTAGGAAATAATCAGATAATACATAAGAGCGGGGATCACCCCTTAACCGTTTAAGTGGACAGATCTCCTTATCATTTATTCTAGATGAACAAACGAGTTTATACGTACAGTATAGCACCACCGATGGTAACCGTACCACATAATTCCCATGTTTCTCCTAGATATTTCCAGAGTTAAAATCCTTCGGTGTTAAGTAGGGAATCGTTCCTTACCACCAAAATTAAGAAGGATTACATATTTGGGCCAATATTTGATAGTCGGTTATTTAACTATCAAATAAACAAACATTCAACCAAGATTACATTTCCCACTAAAATCACTAAGCCTCATTTAATTCAATTTTGATAAATGGAATCTCTTTATCAAAAACAGTCATATACTTATCTCATTGGAATAAGTATATTCACAAACCATTCCCTTCAAAAATATTTGAAAACCTTTTTAAAAAAAATACGAAAAGCACCATTTAGTATCGATCATGGATCGCAGCTCAATTGTTACGTCTCTATCCCAGAGAAATCCAAACTTAACTGCAAGAAATCTTTGCCTCTCGAATTATGCCATGAAATTTCATAGATCGTAGTTTGTACAATGGTTACGTCGCTATCCCAAGGAAAATATAACAAACTTTAGGCAATATCCGCCTTTTCGAATTACGCTATGAAAATCAACCATTTCTTTCCAAGATCTCTTTATTTTATGAATATTTCCAAATAAATTTATAAAGCTTATTTATAAATTTCAAAGTTCAATTTAGAGAAAAATTCTTTTCTAAATCTCAAATCATTTATAAAACTTCCTTTTTCAAATTTCAAACCACTTCCATATTTATAAACTCCTTTAACCAACTCTTTTACATAATGATTTCTTTTATAAACAATTTATTACATAATTATAAAATAAATAAGATTTTAAACGTCATAGAAATATCTTAACCCTTCTAAATAATATGAAAATACTTTTAAAACATTTATTAATAATATAATAATTTAAACTTTAACATTTAAAAAAAATCTTAATATAGTAAAATAAATTTAATCAACTTTAAAATAAAATTAATTAACTTTTGAATAGTATTATTATTAATGAAATAATTATCTAGTTTTAAATAACTAATAATAAAATAATTTATAATCTTTAAACGAAATCAAATAAACAATTAATTTTAAACCATAATTAACTTTACTAAAGGAATGATTTTACAAAACATTTTTCTTTTGTTTACTGGGTATGAAAGACAAAGAAGATGAAAAGGTTGAAATGAAGAATGAAAATTGAATGAAACTTACGGTGGGAAATGTACATATATATTTCTAAACAACGTTTTCAACTTTAACCTCATGTCAAGCCACCAATATGTCTAAACATGTTTCCTAAGCCACCTATATGTCTGTACGAATGGGAACATTTGAAAAGCTGATGAAATTAGAGAAACATGGGTTTGCTTAAGTGTTTGATTCTTTTAGTTCATAACCAGATTCACAACATCTCACCGTAAAGATTTGTGTTCGTGTATGAACCCCGAATCGACAAAACAAAAATACGGTCGCACTTAGAATAGCATCACGATTCCAAAACAATGGTAATATACACCGGTTACCGGATTCTAAAAAATCACAAAAATGCTGCCATTTGCCTGTAAAACGTCAAACGAGAATTTCAATATTTTCCAAATTGAAAATTATGGAAAAATCACATTAATTAAATTAAAATACGTCAAAAGAAATCAATTCGTAAAATTAAATTTTTTCTGATTATTTATTCGGACTGTTATTACTACAACTGAATTAACGGTTAAATTCACCGTTACTATCTATTCATTTAAAATGAGTTAAATTAGCCCATTAAATTATTTGAATTGATATTCAATTTAAAATCCAGTTATTAGAATCACTATTCAATATTAAATTGCTTAATTCAAATATTTTAATAATCACTGCATTTGAATTTCAATTCTTAACTTTAATAAAATCACTATCTTTGGATTTTTTAGTCATTAAGCTAGTTAAACCAATATTTTAATATTTAAATCAAATAAATATTACAAAATCAAACGACCAAAATTCCGAGTCGTTATAGATATATAAAAACAAATAAACATCCAATCATCCAAAATGTCAACAAATAAACATCCATCATAATCAACATCCAAATCAGCCAATAATTCACAACAATTTATTGGTTATCAATATCAGTTATATAACTAGCAATTAAATATAATATTAATTTAAATGTCAATTTAATTCAATATAAAATTCAATTACATTTTAAATGTCGATTTAAACTACTAAACAGCAACCAATAAAATTCTTATCACATCATAAATTTAATTCAACTAGCATAAGTAGATTTAGTATTGCGAGAATGAGTTAAATCACTCACCTTTGATTTATAGTCGATTAAAATTCCAAATAAAGCCCAAAATTCCAAAAGTCTCCAAATTCAACCAAACCGTTTCCATGTTATCTGAAATTTCGATACGATCCCAATAGAGGAAACCGTGCGCGAATCCGAGTTTGTATGCAAAAGTCATCGATGTTAGAAGGTTGAAATTTAATTTAAATTAAAATTAAAACAAAGGGGCAAATAGGTAAATAATGTTACCTTCTCTAAACCCTAAACGACACAGCACCCACGATCAAACTAGCAACCGCCACATCCAAGTCATTGCCGCGCCAAAACCCAGCCACCTCCGACCAATCAGACCTCGCCGATGCTTCCGCCTCGCCCAAGCGCCTCACCAGGCCACGCGCGGCCCCCCTCCGCCACTCCTACAGCCAGCGCCACCGTCGTGCTTCCAAGGCCAATTATGGCGAACTCTGACACCTTTGAGACGAACCAACCACATGGATGAATGCTGCTCGATGACCTCTACAATACCGTGCCCTTCGATCGTCGATTGGTCGACGATCCACCGTTGATTTGCAAACCCTAATATGAACGACCAAAACTTTTTTGCCAAATTCTGGCCAAACCGAGACTCAATTGCAAAAACAAACTGCATATGCAGATTACGTTCGTCGAGAGCTTCACGATGATATATTATATGATAGGGTTTGAGGAGTTTGGATTTTCAATCTGATTTGGAATTGGGAATTAGGGTTTTGAAATGTCCGCCATTGAGAAGGAATAGAGAATTGAACAGATAGATAGAAATTGTACGTGCGGAAAATGAAAATAAGAAGCTGCTAGGATTTTTTAACAGCCTATATATAAACAGAGATGGATAAGAACGGATGGAACGGATCGAATTGGGTCGAAATGATAACAACGACCCGAAAAGCCCGTTTTGTTTCCGAAATGAAAATAGGTCATCTAATATATCGAAATATATGTTTTCTATCTATATAAAAGTTAGCGTTTAAAATCAAATTATATTCATTTAAATTCCATTAACTTATTTCTACGCGTTTCGAGCTCGCACGATCAAACGATAAGTCCGATCGCTATGAAACTTGAAATCCTATAATAATTCACTATTACGGATCCGATGAAACTAGTTTCGTCGAAATCCGAGACAGTGCCTAAAAAGACTAATTTTACACGTTAATTAAATGAATTATTATTTTAAAATCAATTTAATCACTTTTAAATTCAAATTTAAAAGTCAACAATTTTCATCATTCCTGATTACACAGAAATTAATAATATTTTTAAAATTAATTTTTCCATGTTAAAGTCAAGATTTAAATATTACATTAATTTCAGCGTTCAATTACAACTGTAATAAAACTTCAGTTTATTATATTTTAAATTCCAATAAATTCTTTTATTTTGATTTACACTCTTATATTAAATCAACTATTACCCTATGAATTAATTAAACATAAGTTTTCATTTTATTATTCTCATATTCTTAAGTTAACATATTCTCACATATTACTGAAATATTACAATTACATGTAATTTTCCATTGATTACCAAATTAATTTCAAAATGGATTAAATAATAAGATGAGAATAAATCAATTGTTACAACTTATTAATTTAAACACATTTCAAAATTAATTTTTACATCTTAATAACTCAATACATTTATACATTTATTGTTTACAACAAAGGTTAATAAATTTACGTACTAAATAATTGATTTCTTATTCTATATTCAAACCAATTTTTAATTAAAAAGCATATAATTTCACCATTAAATACAACATTAATTTTATTCCTTATTTAAAATTATAACCAATTTAACTTTACAATTATTTCAATTGATTGAAATTACATTAAAATAGTTGTCAATCGCATTCAAACAATAATATTAAATTATACTCTAATTATTTTTTCATTAATAAATGATAAATTTTAATTTCTTATAATATTAAATCCCAAAATCTTATTAAATTCAATATTTTTAATTATAAAAAATGCGGGTCATTACGATCTCCCCCACTCAAAACTTTTCGTCCCCGAAAAGGAACAAGAAAGAATAAAGAGGTTTGATATATTTTTATTCAAAATAATCAATTTATGAACAATTAACTTACATAATGAAGTTTAATAAAAATTTGAAGATAACTCAACTTCCACAAAAAATTTCTAAGTCCTAAATTTAAGAATTTTTTTGGCCGAGTCTCCTTTGCGCGGCTAGGTCCAGAAAAATAATAATATCAATAATTACAATATATATATATACATATATATCATATTTCAATAATAAAACATCCCAAACCATGGAAAAAACAATAAAATAATGTTTCAAAAATCGTAATCCAAAAACGTACCTATTAGTCGGGTAATCAAACTTTATTTATGAAACCAAAAGCAACTGCTATTGCTTCCATAAACTTGTAATTTACTTACATAATCCAAAGAGTGTTAAACTATGTAAAAGTGCAATATATATTAGTTGTTTCAATTAATAGTACAAGCAACATACAATATGTAATAATCATATGCAAACAAAAAGAAGCTCAACCATTATATGAAATAAACGAATCATCATACATCCATAGCAATCAAAACTAATGATTTGTCTTGGTTCGGAAACCTTTCATCGTACGGGTGATAAATAAACTACCAAGTGTACCTTACACTCAACAGCCTTAGATGATTACTTAATAGATTATTCATGCAACCTCAAACAACTTGAAGTATCATTTTCTAAACTCCCATAAGGCAAACAATAAAAAATTAAATATTATTTAAATTTGCACGATGTACATAAATCTTTTATACACTATCAATTCTAATCGCTTGCTTAAATACACATATTTCACTTCCGAATTAGTATTGTTAACCCAACCACTCTAGTGCGAACTCTGATCCGATTTCTTAATTAGAAATTTCCGTTTTCCTTACATAGCTTTAAACTACGATATAAAACTTCAAGTTCGTATCAAAAATTCGTATCAAATGTTCGCCGTCAAGAATCGAGTGGAAAATCCTAATTCGGACTGGTGTGAATTACCACAAATCATGTATTCAAATCTGGATTAAAATTGTTATGCGAATAAAATGTCTATGCCCAACTTACATATTTTATTCTATTGGTTTCTTCTTACATCATTTACCTTTCATTTGTTTTAATTCTCATTCATTCATAAAAGGTTGTTATTTTTTTATTAATTTACATATTTTATTCTATTGGTTTCTTTTCACATTATCTACTTTCCATTTATTTTCATTCATTCATATAAGATTATCTTTTATTAATTTTCATTCATTACTTACATAATTTATTCCCCATTCAATATTTGAAATCATCAGTGAATCCTTTATTAAAGTATTACGTACATTTCATTGCAGTTTAATTCACACTTATTATCTATGTAACTTGACTTCCATTTACTATTAATATTCATTTGTGAATCAATTCATACTTAAGTTATTCTACTTTTTAATTTACGTTATTTACCTTTTATTTATTTTCATTCATTCATACAATGTCTTTTTTTCCATTCATATATAGTATTACTGAATATTAAATCTATTTCTGAATCATTTTAACATTTTCTGAAGTTATAATCATTTACTTTATATATTATTCACTTTTACTATTCTATTTAATTATTAAGCATTTCGAAACATTAACTTATGTTTATAACATTTCTTGTACATCTCAAATTTTCATTTATAAGCATATGTTCATTTTGAAGCATTTTTGTTACTTAAGCTTTTACTTGTATAATATTCTATTACATATTCATATTTAACATTACAAATTTTTAAACATTTCTGGTAAGTTTTATATATGTTTTTAGAATGTAATTGACTATTATACAAATTTCTCTTATTCATTTTAGTTAACAAAAATGTTCAGTAGTTTACATCTTCTTAATTTTCATTATCTTTTAATTTGCAAGTTACAAAACTTCAATTTCTTATATTTTCATTAAACACTTACTTTTTTAATTCAGATTTCAATTTGAATGTTTCCAACTTATTAAAATTTCACTTTATTTCTACAACTAAAAACCATTAATTAACAGGAACATAAGAATTCAAATACCGAGTTCATTTCAAATCATTTTGAAATAATATATATATTCATATCTTTTATATATCAAATCACATTTAGAAATTTTAAGTCAAAATTTATTTCACCAAAATAACTCTGTAGCAAAGCTACTATAGTGTTCTTTCCACTTTGAAACTCAAAAATGAACATTGATGATGCCGCGGTCATCACCGAAATTATTTTCCGGCAACAGAAGAAGGGAGTACAGAATTTGTTTCCTTTCAAAAATTCTTTGAAAACATTTCTTTCAAGTGCATTTTGAAAACATTTTGAAGACATTTCTATTTTCAAATACTTCCAAATAATACTAATTTTTTTTCAAATCCTTGAAAACCAAATTCAAAACACCAGAATATAAGTTATTAAATTTTCAATTTAAATTTATTTTATTTGTAAATTTACATTTTTTTATAATATATAATAGTCAATAGTTTTAAGAACCTTGACTAACCAAACAATAAATGGCAATAATTAAACATTACAATCCTTTACTAACATCCAACACAACAAAAATAACAAAATCAATTTATGAAATTTTTTATATATATATATATATAAACAAAATATAATACTAGGTAAATTTATTTCATTTACCTATTTCAAAAATAACATTGTGTTCATCTACCTTGTTCAAGTATTTAGAGACCCCTATCAATGCCATAACGTCCTATGTACCGACCGGAATTCATAAATACTCAACAGAACAAATTAACATAATAAAAAACATTTTTATATAACACCAACAAATAAGCTCTCTCGTATATATACACTCATACTCATTCTAGGGTATTATTAACCCTATCTATAATGAGTTAACCGTAACAGGCTAAGGTATCTCTAAACCAAAGCTCTGATACCAACTGTGACGACCCACCTTTTTGGATTAAATCGACAATAAACCACACATGTCTAATTTAAACCATTCGAAAGGGAAGATTGTTAATGGGATTTAATAAGAAAATAAGAGAAAAGAAGGAAAACAAAATATGAATGTAGATAGACCAGTACAACATGCTCACTTGAACCAGACAGATTCAAGTGGAACTCAAAGCAAATCATGGACCAAAATATGAATGCAAACTTTAACCACCACCAAAGTGACCAGACTTAAGAAAATAACAAGTGCACATGTAACAGTGGCAACCAAGCATGAATAATCACAAACAATTAATGAACAATCATATGTCAATTTCAAGATGATCCAGACTAGCATGGATGTGCAAGCACTCAAGTAAAAAAAACAATGCAAGAATAACAAGACCAATTTAACTCGAAGTAGAAACATTAGTTCAGGAATGGGGTGCAACCAGACCAGGTAAATGAAATGGCTCAAAATAGCAATGAGAGCAGTGGACAATTCAACATGAAACTAGAATTAATGTCGAGCCATCACACACACACACACACATATATATATATACATATATGTATGTATATACATGGAGTGATACACAAATATATAGTAAAAATGATCAAGCCGTAAATCAGAAGTGATAAGGAAATGATGAGCAAGTCGAAATCAACAAATATCTTATAGGATCGATTTCACACTAGAGAGGGGGAGTGAATAGGGTGATACTAATAATAATAAAAATTAATGTGGAAATATATATATATATATATAATAATTACAGCATAGATAATAGCAGAATAATGAAAGCAGAAATAGAACAACACAGATTTATCCAGCTTCGACAAAACCCTGCCTACGTGTTGCCCCCAAGGTTTCTACTAGAAATTAAGTAGTCAGATGCTTACACACGTAAACTTGCTACATCAGCTAATGACTAACCTAACTCTACGCTCAAAACCCTGCTACAACTCAGCCACTGCGTTGCGAATTCTCGAACTACACCACCGTAGTTCGTAACCTAGTCACACGACTAGAGAGTTACTTAATTTAAAAAGAAACTACAAATGAAATAATAACTAAAACAAAAACAAAACCCTAATTATATTAAAATAAAGCCTAATAGAAAAGTAAGGCCGGCCCAATTTAAACACTAAATAGAGATCATCTCCCCTTTTTCCTGTATACTCGTGTATTCTCTTTTGGCCGATCCTTTCTTTTTCGTTCCTCTTCACAAATTTTGGGTTTTGAGAATTGAAGTCGCCGCTTGAATTATACGTTCGAATTGATTGATGTCGCTGTCATGTTCCTCAATTAGCTTCGATGCTTCTTCAATTCTCTTGTATACATGCGGTCGCTTTGAGTACGACTAATAATTTGGTATGTGATTTTTGCCCTGTTTTGATTTTCGAATATATTCAACTTAATGCTCTGTTTAATTGCTTGGGCTCGAACTCATGAATGCCGATGATGAGATTGGGTTTTAATTTATAGGGATAACATCCCTAAATATATGTTCGTATAATTCACTTTGAATTTTTCACATTGCTATGCTCGGCCATTGATTTGTAATCGAACATTGGTGATGTTTTCTGACTTTTACATTTCATACATGTTGCTTGGTAAGTTTGAACTTGCTCCGGTTTTTTCTCCTACGACTTTGTTAATTGAACTTTGATATGGTCTGGACTTGTTCAATTCGTGTTATCACCTGGCTTTGACTTTGGCATTTAAACTTGACATGTTCATTTTGAAATCCCTACGACAATGACTTTGTTTGAACTATTACAGATCGTTTCTCTTCGAACCATGACTTGATTTTTTTTCTGTGACTATAATCACACTACTGGCTACTGATAATTTTCTAGATTTTCAAAACACACGGCTTCACTGTCATTTCATTGTTGAAACTGCTCCTTGGCTTTGGTATTTTGAATTTTTGATAATATTTGTTGATTTCTATTTATGCAGAGTTGTATGTATGTGAACTTGATGTTGCACTTGATTTGGTCTCTGATTGAATGCTTGTGTGGTTTGATCTTGTTTTCATGTCCTTGCATATTTCATGTTGAGTTGCAGTTCTTTGTGTTCCTTTGTATTTTGTTCCAGCTGACTGGTCTTGCTCTGACCTTTGTACATGTGATTGTATATCCATGTGGTTGTTGCAGCCACTTGAGTCTGGTTCCTTTGAGTGTTCATAGCTTCACTGTCGAGTCTGTTCTCATGTCTTTGTTTCATGGGCTTGTACAGTTTGTGGAGCTGGTGATCTGTCCTTGTGTACTTGTTGTAGATGTTTTCATATGACCGTGGTCTTGTATTTGAAACTGCCTTTCTTCTGATCTGGTCTGCATATCATTGTGAACTGGTTTATTTTAGTCTGGTGTGCCTGGCCTCTGTTTCATGTGTAAATATGTTGTTTGCAGTCTGAAGTCTTGTGTACACTTGCATCTGGATTTGTTTTTGAATTTCATGCCTTATTGTTTGCTAACTCACTGCCGAGTTGTTTTGGTGTACATGATGCCCCTTGACTAAAATTCGACATGCTGAGGCAGTGCACATGTGCACGTGTACACATGTGTATATGCAGGCTCTAGTGCATTTGAAACTTTGTGACTTGTTTTCGTATTGCACCTGAGTTGAATCCAGCCTCGGCTCGGGTTTGACCTTGTGCTCACCTGTTCCTGTAGTTTTAACACGCAAGTGCATATCGGTGTGCACGGTTTTGTGGCATGTACAGTGATACACTGTGCATGTCACAAGTTGTTTGTGTAGATGAATTCAAAAGATATAAATGACGAACAACCCAAATAACTGAGGCAAATAACATTTTCAAAAACACACACTTTAATTTGCACTGCAAAATATTTTCTTTTTCAATTTTACTGCGTTAGTGTTTATTTTGCAGATAATTCAGATGCTGGATTGAAGCTGTAACAAAGTTGAAGATAAAAATACGAGTGATGAGTGAATATGTAGTGAGGTCAAAATTGTAAATTAAAACTTGTGATGTAATTGAAATTGAATTGTAATTGAAATTGTAAATGTAGTGAGAGCTGAAGTTTGTACTATTTAAATTTGTAATAAAATATTTGTTTGAATAAAATATTTGTTCGAATATGAATTCTGTGTTATTTATTTTATTCAACAAATATTTATTAATTATGTGGAAAAATAAAATAGTACAATAACAAATACATTTAAATGAATATATATATATATATGATTATTATGATCAAACAAAAATCATATACTAGCATATTCAACAATCTCCTCCTTTTGATGATAACAAACATATATTAAGATTTTGAATTTATTAAATGTATTTGGTCATTGACGAAATCTATTTGCTCCCCCTATTTGAATGCTCTCTCTCCACAACAAAGCTCCCCCTTCATATATGCATGAAAAATATGCAAATAAAAAACAATTGCAATGAGCCTATATGAGTTATGCAAATAGATGAGAATATGCAAAATAAAACATTTGAATTTATTTGCCAAAATCTTAACTTCTCTCTCCCCCTTTTATTATTAGCAAAAGAGTAACAGTGTTAGAGAAAATAGTGATTAAGTGATAGACATTAGTACAACATTAATACCCAATCGAGTATAAATATTAAATTTCATTAAAAAAATCAAACAAAAATCTTAAATACTCTGTTAGGTGCATATTCCACTTTAGGGAGATAGTGGTGATGTCGGAATATAAAACCATATAGTTGTGTCTATTTGTGGTATATTTATATTAGGAATTTGAATACTAACTAAGCATGCATAACCGTTAGGACTTTTAAATGAGATTAATAGTATTCCCAATTTTTTTAAAAAAAACAAAAAAAACGAATTTCAAGTATCTTCTAACCACGCATAACCGTGAGGACTTTTAAATGGAATTAGAATCAACTCGTCTATTTAATAATCAATTTTGATATGTGTTCCATACATGCATAACCGTGAGGACTTTTAAATGAGCATGAAAGCACATAAACAAATATTCCAAGTAATTCACACATGCATAACCGTGAGGACTTTTAAATGAGAGTGAATACTTTGGATGTTTTTGTTGTAAAAAAAATAAAATAAAAACGAATAATTTTCCGTTTAAAATACCACATTTTGACATACTATATTGGATTTTGATGAGTGATGGTCGTTAGAAATATGATAGAAATAGAGATGGTCACGGAATTTTTACCAATCAAAGTTATTACAAATTTTGTTTAAATTTTTAAAGAAATTTACTATATATACCGTTTAATATCAACACTCATCATTTTTTTAATCACTATTTATCTTTTCGATAATCAGTAGGGAGTCAGATTAGTTAATGTATTCATTTAAGATCAAATCCAAAAATCAAATTTCTAAAATATCTAATCTGAAACGAAGTCAACAAAAACTATTTTCTGGAAGGGGTTTTATATAAAAAAAATGTTTGTTAATTGAAAATCAGTTGAAATGAAAAATATGTAGATATTTTCTTTGAAAATGATGCAATTGATGAATGTCTCAACATAAAACACGTTCCACTAGTACTTTTTCTATCAACTAGGCTACCAGTGTAATCTGCATTTGAATTCCCCTTTGACTCAAAGTTATCATTAGATAGATATCATAGACTAAATCGTGGAGTGTGCAACAGATACCTTAAAATCCTTTTTACAGCTTTTAAATGAAATTCCTTTTGATTTGAATTGAAACAGTGTATACAAGCAAACACAAAATATAATGTCAGGTCAAATATATCCACGTGTATCTAGAATAATCATCAACCAATAAAACAACATCATTAGTCCAAACAAATCTATATGAACTAGTTCAAAGACTCTAGAGGTACTTATAGTGTTCTTGGCATAAAAAGTTAATTGGTCAACAATTTTGCATAAATCAGAATCAAAATCAACATTCATTTCTTTATCACATAACTGGCTGATTTAAATCAGATTATGGTGCAGATTTTCATAATATATCATTCAAGATAAATATACAGTTACCTATTTTACCTTTATCGATAATTTTTCATTTGTTGCCCATTGTGATTCTGCCACCTTTGTGCTAGGCTAAGGAACTTTGATTTGTTGCCCATTGTAACGACCCCGAATTTTCATATATTTAAATTGATAACTAATTTAATTTTTGAATAAAATTTGTGAAATTAATCGATTAAAGTGATGCGAGTTTCCCCGAATTAAAATAAATTTTGTATAAATCATTTAAATTTAAAAATATTGTAAATATTGTATATATGTGAATATATATGTATTTGAGCATATATGAGTAAATTTGAAATAATATATATATGTATATATATTTGATTTGAATTTAAATTGTAAATAAATGGTTTAAAAAATGAAAATAATAAGACTAAAGAAAAATATATAAGTTAGAAATAAAAATGAAGTAACACTTAGATAAAATCTAACGACAAATTAAAATAGAAATTCATTTTAAATTATAAAACAATAAAAAGATATAATAACAACATTAGATAAATTATAACAACATATTAAAAAAAATTAATTAAGAAAACAAAACAAATACATATGAAAAATAAAATACATGTACACTTGCAAATGAAACCAAACAAACAAAAGAAATACAACTATATATAGTATAAAAGCTTGGAAAAAAAGCTACGTCACAATCATCTCATATATGTACAGCCGAGTTAAAGTAATGCAAAACAAAGATATTCAATTGTACAATGTGAATTAATGAAGCCACCAAATATCATCATATTTGTACAGCCGAGATAAGAAGTAAAATATATATTTGTACATGGCAAATTAATGTCAGCCACCATACAAAAATCTATCAGCCACGAGAAGAAAAAATATCACTGATGATTTGTACAAATTTTTATATCAACTTGTACTAACCAAATTATCACTTGTACAAATAAAATAATGATAGCCTGTAAACTTCTTTTTTATATATATCAACCTCATTTCAATTCGTTCATCAAACATAAGCAAAGAACTGAAGTAAGTATCATCTACAAACTAAAACAAAATTCAATTTAAATAACACTTCAACTGAAAAATCAGAGATTAAAAAGAAGATTCCAGCTAGCAAAAATTCAAAGTCTGTTTCAAAGTGGAAGGCTCTGTTCATTTTTTTCTAGAAACAAGATGAGTAAACATTTTATTTCAAAGCTGAAGTGGATTCAAATTTAATTCCATGTGATTCCTGGAATAAATTATCTTTGCATGTATATTTAAAGATGTGAAAACTGTGTGTATGTTGTGTTGAATCTGTGCATGTGGTTGCTTCTTTGCTTTGCTTACAAGTTCTAAAACCTGCTCAATAACAAAAAAATCTCTCTATCTAATTCTTTTTAGATTATAAGTTATAAACAAAACATGTTTATATTATCAAGGTCTAAGCTTTAAAAGTTTTTCCAAGTGAATATTTTGGGGATTTATATAGAAAATAGGAATTACAGTGAAAATGATTCAAATCAGAAAATTTGATAATCTGAATTTCCAGTTTTGATTTTGCATATGGAATTGAAATCAAAAGTGATGAATTTTAGTAGTAAAGTCAGGATTTTTAGTTTGGTATTGGATGTGGAAATTAGGTTTGAACGGAATCATGTTTTATGTCAATTCTCAACGATTTACGGGGAGCCAGATTCGGCGTTTGAATCTACGGCATTTTAGTACAAGTGAAGTACGGGTGTCGATTTTCGAAGGCCGAGTCCGGGATCTTTACACCCGTCGTGTGCTTGGAACAGCCAGAATCCAAGTATCAGTCTTGTTGTTCCTTAGCCTACCACCACACCTACATGTGGAAAGATTTTTGTGACCTATTTGTTTTTGTAGGACCATGAGTGTTAGTGGCAAAATATTTTGAGAAATATGTTTGTGTAGACCCAAGACAATCTATATTTGTTCCTTTCGGCACCCAGATTTGTTTGACTTTAAGGGATTTTATATTTGTGCCTTTTGGAACCCAAATTGGTATGGTTTTCACATGTTTGGGTCTATACCAGCAATTGTTGTGATTGTGTCCAATTTTTCTACAAATCGTGCACTTGGAATTGACTTTATCAATTTTGCTTCTAACACGTTCAGATTGAGTATACCCAAATCCTTGTCTAACAGTATTGACAGTTTGTTTCCCTAATAACATATTTAGCGATCTTTCTTCTTTGGAAAATTTTTCTAAAGTTGTAGACAATTGTTGAACTTGTGTTTTGAGAGATTCATTTTCATTCAATAATAGAGTGCACTTTTTAATAGAATTTTCTCTCCTAGTGTTTTTACTTTCTTTCAAAATCAGAATTTCATTTTCAAGTGATTTAATTTTAATTTCTAATTTTTTAATTTCGTCTTTAAGTGATGTACACTTATCACACTTAGGGCTCTTGTTTTGATAGTTTTTAACCAATTGATTAAGCTGCTTATTTAGTTCTATTAAACTATCTCTTTGTGATTCAATTTTAGCGTACTTCTCCCTAAGTCGTTCAAAATAGCCATTTACTTCGTGAAAATATATAAGTAATTCTGAGTGAGTAAGTTTTGATACCTTGCTTGGCTCGTCATTATCGCTATCAGTTGTATCACCTCGAAGACACATATCTACTTTTTCACTCTCACTGCTAGTGCTTTTATTATCATCATCACTTTTATTCCAAGTGGCTGCAAAACTTCTCCTTTTCGATTTCTTTCCTTGGCCAAGTCGATTCTGAGGACAATTGGGATTGATGTGACCAGGTTTATTGCACTTGTGACAAATGATCTCTTGCTCTTCTGAGTTGTCTAGTACTTTGACTATTCTGCTTTTCAATTGTTGATTTAGAGCTGGATTTCCATACTTGTGATTCCACCTTTTGAATTTCTTTATTATTAGCGCTAGTTCTGTTGCACCATCATCATCACCATCTTCACTTTCAGTTGTTTCTTTGAGAGCTATTGATTTCTTTCGAGTATCACCTCCTTCACGTTCTTCCTTGAATTTCATTTCTAGCTCATAAGTGGTGAGATTTCCAATGAGTTCTGTTTCAAATCCTTTGATTCTTGAATGGCAGTAACTTTTGCTTCAAAATTTTGTGGAAGGACTCGGAGGATTTTTGGACTATTTCTAATTCTGTGTATGATTTTCCAAGAGCTTTTGATTTATATACAAGATTAGAAAGTCGTCCATACATCTCTTTGACATTCTCATCCTTGGCCATTGTGAAGCTCTCGTATTCGCTACTAAGCATGTCAATGCGAGATTCTTTGACTTAGGAGGTTCCTTCATGAGTCACTTCAAGTGTGTGCTAAATTACCTGCGCAGTTAGACAATGTGAGACACGATTAAATTCAACTTGATCTAATGAACAAATAATATAATTCATAGATTTAGCATTGGCATTTTGTAGTTTATTTTCAAGATATGTCCATTGATCCATTGGTTTTTCAATTTCTTGATTATCTACCACTATTGTTGGTGTCCTATATCCCGTCTCAACACTATTCCAAGCATCAATGGTTTTCAAAAAAAATTCATTTTATGTTTCCAATTAGCGTATTCACCATTGAACATGGGTGGTCTAACTATGGACTGACCCTCAGCAAAAGCATTATTAAAAGAAGCCATTTAAAAAATCAAAATTTTAAAACAAATATTGGTTTTTGAAAAATCAAATTTTTTAAAATAAAAAATGGTTTTTGTTCCTAGCTCTGATACCACTTGTAGGATCGATTTCACCCTAGAGGGGGGTGAATAGGGTAATATTAATAATAATAAAAATTAATGCGGATATATATATATATATAATTGCAGCACAGACAATAGCAGAATAATATTAAAAACAGAAATAGAACAACACAGATTTACCCAGCTTCGGCAAAACCCTACCTACATGATGCCCCCAAGGTTTCTACTAGAAATTAAGTAGTCAGACGCTTACACAAGTAAACTTGCGACACCCGCTAATGACTAACCTAACTCTATGCTCAAAACCCTGCCACAACTCAACCACTGAGTTGTGAATTCTCAAACTCCACCACCGTAGTTCTTAACCTAGTCACACGACTAGAGAGTTACTTAATTTAAAAAGAAATTACAAATGAAATAATAACTAAAACAAAAACAAAACCGTAATTATATTAAACTAAATCCCAATAGAAAAGTAAGGCCGCCCCAATTTAAATACTAAATAGAGATCGTCTCCCCTTTTTCCTGTATACTCGTGTGTTCTCTTTTGGCCGATCCTTTCTTTTTCATTCCTCTTCACAAATTTAGGGTTTTGAGAATCGAAGTCGCCGCTTGAATTATACGTTCGAACTGATTGTTGTCGCTTTCATGTTCCTCAATTAGCTTCAATGCTTCTTTGATTCTCTTGCGTACATGCGGTCATTTCGAGTTCGACTGATAATTTGGTATGTGATTTTTGCCCTGTTTTGATTTTCGAATATATTCGACTTAATGCTCTGTTTAATTGCTTGGGCTCGAACTCATGAATGCCGATGATGAGGTTGGGTTTAAATTTATAGGGATAACATTCCTAAATATACATTCGTATAATTCACTTTGAATTTTTCACATTGCTATGCTCGGCCATTGATTTGTAATCGAACGTTGGTGATGTTTTCTGACTTTTTCATTTCATACGTGTTGCTTGATAAGTTTGAATTTTCTCCGGTCTTTTCTCCTGCGACTTTGTTATTTGAACTTTGATATGGTCTGGACTTGTTCAATTCGTGTTATCACCTGGCTTTGACTTTGGCATTTAAACTTGACATGTTCATTTTGAAATCCCTGCGACAATGAATTTGTTTGAACTATTACAGATCATTTCTCTTCGAACCATGACTTGATTTTTTTTTCTGTGACTATATTCACACTACTGGCTACTGATAATTTTCTAGATTTTCATAACACACGACTTCATTGTCATTTCATTGTTGAAACTGCTCCTTGGCTTTGGCATTTTGAATTTTTGATAATATTTGTTGATTTCTATTTATGCAGAGTTGTATGTATGTGAACTTGCTGTTGCACTTGATCTGGTCTCTGATTGAATGCTTGTGTGGTTTGATCTTGTTTTCATGTCCTTGCATATTTCATATTGAGTTGCAGTTCTTTGTGTTCCTTTGTATTTTGTTCCAGCTGACTGGTCATGCTCTGACCTTTGTACATGTGATTGAATATCCATTGTGCATGTTTTCATGTATAGTCTCTTTCTTGCCTTTGTGTTTGTAGTCTTGTCTATGTTGAAGCTTAACTTACATGTGGTTGTTGCAGCCACTTGAGTCTGGTTCCTTTGAGTGTTTATAGCTTCACTATCGAGTCTG
The DNA here is from genome assembly GCA_030737815.1 of Allium fistulosum. Classification (NCBI taxonomy): domain Eukaryota; kingdom Viridiplantae; phylum Streptophyta; class Magnoliopsida; order Asparagales; family Amaryllidaceae; genus Allium; species Allium fistulosum. Next base: position 83,654,004 of record CM060903.1, read on the forward strand.
TTCTCATGTCTTTGTTTCATGGGCTTGTACAGTTTGTTGAGCTGGTGGTCTGTCCTTGTGTACTTGTTGTAGATTTTTTCATACGACCGTGGTCTTGTATTTGAAATTGCCTTTGTTCTGATCTGGTCTGCATATCATTGTGAACTGGTTTATTTTAGTCTGGTGTGTCTGGCCTCTGTTTCATGTGTACATGTGTTGTTTGCAGTCTGAAGTCTTGTGTACACTTGCATCTATATTTATTTTTGAATTTCATGCCTCATTGTTTGCTAACTCACTGCCGAGTTGTTTTGGTGTACATGATGCCTCTTGACAGAAATTCGAGATGCTGAGGCAGTGCACATGTGTACGTGTACACATGTGTATATGCAGGCTCTAGTGCATTTTAAACTTTGTGACTTGTTTTCGTATTGCACCTGAGTTGAATCCAACCTCAGCTCGGGTTTGACCTTGTGCTCACCTGTTCCTGTAGTTCTAACACGCAAGTGTATATCGGTGTGCACGACCTTGTGGCATGTACAGTGATACACTATGCATGTCATAAGTTGTTCGTGTAGATGAATTCAAAAGATATAAATGACGAACAACCCAAATAACTAAGGCAGATAACATTTTCAAAAATACAATTTAATTTGCACTGCAAAATATTTTCTTTTTCAATTTTACTGCGTCAGTTTTTATTTTGCAGATAATTCAGATGCTGGATTGAAGCTGTAACAAAGTTGAAGATAAAAATACGAGTGATGAGTGAATATGTATTGAGGTCAAAATTGTAAATTAAAATTTGTGATGTAATTGAAATTGTAATGTAATTGAAATTGAATTGTAATTTAAATTGTAAATGTAGTGAGAGCTGAAGTTTGTACTATTTAAATTTGTAATAAAATATTTGTTTGAATAATTTATTAGTTCGAATATGAATTCTGTGTTATTTATTTAATTCGACAAATATTTATTAATTATGTGAAAAAATAAAATAGTACAATAACAAATACATTTAAATGAATATATATATATATTTATGTTTATTATCATCAAACAAAAATCATATACTAGCATATTCAACAAATAAGAGAAAAGAAGGAAAACAAAATACAGAATCTCGCAGCGGAATGACAAAGTATAATAATCAAATAAACAGTTCATGAAGTTGTTTTATAATATACATTTGATTACACAATTTTTACAACAATAATCAAAGTACAAACAACAACATACCAATAATGATGCAGCGGAATAATACTAATAATATAATTTACCAAACTCCGTCTTCTTCCTCTAGAAGTAATGTCTTCAAACACTTAAATGCTCAGGCTGACCCGAGCGTAATGAAAAGACAAGACACTCGAGTCAGAACTAAAAATTCTTATGTAAGTTAAATCAACAACAAGTAAATATGAGTGTAATAACTTCAGAGATGTTTACGGGATTTTACATCTCCTATCCAGTGTATAACGTGCGTGCAATAACTTAAGAGATGTTACGAGATTTTCCATCTCCTAAGGATCCATTAAACTATCTATATGTAGTAAAATTGTTATATATGTAGTGTCTATCAGTAATGTAAAGTATTAAAATAGCGTTAAGGCTATACATTGATCCCCCTTACCACATTTTTAAGCATTATTCAACAGTTTGCCTTAGTAGCATCACCAGTAACGTCGATAGCCAAGGAGGTGCTGTAATAAGACAATACTAAAATAAAATCGTAGTGGTTACAAATAAGGATAAAGAGCATGACAAGGCACATGAGGTGATTCCCAAGGTAGGATACGACCGTTTTGCGTTTCCTGACTGATGGTAACCTCTAACGGACCACCGCGTCCAACACCCCCAACAAATCAAATCAAGGTGCATCGATTAAGCCAACATTAATATAGTAATATGAAGAGGTGTGTCTACTAGAGGTAGCTAGCCTCATTGGTCAGGTATGGCTCCTGTTTAATCATTTCAAATTGACACAAGTGTCGGGGTCATCCATCATCGTTCTCTTTCTTCAAATTCAACAAATGCCACCAATTCATTCTCTACATTCTAAATATCATACACCGCGTACATAGTTGTTAAAGTGGTTCCAATATTGACAAAAAGTATGCCAATAAGAGGCCTCGGTCTCTTTAACAACCAAACATCATTTTTCACACCGGTTGGTTCTTTTACATTTCAAAACAGATTCATATTTGATATCAAAATATCATTTTCACTTCAAAATATCCTTCATTTCAAAACCATCATATTTACTCAAAATAGGTCATTTCACTTGAAAATATCATTTCAAATCCCAACTTAGGTTATAACCTCATTTAACCATATTCGCATATAAATCAACGATTTAAATATAACATTCCAACTTTGCACATTTTGAAATTCTAGAAAATAGTTTGGATAGTTATAAATAGTTTAAAATGGTTTATATAGTTTAGAGATTAAAAACAGTTTAATATACAATGGTTTTATTGAAAATATTTTATATAGTGAAATAGTTTGGAAAATCTAAATAATTTTGAATATTAAAAATAATGGATTTTAAACAGTTTATATCAAAAATAATTTATTTTGAAAATAATATCAAATCAAACTGTTTTTTCCATTTCAATAATCTGGACCCATATCCAATTTCAAATCAATAAATTCAATTTCCAACCTTTCAATTCAATTGACTCAATTTTAATTTAGTTTCAAATTAACTTGATTTCAGTTTCAACTCGAATTAACTTCAATTTTTGAAACATTCATTTTTAACTTCAAATTTTGGTTCAACAATTCAATTCAATGATTTAAATTCCAATCGAATTCTTATTTTAAACCATTTCAATTTATATAAATTTCAAGTCCAATTCCAATTTACTGATTTAAACCAATTAATCAAATTAAACCTCATTGTTCAATTTTAAGATCTAAACTTTAAAATAATTAAATTTCCCGAATTAAAGTCAAATATCAATTATAACTTCGCATTTCCACTTCAACTCTTAAAATAATTTCTTTTATCCAATTTTAATTTCAACATTTCAAAGCTTGAATTAGAAAATAATTTAATTAATATAAATCCACAATTTATTTCCTTTAAAACAATATCATTTAATAAAAAATAATAAAATCAAGATCCTTTAAAACCATTTAATTTAACCAATCCGGTGTCCGTATATAATTTTCTACCCTATGGCCAAGTGATCAGTTATTTCAATTTTAGTTATATGGATGGATATATATTATTTCAATCCAAATCAAAGTGCCATAGGTATATATCATTTCAACCTATTTCTTAATTTATTCGAAATAATTCAAATAACAGTTCATATGCTGTCACTTAATATACAGAGTGATAACAGAGATATATAAAAACAAATAAACATCCAATCATCCAAAATGTCAACAAATAAACATCCATTATAATCAACATCCAAATCATCCAATAATTCTCAACAATATCAATATCAGGTATTTAACTAGCAATTAAATCTGATATTAATTTAAATGTCAATTTAGTTCAATATAAAATTCAATTACAATTTAAATATCGATTTAAACTACCAAACAACAACCAATAAAATTTGTATCACATCATAAATTTAATTCAACTAACATAAGAAGATTTAGTATTGCGTGAGTGAGTTAAATCACTCACTTTTGATTTATAGTTGATTAAAAATCCAAATAAAGCCCAAAATTCCAACAGTCTCCAAATTCAACCAAACTAGTTCCATATTGTCTGAAATTTCAATACGATCCCAACAGAGGAAACCGCGCGTGAATCCGTGTTCGTATGCAAAAGTTATCGATGTTAGAAAGTTGAAAATAAAATTAAAACAAAGGGGCAAATAGGTAAATAACGTTACCTTCTCTAAACCCTAAACGACACAGCACCCACGATCAAATAAGCAGCCGCCATGTCCAAGTCATTATCACGCCAAAACCCAGCCACCTCCAACCAATCAGACCTCGCCGATGCTTCCGCCTAGCCCAAGCGCCTCACCAGGCCACGCGCGGCCCCCTCCGCCACTCCTACAATCAACACCGCCATCATGCTTCCAAGGCCATTTCTAGCAAACTCTGATGCCTTTGAGACGAACCAATTGCATGAATGAATGCTGCTCGACGATCACTACAATATGAATAGCCGAAACTTCTTCGCCAAGTTCTAGCCAAACCGAGACTCAATTGCTAAAACGAACTGCATATGCAGATTACGTTTGTCGAGAGCTTCGCGATGATATATTATATGATAGGGTTTGAGGAGTTTGGATTTTTGATCTGATTTGGAATTAGGGTTTTGAAATGTCTACCATTGAGAAGGAACAAATAATTGTACAGATAGATAGAAATTGTACATACAAAAAATGAAAACAGGAAGCGGCTAGGGTTTGTAACAGCCTATATATAGCAGAGATGGATAAGAACGAATGGAACCGATTGAATTGGGTTGAAATGATAACAACGACCCGAAAAGCCCGTTTCGTTCCCGAAACGAAGGTCATCCAATATATCGAAAAATATGTTTTCGATATTTTTAAACTCAATGGAACTAGTTTCAAACCCTAATTCTATTGTATATAGAAGTTAGCTTTTAAAATCAAATTATACTCATTTAAATTTCATTAATTGATTTCTACGCGTTTCGAGCTAGCACGATCAGTCCGATTGCTACGAAACTTGAAATCCTATAATAATTCACTATTACGGATCCGATGAAACTGGTTTCGTCGAAATCTGTGACAGTGCCCAAAAAGACTAATTTCGTTAATTAAATGAATTATTATTTTAAAATCAGTTTAATCACTTTTAAATTCAAATTTAAAAGTTAACAATTTTCATCATTCCTGATTACACGGAAATTAATAATATTTTTAAAATTAAAATTTTCCATGTTAAAGTCAAGATTTAAATATTACATTAATTTCAGCATTCAATTACAACTGTAATAAAACCCCAGTTTATTATATTTTAAATTCCAATAAATTCTTTTATTTTGATTTGCACTCTTATATTAGATCAACTATTACCCTATGAATTAATTAAACATAAGTTTTCATTTTATTATTCTCATATTCCTAAGTTAACATATTCTAACATATTACTGAAATATTACAATTACATGTAATTTTCCATTGATTGCCAAATTAGTTTCAAAATGGATTAAATAATAAGATGAGAATTAATCAATTGTTACAACTTATTAATTTAAACACATTTCAAAATTAATTGTTACATCTTAATAACTCAATACATTTATACATTTATTGTTTACAACAAAGGTTAAAAAATTTACATATTAAATAATTGATTTCATATTCTATATTCAAACCATTTTTTAATCAGATAACATATAATTTCACCATTAAATACAACATTGATTTTATTATTTATTTACAATTATAACCAATTTAACTTACAATTATTTCAATTGATTGAAATTACATTAAAATAGTTGTCAATCACATTCAAACAATAATATTAAATTATATTCTAATTATTTTTTCATTAATAAATATTAAATTTTAATTTCTCACAATATTAAATCCCAAAATCTTATTAAATTCAATATTTTTAACAAAAATACGGGTCGTTACAAGACTACCAGCAGTTGTGTACACTTCCTATTGATGTGAGACATCTCCTATGATAAATATTTGTGATGACGCGAGGCTAGTCCCAAATTCTGTATGGTAAATCCGCCCAGTTAACATGGCTACCATTCCTACGAATAGTCGCACTAATGTGAGATGTCATTATGAGTATGAGCCATAATACGAAAGGCATGTTGCGAGGTCTTGAGGTATTAAGTGGTTGTTTGAGGGCCCACCTCTTTTCTCCCAATGAAGTATTAAAATGGCCAAGGGGCTAGTTATTAGGCACGATATGCGGTATCTTGACAAGGGCCCGCTTCGGGTAAGGTATTAAGTGACCGATTTAGGATCCACCTTTCCATAAAGAAGTATTAAGTGGCTTAAGAGATTTCATGCGATGTCAGCAGATAGTCACCTTTAAGGGGTCCACCTTGGGAATATGTATTAAATGATGGGGTCTGCCTCAATTGAGGTCTTAAATGACCAAAGTCTGCCTATTTTCCAATAAAATGTATTAAATGGATTGGGGGTACTATCTCTTGCATTGGTAGACATTTATGACATGGGATTTGGGCTATGGGATTTAAAAATCTGCTTGTAACGACCCAGAATTTTGGACCATTCGCATCCATTATAAGTGTATAGGTAGACACTCATGCCGGAATTGAATTGCTCAAAATACCGTGTTGTTAATTTAAATTGGCAAAACTGAACATATACAGTAAATAAAATAATCACATATCACAGACACAGAGTAATAAGTGCAGCGGAAATAAAAGAGATAGTAGTTCATGAAGCTACTATATGAATATATAAAATACATCAGAGTTTACAACAGAAGAGTAATATGATACATCAGATACAAATCAGAATACATCACTGGAATCATCGAATACTGAAGCAGAATAGATGGCTGGATCTTCAAGCAAAGCTCCAACTCCAAAGGTGAGTCTCAAAAGCTGAACCACTCAGTCTGACCCGAGCGTAAAGCAAAAACACAAGACACTCGAGTCAGGATTAACATTCTTATATTAATAAATCCAACTCAAGTGAAATAGCAATTGAAATACAAGTAACTCAAAGGATGTTTGGAATAACCATCCTTTAAGGATCCGTCAAACTATCTACTATGTAGTAATGTACGATAAGTAGATAATGTCTATCAGTAATATAAAGATATCAAAATAGCGTTAAGTCATGGCCCATTCCACCCTTAACACATTTTTATTCCTAAAAGCATATACAAGACCGTAGTTTCCCCAAAACTGGAAGTCACCAGAGGGCAATCCATATACTAAAGGTACAAATCAAAATCGTAGTGGTCGCGCATAAATGGAATACAAGTATGACAAGGCACATGAGGCTATACCCAAGGTAGTGATACTACCGTTCGCCTGATTCGGACTGGTGAGAACGCAACGCCGCAGCGCCCGCAACACCGTGAAACAACACTCCCAAAATCAAGGGTGCACCAATCGACAACATGTAATGTATAGTTCGAAGAAGTGTGTCCACTTGAGGTAGCTAATCCTCCATTGGCCCGGCACAGCTCCTGTTTTAGTCATTTCCAATTTGACACAAGTGTCAAGGCTATCCATCATCGTTCTCTTTCTTCAGTCAACACGTACATCATTCCAACCACTTCATTCTGGATCATCACTCCGCGTATAGTTATTAAAGTGGTTTTCGGTTTAGATAGAGAGTATATCCATAACCGAATTCCGGTCTCTTTAATAACTTCCGTAATTATTTCACCGATTGGTCGTTTATTTATTTCAAAACCAAATCAATTTCAATTTCAAATTCAATTCGTAAATCAACATTTCGTTTGTCTTTCAAAACCAATTTCCAATAATTTACGTTTCAAAACTTCCAAATTATCATTTCAAAATCTTATAATTCAATTTCAATTTTTATTTAAAACAATTCAAATATTGATTCAAGTTCGTATATAAGTTTCATTTCGAAAACATTTAAACAAATTTTATTTAACATTCAAATCAATTTAAACTCATTTATCGATTCCATTCAATATTCGTTAAGTTAATTTGCCATTCAAAACAATTTCTATTAAATTTCCGATTCATTAAATCCATTATTCAAATTCAACTTCATTATATCAAAACTTACAAATTGAATTAAATTAAATTCATCAAATCAAATTCTTTAAATTTCAAGTCTTACATTAATTTCAATACATCACATTTTATTTCTTGATAAAGAAATTCAATTTCACTTATTTACTTACTTAAATAAATTTCCAAAACTTAATTAATAAAGAAAACTCAATCTCAATTATTTACGAAGTAAAATTCACCTATTCACAAATTCAATTTAATTTAATCATTAAATAATTCAATCTTATTTAATTATTAAATAATTCAAAACTTAATTATTAAATAATTTCAAAGTTTAATAATTTCAAACTTAATTTTTATTTCAAACTTAATTATTAAATCATTTCAAAGTTTAATAATTTCAAACTTAATTCAATCATTTCTCAAATTAAACAACATTCTTTCATCGATTACATTGTTAATATTTTGTTTCAGATTATTAAATATTAACATTTTTCCTTTCATTAAAATTCAAATTTCAACCTCATTTCAAAACCATATTATTTATTCAAATAAAATCTTCATTTTATTTTAAATCAAATTATTGACCAATCGGGTTTTATTTAATTTTCTATCCTAGGTCAAAGTTCAATTTGGGTATTTATCATTTCAACCCGATTCCAATTCAATTCAAAATCAAAGCATAGTAAAGGGAACTTGCAGTGTGATAACTGGGATGGTGTCAAAGTAAATAAACAAGCAATAACAACAATCCAATAATCAATTCAAATAATCCCGAAATAACCGTATTAATTCACATTGTTATTTGTGCGAATTAATATAATTATTTCTAGAATCTACACTATCATTTCATGTAGATTAAAGATTATTACATTACGGTTCTTCACTTGTCATCTATTTACAATTTCATACATCATCAATTTAACAACATACATTCAGTGGTTCAAAGTGTAATTAAACAAATCCTACGTGTCAATAAATTTAACAGTTAAAGGGGTCATATTTAACAAATTTAACTAACCAAATTCTACACATATGTCAATTCCAATTTTTTAACTATTCTTCGTCAAATTCAGTTGCACAATATTTATCACTTTATACATTAAAATTTACATCCAATATAAACATCAATCAATCAATCAATTATCAATCAAACTGTATTATCATCGCATAAATAATTAACAGATAATGGTGTCAGATGTCATAGGTGAACAGATACGGGTAATAGCATATAAACAGTGTAAATAACTAACTGCAGCATATTTCAATTGTCGTTTCAATTGAAATCAAATTTAACAAATAAAAGAACGTTAATCGTGAGTGAGTGCTCACCTTTCGAGTCTAGAGATGACAGGAGATGACACGAATACGCACACTGATCCAGATACTGAAATTTGAGTTACGATCCAGGCACGAATCCTAAAGCAAAGCTAGACTGGTACGAATTTGGACGGACAAAGCTGATAGCAGACGTCAATGAGAGAACAAATCAAAACTGGATTGATGAAGATAATTGGTATAAGTAAACTTAAATATATACATGACTATATATAACTATATATATAATTATATATATCAAGTCATACTCTAAATTTTGGCATATATTAATTTAAATCAAAATCATTGTTTAAATTTAAAGCTCATATATAAACCTTTGTACTATATAAAATTTATAAATTCTAAACTGTATAAACTTCCCCACCTATATATATATACATTGCATAAAACGGTACAAGTACACATCTCCGGAAAACCAATGCTTATGTATTATATTTAAAACCCATATCATTCATATACTCAAAAAAAATGAGCTCTATATAATACTCTATACATGTACCTCTTTTATTCTAACCTGTAGACCAACACCAAACAAGATATGCAGCCACTATGTATATAGAATATAGAACTACAGCCTCTCACTACAAACATTCTTTTTTTTTAAACTTATATACACACACGCAGTCCATCAGGAATAAATAAAAGAAAAGTAACTTTAAATACGAAAGCTTTGTAACAATATTTAACCCAAAAGGCTAATATCTTATGAACTATACATGTATAAATACTATGCAACTCAAACAAAACTTACTTACAAAACTTTTATATAAACTACTTATATTTTGAAAACTTTATATATATGATCCATGCAAATTTCATATATACCCTTACGCACACCTATATAAATTTTCCTAACTTAATATATGTACAAACTGTCTTGAAATCAAGTATTGTATAGAATTTATACACACAAACTGACATATAACATAACTCTAACCTTTATTGCTTGCATACCTTTATAAATATATATATAACGTGAATACTAGAATATAACGTGAATACTAGGATTTATATTACTTTACATATAACCAAATCTTACATTTTTTTTAAAACACGAACAGATCTACACACCTGCAAATCAATATTCACTAAATTAACTATTGCATAACATATATGTAGACTTACATACATAACTTATTACACTTTATATACAACCTGCGCATGAAATATACAACAAATATAAACATATTTGACTTCATATGTACAACTATATATATATACCTTAATAACAATAAGCTTCGGCCAGAGAACAGGAATGCTTGGCAGAGCGTGGGAGAGGAGGAAGGAAGAAAGCGGCATGGCAGTGGTGCACGACCGGTGGGGAGATGGAAGCTGCGCGCGGCATGGCCCGGTCGCTGCAGTGGGGTCCGCTGGCAGGGGAATGGACGCGGAGGTCAGCGACGAGGCAGTTTAAGGGTCGGTGTATAGGCGAGCTAGAGGGTGGATGTCGGCTATGTTGAAGGTTAGGCGGAGGCTTTCGGCTGTCGGGTTTGAATGGTGGACGGTGGCTTTAGTTGCACGTGGGTGATTGGGAAAAGAAGGGCGAGGCGAAGGAGAGGAGAAATAAATGTGAGCAGGAAGGAGGAAGGAGGGGTGGTTGATGGCCTCGGTGATAGAGCAGCGTTGATGGCAGAGGACGAAGGTCGCGTGTCTGGGTTTGTGGCTGAGACGTGGATGAGGAATCTTTTATGCGGAGATGAAAAGCGGAGATGGGAAAAGGAATAACAAAAGGAAAAATGTAAGAGACAGAGGTGAAGCAACAGGAATATACATATCTAACTTTATATGTTACACTATTAAAGTGACAGAGGAAGAATGGGAAGAGAGAGGGTGGAAACAAATGTGTTGTAACTTTGAAACAAACGTTATCACCTTTTTAGGCTATTGGAAAAGTAGGAATCGAATGGTCACAATTAGTAATTTCTGAAAATATTGAATGCAGTGACCATTGGAATCATCCGGTGAATATAAATGGTCCCAAAAGTCAAAAGGTAACGATTTGAATAACGATGCGGTCATCCGTTTCACAGATTCCGCTCTGAACCGGGCTTCAAAATACAGAAACAAATATACTGCTGAGCTCAGCACGACGAGACGATCAAAACGGCATAAGGATATTAGTGGTACGATTTAATTATAAAAATTCGAATTTTTCTACTACGGCAAAATGCAAGAAAAATGCTGAAAAATAAGATCGACGGAGTCAAAGATGTCCGAATTTGGAAAAACGACAAACTGACATCTTGCTCAGAAGATGGTTTAGAAATTTTCTATGTAAAAATATTTAGGTTTCGGAAACATTTTATTTTCATTGCTTTTTAACTGATTAAATTGAAGTGAATTTACGCGCGAAATAAACTTTCATATTTTCGGACGAAAATTTACCAGTTGCTATGTTTAACTAGACGTATTCCAAATATTAAATTTTTATTCCAAAATTTATCGTTTAAAATTTCACAAAATTTCAACTAATTTCGTTATTAAAACAGTTGAAATTTACGGGTCGTTACACTCTCCCCCACTCAAAACTTTTCGTCCCCGAAAAGGAACGAGGTAGGAGAATAGAAACAACCAGAAAGAAAAACAGATTTGAAATACAAAATAATATTAATTTAAACCATATAAATTCAAATTTAAATTAATTGATATTCAATAATTGTTTTAATCCATTTGATTTCACTAAAATCAATCTCAACTATTTCTAAATTCATTATCTTATTATTCAATTATCTTCAATTTACAATTTCTAAAACCATAAATTTGAATAGTCTTTTATTATAATCATATTTTTTTTCAACAATTTATATTCTTCTTTATGCCAAATTATTGTTAAATTTATTCTACTTAATATATCTACTCACATATATTTAGTCCATATAAATTTATTTAAAACATAAAAGTTTCGATTTAATTTAATTTACATCTATTAATTTCTTTTAAATTCAAGGTATTTTCATATGTTGATCAAATTTCAATTTATTAATTCTTTCAAAACAAATTTATTTCATTATTAACTGAGTTTACTAATTATCCTATCTAACTCTATTAACATCTTTATAATCAAAATTTAGCGTATAATATTTATTATAAACACTCAAATTTTATTTATAAATTCAATTTATCTTATATATTATCCAATTACATATTCAACTTCTGAATGATTTAGGTAAGTTGTATTAGAATGCAGTTGAACAATATACAAATAAAATTTTCCCAATTCAATTATTCAAGTTTAAATATTTATTCCAAATTTTGGTTTTATTTATAATTAAATCATCCTTTAACAAAATTTAAGAATTAGATTTCCGATTAACTTTAAACAATGTAGAGATATATATAATATATTTATATCAAATCAAATTAAATTTTAAAATAAGGTACTTATATATATATAAATCCAATTATACTGAAGAAATTCAAATCAAAAATATTTTTCAAAACAAAACCGTAGCAAAGCTACAGAATAGTATCTCCACTTCGAAACTCGAAAATGAATATCGATGATGCGGCCGCCATCACCGAAATTATTTCCAGCGACAAAGAGAAGAGCACTGATTTAAACATCTAATATTTCTTTGAAATGATTTCTATTCGAAAATACTTTTAATAATATACCTTTTAAAACTTTAAAACCAAAGTTTGAAATTTTAAAAAATTAAATTCTCAAATTCTTACTTTAAATTCATTTAAATTTCCAAATCAAATTATAAACCTAGTTTATAATTCCATTTATTTATAAGTTGGTAAATCAATGGTTTATAAAACACCAAATGAAAATCAAATAATATCATTTCTGACAACAAATTCATTAACAATTTAATTTCAAAAAAATGTACTTATATAATATAATCAGTCAAAATTATCTTATTTATCAAATTTGAAAACGATGTTGTGTCAGTTTGCTCTGCTCAAGTGTTTTGGAAATCCTATCGATAGCGTTGATCAGACGAATCGATCGGAAACCCAAATCAACATCAACAACTCAAACAACACAATATATTTTAAACCTTTTAAATATTAATTTACAAATACACTTCCTCGCTTAACGATACAGTAACGGATTTCAAAGCAAGGATAGGGATTCAAATTTTGATTAATTCAATCAAAGAAAATTTTGATTTGAGAATAAGTTGGAACGAAAGATAAGATGATTATTTAACTGGATAAGGAAATAGATAATCTTATATAAATCGCGGGTAACCATAACCGGGTCGACCGTGACTTCAAGAATAAGATCGAAGTGGAATTCCGAGGTAAATCGACATTCGATCTCAAGAAATAGAATTCAGGTATAGCAGGAGATAGACAGCATCGTAAACCGAGGATACAGAAATCTCCGGTAAATCAATGCCTGTGGTAAAGGAGTTCACCCATTTACAAAATTATTCGAAGTTTGGCGAGACCGCCGATCTATTACAGATATCATTCAGAATAGAGTTATGGGGTGCTCCATGATTGAAAGAAGACGAATAGTGAAGGACACGAATGAATTTCGGAACCGAGGGAATGTTCCAAAATTCAAAGAAATTGAGTCAAAGGAAGAGATTGAAACTCGAATGAGAGTGATTCTGTAAATACATTTACCCTATATGTTAAGTTTTGCATAGAGCTACCAAAGCTCTGATACCAACTGTAACGACCCAGAATTTTGGACCATTCGCATCCATTATAAGTGTATAGGTAGACACTCATGCCAGAATTGAATTGCTCAAAATACCGTGTTGTTAATTTAAATTGGCAAAACTGAACATATACAGTAAATAAAATAATCACATATCACAGACACAGAGTAATAAGTGCAGCGGAAATAAAAGAGATAGTAGTTCATGAAGCTACTATATGAATATATAGAATACATCAGAGTTTACAACAGAAGAGTAATATGATACATCAGATACAAATCAGAATACATCACTGGAATCATCGAATACTGAAGCAGAATAGATGGCTGGATCTTCAAGCAAAGCTCCAACTCCAAAGGTGAGTCTCAAAAGCTGAACCACTCAGTCTGACCCGAGCGTAAAGCAAAAACACAAGACACTCGAGTCAGGATTAACATTCTTATATTAATAAATCCAACTCAAGTGAAATAGCAATTGAAATACAAGTAACTCAAAGGATGTTTGGAATAACCATCCTTTAAGGATCCGTCAAACTATCTACTATGTAGTAATGTACGATAAGTAGATAATGTCTATCAGTAATATAAAGATATCAAAATAGCGTTAAGTCATGGCCCATTCCACCCTTAACACATTTTTATTCCCAAAAGCATATATAAGACCGTAGTTTCCCCAAAACCGGAAGTCACCAGAGGGCAATCCATATACTAAAGGTACAAATCAAAATCGTAGTGGTCGCGCATAAATGGAATACAAGTATGACAAGGCACATGAGGCTATACCCAAGGTAGTGATACTACCGTTCGCCTGATCCGGACTGGTGAGAACGCAACGCTGCAGCGCCCGCAACACCGTGAAACAACACTCCCAAAATCAAGGGTGCACCAATCGACAACATGTAATGTATAGTTCGAAGAAGTGTGTCCACTTGAGGTAGCTAATCCTCCATTGGCCCGGCACAGCTCCTGTTTTAGTCATTTCCAATTTGACACAAGTGTCAAGGCTATCCATCATCGTTCTCTTTCTTCAGTCAACACGTACATCATTCCAACCACTTCATTCTGGATCATCACTCCGCGTATAGTTATTAAAGTGGTTTTCGGTTTAGATAGAGAGTATATCCATAACCGAATTCCGGTCTCTTTAATAACTTCCGTAATTATTTCACCGATTGGTCGTTTATTTATTTCAAAACCAAATCAATTTCAATTTCAAATTCAATTCATAAATCAACATTTCGTTTGTCTTTCAAAACCAATTTCCAATAATTTACGTTTCAAAACTTCCAAATTATCATTTCAAAATCTTATAATTCAATTTCAATTTTTATTTAAAACAATTCAAATATTGATTCAAGTTCGTATATAAGTTTCATTTCGAAAACATTTAAACAAATTTTATTTAACATTCAAATCAATTTAAACTCATTTATCGATTCCATTCAATATTCGTTAAGTTAATTTGCCATTCAAAACAATTTCTATTAAATTTCCAATTCATTAAATCCATTATTCAAATTCAACTTCATTATATCAAAACTTACAAATTGAATTAAATTAAATTCATCAAATCAAATTCTTTAAATTTCAAGTCTTACATTAATTTCAATACATCACATTTTATTTCTTGATAAAGAAATTCAATTTCACTTATTTACTTACTTAAATAAATTTCCAAAACTTAATTAATAAAGAAAAATCAATCTCAATTATTTACGAAGTAAAATTCACCTATTCACAAATTCAATTTAATCATTAAATAATTCAATCTTATTTAATTATTAAATAATTCAAAACTTAATTATTAAATAATTTCAAAGTTTAATAATTTCAAACTTAATTTTTATTTCAAACTTAATTATTAAATCATTTCAAAGTTTAATAATTTCAAACTTAATTCAATCATTTCTCAAATTAAACAACATTCTTTCATCGATTACATTGTTAATATTTTGTTTCAGATTATTAAATATTAACATTTTTCCTTTCATTAAAATTCAAATTTCAACCTCATTTCAAAACCATATTATTTATTCAAATAAAATCTTCATTTTATTTTAAATCAAATTATTGACCAATCGGGTTTTATTTAATTTTCTATCCTAGGTCAAAGTTCAATTTGGGTATTTATCATTTCAACCCGATTCCAATTCAATTCAAAATCAAAGCATAGTAAAGGGAACTTGCAGTGTGATAACTGGGATGGTGTCAAAGTAAATAAACAAGCAATAACAACAATCCAATAATCAATTCAAATAATCCCGAAATAACCGTATTAATTCACATTGTTATTTGTGCGAATTAATATAATTATTTCTAGAATCTACACTATCATTTCATGTAGATTAAAGATTATTACATTACGGTTCTTCACTTGTCATCTATTTACAATTTCATACATCATCAATTTAACAACATACATTCAGTGGTTCAAAGTGTAATTAAACAAATCCTACGTGTCAATAAATTTAACAGTTAAAGGGGTCATATTTAACAAATTTAACTAACCAAATTCTACACATATGTCAATTCCAATTTTTTAACTATTCTTCGTCAAATTCAGTTGCACAATATTTATCACTTTATACATTAAAATTTACATCCAATATAAACATCAATCAATCAATCAATTATCAATCAAACTGTATTATCATCGCATAAATAATTAACAGATAATGGTGTCAGATGTCATAGGTGAACAGATACGGGTAATAGCATATAAACAGTGTAAATAACTAACTGCAGCATATTTCAATTGTCGTTTCAATTGAAATCAAATTTAATAAATAAAAGAACGTTAATCGTGAGTGAGTGCTCACCTTTCGAGGCTAGAGATGACAGGAGATGACACGAATACGCACACTGATCCAGATACTGAAATTTGAGTTACGATCCAGGCACGAATCCTAAAGCAAAGCTAGACTGGTACGAATTTGGACGGACAAAGCTGATAGCAGACGTCAATGAGAGAACAAATCAAAACTGGATTGATGAAGATAATTGGTATAAGTAAACTTAAATATATACATGACTATATATAACTATATATATAATTATATATATCAAGTCATACTCTAAATTTTGGCATATATTAATTTAAATCAAAATCATTGTTTAAATTTAAAGCTCATATATAAACCTTTGTACTATATAAAATTTATAAATTCTAAACTGTATAAACTTCCCCACCTATATATATACATTGCATAAAACGGTACAAGTACACATCTCCGGAAAACCAATGCTTATGTATTATATTTAAAACCCATATCATTCATATACTCAAAAAAAATGAGCTCTATATAATACTCTATACATGTACCTCTTTTATTCTAACCTGTAGACCAACACCAAACAAGATATGCAGCCACTATGTATATAGAATATAGAACTACAGCCTCTCACTACAAACATTCTTTTTTTTTAAAACTTATATACACACACGCAGTCCATCAGGAATAAATAAAAGAAAAGTAACTTTAAATACGAAAGCTTTGTAACAATATTTAACCCAAAAGGCTAATATCTTATGAACTATACATGTATAAATACTATGCAACTCAAACAAAACTTACTTACAAAACTTTTATATAAACTACTTATATTTTGAAAACTTTATATATATAATCCATGCAAATTTCATATATACCCTTACGCACACCTATATAAATTTTCCTAACTTAATATATGTACAAACTGTCTTGAAATCAAGTATTGTATAGAATTTATACACACAAACTGACATATAACATAACTCTAACCTTTATTGCTTGCATACCTTTATAAATATATATATAACGTGAATACTAGAATATAACGTGAATACTAGGATTTATATTACTTTACATATAACCAAATCTTACTTTTTTTTTTAAAACGCGAACAGATCTACACACCTGCAAATCAATATTCACTAAATTAACTATTGCATAACATATATGTAGACTTACATACATAACTTATTACACTTTATATACAACCTGCGCATGAAATATACAACAAATATAAACATATTTGACTTCATATGTACAACTATATATATATACCTTAATAACAATAAGCTTCGGCCAGAGAACAGGAATGCTTGGCAGAGCGTGGGAGAGGAGGAAGGAAGAAAGCGGCATGGCAGTGGTGCACGACCGGTGGGGAGATGGAAGCTGCGCGCGGCATGGCCCGGTCGCTGCAGTGGGGTCCGCTGGCAGGGGAATGGACGCGGAGGTCAGCGACGAGGCAGTTTAAGGGTCGGTGTATAGGCGAGCTAGAGGGTGGATGTCGGCTATGTTGAAGGTTAGGCGGAGGCTTTCGGCTGTCGGGTTTGAATGGTGGACGGTGGCTTTAGTTGCACGTGGGTGATTGGGAAAAGAAGGGCGAGGCGAAGGAGAGGAGAAATAAATGTGAGCAGGAAGGAGGAAGGAGGGGTGGTTGATGGCCTCGGTGACGGAGCAGCGTTGATGGCAGAGGACGAAGGTCGCGTGTCTGGGTTTGTGGCTGAGACGTGGATGAGGAATCTTTTATGCGGAGATGAAAAGCGGAGATGGGAAAAGGAAAAATGTAAGAGACAGAGGTGAAGCAACAGGAATATACATATCTAACTTTATATGTTACACTATTAAAGTGACAGAGGAAGAATGGGAAGAGAGAGGGTGGAAACAAATGTGTTGTAACTTTGAAACAAACGTTATCACCTTTTTAGGCTATTGGAAAAGTAGGAATCGAATGGTCACAATTAGTAATTTCTGAAAATATTGAATGCAGTGACCATTGGAATCATCCGGTGAATATAAATGGTCCCAAAAGTCAAAAGGTAACGATTTGAATAACGATGCGGTCATCCGTTTCACGGATTCCGCTCTGAACCGGGCTTCAAAATACAGAAACAAATATACTACTGAGCTCAGCACGACGAGACGATCAAAATGGCATAAGGATATTAGTGGTACGATTTAATTATAAAAATTCGAATTTTTCTACTACGGCAAAATGCAAGAAAAATGCTGAAAAATAAGATCGACGGAGTCAAAGATGTCCGAATTTGGAAAAACGACAAACTGACATCTTGCTCAGAAGATGGTTTAGAATTTTTCTATGTAAAAATATTTAGGTTTCGGAAACATTTTATTTTCATTGCTTTTTAACTGATTAAATTGAAGTGAATTTACGCGCGAAATAAACTTTCATATTTTCGGACGAAAATTTACCAGTTGCTATGTTTAACTAGACGTATTCCAAATATTAAATTTTTATTTCAAAATTTATCGTTTAAAATTTCACAAAATTTCAACTAATTTCGTTATTAAAACAGTTGAAATTTACGGGTCGTTACACTGCTTCAGAAATGAAAGGTTTTAAGTGGTTGATTGAGGACCCGACTCTTTAAATGGTTTAATGTACGCAGACATATTATTATTTTGAAATATACTACCCAAGTACTGAAATGGTAAGACTCGAGATTTTTATTCACCAGACATTTGTTGTTCTGACTCCCTCCTCGTTAAGACACAGGTTAAGGACGGAATGATGATGGTGACGATGTTTGAAGGTGGAGTGGCTTAAGCTTTTGGCAGATATTATTATCTTTTATGAAATTTTTATTTCGTATCCATGTATTTGGACAAATGATGTAACGGATCTTATGTAACAGTTTTATGATGTTTTGTATTATGACATTTCAAATGGTTTTGAAATAAATTAGTACAATTTAATATTATATTTTATTCCATCTGTTCTGAAATCTGAATGAATAGATACTGCTCCGCACTGTTACTTCATTTTCCAACCAACAACTAGCCTTAGAATGGATTTAAGTTTGGATATGCCTTTTCTGAATCAAAATTTAGGCCCGTTTCTAGGTGAGTTGTTACAATGTAGTAATTAACTGCATAATTATTACGTGGTTAAATATTTATGATGTTTGAATATGATTTTAAAATAGATTTGTTTTACTGCATTTGAATGATGTAATTTTAAGTAGTTTAATACTGTTTTAAAGCATTTAAAAAGCCTAAAACTGCATTTAAAAGATGTACTAATTAACTGCATAATTGTTGTGTAGTTAAATATTTATAATATTTTAACGTAGTATAATTTTTTTTATTTTACTTGCATTTGAAAGATGCAATTTTAAATAGTTTTAGTACTTTTAAGCATTATTAACACTTTTCAAGACAATTTGAAGAATTTTTTAGATGACTTAGATGCAACTTATATGTTAATATTTACATAGTTTGAATAATTATTAATTTATATGTTTGTACGATGAAGGTTGATCGTTAATATGATATTCATATTAAGAATTATAGAACTTTCAAAAATAAAAAATGAAAGGATTATAGAACTTTCAAAAAAAATGAATTCTAATATTTTGATTTTTACATAGAAAGATCATAACATTTATGATTTAATGTTGGAAACAATTTGACAATTGTAACGACCCAGAATTTCTATCATTTGAAATTCGTATATTTAATTGATTTTAAATATTAACAAGTGAGATTTGTAAGTCGAATAAACTTAAATTCGAATATAGAGATTTAATTGTTTAATTAAATCGATAATGTTATATTTGAAATTCCAGAAATAATTGGAAATTGGGTTTAATGTGTATGAAAATGATTTATAAAGTTATATTAAATCATATTGGAGTTAGAATGATGTTTGTGAACTTTTAAAATCGAATTAAAAGTTAATTTGTGGAAATTGAATATTTTAATATTTAATTGACGAGTGAAAATAGTCATTTTTCAAACAGTCTCAGATTTCGACGAAACCAGTTTCATCGGATCCGTAATGTGAATTTATTTTAAGGTTTCACATTTCGTGTCAATCGGATTTACGGTTTGTCCGGGGCAAGCCAAAACACATCGAAATCGTTTTTAATCGGTTTAATTTTAATTTGATCGTGTATTTCCGTAACTCGCACATACGATCGAATTAGCTCCCGAAACACGTTCCATTGCGTTCGAAACGTGGGTAAAACCTTAGAATCGCCAGCCGGCACGCTTCGTTTGGAGTTCGGAAAATTTTCGATGAATAGTGTTTTGGAGAATTTTCTATAAAAGGACTTCACTTTCATCATTTGCGCTCAAAACCCTAGCAAAGCTTCAGCCACCACTCTCTAATATTTCAATGGCCAGAAAACATCCACCTTCATCCCCTCTGATCTCCTCATCCATCAACAATCATCAGAAATTGTCAACTACAAAGTTGTAGAGCTAATCGAGCTCTAGAGGATCAACGGCTGTGATCGGAAATGGAGCTGTGGATCAACGGCAATTGGCGATTAAAGTTGCGTATTCGTGCACGTTTTCCCACGCGAAGAGGCAGCCGAGTGGGGCCGGTTCTCTGGTGAAGGTAGCTCTCGTGGTGGGCGTTTGAATGGAAGTCCTGATCAACATCTAGACGTAGTATGGTGGTGCGTTAATTCGTGAATGATGGCGGCCAAGGGTGTTTGTACGTGAGTTTTCACGTTGGTGGGGAAGAAGCTAAACACGGCCTAGATCTGAGGTAGCAAAAACGTGTGGCCAGATTTGAATCTAGGTTTAAAATTAAAAAGATTATTGTAAATTGATATATATTAATTCGTTCAAACTTTAAAACGTGATAACTTTATGATACGAGGTCCGTTTTCGACGAAATGAATTGCGTTGGGTCCGTATTAACAAGCTCTTCGTAATGGAACTGGATTGGAGTCGTTTGGAGTTAGTGAAAATTTTGAGTAAAATTTAACGCGTGTTTAATTTTATTCTAAATATAACGCTACAACCGTTTTTGACAGCAAGGTGAGAACTTCTCACTCAATCGAATATTTTGTTTCGATTTAAATTTTAAATAGTTAGATTTAAAATTGTTGATAGTGTTGATTGTGTGAATTGGATGATAAATTTTTATCTATTATGTTAAATAGACCCTATACGCCGTATATTAAGCGGAGGTTATTTATTAAAAACATATACCGCGATAATTCCACATTGAAGTGGAATTGGTATTATATATGTATTTGGAGTTGATTTCCCACATTATATAGCGGATGAGACCCTATTGCGCCACATAAATCCCATATATCGCGATAGAAAGAGGTTCCATGATACCGCGATAGTATTTTATAAATCCCATATACCGCGATATTCCACTTCGAAGTGGAATTGGTATTGTGCTAACATCTATGGATGCAGGGAAACAGGTTGGAGGGATCCAACTGGATTTCTCAAACATTTGAATTTATTTCAATGTTGTGTGTTGATTATTTATAATCTGTGTGTGATTATATTGTGTTTGAAATCGTTGAAGGCTATAATTTAGCCGGATATATTTTTGGTATCATTGGATACCGAAAATGAATAAAAATTGGATTTTCGAAATTTAAGTTGAAAATTTATCGAAAAATTTATTTTTGATAATTGGATAAATTTAAAAGGAGTTAAAAGATAAAAGTCTATTTTTGGACTATACTGAATTAAATTCCAAATTTTGGAAAAAAAGGCTTTATAAATGGATTTCGAAAATATTATTTATAAGTTGAAGAATTTATTTAAAATTTGGATTTTTAAATAGATTTGAAGAGATGAAGAAATTTATTTTAAAAAGGGAATAACTTTGGAAAATTGATTTATAGAAATTTATCTGATTTAAATTAATCAGGTAATTAAATTAAACCTATCTATGGATGTTTGGATTATATTGGATGTTGAGTTGTTTGACATCTCTGATATGTGATGCTTTGTGATACATCCTGATTTGTGTTGTGATCTGTGATTTGTTTATCCGTGATATATATATCTTTGATCTGTGATGGTTGAATGTTGTTGCACTATTGTGTTAAACCGTGGACTACACAATACACACACAAATGTGGATTTCACGTGGAAATCAGTTAAGTCACAGATTTTTATCAATTTTGAAAATTGAATTTTTGGATCCAAAATAGTTTTGGAATTGGAATTGAAATTTTTCGAAAATGAGTTTCAGAAATAAAAGTTATTTTAAATAACTTAAAAAAATTGGAATTTAAATCATTTGATTTAAATTTTGAATTCAATATTTTGAAATTGAATTCGATGATTTTGGAATTTTGGTTTAAAAGATTTTATAAGTGTAAAAGGTGTTTATATGGGTTTTTAACCATTTGAAATATAGTTTTGGAAATTTAAATTTATATTCAAGTTTTATACTTGGATGGCTTTAAACTGCGTAATTGTAACCAGTTTTTCCCAAAACGGAAACTATCTGTTTTCAGATAATAATAGCTTTCATAAAGTGAAAAGATTTCCAATTTGTATCGAAACATTTCAAGTTAAAATGAAATTGTGAATAGTTTAGAAAAACTATGAATTAACCTTTGTGACGATGATTAAATCTTGTTTTGAAATAAAGAAGATTTTAAAAGGTGTATCTTTTATATTATAAAAGACTTGAATTGTGAATAGTTTTGAAAGCTATAAATTAAATCTTAATTTAAAGATTTAATGGGTTAATCCAATTGAAAGGGAAATTGATTTGGAAATCTGTGAATGAATCTTTGTGAAACTGGGTAAACTTTGTGAAGTAAATCTTTTTGTTTAAAGGTTTAAAATGGTAATTTGTTTAAACCATTTAAAGGAAAGGATTTGGGTAATAAGTTATGACTTAATTGAGATCCCTATATCCATATGTTTTAAATATTGTGCTCACTATTCGGGTTAGCCGGGAAAAGACCTTTGTGTCATATAACCCATTCCGAATTAGTGATACAACGATATGGATCGTATTGAAGACCGGTGTTGAAGACCAGATATTTTCGAAAATGAAAGGACAACCTGTCGAATGTCTCTGCACCGAGTTGCTCCGGTATAGAGATTTATATCACTCTTCTTGTGATGGGAAGTCCGGACGTGATTAGTGAATACCCGGATTGCAAGGGCTTCTTTGGAAGTGCCTTTGGTTCCGTTCGATTCCGGAACGGACTTGTATGGATGTGTGTCTGACGTTACACTTTGAGATGTAAAGCTGGTTTCTATCAAATACATTTTTGTTGGTGGCGGAGAATTTATTCTCTTAGCTTAACACCCTTCTCTGAGACGTACGAGCTCAGAGGTTATGTAGTTGATGGTTACTAGTGATACATTCCCAATTTGGTAATGTGGCATACGAAGTGCTGTTGATCAAAGCGTGGCTTTGTGAAAAAGCGTAGTTTTGTGGACGAGACTTCGTCGAGCCTCACAACCTGGTAATGGTCGAAACAGGAATGTTGCGGTAAGGTTGTTAGGGGTCGCGCCCCTAGGGTATGTCATTTCCTTCTGGACAAAAGGTGATATCATGGTATGGAGCCCAGATATTTTACCTATGTTGATGCTGCAAATTTATTATACTTTGTGGTTGTTGCTTTGTGGTTGAGGATTCTCGGATAAAGGTCGGTAACGACCGGGGGATGGCATAGCTCGTGTGTTAGCTACCTAGTTATAACTGTATAGCATGAGGTAGCGTCGGCCTTGTGTTTGCAGAGAGCAGGTTGACTCTCGGGGCGTCTTTCCAGAGGCGTTTCCATTTCGGTGTAAGGAAGTTCCTTTGCCTGACCATTTGTTGGAAATCCAAAGAAACAATACGAACCTTGTACGGTTTTAGTTGTATTACCTGCTATGGAATGTGGCGGTAACCTGCTATTGAACATAGTAGCTATAGTAGGCATACAATTATGGTTGTATGTTGGCTAAGATTAATATTGTACTTTCGAAATGATTTCCTACACTATGCACTAATAATAATAATCCAATGATTTTACGTAGTAAGCATGTTTGACTATCATAAGAAGAAATCTCCTCCAATTCTGCGTTTGCATTGTGTGTGTGGCGGGAGGTCTTATGGTAGTTTCATTTTCCAAAAGCATTGCGGATGTCTTTTACTTCCTTTGTTGTTGTTGTTTTAAAGATAAACTGTTTTAGTTCTCACACCAGTCACCATGACCGACCTGGAGTTTATTGTTTCCTTTCCTAAACTCTGGGTGCCCACCAATTTCCACACGGGCAGTCTAGAGTTAGTTATCAGGTCATTCTGGATTCAGGAGATGCTGTGGAGCTCAGTGGCGAGCTTGATGGTGAGACGTATCACTTGTATATGATATTATTATTCCACCGTGTATTCTGTATGAGGACAAGTTTATATAACTGTCCAGTGTTGTATATTGTTGTTGTAAACTCTGATGATGTAATGTATAAAATGATATAGTTCTTTGATTTAAAGATTATTCATTTATCTATTATATGTTGTTCCGCTGCGATATGTGAGATTCGGATATTGTTTTTGATGTTTCTTCTTTCATTTTCTTCTGTCTTCTTCTACCTCTTCTTTTTCTCCATAACAATTCGGTTTTCCGGCATTCGATTGCTCGGCAGTTGATACAGTGGACGTATTAATGTCGATTTTCGAGCGTCGAAAAAAATTGCGTTCGTTACAACAATTCTAGATGCAGCTTATATGTTAATATTTATATAGTTTGAAAAGTATTAATTTATATGTTTTATGATGATGATCGATCGTTAATACGATATTCATATTAAGAATTATAGAAGTTTTAGAAGAAAAAATTGAATTTTACGTAGTAAAATTTGTGATTTAACTTTGAAAACAGTTTGAAAAATTGATGTTTCTATCTTAAATACTTGAATTAAATACTGTGTTTAGTACTAAGATGGGAGTGAGAATAATGCCTAAGTATAAATAGAATATCCCAATGACTTAATTTTCATAAATTTATTCCAAGTTGTTTGTGTTTATTTGAATTATTATTATAGATATCTCAACCTAATTTTCTTAGAAAATATTGTTAGGATTTCAATGTACTTTAGGATAGATTAATCATGAAACTCTAGATTCGAATAGATGACCCATGTAACGACCCGATATTTTCAACCATTCGCATCCGCACATGTCAGACTTGAATTTCTCAAAATACCGAATTGTTAATTTATATTTGGAAAAACTCAGAATATACAGTAAATAAATAATCACAGATCACAGACACAGAGTAATATAATGCAGTGGGAACAAAGAAATAGTAGTTCATGAAGCTACTATATAAATACATCAGAGTTAAGTAAGATACAATAGGAATACCAAGATACAATAGGAGCAACAATATGAAAATTAGGTACAACTCAGAATACAACTGGAATCAACTGGATAACAAAATGAATAGATATCTGGATCTTCAAAGCAAAACTCCAGCTCCAAAGGTGAGTCTCTAATGTTGTATCACTCAGTCTGACCCGAGGGTAAAGCAAACACAAAACACTCGAGTCAGGACATACATACTTATACAATGTAAACCAACTCAAGTGAACCGTAACGAAGGTACAAGTAACTTAAAGAATGCTTGGGATCTCCCCATTCTTTAAGGATCTGTTAAACTATCTACTATGTAGTAATATTCGCTATTATAATAATGTCTAATATAAAATAAACATACTTTTAAATAGCATTAAGGTTTTACATTTTCCACCTTAACACGTAATAGTCCCAGTAGTCTATCCAGTATTAGCATACTCCCAAAATGGGGGCTACCCTCGATACTCCACAGGCTACGGGAGAAATCACAAATCGTAGTAAAGCTCGATATGGTAAGTGACACGACACAACTAGGCAATGCCAGGGTAGATATTCCAATTACGCATCCGGGCTGGTGGTGACGCATAGCAGCCACTACCGCCCACCTCGAACAACACTCCCAAATCAAGGGGTGCACCCAATCAATTACAAAGTATTAGAATGGTATCGAAGAAGTGTGTCCGATCAGAGGTGCTACCTCATTGGCCCGTCAATCGCTCATGTTTTAGCCACTTTATGCCAACTCACGGGAGTTGGGTCCACGTATATACCTTAGGATCGTTGCCACCATCCTACTTCATCCTGGAAACTCCACCGCGTACACAGTTGTTAAAGTGGTTTTCGGTATCGATAGAGAGTATGTCCATATCCGATCCCGGTCTCTTTAACAACCAATCGTTATTATAACCCGTGGTTATAATTTTAAAATAATATTTTATACTTTAAAATAGAATATCATTTCAAATCCAAATCTTTATCAAAATAAAGATTAAATCAATTCCAAACCATTTCAATATATTTAAAATATCATAACAATTCAAAACTTCATTTCAAATCATTTCAAAATATCAAAATATCATACCCTTTCAAAAACTTCATTTCAAATCATTTAATATATCAAAATATCATATCTTTTCAAAAACTTCCTTTCAAATCATTTCAATATATCAAAATATCATATCCTTTCAAAAACTTCATTTCAAATCATTTAATATATCAAAATATCATATCTTTTCAAAACTTCATTATCAAATCATCATTTGAGTTCAAATCCAAATATTCAATTTTAAATACCTTTTAAATTCAAAGATATCATTCATTTATTATCATTTCAAGTCACCTTTTAAATAGTTTATATTTCAATCACAATAATTCATTTAAACCATTTAAAAGTGTGATTATTATACTTTCAAATCAAGTATTCAATTACCAAAGTTTTAAACTATTATGAGTTCATTTACTAAGTTAAAAACCATAAACATTGAAAATTTCAGCCTTTCACAGCATTCACAAAAAACTGTTATAAGTTATACTTGAAAACATTTTAATTCAGCAAAGACAGCATTTAAAAATGCTGTTAAATCTCAGTTTTAGTTGAAATTTAGTTTAAAACAGCAAAGACAGCATTTTCAGAAATGCTGTAATAGCTCAGGTTTCAAATAAAAAGGTTTTAATTAAATTCACCAAAGACAGCAGACCACTACATCAGTTACAGAACTGCCGTAATAGAAATGATTCAAGTTTTAGTCTATTTAGTTCAATTACAGCAACTACAGTATTTCAGAAATGCTGTAATAGCTCTTTTATTCAATTTTAGTTCAAATCAGAAATCATAGCATTTCTGAATGCTATAAAAGAAATTTCCAGATTTTAGTGTAATTCCAGCAAATAATAACCTTCAATATTAAACCTTTTAAACATTATAAAAAATCATATTTTGACATTCAAAAATGTTCATTAAAATTACTCTTTAATTTATGATTTTTATAAGAAACATTTACAGTAAAATCCAAATTTCAAATAATTTTACTTAACAAATCCAAATGTACAATTTTCTTTTCTTCACATTTTTAACAAATAAACTTAAAACTTTTATTTCCATTTCACAAATTAAACTAAATTTTCAATTTTATTTAATTAACTTAAACCTTTAATAAAAACCAAATTCACATTTCCAAGTCAAGTTATATTTTAAAATTATACTTTGAAGCATTCATTTATTTAACCATTTTAATACATAGAAAACACAATAACACTTTATTAAATCATTTAAATTCAAATTCAAATCAAATTATCATATTTACCATTTTCCAAATATAATTAAATTTCCATTTTATTTATATAACTTAAAAAATCATTTTAAAACCAAAATTCCAAATTTCCAAACTTAAGTTATATTTCAAAAATTCACTTTTACCATTCATTTAAATTACATTTTTAACTTCTAGAAAAATCCAAATTCCTTTATTTAAACATTAAAAATCCAATTTAAATCAAATTTCATAAGTTTACACCTTTAAAAATATTTAAAATATTCAAAATACATTATAAAAATATCCACGGGCCTGTATATAGTTTTCTAACCTAGGTCAAGTGATACGGATATGTATCATTTCAATCCGCAGTTTAAAAAGCAAAAATCCGGGTTCTATCATTTCAACCCCGCAATCCCAAGTTAAAATAAAATAAATAAAAACCGTTCAGGCCTATCATTTCAGCCCATAATGATTTTTCCATATTCTAAAGTCCGTTCGGGTATGTATCATTTCAACCCATAGTGAATCTAATCTACAGGGAACTTGCAGTGTGATAAACAGGTATAAATGAACAGTTTAACAATAAATAATAGTAACAGATAATATGACAGGTAAAATAACAGGTTTAACATCATATAATTAATAATCATAGGAAGTTATAACATCATATATAATATTATACACATTCAATTGTTGTCAATTCACATTTGCATAAGTATAAATGTCAGGTGAGATTTACTCACCTTTTTATGCTGGAGTTAGCAATCAAAACACACAGAATAGATTCCAGAAAGCACGACAAGCACGATACAGCACAACTTTTGATTTGAATGAATAGAGAGCCTTGATATTTATCTTGTAAACAATAACCAAAACAAGACAATATACACATATATTAAACAAAGTATGGCAGTCATGCGCGTGCCCGGTTTGAGGGCCGCACCCATCCATTCAGACGTCTACCTCAAGATTCAGACCATCATGGTCAGCCGGCTTCATGGAAAAACCCAGGGGCAGGATACTACCTCTTCTCCCCTCCGCGAATCTTGGTCATTTGCCAAACACTCCTGCACAGAAATTCTAAAGACCCGGCACTCTTGTTGAAACCTGGGGAAGCCTACCCAAGGGTTGTCAAATGGTTCTCTCATTCATCTATGCCCTCAACGGCATCCAAAAGCAGCCAAATGTTCGCCTGCATGTCTTAGGGCTCCCATATTTCGCCGCTAGGGCCTTTCTCAAGCCCGCCTCTAAGCCCAAAACCTCCTGCGAAGAATGCATCAACGATCACAGGGCTTGCATCGTTCAGAATCTTCACCAAGGCTATCCAACAGGGATGGGTTATCTTGTGCTCATTACCTTATTTGGGGACCACCAACCTTTGCCGCTAAGGACTAAGCGAGCTGCCGCTCCCTTCCTGCCCAACCAACTATCTTCGAGGGTGGATTACCGGGAACCCATTTCCTTGTCGGAGACTTCCAGGCTGTCCAGGGAGACTTAATCACCGTGCATTCAATCCCTTGCTATGGGATTGCCCCCATGAGTTTAGGTGAGATGTCTCTTCCTTCGTGCTAGGGTGCAACGACGATCGAATACACGGTCGCAATAGTTCGTACTCCTCGCCCATGATGCCACTCATCCTCCGTATAAGACGGGACACTAGTTTTCGGATTGGCGCTATTATCCCGAGTGACACCAAAGTCCAACATCCGTAGTGTACCTGCATAAAAATAAGCCGGGCCTAGCTCCTTATTGCAGCATGTCACCTTAGAGAACCATCAAGCCGTTCAACACTTAGGTTCGAGATGGGCCCACAAGCCAACTGGGCCTAACTCCTTATAGCAGCGTATCACCTTGGAGAACCTTCAAACCCTCGGCGCTTAGGTTCGAACCGGGTCTACCAGCCAGCTCCTTATTGCAACATGTCAGCTTGTAGAACCTTCAAGCCCCTCTGTGCTTAGGTTCGAGCCAAGCCCGCTTGTAAGTTCCTTATTACAGCGTGTCACCCCGAAGATAAAGTTTTTAAATCATCTAATTTAAATAAAAAAAATAAAGTTTTTAAATCATAGATTCAATTAAGATAATTAAAATATACAATTAAAATAATCATAAAATATAGGGTTGTTACACTCTCCCCCACTCAAAACTTTTCGTCCCCGAAAGGAATGAGGTATGGGAAAAACACAGAAAAAGATAGAATGAAATAGGATTAAGACAAGATGACAAGAAGATTGAAATTATACCTGATAACTGTTGTTATCGGTAAGTTTAAAAAGGTGGAGATGATCTTCCCAAGATCCTCCAGAATCAAGAACACAAGCACGAAAAGATCACCGAGAATCGGATTCACCCTTTCCGTTTGACCGTCGGTCTGTGGATGGTAAGCAGTGTTTAGATTCAGGATAAGGAGAAGTAAGAACCACGGAAGAGATAGAAAAAGTTAAATGATGAAGTAAAAGAGAAAGAAAGAAAGAAAGACTAGAACAAACTTATTAAGCACAATACGAAAAACACGATTCATCAAATCAATAAAGAGAGCAGGAGCATTAGCCAAACCAAAAGGCATGACTAACTATTCATAGAAAAACCATTCTCAGTACGGAAAGCAGTCTCGGGAATACTTTCCTCAGCAACACTGAGTTGGTGAAAATCAGTGGTAAGATCAAGCTAAGAGAAAACATTAGCTCCACGGCTAACCAATTCGAAATTTGATTTCCTACTTAGAAAGTAGGGGAATGGGAACAACCAGAAAGAAAATAGATTGGAAAACAGAACAAGACAATAAATTTAAAACCATGAAAAGTTCAACTTCCATTAATAATTAATTTCATTCATTTGATTTCACTTAAGTTAAATAAATCTTAATTATTTTTAAATCTCATTCTCTCATCATCAATTCAACAATTTATAAAGTCATGAATTTGAACAATCATTTATTATATTTCATCTTTATTCATTAAATTTCATTCTTATTTATTCCACTTAATATATCAAATCCTATATATATTAAGTGTATTTCACTTATTATAACTATTCCAATTTATTTATAATTTCTTTTAAATATCATTATATTGTAAATTATTCAATTAACCCTTTTTCTCTATTTACCTCTATTGATCCTTTATAAATAAAATTTAAGTGTATAACATTTATTATAACCACTTAAGTTTTATTTATAAAATTCTCTTTATTTTGTATATCATCCAATTACATATTCAACTTCTGAATAATTTAGGTAAGCTATATTGGAATGTCATAGAATATTGTACAAATAAATTCTCCAATTTCAATTATTCAAGTTTACATATTTATTCAAACCTTGATTTCCTTTTATCCTTTAAGATAAATTTAAGAATTAAATTTTCGATTAACTTCAAACTATTTTAGAGATAATTAAATATACACAATATATATCAAATCAAATTTAAATCATATATCTATATAATATAAGTCAAGTCATACTTAGAAATTCAAATCAATTTAATTTTTCCAAAGCAAAACTGTAGCAAAGCTACAGTATGGTCTCTTAACTTTGAAACTCGAAAATGAATATCGATAATGCTGCAGTCATCACCGAAATTATTTTCCAGCGACAAAGAAAAGAGCACTGATTTACAAATTAAAAATCCTTTGAAACAATTTCTACTAGAAACACTTTTAAATAATATATCCTTTTAAAACTTTCAAAACAAGGTTCGAAATCATCGGAAATTAAATTCTCACATTCTTGATTTAAATCCATTTAAATTTCCAAATTAATTTATAACCATGTTTAATTATTTAGATATGAAACTAAGGCCAATGATTATAAAATACATACAAAGTTAAATATTATTTCTTAACACCCAATTCCACTAGTTATCAAAATTCAGAAAATTAATCTTATACATATTATAATTATACAAAATTTATCCATCTACTAAATTTAAAAAAACATATTGTGTCAGTTTGTTATGTTCAAGTGTTTTTGAGGTCCTATCGATAGCGTTGATAAGACGAATCGATCGGAAACCCAAATCAACATCAACAACTCAAACAACACAATATAAAAAACATTTTTAAATATAAGATTTCAAATACAAAATTAATGTTTCAAAATAAGGATAGGGATTCAAATTGATGGACTCAAATTAAAGAGGATTCAGATTTGAAGATAAGTTGGAGACCAAAGATAAGATGATTAAACAACATAATAGGGAGATGGGTAAGCTTATATAAAAAGCGGGTAACCTTAACCAGGTCAACCGTGACTTAATGAATAAGATCGTTGTGGATTTTCTAGGGTAAATCTATATTCGATCTCAAGAGATAGAATTCGGAATAATAAGAGATACAAGCATCTAAACCGAGGATACAGAAATCTCCAGTGAATCAATACCGATTGTAAAGGAGTTTCACCCCTTTACACATTATTCAAAGATTGGCGAGACCGCCGATTTATTATAAAGATCATTCGAAGTGGAGTTATGGGATACTCCAGAATCAAAAGACACGAATAGGGGAGACACGAATGGACTTTGGAATTGAAGGGAACGTTCCAAAATTCAAAGAAACCGAGTCAAAGAAGAAGGAATTCAAGCTCGAACGAAAGTGATTCTGTAATTGAATTTTACTTTATATGCTGAGTTTTGCCTAATACCAGAGCTCTGATACCAACTGTAACGACCCGATATTTTCAACCATTCGCATCCGCACATGTCGGACTTGAATTGCTCAAAATACCGAATTGTTAATTTATATTTGGAAAAACTCAGAATATACAGTAAATAAATAATCACGGATCACAGACACAGAGTAATATAATGCAGCAGGAACAAAGAAATAGTAGTTCATGAAGCTACTATATAAATACATCAGAGTTAAGTAAGATACAATAGGAATACCAAGATATAACAGGAGCAACAGTATGAAAATCAGGTACAACTCAGAATACAACTGGAATCAACTGGATAACAAAATGAATAGATATCTGGATCTTCAAAGCAAAACTCCAGCTCCAAAGGTGAGTCTCTAATGTTGTATCACCCAGTCTGACCCGAGCGTAAAGCAAACACAAAACACTCGAGTCAGGACATACATACTTATACAATGTAAACCAACTCAAGTGAACCGTAACGAAGGTACAAGTAACTTAAAGAATGCTTGGGATCACCCCATTCTTTAAGGATCCGTTAAACTATCTACTATGTAGTAATATTCGCTATTATAATAATGTCTAATATAAAATAAACATACTTTTAAATAACATTAAGGCTTTACATTTTCCACCTTAACACGTAATAGTCCGAGTAGTCTATCCAGTATTAGCATACTCCCAAAATGGGGGCTACCCTCGATACTCCACAGGCTATGGGAGAAATCACAAATCGTAGTAAAGCCGATATGGTAAGTGACACGGCACAACTAGGCAATGCCAGGGTAGATATACCAATTACGCATCTGGGCTGGTGGTGACGCATAGCAGCCACTACCGCCCACCTCGAACAACACTCCCAAATCAAGGGGTGCACCCAATCAATCAAAAAGTATTAGAATGGTATCGAAGAAGTGTGTCCGATCAGAGGTGCTACCTCATTGGCCCGTCAACCGCTCCTGTTTTAGCCACTTTATGCCAACTCACGGGAGTTGGGTCCACATATATACCTTAGGATCGTCGCCACCATCCTACTTCATTCTGGAAACTCCACCGCGTACACAGTTGTTAAAGTGGTTTTCGGTATCGACAGAGAGTATGTCCATATCCGATCCCGGTCTCTTTAACAACCAATCGTTATTATAACCCGTGGTTATAATTTTAAAATAATATTTTATACTTCAAAATAGAATATCATTTCAAATCCAAATCTTTATCAAAATAAAGATTAAATCAATTCCAAACCATTTCAATATATTTAAAATATCATAACATTTCAAAACTTCATTTCAAATCATTTCAAAATATCAAAATATCATACCCTTTCAAAAACTTCATTTCAAATCATTAATATATCAAAATATCATATCTTTTCAAAAACTTCATTTCAAATCATTTAATATATCAAAATATCATATCTTTTCGAAACTTCATTATCAAATCATCATTTGAGTTCAAACCAAATATTCAACTTTAAATACCTTTTAAATTCAAAGATATCATTCATTTATTATCGTTTCAAGTCACCTTTTAAATAGTTTATATTTCAATCAAAATAATTCATTTAAACCATTTAAAAGTGTGATTATTATACTTTCAAATCAAGTATTCAATTACCAAAGTTTTAAACTATTCTGAGTTCATTTACTAAGTTAAAAACCATAAACATTGAAAATTTCAGCCTTTCACAGCATTCAGAAAAGCTGTTATAAGTTATACTTGAAAACATTTTAATTCAGCAAAGACAGCATTTAAAAATGCTGTTAAATCTCAGTTTTAGTTGAAATTTAGTTTAAAACAGCAAAGACAGCATTTTCAAAAATGTTGTAATAGCTCAGCTTTCAAATAAAAGGGTTTTAATTAAATTCAACAAAGACAACAGACCACTACAGCAGTTACAGAATGCTGTAATAGACCCGAGTCAAGTTTTATTCTATTTAGTTCAACTACAGCAACTACAGCATATCAGAAATGCTGTAATAGCTCTTTTATTCAATTTTAGTTCAAATCAGAAATCATAGCATTTCTGAATGCTATAAAAGAAATTTAAAGATTTTAGTGTATTTCCAGCAAATAATAACCTTCAATATTAAACCTTTTAAACATTATAAAAATCATATTTTGACATTCAAAAATGTTCATTAAAATTACTCTTTAATTTATGATTTTTATAAGAAACATTTACAGTAAAATCCAAATTTCAAATAATTTTACTTAACAAATCCAAATGTACAATTTTCTTTTCTTCACATTTTTAACAAATAAACTTAACACTTATATTTTATTTCCATTTCACAAATTAAACCAAATTTTCAATTTTATTTAATTAACTTAAACCTTTAATAAAAACCAAATTCACATTTCCAAGTCAAGTTATATTTTAAAATTACACTTTTAAGCATTCATTTATTTAACCATTTTAATACATAGAAAACTCAATAACACTTTATTAAATCATTTAAATTCAAATCAAATTATCATATTTACCATTTTCCAAATATAATTAAATTTCCATTTTATTTATATAACTTAAAAAAATCATTTTAAAACCAAAATTCCAAATTTCCAAACTTAAGTTATATTTCAAAAATTCACTTTTACCATTCATTTAAATTACATTTTTAACTTCTAGAAAAATCCAAATTCCTTTATTTAAACATTAAAAATCCAATTTAAATCAAATTTCATAATTTTACACCTTTAAAAATATTTAAAATATTCAAAATACTTTATAAAAATAACCACGGGCCTGTATATAGTTTTCTGACCTAGGTCAAGTGATACAGATATGTATCATTTCAATCCGCAGTTTAAAAAGCAAAAATCCGGGTTCTATCATTTCAAACCCGCAATCCCAAGTTAAAATAAAATAAATAAAAACCGTTCAGGCCTATCATTTCAGCCCATAACAATTTTTCCCTATTCTAAAGTCCGTTCGGGTATGTATCATTTCAACCCATAGTGAATCTAATCTACAGGGAACTTGCAGTGTGATAAACAGGTATAAATGAACAGTTTAACAATAAATAATAGTAACAGATAATATGACAGGTAAAATAACAGGTTTAACATCATATAATTAATAATCATAGGAAGTTATAACATCATATATAATATTCTACACATTCAATTGTTGTCAATTCACATTTGCATAAGTATAAATGTCAAGTGAGATTTACTCACCTTTTTACGCTGGAGTTAGTGATCAAAACACACAGAATAGATTCCAGAAAGCACGACAAGCACGATACAGCACGACTTTTGATTTGAATGAATAGAGAGCCTTGATATTTATCTTGTAAACAATAACCAAAACAAGACAATATACACATAAATATTCGACACAAAACAATGTTGAAACAATGAAGATAAGAAGTAACAAAGGAATAGATTACTTGACCATGCTTCACTACAACAGAATAGGGCTTTCATAGCATTCAGAAAATGCTATTATAGCTTACCATAGCGTTTCAGAGAACGCTGTGAAACGACAAGCTATGGTAGGCCGTTAGCATTACATAGCAGGGAGAAAAACGCTATAATAAACCATAGCGTTTATAAATGATCATAGCGTTTGTAGCCTACCATAGCGTTTATGTTCTGTTATTAAACCAAAATGCTATATGAAATATTATCCTGTAGTTGATTTCTATAGCGTTTTTTGGACATTTTTATAGCGTTTCAGCATACCATGTTATAGCGTTAAGATGATAATTCAATAGCGTCTCTTATCATACTTGTATAGCGTTTATGATTTTCTATTATAGCATTGTTGATGCGTAAATCATACATCACATACACAGTTTCGATAGCGTTTTGTTAATCAATAGCGTTTATCTAACGCTATTCCATGTAATATTAATTTATAGCATTTATCTGTTTCAGTTTCATCTTTTTATTATATTATATTATTATATATATATGTATGTATGTATATGTATATAGTTGCACCACAACTTTGAACTCTACATTGCATATTATGATCATCAAACAGTGAAACCAAATCAACTAATTCCACTTAGCTGGAGAATCCACCGTGAGACTCGAGAACAATGAAACAGCGGTGTAGAGAGTGCACAACCATTAAAATTAAGGCTAAAGCACAACCAATAAAAGCATTCATTTCTTACAGTAACAGCCCAGTCTAGGTCATAATAAACAGTTTGCCTCTAACATTACATAATAACAACATTATCTAGCATAATGTACTAATACAAGTATGAAGAAAACATAAGCACATTACTTAGCCTAGGCATCCATCTTTCCCATCATTTTTGCAATCATAGGAGCTACCTTAGGATTTGCTTGATGTTTCGCCAAACTTGCAGGATTACCCATACTTGTGCAAATTCAATGAACATATGAGACAGGAAGTTAAAAGGAGCATATCCTAATTTGCAGATAACTTTATACTGTGCATTAGTCCACAAAAGTTAAGGACGTGTGCATTACAGTCCACATAAGTATACTTATACTGTGCATTGTAGAAAAGTGGCCAGGCCATCTTAATATGAAAGCCATCCAATATAAACTGTTTAAATTCTTTGCAAATAAGAAGTGGAAAGTATCGGATAAATTTTTATCAAATATCAAATACTTATTAATGGAATGAGCCATGAATTAACTGCAATTGTTAGTTGATCTGCCAAGACATTTGGAAAGCTGTCACGTTGGGATAGTCTGCATAGAAAATATGATGCCAAACCCAAAAGGCTCAAAAGAGAATGAAACTCGAAAAAGATGTTGAACAATAACTACCTTGACCTTATATCGTATATAATTTAACTTTTTGAAATTTGCCGTCGGTCTTGCAGGTTGTCTCAGTTCATGGGTTTGGTGGGCAGCACTACCTTGAATCTGGGCCAGTTTGACGACAGGCTGAGCTAATGCTCTTCACAAACCTCGATATTGCTGCCTAACAACAACAAAGTGTTACTGACTATAGAGCAGCAGCACCTGCTGCTGACTATGCGAGGCCAGGCAAATGGCCTGGCCACTTTTCTGGCTACCTGGCTGGACCAGAGTCCGGCTAGGGGATGGTGAGGTGTGACCCTTTTGGCAGCTCTAATGAATTGCAAGGTGATTGCATCATGGCACATCTTCTCTCAGATTTTTTTGAGAACTTGACGTTTTACTAAAACCAATGCTTTAAGTGGGACTAGAAGAAAATGGTTTTGTACGAGGAAAATGAGTTCAACCTAAGGGGGCCATAGGAAGACCTGACTTATACCAGCTTACCAATTTAGCATGGAAAAGTTACCTTTGTGCATATCATAAGAAAGGAAAGAAGTATCAATATTTATTAAAATATTCATAAAATAGCAACAATAGGAACACGACAGTGTGAAAGAAGAAGCTTACAAAGGAAAAGGAAGAAAAAGAAGGGACAAGTTTGAAAGTTTCGAAGCATGGCGATTTACAAATTGGCACTCTAGGTCATAGGAGAAAAGATGGCTGATGGTATATACCGTAAAAGCTAACATGGCATCCCTTGATCGATAATGATAGTGTTAAATGGATGTTTTTTCAGTGCTTCCTAGAAAGCTCTTTGTCTAATTTTACAGTGACATTGTATCAATATTTACGGATTCGAGGACCATTCAGTTTTCCAATTCCCGTTTGGTTGAACATGAAAATGATAAAAGACGCAGATTTCAAGTTACGTAACAACGAAATTCTTACTATTCTTCTTGTATTGGGTTTCTATCCCATGTTGTGGGAGATATACACCAACCATGGCATGTTAGCTTTGAGGCTAACACTGTAGCTGGTAGATGGAATAGAAGGAAAAGCAACCTTCATCATGTAAAATTAAGATACTTTCTCACTCTCTTCTACCATTTAATCCTTTTACAAGTCTTCATTAAAACATATTGAATTATTCTTCCTATTCCTATCATTATGATCTCATAATTGAGATTAAAAAAAACACTCTGCAAAAGCAAGGTCTAGCGATCATTGATACTTCAATGAAAGATTTCTAAGCCATTCAAAAGAATATTACTGCGAGTTCCTACAACTAATGCATCGGTCAGATTTATCCTTCATTAGAGTTTCTAATCACCTAAAGTTAATATACATTACACCATTGTAGTCAAATGAAATTAGTTTCCAACTGGTGACCGATGAGTACAATTAGTTTCCAACTGGCTACAATTAACTAAGTCTATATATCCAATTTGTATTAACTCAAATATGTTAAACTTGTATTAGGACTCCCGACCAAAAATAAATTCTCTGACAGGAAGTTGAACTCAGCTATTTTAATTTATAGGAAATTAACTTTAGATTGCCCA
This sequence comes from Allium fistulosum, assembly GCA_030737815.1. Lineage (NCBI taxonomy): Eukaryota > Viridiplantae > Streptophyta > Magnoliopsida > Asparagales > Amaryllidaceae > Allium > Allium fistulosum. The sequence goes on from CM060903.1 coordinate 83,692,861, forward strand.
GAAAAAGCAATTCATTATTTTAGCAAAAAGATGTGACTAGGTGCGATGCATGTTTTAAATAGTAAATGAAATTAACTTTGAATGAACCACCAATAACTGCAAAAAGAAATAGTAAATTTCTAACGTATAGTGATACCTGAATGGAACTCCATAACACATGTTTTAAATCATCGCCACTATTCCGCCAATCATCAATCGTGAATGGAACATGCTCCCGTATGAGCGGTCCTAAGTAAGAAGATAGTTTTATATAATCTTCTCTTATTGGCACAACATTCTCATTAAATTCAACGTTAATCCGAGACACACGATCCGAAGGAAGTCTTTTCATTCTAGTTTGACCTCTAGCTTTTTTCTTTTAAATCGGACTTTCATCTATGTGTTGAATATCAGTCTCATTTTCCATCGCATCATTTCCAATTTCAAATTTGTTGTTTTCAATATTTTCTTCACCCTGCATCATATTGTCTCTACATGCTTCAATTCCTTGCTCATTGGTTTCTAAATTTGCTTCATGTTTCTCATTGGTTTCTAAATTTGGTTCAGGTTGCTCATTGCGTTCAATATTTGCTTCAAGTTGTTCATTTGGTTCCTCGGCTTGTTTTTGTTTGCGAATAAGCTTCCTCTTCTTTGCCATATCCTGTAGTTAGTAAAAAAGATATCAGTAATAAATCTGACTTATTATGTTAACTTCATGATTCAAGGTAGCAATGTAGCCAACATGTGATTAGAATAAGAAATTATGCAATGACAGAGGCAATTTTTCGAAGTACAGTAAAAATCTTGATCAAGACAATAAACTTACTCTAATACTGGATACTATATTATCAACTACACCTCTTTATTGATCAAGCTGGGCTTTTAAATTGATCATGTTATCAACATATACTTTGTGTCCCTACAAAAGCCTTTGTTGCAAGACTTTCATCTAATAAAAAAACTAGTCATCTGTCTTTGTTCATCTGTCTTTATTGCAGGCAGGTTGTGCCCTTTTATATACCAATATTTAGAAGCTGGCTAAGCAGCTTTATAAATCAATAGATAGAAGTACCTTCATCCATTTTGCATTACAGTCATCATTTTGAAAAGAAAATATAGAGCTACATGAAATTAGTTTATATATAGTAAGAAACTACCAAACAAAGATAGTTCAGTTCAGTCAGATAACTACCAAAAAGAGTATGAAATTTTAGTGTGAATACATAGATTATTGTGAATATATAGATTAGTGATATAGAACTACCAAATTACACTCACAGATTTGGACAGGGTCTGTCGTCGGTCCTATATGGATGTTATCAGTAGCAGGCATGTACACAGGCGATCTCTTGCTAATTTAACATATGTTTGAATGGCAGGCACTTACACTGCTAATTACTGTTTATTGACTCGGCCTTTGAATATACAAGAATATGAAAATTGATTCTCCTATATATATCGAGCTTCAATAGTAGTATTTTATTTTTCTTTCAATGCTTTTGATTATCAGTCTTAAGCAACCAGCTGTATTTTGAAAATCATTGTTAACAGACGAGTAGGACATAAACTTGACCTCTTTCTTTGATGTTGCACTGAAGAAAACTCCTTATTAATTTTCCAGCTTTATTGCTAACAAGTAAACAAAAAACTCATACCCTGTTATTCAAAAGCACTAAATATAAAACAAAACTGTACAATTTAAAACAACAACCTGAATGAAATACAAGCAGACTAAATATTTAATTTCAGTTCCTCAAAATGCACTTGTTCCCATTACTCTAACACTTATTAACCCTCAATTATTTCTATTCATCTTCTGCAACTATTGTTATCCTATAGATAAACAATTGACTTATAATATTACTCATTATATTAACTTGCTTTTAAAACTCAATGCAAAGAAACAAACAATTATCTTACTTGAACAGATTGACCTATTTTCAAAAAATATAACCCAGCTGTCAGTAGAGTCTAAATAATAATTTATTGCTACTAAATAAAAACCTCTAAATAGGCTGAGTACAACATTGAAAAATAAAGAAGCCCACTACTAAGTTCGTGGGATGCATGAACAAGAATGAATCGAAGAGTAACTAAACTATTACAAGTTAGGAGACTTATTCAAAGCAAATTTAAAGCGAACAAACTGATCCTACACTTAAGCAACTAATAGAACACGTCTCAACAATCCCTCCCTTAAAATAAATATAGTTTCAGCAATTAGTTTAACACATGCATCTCACAAACACCAAGCTTCTCTCGAAGACACCAAAATGCATCCAAATTTAACGACATAGTCAGCACATCTGCAATTTGATCATTTGTGCTGCAAAAATCCATCTTAATACTACCTTCTTAATGAGATATATTAAATGAAGACTAATGGTTATGGATGGCTGTTAAATTTATATTCTTTGTAATATAATACATGTAATCAAGTTATAGATGGCTATTCATGTTAACCGTACAATTAACCATGGGAAAATTTGATTGAATCATACATCAGCATTTAACAATATGTGGTTGAAATGTGTGGTAAAAATGAGACCCTTGTTCAATATTTTTTTTTTTTGAGATCATGGGGAACCTTAAGATCATGGTATTCATTGATACTCACTTAAGTAAACCCCACGCCGTGTGTCTACCCCGCTTTTATTTAGTCGTCGCACACGGATGCTTAACGTTGAAACTCCCACTGATGGTTTGGCGCTGGGATTCGAACCTGCCCGGACACAGTCCTTTGGTTCCCATCTCCCAACTCCCAAACCAACCGAGCTACGAACGGCGGGTCCTTGTTCAATATATATATTCAACAAAAATTGTAACATTTTTAGTTCTTGATGTCAATTCATTTCCACAAAAAATGATACTAAATTTCCTAAATGTTTAAATTTGAAAACCACTGTAACTAACAATTATGATTTCTTAGTTAAAAAATAACTATTTTCTTCATTAAAATGTTAAGATTTAATTATTACTTATGATTTTTAGATTTTAATTGATGGGTTATGGAAAGATATGTAAGAATTTTAAATTATTAAGAAAATAGGTAGTCTTATCATATATTATTCTTTAATATAAAATGAATTTTGTACCTTAGGTAAGTTTTGGTGTACAAAATTTGCCTTAATTACAATTCAAATTATGCTCTTTCAATTTACTATGTATGTATCTACATGAAGATTTTAGGCACTTAATAGCTAAACATTGCTTTACGTTTTATACAGCAGTTTTAATTTTTTTTTTAAATAATATGAATAATCTTTTTTAATATATTATTATCATTTGTTTAACTAAAATTAAAGAAAACTTATAACAATTTTCTTGTAGTTTGAACTTATATAACACAACAATCGGGTTTTCACTATTTTGCCGTTACTAGTGATTGTTTGTGTATGTACTAGACAATTTCATTCACAAGCATTATTCTCATGATTTCAAATTAAAATCATATACTTACGATCAAATACAAATTTTAGGGTGACATCGCATGTGATAGATAATAATTCAACCCATACATATGTCATCTCAGAAACATGTAATTTAAAGGAATGCTGCAAGTAAAATATACTCATGATCAATTACTGCATAGAAGTTATAAAAACTAAGAGATTAACATTTATTAATCAGAATAAGCCACACAGTTTTATTGAAACATTCATCAACAATTAATAAATGAAGATCTGGTCCACATTCATCAACAAATGAATCATTCAATCTTGATAACTGATTATTAATCCAACACGTCATCATTCATCATAATTGATTAACGTAATCCAAATCTCAGCACCATCATCATAATTCAAATTTGAACAGGAGCTCCAAATTTCTATATTTCTGATTCAATTTATATGTAGCAATTTGAAAACATGAAATTTCTATTTCTGATTCAATTTACGTTTCACATTTCCTACTGTACACATATTTGTGTTAAGTATTGACTTTTAAATTCAATTCATAGTGAGTAAGTTATGGTTTTTATATGGCTATCCATTATTTAAAGCTATAGAATCTTGTCTATTACTTGAAAAAATAATATAGTAACTTATGTTTAAAATAAGAATAAAGTCCGGATTATAGTATGAAATCAAACACCTGAACAATTATAATGATGAGTTTAGAGTGCATACACATCAGAATGTTGAGACTCGGGTCAATTGTTAAATTTAATTTCAGGCTGGCATATTTATATTTTAGCAAGTATAATCCTACCATGATTATAGTTTTCATTTCCAAAGCAAGTTCAAAACTGCAAACAAACAAGCCATTGAAATTATGTAGTAAGGTACCCTACAAATTGCTAAATCATCAAGCAAGCACGAAAAAGGATTAAGTCCCAGGAACCACTAGTATTGCTCACTGACATAACCCATACAAGTTACAGATCAAGCAATCAAATTCAAAAACAAGTACAACAACCAAAGGTGTACTAAATCACTTATGTTTAAGTGTTCCATCATACACTGTCAAATGCTGGATTTTTAAACATAATTAAATCAGACACATGTACCAAATTCAATAAATCAGACAAAAACAAAAGGATTCCAAATGCATGGAATAATTCGTTTGGGATTTCAGGAAATGCAAACAATAAATCGAACACAAACAAAATGATTCAAAATGCACAGAATAATTCAATAAATCAGATACAAACAAAATGATTCGAAATGTACCGAAGTTTGTTTGGGATTTTTGGAGACGCTTGTTTACACAGCTATCAGTTCGTTTGGGATTTCTAGAATCTCTGTTTACTTCTGGATATTACTGGATCGCACAGAATAATTCGATCGACATCCTAATCCACCCCTTCAATCAGAATGATGAGAATTTGCTAGATTTCTGTTTACTTCTGGATCGCATAGATTTCTAGAATCGATCGGCTGGGATTTCTGTTTGCTTCTGGATCGGAAGTGAAAGGAAGTATTTGCTGGAGATGATAAAAGTGATGGCGATTAATTTTTTTCGGAGATGATAAAGTGAAAGAAGTGTTTGCTGTAGCCTGTGAGGAGAGGAAGTGACAGCAGTATTCCCGCACAATTTTTGTTTCCCGCCCGCAAATATATAAATAGCATTGTACATACAATTAGCATTCACTAGATTTACACATAGCGTACCAGACCCTAGTTTGCATAGCGTACCAAAGGTGGTATGCACAAACGCTATAGATTGATGCTATCAAAGGTCCTTTTTTTTGTAGTGCTTTAACCATTCAAATGCTTGGCCTAGGAGATTCTTGGGCTCAGCCATGATCAGGTCTAGACCTGAAATGCTCGGCTATGGTCAGGTTAGTGGAAGACAAAGCAAGGGTAGGTGAAAAGGTAGGAGTTTGTGAAGGCAAAGAGGCATGGAAATGAGTTTGGTTCACCATCTAGGCTCGGCCATGGGTCAACTGGCTCGGCTCATGCTTGTTTCAGATCTGGACAGAGGTCATGATGATGTGTAGTGCTGGTAGCAAGGTGGTGGTGGCGGCTAGAGGTGGTGGCCAAGGCTACAAATGAAGGGGTGTGAAATCTAGGCTTAGCTATGCAATGTTTCAAGGTGTTTGCAATATTTTTGTGGTGCTATCTTCATGTGGAGGCCACGACCACTTCAGGTCAGAGGAGATGGATTATAGGTCGTGAAAGATGAGGGGAAGGAAGTGGTGAAGGAGATGGTGGAGGGTGTGGAGGTGTATGGCCGAACCAAGCAAGAGAAGCCCAGGCAAAACATTGAAAAATCAATGAGAAAATGAAGAAAAAGTGAAAATGGAAGCCATTGCTTACCATATTTTTTTAGAAATGAAGAATGGCCGTGAGTTGTGATGAATAGAGGAGCTTTTCACGTGAAAAAGCAATGAAGTATGTACGGCCAGCAAGAGGAAATGAATGGTCAAGCAAATGAAGAGACTAGAAAAGGAAGAGTCACAAGTTACAAGCACAAAGTCTTTTTGAATTTCCAAATTCTTTTAATTAAATAAAAACAAATAAAATTCAGTAAATGAATTTTAAAACTGAAACAAAGTAAAATAAAATGGAAATAAATAATTAAATTTAAAGAAAATAGAAAAAGAATTAAAGAAATTGCTTAAATATTGGAAACAGGCTCAAAAATTACAAATAGATTATCACTAGCTTTGGAAAATTATTTCTATACTTCTAAACCAATAAAAAGTCAAGTAAATAAAATAAATGCTGAAAAAAATAAAGTGGAAATGAAAATAAAATAAGATTTTAAGAAAATAGAAAATAAATAAAGAATTTCTTTAATTAATTGAAACTGGAAATTAAAATTTGTATATAAATTGCAGCTGACTTGGAAAATTCCAATTGTTCTTTTAAAAATGTTTTAAAACCAAAATATATACATAACATGTTATTTTACCCATATAAATATAAATTAGAACATTACATGACCAAATAAAATATTATTTATATAATTCAAAATAAATAATTTTGTTAAGTACAGCAAATTACACACAATATTCAAAAGGGCATAACTTTCACATTATAAATCAGATTTCAATGAAACGAAAAGCAGTATTCTTAAAATTTTATTTAATTTCATAATAAAAGATAAAATTCAAAATTTCATCATTTTATATTTTAAATTAAAAGTCAAAGTTTGACCATATTGACCAAAATTCACATTTCTGGAAAATATTATATTTATTCATGTTTGGGATTATAATTCACATACAAATCATAATTAATATTTAAAATAACAAAATTATCTAATTTAAATAAATAAAATAAAGTTTTTAAATCAGAGATTCAATTAAGATAATTAAAATATACAATTAAAATAATCACAAAATACAGGGTTGTTACAACCCATATTGATTTGATTGAGAATAAATCAAAGGAAAGTAAACAAATTAACGGAAGACATACCTGAATTCATAGTTACTGATTGGAAAAGTAATTTTGATTCGGTTCCCCATATTAACACAAGCCCTAAATCTTATATTAGATCTGAATCACGTAGTTGTTGCTTTCATAAACTGATTAAGAGAAAGAGATAGATCTAAAAGATAAGAGTTGGATCTGATCTTCCAGATTGACGTAAACCCTAGATCTGAATTATTTCCATAGAAGAGATTAGGAGAATAACTAAAGCTTATGTAATTTGGGGACCATAACCCCTTATTTATAATGTTGGCATTTTCTAATTTAGCCCTCCAACAAAATAGAATTGCCTCAGTATCTACACATTAATACCATGACAATTATACCTGTAAGCCTTTTAACTTTAATCCATAATTTGATCACTTTAATTAGGCTTTACACCAAAATAACACGACACATTTATTTTCATATGTGGCCCACATATTGAATTTTTCCAACAATCTTCCCCTAGGCCATATATGTAATAACCTTATAAATGTGTTTAACTTTACGAGCTTCAAAATTTGCTATTTATAACATAAGGTGTTTCTGAAACAATCTCCTCCATTAACTATGCTGGCAAAGGATCAAAGTGGCTTTCGTTACTTTCAGTGTAATTAATCCAATCAATGGTCACATATACCAACACAATCAAACGACATAGACCAATCATGGATGCATAACATGGAAATTACATGAGATGTGATCTATACATGTTTATTTCCAACTGGTCCTACTTTAGTGAGATCAAAACGTTTAATATTTGAGCAACCCAGAGTGCAAACAAAACTTTATTGCTTTATTTCTAATCAGAAAAAAGAACATGATATATATATCTGTAACCAAAATATAGAGCAATGTGTCATATGACAGTACGGAATGCAAACTCTCCCTGAACTAAAATATTCTTACATAAAAGTTACACCAATTAAGCAAGATGCTCATGAAAGACCTTGGGTGATAATCCTTTTGTAAGCGGATCCGTCGTAGTGGAATTTGTCACAATATGCTTTATGAATTACAATCTATTTTGCACTCTTCCCTTACTGAAAAATAATATGTTGTTTATTGTCACAATATTGCCTTAATTGTCTTTCAAATTCTTAATTCAATAGTCCATAAATTTGTGACAAAGTTATACAATTATTTTCCATCGTTGGATGCCCCATAACGGAAAAGAGCAAAGGAGGCTATAAGTGTCTGTATGACAACTTTCCTTATATAGCTTCATCCAAAAAAAATAACAACAATAACAACAATATTATTATTATCTGAAGTTGATCTTTTGTACTCTTGGCATCCAAAATATTCGGACTGTAATACCTTATGATCTCCAACCAAACCATCTTGAGAATATAATCCTTTGTTTTTTAAAGATATATTGTAACCATTTGGGTTACTACCAATTGATCCACTTTTAATGCCAGTAAGATATCTGTCAAATAATACACGCAATATCCATATATGTATATGCTTTATCATGCATTAGACTTCACACCGCAAATGCATGAGGAATCTTTTGTTTTCTTTAGCTTCAAGGATGTTCTTATATTACTATATAAGACAACATTTGTCTATTTTGGCAAAAGAGAATTGATTTGCAGTTTGCATACCAAACCCCCCCTCCCCCGCTTTTTTTAAAGCCTTATCTGCCTAACCCTTTTTTGATAATCCAAATAACACTCCATGAATGATAATGGTGTATTTGAATCCCTAATACAAAAAGGTAATCCATAAGTGGTTATCTTAGTTGTTTCATCAATGTTTCTATTGAGAAAAACGACTTTAATATCTCTTCGATATTGCTTAAAATATAATCTACAACAAGTTTCAAAATAATTCTAAAGAGTCTGTCACTAAAACCAAAGAGAAAGTCTCTTTAAAAATAAAACATTGTTTTTCTTTTGAGTATAGTCTTTTCTGTAATGAGTCTTATACCTTTCCACATTACTCACTTGATCCATTTTTGTTTTGAATAGTTATTCATAACCAATGATCTTGTTACCTTAAGGTGGTGGAAAAGATCTCAAACTTTATTATCCTTATAGATTTAGACTATATATTCATACTTAAATCCACATTTCAAATTAGTACCTTGTATGGATTGATGTAAGTCCAAAGATCATCTTCACCAATCCAATATTTATCTTTATGAAAAAATACTATATAGTCATTAGAATAGTATTTCTTCTTTTCAAGTAGATTTCCTTAATGACATTACACTTTAGGTTGTTGAGTTTGTTTTCTTGAAACGATAACCTTAATTTGAAGAAAATTTAGTTTGACATTGTCTTATTATGGTTCTTAATCTACTTCTTGTTAATGAAAGGAAACAAATCCTATACATTATCCGAAGAAGTAACTGTGGTTGAATCAAAGATAATGATTTCCTTAAAGACAATGATCTGTACTTTATTTCTCCCTCCAAACTCAACATCCTCAAAAATTGTAGCATTTCCCGTCTTATAATTTTTTTTCTTAGTGTGGGTTTATAAAACTTGTAGCTTTTAAGTTGCTTAGAATACTAATAAAGTATTTGCTAACTTTAGTGCCTCAATCTACAATTATTTAGTAAGTTGAAACAAATAATCATATTTATCACCGAATCAAAATTTGAGACTTCATTATAAAAGGTATTTAGCATACGTAGATATATATAAGCTATATTTTAAACATTAAGAGCTTTAATTCCAACAATGTTTGAATTTATTCATAAATCAATCTTATAATTTCTAAATGAACAATAATAACCCAATTTGTTCATATTAGAAATGAAAAACTGAAATCTGTCTAAATGACATCATAAGAAAATATCAAATAAATCCAAACAAAATTACTGAAATCTCAACAATATCTTAAAAATATCTAGTAAACTTTAATTTATATATTTGTATACCTTATTAAAGAAACAATTATAAATATATTTATATGTTATTTCTTTTCTTCTTGATCCTTAGTGACTTCTTTATCCTTATTTATACATTTATTTATAATGTACGATAAATAGGTACTTTCTATCTTACCATGCTTCAATCTCTCTTCTTCTTACTACAATGTGAAATGAGCTCAATAAAGGTTATCTTATTCTTAAGAAAATTAATAATAATTTTAAAATGGTTATATTGTGAATGAAGAGAGTATAAGAAAAAAATAACAACAATAACTTGAGTGCCTTTAACTTTTGAAGCAATATTTTCCATATAGTTCCTATTTATGTTTCCTTTATTTTGACTTTATGGAATCAAGCCATATAAAGCGTGCTAGTTTCTCCTTACCATTTTAACAAAACGCTTTTTATTCTCAATAAAGAACTCCTTAAAATTGGTTATTCCTACGGATACCTCATTCTTGAAAGCTTCTGAAATATTTACTTTATGATCTTTTGACTCTTTCCTTTTGAATTGTCTCACCTTTGAATGTTCCTCATGATATTATAAGAGCATTCAACCATAATATGAGTGGGTGTGACCCTCCTAATTACAAGAGCTAGATCCATGAAGTTAAGAACAACCAACATGTTCTCTTAATAATCCATAGAGTTAGTCCCAAACAAGATAAGAATATTAAAATTGGCAGACACTTTAATTAAATTAGTTGAAAATTGAACAAAAATTAAGGATTGACCGTATATGCCCATATCCAAATATCAGCCATAGTAAATTCAAATAATTGGTAAGTCTCTTCTCAAGATACCTAGCACAACATTAATATCAAGTCTTTGGATAGTAATATTAACTGTAGGTGGTACTCTTGTTGTAATGATCAAACACTGATAATAAATTCAAGTCAAATAACAATCTTCATTTGGGCTGAGTAGTTATTCACTTGTAAAACCTTATAATTATCACATATTTGTCACCACACATGTGTAAATTATTCGGCCAATTATTAGTCTTCGTTTGGGCTGGCTAACATCCGCATGAATAAATGGACACAAATATCAAACATTTTCACGAACAACTAAAATAAGAGAGGTCACTTTAGTGACATGTTATTTCAATTAGCTCACTTGGAATGTAGGATATTTACAATTAGTTCACAAAGGGGCACCAAAAATATATTTGAATTTATTTCTTAGTGTATGTACAATATTTCAAGTGCTATAAAATACTCCCAAAAGCATTTTAAGTCTGCATGACACTTGAAAATATTAAAATTATAAGTATGACACAACATGTTTAAATTATAACTGTTATAGTCTTTTACTTTAAGTATGTGGTTACATTCATGACATTTTCTAAACAAGTATGATACAAGATATCATAAATAAATCACATAACAAATGTCACTAATGAACGCCAGAATTAAATGCCATGTAAAATTATACATAAATGACATAGTAAATGTCATAATAAATAACATGAATGAATGTAGTAACTATAATGTATATCTGAACCACAATTAGTTATACATAATGCTACCGTACCACTTTATCTTTAGTTTATTATTTGAATACCTAATTAAGGTCAGTAACCATGCATTTTGGCAAAAATATGAAAACTGCCGCTCCCTTTATTTCATGATAACCAAAGCATGAAAGTGAAACTTATTTTTAATGAGCGGGCCATACATATAAAATATCTATATCTATCAAATATAAATGCATCAAATAATAAACAATATGTCTTTTTTTTTCAAATACAAACATGCTGCGTCTTTAAATTTATTGCAACTGACGCATTTACTGCATGTATGATAATTAATTAATTAATTACTATAATAACCACATTCAATGCAATTATGATAAAAATAAATGCAATTGACCGTTATGTGGTCCAAAATGTAAACGAGTGTCATGTTAAAATTTATTTCAATAAAAAAATAATATAAACACATTAAAGGAGCATACTTTATTTCCAATTAACGAAAATTTCTCAAATATCCCAAATACCTTATATAAATATCCAAATTACTTAATCAAAAATTAAGTAGGGTAAAATAACCATAGAACCAGATTTATATTTCTTGCATAAATGGTTCTAAATTATGTATATCTATTTATACCATTTATAAACATTATAAAAAAACGAATGTACATATTAGACCCAAAACATTCCTCACCATAAAATTCACAACTTATTTATAAAACATACAATAATAAACATGTGAATGTTTTAACCAAATTAAGTTGTTTCAGAAATTCAGATGAATTTAGATTACTTCCCATAATTTAATGATTTCAAAATTCTAACTTGTTTCAAAATGACATACAAATCATTTAGACCTATTTTTCTACATCGAGATAGTTTCACAAATCAGCCTTTCAATTTGTAATATTAGGAAAAAAACTAAATCGCGCAAATCCAAAATCATTAATAGAAAATCCTTGATATAAAGATCAAATAGATCTAAAACTTGAGTAAGAAATTACAGGACTTCTAAAAGAAGTTCAACTCAAAACTTACTCATAAAAAAATGCATAAAAATTTTTCCCAATGAAATCAATGATGGGTGGCTCCGATATCACTTGTTGGGATTTCAATATACTTTAGGATATATAGATTAATCATGAGACCCTAGATTCGGATAGATGACCCATATTGATTTGATTGAGAAAAAATCAAAGAAAAGTAAACAAATTAGCAGAAGACATACTTAAATTCATAGTTGCTGATTGAAAAAGTAAATTTAATTTGGTTCCCCATATTAACACAAGCCCTAGATCTTATATTAGATCTGAATCACGTAGTTGTTGTTTTCATAAACCGATTAAGAGAAAGAGATAGATCTAAGAGATCAGAGTTAGATATGATCTTCCAAATTGACATAAACCCTAGATCTGAATTATTTCCATAGAAGAGATTAGGAGATTAACTAAAACTTATGTAATTTAGGGACCATAACCCCTTATTTATAATGTTGGCATTTTCTAATTTGGCCTTTCAACAAAATAGAATTGTCTCGGTATCCACATATTAATACCATGACAATTATACCTGTAAGCCTTTTAACTTTAATCTATAATTTGATCACTTTAATTAGGCTTTACACCAAAATAGCACGACATATTTATTTTACATATGTGGCCCACATATTGAATTTTTCCAACAATATTTTGTTTTCCGTATTAATAATTGCTGAATTACCAGTCATAAGTTATTGTTTCAATTCCCCAAACGGTACGAGGATTAGGATGAATGGAATGAAGAAATGCATGTTAAATGTAATAATAATAATTATTATCATGAGAAAAATGTTGAATTATCCACATAATTGCTGAATTTCATCTAGTTTTTATGGTGTATGGATAAAATAAGTATTTGAAATAATTTTTTTGTCTTTTACCATATAACTACCTTTTTTTTAATATTTTCAGTTAAGCACACAATAACAGTATTATTATTATTACTATTACTAGTGTAAATCGTACGTACGCGCATCTATTTCATTTTTATTTAATAAAAATTAATGAATAGATGTATATCATAAGCGTAAAAATTTTGGTGGTCACAACACTTTTATTTCAAACAGTTTTGTTGGTTGTGTTAGTTGAAATTGATAGTGAAATTACGCTGATAGATGGTCGGAAAGTTGACGGTGGTTTAAGTTATAAACGGATATGAGATTCCGTCAATGAGTAAAGGGTTTTTTGGAATTAAAAAAAATGAAAATAAAAAACGCTGTGGAAATTATATTTATTGAATTCTCTACCGAGAAGATTATTATTATTATTATTATTATTTTATATAAAAAAGAAACCAACAAAAGTACTTAAATCTTAGCACTACACAACTATAAAGAAACAAAAATGTTAGAATACCCGCTTTTCTTTCTGTCAAAATCTGCGGTAAGAAACATGAAATTCGGATGGTCCCACCATGTTTCCATGTAAAATTACTGTATTGACCTCCTGATTTTCAAATTTTGTACTGTTTCGCACATTTTACCCGGTTTTCCACCCGGGCAAAGTAGCATGGTCCATAAAGAAATTGTCAACACTAGTTCCAGAGAAACCAACGTAACATAACAAATAGAAAGTACGTAGGCGGTTATCCACAGCAGCCGGTAGCTTTCAGTTCAGAGCGGATTAGTTTGGTGCAAATTGCACTTGCTCTCTCTGCAGTCTTTCCTAATAAACAACGAAAAGTATATTTATGGATCTTCGATTAATCATTCTACTCCAACTTTTACTTCCAATTTCTTCAGTAATTGGAAGTAATTACAGATATGGAGAGGCTTACGTGCGACCTAAGCCTCGAAAAACCCTGACTTGGCCGTGGGAGTCTAAGCATTCTTCTGAGCCCCAACAGGTAATTTTCCTTTTTGTTCGATTTTTCTCTTTGAGTTTTGAGTCTTATTGTATACACGTTTCTGTATTAAATCTTATGCATCTCAATTAGTTTATTGAATTAGAGCTTCTTTCTTCCTAGATTCGTATTAAGGAATTACTTATCAGCTTTAATTTGTTTGATTGCGAGAAAAATGAAGCGTATCTTAATCAGTTATGTTTATTAGTTGGCTTGTACGAAGAAGTGTAAATTTCATAATTACACTGAAAACTGCAAAGGAATAATGCTTTAATTACTGCAACAAAATATTGAGCGCGTTTGCAACCAGTAGCAGAATCTTGATCTTGTAAGTTGTGGATGTGCTAGTAATGTTATTAGAAGCATTTTGACAATTAAAGTTAATGGGTTGTGTTTGGTCCTGAAGCTAAAATCGGGAACCAAGTCTGACTGCTATAACCATAGCTCAATTCAAGCCCTTGTTCGGCTGCTATTTCAAACCTATTATCCAAACTCATCTTTTAAACGCGAAAACCGGATTTGACAAGTTCATGCTAAAATTATGTTTTTGATTTGTAATTTTTTATGATGGTGCACATACAACGTCTTCTTTGGAAACGTTTATAATGCAAAGTTTAGGTCGTAATATGTGAACAATTGATAATAATGTTCGACTCAAATCCGATTGGCTATTGGGTAATGATGAAATCTAACTCGATTTGTATAATAGATGGGTTCGATCTGTGTCCGGATTCGGTTATTTGAAGTTAAACCCATACCTGGATAATTATGTCGATCAGAGGTTTGGCCCAATACCCGACTCATCTTCATGCCTACTAATAAAATATCCAAGCAACGTAAAAGTTACTTATTCAAATGTTGGACAACTTGTAAAATTTACTTAGAACTTGATAAGTGATGGATGACTTGTACTTTTATTACCTGTTTCATTTTTAACAGCTATATTTGATCAAAATTTCAACTAATATATCCAACTATTTCTACTTTTTTGCTATTAAATAAAACTATGAAAAATCTAGTCACAGCTCAAAATTATTTAAGTAATTATAAAAACTTGCAACCAAACTGAATTATTCCATGCCTACATTTTTATTCATCTTCATAACTGTTAAGAGAGTGTGTTTCTATGAAACACAGTATGATTCACGTAAATAATGGGCCTCGATTTTTTTTTATAATTATTTTTTAATAGAAAAGAAAAGAAAACCCACACACTCTTACACATTCCTATCTTGTTTATGCTTGGTTAAGTAATAACTCAATAGAAATAGTGAATAGAGATGTGCCATGTACTAGAAGCTTAACTCCAATAGGATGCCTTTGACCCATAATGGTTTACCATTTGGAATAGTAAGTCACTTGGTATATTCGCATTTGTACTTCATGATATATCGCTTTGATATTGTCTTATCGTTATACAATGTGATTACTATATCCAAAAAAATTTGTTATGCAAGGAAGAAGTGAATTCACTGAATTGGTGCTTCATAGAAATTGTGGCAGCAGTTTAGGAGCTATATTAAATGAGTTGTATTTATGAGAACAAAATTTTAACTTGGCAATTATTATCTCCAGGGGAAACGTATGTTTCGGCACACAACCATCTTACCATTATTAGTGCTAGTGGTCGTCAACATGTAAATATAAGTTATATCTATCTAATGTCTTTGTATGATAAATTACTTTGATATTATCGTATCAGGGAGCGACTAATGGACACAAAATAAAACACAAGATCTGATACAATTAACAAGATCAGACGAGTCATAAACTAAATATTTAATACTCCGAAATGTCATCGTTTGTAAATTACTAATTACAAATCTTTCTACAGGTTCACATATCATTGGCTGGAGATAAACATATGAGAATCACATACACAACCAACAGTGAATCATCTCCTTCACTCATCGAATACGGAACTAGTCCTGGGAACTACACTTCATCATCTGAAGGAGAAATCATGTCCTACACATACATACTCTACAAATCAGGCTACATACACCATGTAGTTATTGGACCTCTAGACCATGACACCATATACTATTACCGATGTGGAGGAACAAATCCAGAGTTTCAGTTAAAAACTCCTCCTTCAACATTTCCGATAACCTTTGCAGTAGCAGGAGACTTAGGCCAAACAGAGTGGACTAAGTCCACTCTTGATCACATTAAGTTGTGCAAATATGATTTGAATCTGATTCCTGGTGATTTGTCTTACGCTGATTATCAGCAGCGGTTTTGGGATTCTTTTGGTGTGTTGGTACAACCACTTGCTAGTGCTAGGCCTTTTGGTGACTCAGGGAAATCATGAGAAGGAGAAGATACTGTTCTTTGAGTCGCCTTTTCGAGCGTTTAATTCGAGGTGGAAGATGCCTTATGAAGAGAGCGGATCGAATTCAAACTTGTATTACTCTTTTGAAACTACAGGTGTTCATGTTATCATGCTTGGTTCTTACACCGAGTATGATGAGAATTCGGAGCAGTATGCTTGGCTTAAGGTTGGTTGATACAAAATCTTTATTAATAAATTGGAATAGGTTCACAATTATTTGTTTTTACCATAAACTTCCCAGAATACACTTATATGCAAATATGAGTTTAAATCCTGCTCATGATAAAAGTTAACATTATTTTTGAGCTAAAAATTATTGATAAATAAATGAGGTCACAAGTTCGAGTGCAACTACCAACATAGAGTTCATATTCTTAAACTTAAAATTTTCAATTTACCCAAGAGCTTGTACCATTAATATGAATTGAAATAATTTGATTTGGAAATATTTTATAGGAGGATCTGTCTAAAGTGGATAGGGAAAAAACGCCATGGCTGATAGCATTATTTCATGTACCATGGTACAATAGCAATTATGCACATCAAGGAGAAGGTGACGCCATGAAAGCTACAATGGAGCCTTTGCTTTATGCTGCTGGAGTCGATATCTTATTTGCAGGTCATGTCCATGCTTATGAAAGATCGGTAACATTCAAAAATCATTTCTTCTTTTTTGTTTCCTTCTCCATGTCCGTTATACGCGCTTTTAATTGCAAGTTTCCTCTTCTTTAGGAGCGCGTTTATGACAATGCATTGAATCAGTGTGGTGCTATGCATATAACTATTGGTGACGGAGGCAACAGAGAAGGACTGGCTCAAAGGTAAGCTAAATCTTGGTAATAATTATTCTTCACACAACTGAAACGATATAAGAGCTCACTAGCTTTTTCAGACATTCAAGAGTACACTAGCTTATGCAATTATTTATATTATGGCTATTAGCCAAACCTTTTCGTTAATCTTACATCATAATTCATTTTACCATATAAGAAATCTGAAAGATAATCTTAGTTGCAGCTTTGTATCTATTTGCATATGCTAACTGATATCATATGCAATGCAGACACACCCCTATACCATATAGAATTCAGATGTGTTTTAGTTAGGGCTGTTATGGTAATGTGTACCGTTACCATTTCGCAAATACCGTTACCGTACAGTTTTTATTGATAGGCTAAAAACGTTGCCGTTACCAATCGGCTGATATATCGATAATCTGATAACCGTTGCATTGGAAAATTACCGTTTACCCAAAAAATCCGTAACTTGATATTTTTTTACACTATAATGCAGCTTTATTATGCTATTTAGTGTTAATAAAAAGACATAAATGAGAAAGAAAAGAAGTGTATTTGGCATTATTTCATCCGATTACTGAACGAAATTTAATAACTTATTTGGTTCCGAACCCCTTAAATATAAAGCAAGAAAATAGGCACAAGGACAAACTCAGAAAAAAAAATAGGTTGAACGATAACAAGTTTGTTTTTTAGACTGAAGGACAATGCTAGTTATAACTAGCATTTTATATAGTGTAAAACTGAATATAATGCTAGATATAACTAGCATTTTATATAGTGTAAAAGTTGAATATAATGCTAATTATAACTAGCATTTGCCCTTCAGCCGAAAAATAGAACTTCATGTCCTTCGGCCTAATTTTTTTCTTCAAAATTTGTCATTTTTGCTAATTCCCCATTATAAAGCATATCACATGAATACACATGTGTTTTAAATTGACGGGTAAAATTACCGCTACCGTTAGTTTTGAAAACATGTTACCGATAATTTACCGTAGACAATGGTAAATTTACCGTTACCATACCGATTAAACTAATATACAGATTTCAATTAAAAATGATAACAGCCCTAGTTTTAGTTGGAGGGCAATTTCAGTACTTTTGTGATATAACATAGAGCTATCTCTATGATTTACCCATCAATGACCCTTGTAAGACTTTCAGTTTTGCAATTGAAGTTTTAGGTTGATTCACCTAAACATATATAGTTTATAAGAAAATATTCAATCTTAAAGCATACGAACATTTTCTCATTTATTTTTTTCCCAATGAACTGAAATACAGGTATCACAACCCTAAGCCACAGTGGTCAGTATTTAGAGAAGCAAGCTTTGGCCATGGCGAACTGAAGATTGTGAACGCAACACATGCATTTTGGAGTTGGCATAGAAACGAAGATGATGAGCCGGTAAAATCTGATCAGGTTTGGATTAGTTCATTAGCAAGCACGGGATGCATTGGTGGTAAAAGGCCCGAGTCCAGAAAGATTCTCACTGTGGTGTCCTAGAATGCTAGTTTCTTGTGACTATATTGTAAATATCGAGTACCACTGAAACCTATGTGGAACTCCTAGTTTGTTCAACTACACGAGTTTAGGATTGTAATATTTGCATGCACACACTTGTACCATGACTCCTTGGAACATTGCCGTATATATGCACTTGTAACTTATCCAATGCGCTTTGTGGAACAATGCACTTGTAACTTATCCAATGCAACGCTAGTACTATAACTCCTTGGAACATTATCCTATTTTAACATTGGATCTCGTTGTGTTTTTTACGAAACAGATTAAATTCAAGGAGAAATTTAATGCGTGTAACAAAAAGCATTAGACTTAACGGAAAACATAAAAAATGAATCGGATTTAATTAAACAAAAGAAATTTGATGGTCATGTATTGTCCACCTTATCAAAGACTTGGGGTGCGTTTTTGTGAATACAAAAGAGGCACGCAAAAGGTGCATTTCGAAAGGAGCATGATGAACAAGAAAAATGGACGTAATGGGAAGTGTTTTTGTGTTGTTGAAATGATAGTTTGTATTTCCATTTTTATTTATTTTAAATTGTTTAAACTATTCCTGAATAAATAATAGCGTTAATGATACTTACTCAAAATTTTGATAAGTAAAAAAGGCATACTAATCAAGGCATCTCAGCCTGGCGGATCCGGTCTAGGTCAGTTGGGTCCAAGTCAGCTCGTAAACTAGCTAAAAACAAGTTAACTGGTGTTCTCGTGTGTGATGATGGCTCGAATCCAGCCTAGACCCGCATATGCTCTTCTAATCAATTACACGTCAAGCCTTTTAGTCGCAGAGCCTTCCAACACAACTCTAGCGACTAGTTCGTCCTTCAATGCAAGGCACAAGACCGGCTAGACCCATCTTCCGTTGGCCGACCAACTCTCTCTATAGCCCGCTCGCAACCTGACAACGGATCAGCCCGCTTGCTCAAGCATCTCTCTCAGCTATCTCCCGGTCGACATGTTTTCAGACCGTCTCAAGGGTATTCCGTCATCGATCCAGCTTCGATATCGTCATCTGCGACTTGTATTTCATCCCGTCTCACCTGGCTCAGAATGCTCTTGGCTCTCATCAGTCCTCCATCCTCCTATGGTCTTAGCAGACCAGCCAGGCCCGTCCTACCACCTGAGTATGTGGAAGCAAAGCGGTAAGAGGTACATCCAGATGTATATATTTCTGTCAAGAAGAATGTTCTATTTCCTACAAGCATAATGCAAGTACAAATGCATTTAATACAAAGCATGGCATAGTCCTAGTACAGTCCTGTTGGCTTTCATCTCAGCCGCGCACTCTTTCTTTCGTGAACCGTTCTTCA
Organism: Allium fistulosum; assembly: GCA_030737815.1. Lineage (NCBI taxonomy): Eukaryota > Viridiplantae > Streptophyta > Magnoliopsida > Asparagales > Amaryllidaceae > Allium > Allium fistulosum. Next base: position 83,712,923 of record CM060903.1, read on the forward strand.
TCAAATCAATTCGATCAGATCTATGGCCAAGCGCGCTTCACGTTTTTTTTGCACGATCATATTCGTCCAAACATCAGTTCAACTGCTATAAGAACCCCATGCATGACCACTTTCAAAGGTTGGCGAGAACCCCCGTGGAGGGGCCTAGGTTAGCAAGGGCCCACGGTGGAGGAGACCCTAGGTTGGAATCCATGATCCACCACTCAAGCTTCCCGAGGTTAACAACTTTATTAGTCGCTGTATCACTTTTTTTTTATTCTCTTGTAATTCCTTGTAATTGGGAGAGAGTCATATAATTAGGGAAATTCACATTGGACGTAGGCAGCTTGGCCGAACCACTTTACACCTTAAATCATTTTACCCTTTGATGTTTTTTCCTTTCATTTTTCCATTATTAAGCCTGCTGATTAGCAAGTAAACTTTGCTCTTCATAATGCATTATCATAACTTCCAGGTTGACGAAAAATATCGTCAACACTTTGGCACTAGAAAGGGGCTAACTTCAGATTTTCTAGCAGTTTCATGTGCAAATTCTTTCCTCGCTTGATACCTCACTTCCAGCATCAACGATGGAAATAGTGGATGGTGCTTCACCGCCTCTTTCAGATGCCAAGAAGATTCCTCAACTGTCTCAGTTTGACTTGGTGTCATGTGCAGTTGCTACGTGCGTCTGCTGATCTCCTCATATCGCTATTACTATTAAACAAAGTATGGCAGTCATGCGCGTGCCCGGTTTGAGGGCCGCACCCATCCATTCAGACGTCTACCTCAAGATTCAGACCATCATGGTCAGCCGGCTTCATGGAAAAACCCAGGGGCAGGATACTACCTCTTCTCCCCTCCGCGAATCTTGGTCATTTGCCAAACACTCCTGCACAGAAATTCTAAAGACCCGGCACTCTTGTTGAAACCTGGGGAAGCCTACCCAAGGGTTGTCAAATGGTTCTCTCATTCATCTATGCCCTCAACGGCATCCAAAAGCAGCCAAATGTTCGCCTGCATGTCTTAGGGCTCCCATATTTCGCCGCTAGGGCCTTTCTCAAGCCCGCCTCTAAGCCCAAAACCTCCTGCGAAGAATGCATCAACGATCACAGGGCTTGCATCGTTCAGAATCTTCACCAAGGCTATCCAACAGGGATGGGTTATCTTGTGCTCATTACCTTATTTGGGGACCACCAACCTTTGCCGCTAAGGACTAAGCGAGCTGCCGCTCCCTTCCTGCCCAACCAACTATCTTCGAGGGTGGATTACCGGGAACCCATTTCCTTGTCGGAGACTTCCAGGCTGTCCAGGGAGACTTAATCACCGTGCATTCAATCCCTTGCTATGGGATTGCCCCCATGAGTTTAGGTGAGATGTCTCTTCCTTCATGCTAGGGTGCAACGACGATCGAATACACGGTCGCAATAGTTCGTACTCCTCGCCCATGATGCCACTCATCCTCCGTATAAGACGGGACACTAGTTTTCGGATTGGCGCTATTATCCCGAGTGACACCAAAGTCCAACATCCGTAGTGTACCTGCATAAAAATAAGCCGGGCCTAGCTCCTTATTGCAGCATGTCACCTTAGAGAACCATCAAGCCGTTCAACACTTAGGTTCGAGATGGGCCCACAAGCCAACTGGGCCTAACTCCTTATAGCAGCGTATCACCTTGGAGAACCTTCAAACCCTCGGCGCTTAGGTTCGAACCGGGTCTACCAGCCAGCTCCTTATTGCAACATGTCAGCTTGTAGAACCTTCAAGCCCCTCTGTGCTTAGGTTCGAGCCAAGCCCGCTTGTAAGTTCCTTATTACAGCGTGTCACCCCGAAGATAAAGTTTTTAAATCATCTAATTTAAATAAAAAAAATAAAGTTTTTAAATCATAGATTCAATTAAGATAATTAAAATATACAATTAAAATAATCATAAAATATAGGGTTGTTACACTCTCCCCCACTCAAAACTTTTCGTCCCCGAAAGGAATGAGGTATGGGAAAAACACAGAAAAAGATAGAATGAAATAGGATTAAGACAAGATGACAAGAAGATTGAAATTATACCTGATAACTGTTGTTATCGGTAAGTTTAAAAAGGTGGAGATGATCTTCCCAAGATCCTCCAGAATCAAGAACACAAGCACGAAAAGATCACCGAGAATCGGATTCACCCTTTCCGTTTGACCGTCGGTCTGTGGATGGTAAGCAGTGTTTAGATTCAGGATAAGGAGAAGTAAGAACCATGGAAGAGATAGAAAAAGTTAAATGATGAAGTAAAAGAGAAAGAAAGAAAGAAAGACTAGAACAAACTTATTAAGCACAATACGAAAAACACGATTCATCAAATCAATAAAGAGAGCAGGAGCATTAGCCAAACCAAAAGGCATGACTAACTATTCATAGAAAAACCATTCTCAGTACGGAAAGCAGTCTCGGGAATACTTTCCTCAGCAACACTGAGTTGGTGAAAATCAGTGGTAAGATCAAGCTAAGAGAAAACATTAGCTCCACGGCTAACCAATTCGAAATTTGATTTCCTACTTAGAAAGTAGGGGAATGGGAACAACCAGAAAGAAAATAGATTGGAAAACAGAACAAGACAATAAATTTAAAACCATGAAAAGTTCAACTTCCATTAATAATTAATTTCATTCATTTGATTTCACTTAAGTTAAATAAATCTTAATTATTTTTAAATCTCATTCTCTCATCATCAATTCAACAATTTATAAAGTCATGAATTTGAACAATCATTTATTATATTTCATCTTTATTCATTAAATTTCATTCTTATTTATTCCACTTAATATATCAAATCCTATATATATTAAGTGTATTTCACTTATTATAACTATTCCAATTTATTTATAATTTCTTTTAAATATCATTATATTGTAAATTATTCAATTAACCCTTTTTCTCTATTTACCTCTATTGATCCTTTATAAATAAAATTTAAGTGTATAACATTTATTATAACCACTTAAGTTTTATTTATAAAATTCTCTTTATTTTGTATATCATCCAATTACATATTCAACTTCTGAATAATTTAGGTAAGCTATATTGGAATGTCATAGAATATTGTACAAATAAATTCTCCAATTTCAATTATTCAAGTTTACATATTTATTCAAACCTTGATTTCCTTTTATCCTTTAAGATAAATTTAAGAATTAAATTTTCGATTAACTTCAAACTATTTTAGAGATAATTAAATATACACAATATATATCAAATCAAATTTAAATCATATATCTATATAATATAAGTCAAGTCATACTTAGAAATTCAAATCAATTTAATTTTTCCAAAGCAAAACTGTAGCAAAGCTACAGTATGGTCTCTTAACTTTGAAACTCGAAAATGAATATCGATAATGCTGCAGTCATCACCGAAATTATTTTCCAGCGACAAAGAAAAGAGCACTGATTTACAAATTAAAAATCCTTTGAAACAATTTCTACTAGAAACACTTTTAAATAATATATCCTTTTAAAACTTTCAAAACAAGGTTCGAAATCATCGGAAATTAAATTCTCACATTCTTGATTTAAATCCATTTAAATTTCCAAATTAATTTATAACCATGTTTAATTATTTAGATATGAAACTAAGGCCAATGATTATAAAATACATACAAAGTTAAATATTATTTCTTAACACCCAATTCCACTAGTTATCAAAATTCAGAAAATTAATCTTATACATATTATAATTATACAAAATTTATCCATCTACTAAATTTAAAAAAACATATTGTGTCAGTTTGTTATGTTCAAGTGTTTTTGAGGTCCTATCGATAGCGTTGATAAGACGAATCGATCGGAAACCCAAATCAACATCAACAACTCAAACAACACAATATAAAAAACATTTTTAAATATAAGATTTCAAATACAAAATTAATGTTTCAAAATAAGGATAGGGATTCAAATTGATGGACTCAAATTAAAGAGGATTCAGATTTGAAGATAAGTTGGAGACCAAAGATAAGATGATTAAACAACATAATAGGGAGATGGGTAAGCTTATATAAAAAGCGGGTAACCTTAACCAGGTCAACCGTGACTTAATGAATAAGATCGTTGTGGATTTTCTAGGGTAAATCTATATTCGATCTCAAGAGATAGAATTCGGAATAATAAGAGATACAAGCATCTAAACCGAGGATACAGAAATCTCCAGTGAATCAATACCGATTGTAAAGGAGTTTCACCCCTTTACACATTATTCAAAGATTGGCGAGACCGCCGATTTATTATAAAGATCATTCGAAGTGGAGTTATGGGATACTCCAGAATCAAAAGACACGAATAGGGGAGACACGAATGGACTTTGGAATTGAAGGGAACGTTCCAAAATTCAAAGAAACCGAGTCAAAGAAGAAGGAATTCAAGCTCGAACGAAAGTGATTCTGTAATTGAATTTTACTTTATATGCTGAGTTTTGCCTAATACCAGAGCTCTGATACCAACTGTAACGACCCGATATTTTCAACCATTCGCATCCGCACATGTCGGACTTGAATTGCTCAAAATACCGAATTGTTAATTTATATTTGGAAAAACTCAGAATATACAGTAAATAAATAATCACGGATCACAGACACAGAGTAATATAATGCAGCAGGAACAAAGAAATAGTAGTTCATGAAGCTACTATATAAATACATCAGAGTTAAGTAAGATACAATAGGAATACCAAGATATAACAGGAGCAACAGTATGAAAATCAGGTACAACTCAGAATACAACTGGAATCAACTGGATAACAAAATGAATAGATATCTGGATCTTCAAAGCAAAACTCCAGCTCCAAAGGTGAGTCTCTAATGTTGTATCACCCAGTCTGACCCGAGCGTAAAGCAAACACAAAACACTCGAGTCAGAACATACATACTTATACAATGTAAACCAACTCAAGTGAACCGTAACGAAGGTACAAGTAACTTAAAGAATGCTTGGGATCACCCCATTCTTTAAGGATCCGTTAAACTATCTACTATGTAGTAATATTCGCTATTATAATAATGTCTAATATAAAATAAACATACTTTTAAATAACATTAAGGCTTTACATTTTCCACCTTAACACGTAATAGTCCGAGTAGTCTATCCAGTATTAGCATACTCCCAAAATGGGGGCTACCCTCGATACTCCACAGGCTACGGGAGAAATCACAAATCGTAGTAAAGCCGATATGGTAAGTGACACGGCACAACTAGGCAATGCCAGGGTAGATATACCAATTACGCATCTGGGCTGGTGGTGACGCATAGCAGCCACTACCGCCCACCTCGAACAACACTCCCAAATCAAGGGGTGCACCCAATCAATCAAAAAGTATTAGAATGGTATCGAAGAAGTGTGTCCGATCAGAGGTGCTACCTCATTGGCCCGTCAACCGCTCCTGTTTTAGCCACTTTATGCCAACTCACGGGAGTTGGGTCCACATATATACCTTAGGATCGTCGCCACCATCCTACTTCATTCTGGAAACTCCACCGCGTACACAGTTGTTAAAGTGGTTTTCGGTATCGACAGAGAGTATGTCCATATCCGATCCCGGTCTCTTTAACAACCAATCGTTATTATAACCCGTGGTTATAATTTTAAAATAATATTTTATACTTCAAAATAGAATATCATTTCAAATCCAAATCTTTATCAAAATAAAGATTAAATCAATTCCAAACCATTTCAATATATTTAAAATATCATAACATTTCAAAACTTCATTTCAAATCATTTCAAAATATCAAAATATCATACCCTTTCAAAAACTTCATTTCAAATCATTAATATATCAAAATATCATATCTTTTCAAAAACTTCATTTCAAATCATTTAATATATCAAAATATCATATCTTTTCGAAACTTCATTATCAAATCATCATTTGAGTTCAAACCAAATATTCAACTTTAAATACCTTTTAAATTCAAAGATATCATTCATTTATTATCGTTTCAAGTCACCTTTTAAATAGTTTATATTTCAATCAAAATAATTCATTTAAACCATTTAAAAGTGTGATTATTATACTTTCAAATCAAGTATTCAATTACCAAAGTTTTAAACTATTCTGAGTTCATTTACTAAGTTAAAAACCATAAACATTGAAAATTTCAGCCTTTCACAGCATTCAGAAAAGCTGTTATAAGTTATACTTGAAAACATTTTAATTCAGCAAAGACAGCATTTAAAAATGCTGTTAAATCTCAGTTTTAGTTGAAATTTAGTTTAAAACAGCAAAGACAGCATTTTCAAAAATGTTGTAATAGCTCAGCTTTCAAATAAAAGGGTTTTAATTAAATTCAACAAAGACAACAGACCACTACAGCAGTTACAGAATGCTGTAATAGACCCGAGTCAAGTTTTATTCTATTTAGTTCAACTACAGCAACTACAGCATATCAGAAATGCTGTAATAGCTCTTTTATTCAATTTTAGTTCAAATCAGAAATCATAGCATTTCTGAATGCTATAAAAGAAATTTAAAGATTTTAGTGTATTTCCAGCAAATAATAACCTTCAATATTAAACCTTTTAAACATTATAAAAATCATATTTTGACATTCAAAAATGTTCATTAAAATTACTCTTTAATTTATGATTTTTATAAGAAACATTTACAGTAAAATCCAAATGTACAATTTTCTTTTCTTCACATTTTTAACAAATAAACTTAACACTTATATTTTATTTCCATTTCACAAATTAAACCAAATTTTCAATTTTATTTAATTAACTTAAACCTTTAATAAAAACCAAATTCACATTTCCAAGTCAAGTTATATTTTAAAATTACACTTTTAAGCATTCATTTATTTAACCATTTTAATACATAGAAAACTCAATAACACTTTATTAAATCATTTAAATTCAAATCAAATTATCATATTTACCATTTTCCAAATATAATTAAATTTCCATTTTATTTATATAACTTAAAAAAATCATTTTAAAACCAAAATTCCAAATTTCCAAACTTAAGTTATATTTCAAAAATTCACTTTTACCATTCATTTAAATTACATTTTTAACTTCTAGAAAAATCCAAATTCCTTTATTTAAACATTAAAAATCCAATTTAAATCAAATTTCATAATTTTACACCTTTAAAAATATTTAAAATATTCAAAATACTTTATAAAAATAACCACGGGCCTGTATATAGTTTTCTGACCTAGGTCAAGTGATACAGATATGTATCATTTCAATCCGCAGTTTAAAAAGCAAAAATCCGGGTTCTATCATTTCAAACCCGCAATCCCAAGTTAAAATAAAATAAATAAAAACCGTTCAGGCCTATCATTTCAGCCCATAACAATTTTTCCCTATTCTAAAGTCCGTTCGGGTATGTATCATTTCAACCCATAGTGAATCTAATCTACAGGGAACTTGCAGTGTGATAAACATGTAACAGTTTAACAATAAATAATAGTAACAGATAATATGACAGGTAAAATAACAGGTTTAACATCATATAATTAATAATCATAGGAAGTTATAACATCATATATAATATTCTACACATTCAATTGTTGTCAATTCACATTTGCATAAGTATAAATGTCAAGTGAGATTTACTCACCTTTTTACGCTGGAGTTAGCGATCAAAACACACAGAATAGATTCCAGAAAGCACGACAAGCACGATACAGCACGACTTTTGATTTGAATGAATAGAGAGCCTTGATATTTATCTTGTAAACAATAACCAAAACAAGACAATATACACATAAATATTCGACACAAAACAATGTTGAAACAATGAAGATAAGAAGTAACAAAGGAATAGATTACTTGACCATGCTTCACTACAACAGAATAGGGCTTTCATAGCATTCAGAAAATGCTATTATAGCTTACCATAGCGTTTCAGAGAACGCTGTGAAACGACAAGCTATGGTAGGCCGTTAGCATTACATAGCAGGGAGAAAAACGCTATAATAAACCATAGCGTTTATAAATGATCATAGCGTTTGTAGCCTACCATAGCGTTTATGTTCTGTTATTAAACCAAAATGCTATATGAAATATTATCCTGTAGTTGATTTCTATAGCGTTTTTTGGACATTTTTATAGCGTTTCAGCATACCATGTTATAGCGTTAAGATGATAATTCAATAGCGTCTCTTATCATACTTGTATAGCGTTTATGATTTTCTATTATAGCATTGTTGATGCGTAAATCATACATCACATACACAGTTTCGATAGCGTTTTGTTAATCAATAGCGTTTATCTAACGCTATTCCATGTAATATTAATTTATAGCATTTATCTGTTTCAGTTTCATCTTTTTATTATATTATATTATTATATATATATGTATGTATGTATATGTATATAGTTGCACCACAACTTTGAACTCTACATTGCATATTATGATCATCAAACAGTGAAACCAAATCAACTAATTCCACTTAGCTGGAGAATCCACCGTGAGACTCGAGAACAATGAAACAGCGGTGTAGAGAGTGCACAACCATTAAAATTAAGGCTAAAGCACAACCAATAAAAGCATTCATTTATTACAGTAACAGCCCAGTCTAGGTCATAATAAACAGTTTGCCTCTAACATTACATAATAACAACATTATCTAGCATAATGTACTAATACAAGTATGAAGAAAACATAAGCACATTACTTAGCCTAGGCATCCATCTTTCCCATCATTTTTGCAATCATAGGAGCTACCTTAGGATTTGCTTGATGTTTCGCCAAACTTGCAGGATTACCCATACTTGTGCAAATTCAATGAACATATGAGACAGGAAGTTAAAAGGAGCATATCCTAATTTGCAGATAACTTTATACTGTGCATTAGTCCACAAAAGTTAAGGACGTGTGCATTACAGTCCACATAAGTATACTTATACTGTGCATTGTAGAAAAGTGGCCAGGCCATCTTAATATGAAAGCCATCCAATATAAACTGTTTAAATTCTTTGCAAATAAGAAGTGGAAAGTATCGGATAAATTTTTATCAAATATCAAATACTTATTAATGGAATGAGCCATGAATTAACTGCAATTGTTAGTTGATCTGCCAAGACATTTGGAAAGCTGTCACGTTGGGATAGTCTGCATAGAAAATATGATGCCAAACCCAAAAGGCTCAAAAGAGAATGAAACTCGAAAAAGATGTTGAACAATAACTACCTTGACCTTATATCGTATATAATTTAACTTTTTGAAATTTGCCGTCGGTCTTGCAGGTTGTCTCAGTTCATGGGTTTGGTGGGCAGCACTACCTTGAATCTGGGCCAGTTTGACGACAGGCTGAGCTAATGCTCTTCACAAACCTCGATATTGCTGCCTAACAACAACAAAGTGTTACTGACTATAGAGCAGCAGCACCTGCTGCTGACTATGCGAGGCCAGGCAAATGGCCTGGCCACTTTTCTGGCTACCTGGCTGGACCAGAGTCCGGCTAGGGGATGGTGAGGTGTGACCCTTTTGGCAGCTCTAATGAATTGCAAGGTGATTGCATCATGGCACATCTTCTCTCAGATTTTTTTGAGAACTTGACGTTTTACTAAAACCAATGCTTTAAGTGGGACTAGAAGAAAATGGTTTTGTACGAGGAAAATGAGTTCAACCTAAGGGGGCCATAGGAAGACCTGACTTATACCAGCTTACCAATTTAGCATGGAAAAGTTACCTTTGTGCATATCATAAGAAAGGAAAGAAGTATCAATATTTATTAAAATATTCATAAAATAGCAACAATAGGAACACGACAGTGTGAAAGAAGAAGCTTACAAAGGAAAAGGAAGAAAAAGAAGGGACAAGTTTGAAAGTTTCGAAGCATGGCGATTTACAAATTGGCACTCTAGGTCATAGGAGAAAAGATGGCTGATGGTATATACCGTAAAAGCTAACATGGCATCCCTTGATCGATAATGATAGTGTTAAATGGATGTTTTTTCAGTGCTTCCTAGAAAGCTCTTTGTCTAATTTTACAGTGACATTGTATCAATATTTACGGATTCGAGGACCATTCAGTTTTCCAATTCCCGTTTGGTTGAACATGAAAATGATAAAAGACGCAGATTTCAAGTTACGTAACAACGAAATTCTTACTATTCTTCTTGTATTGGGTTTCTATCCCATGTTGTGGGAGATATACACCAACCATGGCATGTTAGCTTTGAGGCTAACACTGTAGCTGGTAGATGGAATAGAAGGAAAAGCAACCTTCATCATGTAAAATTAAGATACTTTCTCACTCTCTTCTACCATTTAATCCTTTTACAAGTCTTCATTAAAACATATTGAATTATTCTTCCTATTCCTATCATTATGATCTCATAATTGAGATTAAAAAAAACACTCTGCAAAAGCAAGGTCTAGCGATCATTGATACTTCAATGAAAGATTTCTAAGCCATTCAAAAGAATATTACTGCGAGTTCCTACAACTAATGCATCGGTCAGATTTATCCTTCATTAGAGTTTCTAATCACCTAAAGTTAATATACATTACACCATTGTAGTCAAATGAAATTAGTTTCCAACTGGTGACCGATGAGTACAATTAGTTTCCAACTGGCTACAATTAACTAAGTCTATATATCCAATTTGTATTAACTCAAATATGTTAAACTTGTATTAGGACTCCCGACCAAAAATAAATTCTCTGACAGGAAGTTGAACTCAGCTATTTTAATTTATAGGAAATTAACTTTAGATTGCCCAGAAAAAGCAATTCATTATTTTAGCAAAAAGATGTGACTAGGTGCGATGCATGTTTTAAATAGTAAATGAAATTAACTTTGAATGAACCACCAATAACTGCAAAAAGAAATAGTAAATGTCTAACGTATAGTGATACCTGAATGGAACTCCATAACACATGTTTTAAATCATCGCCACTATTCCGCCAATCATCAATCGTGAATGGAACATGCTCCCGTATGAGCGGTCCTAAGTAAGAAGATAGTTTTATATAATCTTCTCTTATTGGCACAACATTCTCATTAAATTCAACGTTAATCCGAGACACACGATCTGAAGGAAGTCTTTTCATTCTAGTTTGACCTCTAGCTTTTTTCTTTTAAATCGGACTTTCATCTATGTGTTGAATATCAGTTTCATTTTCCATCGCATCATTTCCAATTTCAAATTTGTTGTTTTCAATATTTTCTTCACCCTGCATCATATTGTCTCTACATGCTTCAATTCCTTGCTCATTGGTTTCTAAATTTGCTTCATGTTTCTCATTGGTTTCTAAATTTGGTTCAGGTTGCTCATTGCGTTCAATATTTGCTTCAAGTTGTTCATTTGGTTCCTCGGCTTGTTTTTGTTTGCGAATAAGCTTCCTCTTCTTTGCCATATCCTGTAGTTAGTAAAAAAGATATCAGTAATAAATCTGACTTATTATGTTAACTTCATGATTCAAGGTAGCAATGTAGCCAACATGTGATTAGAATAAGAAATTATGCAATGACAGAGGCAATTTTTCCAAGTACAGTAAAAATCTTGATCAAGACAATAAACTTACTCTAATACTGGATACTATATTATCAACTACACCTCTTTATTGATCAAGCTGGGCTTTTAAATTGATCATGTTATCAACATATACTTTGTGTCCCTACAAAAGCCTTTGTTGCAAGACTTTCATCTAATAAAAAAACTAGTCATCTGTCTTTGTTCATCTGTCTTTATTGCAGGCAGGTTGTGCCCTTTTATATACCAATATTTAGAAGCTGGCTAAGCAGCTTTATAAATCAATAGATAGAAGTACCTTCAACCATTTTGCATTACAGTCATCATTTTGAAAAGAAAATATAGAGCTACATGAAATTAGTTTATATATAGTAAGAAACTACCAAACAAAGATAGTTCAGTTCAGTCAGATAACTACCAAAAAGAGTATGAAATTTTAGTGTGAATACATAGATTATTGTGAATATATAGATTAGTGATATAGAACTACCAAATTACACTCACAGATTTGGACAGGGTCTGTCGTCGGTCCTATATGGATGTTATCAGTAGCAGGCATGTACACAGGCGATCTCTTGCCAATTTAACATATGTTTGAATGGCAGGCACTTACACTGCTAATTACTGTTTATTGACTCGGCCTTTGAATATACAAGAATATGAAAATTGATTCTCCTATATATATCGAGCTTCAATAGTAGTATTTTATTTTTCTTTCAATGCTTTTGATTATCAGTCTTAAGCAACCAGCTGTATTTTGAAAATCATTGTTAACAGACGAGTAGGACATAAACTTGACCTCTTTCTTTGATGTTGCACTGAAGAAAACTCCTTATTAATTTTCCAGCTTTATTGCTAACAAGTAAACAAAAAACTCATACCCTGTTATTCAAAAGCACTAAATATAAAACAAAACTGTACAATTTAAAACAACAACCTGAATGAAATACAAGCAGACTAAATATTTAATTTCAGTTCCTCAAAATGCACTTGTTCCCATTACTCTAACACTTATTAACCCTCAATTATTTCTATTCATCTTCTGCAACTATTGTTATCCTATAGATAAACAATTGACTTATAATATTACTCATTATATTAACTTGCTTTTAAAACTCAATGCAAAGAAACAAACAATTATCTTACTTGAACAGATTGACCTATTTTCAAAAAATATAACCCAGCTGTCAGTAGAGTCTAAATAATAATTTATTGCTACTAAATAAAAACCTCTAAATAGGCCGAGTACAACATTGAAAAATAAAGAAGCCCACTACTAAGTTCGTGGGATGCATGAACAAGAATGAATCGAAGAGTAACTAAACTATTACAAGTTAGGAGACTTATTCAAAGCAAATTTAAAGCGAACAAACTGATCCTACACTTAAGCAACTAATAGAACACGTCTCAACAATCCCTCCCTTAAAATAAATATAGTTTCAGCAATTAGTTTAACACATGCATCTCACAAACACCAAGCTTCTCTCGAAGACACCAAAATGCATCCAAATTTAACGACATAGTCAGCACATCTGCAATTTGATCATTTGTGCTGCAAAAATCCATCTTAATACTACCTTCTTAATGAGATATATTAAATGAAGACTAATGGTTATGGATGGCTGTTAAATTTATATTCTTTGTAATATAATACATGTAATCAAGTTATAGATGGCTATTCATGTTAACCGTACAATTAACCATGGGAAAATTTGATTGAATCATACATCAGCATTTAACAATATGTGGTTGAAATGTGTGGTAAAAATGAGACCCTTGTTCAATATTTTTTTTTTTGAGATCATGGGGAACCTTAAGATCATGGTATTCATTGATACTCACTTAAGTAAACCCCACGCCGTGTGTCTACCCCGCTTTTATTTAGTCGTCGCACACGGATGCTTAACGTTGAAACTCCCACTGATGGTTTGGCGCTGGGATTCGAACCTGCCCGGACACAGTCCTTTGGTTCCCATCTCCCAACTCCCAAACCAACCGAGCTACGAACGGCGGGTCCTTGTTCAATATATATATTCAACAAAAATTGTAACATTTTTAGTTCTTGATGTCAATTCATTTCCACAAAAAATGATACTAAATTTCCTAAATGTTTAAATTTGAAAACCACTGTAACTAACAATTATGATTTCTTAGTTAAAAAATAACTATTTTCTTCATTAAAATGTTAAGATTTAATTATTACTTATGATTTTTAGATTTTAATTGATGGGTTATGGAAAGATATGTAAGAATTTTAAATTATTAAGAAAATAGGTAGTCTTATCATATATTATTCTTTAATATAAAATGAATTTTGTACCTTAGGTAAGTTTTGGTGTACAAAATTTGCCTTAATTACAATTCAAATTATGCTCTTTCAATTTACTATGTATGTATCTACATGAAGATTTTAGGCACTTAATAGCTAAACATTGCTTTACGTTTTATACAGCAGTTTTAATTTTTTTTTAAATAATATGAATAATCTTTTTTAATATATTATTATCATTTGTTTAACTAAAATTAAAGAAAACTTATAACAATTTTCTTGTAGTTTGAACTTATATAACACAACAATCGGGTTTTCACTGTTTTGCCGTTACTAGTGATTGTTTGTGTATGTACTAGACAATTTCATTCACAAGCATTATTCTCATGATTTCAAATTAAAATCATATACTTACGATCAAATACAAATTTTAGGGTGACATCGCATGTGATAGATAATAATTCAACCCATACATATGTCATCTCAGAAACATGTAATTTAAAGGAATGCTGCAAGTAAAATATACTCATGATCAATTACTGCATAGAAGTTATAAAAACTAAGAGATTAACATTTATTAATCAGAATAAGCCACACAGTTTTATTGAAACATTCATCAACAATTAATAAATGAAGATCTGGTCCACATTCATCAACAAATGAATCATTCAATCTTGATAACTGATTATTAATCCAACACGTCATCATTCATCATAATTGATTAACGTAATCCAAATCTCAGCACCATCATCATAATTCAAATTTGAACAGGAGCTCCAAATTTCTATATTTCTGATTCAATTTATATGTAGCAATTTGAAAACATGAAATTTCTATTTCTGATTCAATTTACGTTTCACATTTCCTACTGTACACATATTTGTGTTAAGTATTGACTTTTAAATTCAATTCATAGTGAGTAAGTTATGGTTTTTATATGGCTACCCATTATTTAAAGCTATAGAATCTTGTCTATTACTTGAAAAAATAATATAGTAACTTATGTTTAAAATAAGAATAAAGTCCGGATTATAGTATGAAATCAAACACCTGAACAATTATAATGATGAGTTTAGAGTGCATACACATCAGAATGTTGAGACTCGGGTCAATTGTTAAATTTAATTTCAGGCTGGCATATTTATATTTTAGCAAGTATAATCCTACCATGATTATAGTTTTCATTTCCAAAGCAAGTTCAAAACTGCAAACAAACAAGCCATTGAAATTATGTAGTAAGGTACCCTACAAATTGCTAAATCATCAAGCAAGCACGAAAAAGGATTAAGTCCCAGGAACCACTAGTATTGCTCACTGACATAACCCATACAAGTTACAGATCAAGCAATCAAATTCAAAAACAAGTACAACAACCAAAGGTGTACTAAATCACTTATGTTTAAGTGTTCCATCATACACTGTCAAATGCTGGATTTTTAAACATAATTAAATCAGACACATGTACCAAATTCAATAAATCAGACAAAAACAAAAGGATTCCAAATGCATGGAATAATTCGTTTGGGATTTCAGGAAATGCAAACAATAAATCGAACACAAACAAAATGATTCAAAATGCACAGAATAATTCAATAAATCAGATACAAACAAAATGATTCGAAATGTACCGAAGTTTGTTTGGGATTTTTGGAGACGCTTGTTTACACAGCTATCAGTTCGTTTGGGATTTCTAGAATCTCTGTTTACTTCTGGATATTACTGGATCGCACAGAATAATTCGATCGACATCCTAATCCACCCCTTCAATCAGAATGATGAGAATTTGCTAGATTTCTGTTTACTTCTGGATCGCATAGATTTCTAGAATCGATCGGCTGGGATTTCTGTTTGCTTCTGGATCGGAAGTGAAAGGAAGTATTTGCTGGAGATGATAAAAGTGATGGCGATTAATTTTTTTCGGAGATGATAAAGTGAAAGAAGTGTTTGCTGTAGCCTGTGAGGAGAGGAAGTGACAGCAGTATTCCCGCACAATTTTTGTTTCCCGCCCGCAAATATATAAATAGCATTGTACATACAATTAGCATTCACTAGATTTACACATAGCGTACCAGACCCTAGTTTGCATAGCGTACCAAAGGTGGTATGCACAAACGCTATAGATTGATGCTATCAAAGGTCCTTTTTTTTGTAGTGCTTTAACCATTCAAATGCTTGGCCTAGGAGATTCTTGGGCTCAGCCATGATCAGGTCTAGACCTGAAATGCTCGGCTATGGTCAGGTTAGTGGAAGACAAAGCAAGGGTAGGTGAAAAGGTAGGAGTTTGTGAAGGCAAAGAGGCATGGAAATGAGTTTGGTTCACCATCTATGCTCGGCCATGGGTCAACTGGCTCGGCTCATGCTTGTTTCAGATCTGGACAGAGGTCATGATGATGTGTAGTGCTGGTAGCAAGGTGGTGGTGGCGGCTAGAGGTGGTGGCCAAGGCTACAAATGAAGGGGTGTGAAATCTAGGCTTAGCTATGCAATGTTTCAAGGTGTTTGCAATATTTTTGTGGTGCTATCTTCATGTGGAGGCCACGACCACTTCAGGTCAGAGGAGATGGATTATAGGTCGTGAAAGATGAGGGGAAGGAAGTGGTGAAGGAGATGGTGGAGGGTGTGGAGGTGTATGGCCGAACCAAGCAAGAGAAGCCCAGGCAAAACATTGAAAAATCAATGAGAAAATGAAGAAAAAGTGAAAATGGAAGCCATTGCTTACCATATTTTTTTAGAAATGAAGAATGGCCGTGAGTTGTGATGAATAGAGGAGCTTTTCACGTGAAAAAGCAATGAAGTATGTACGGCCAGCAAGAGGAAATGAATGGTCAAGCAAATGAAGAGACTAGAAAAGGAAGAGTCACAAGTTACAAGCACAAAGTCTTTTTGAATTTCCAAATTCTTTTAATTAAATAAAAACAAATAAAATTCAGTAAATGAATTTTAAAACTGAAACAAAGTAAAATAAAATGGAAATAAATAATTAAATTTAAAGAAAATAGAAAAAGAATTAAAGAAATTGCTTAAATATTGGAAACAGGCTCAAAAATTACAAATAGATTATCACTAGCTTTGGAAAATTATTTCTATACTTCTAAACCAATAAAAAGTCAAGTAAATAAAATAAATGCTGAAAAAAATAAAGTGGAAATGAAAATAAAATAAGATTTTAAGAAAATAGAAAATAAATAAAGAATTTCTTTAATTAATTGAAACTGGAAATTAAAATTTGTATATAAATTGCAGCTGACTTGGAAAATTCCAATTGTTCTTTTAAAAATGTTTTAAAACCAAAATATATACATAACATGTTATTTTACCCATATAAATATAAATTAGAACATTACATGACCAAATAAAATATTATTTATATAATTCAAAATAAATAATTTTGTTAAGTACAGCAAATTACACACAATATTCAAAAGGGCATAACTTTCACATTATAAATCAGATTTCAATGAAACGAAAAGCAGTATTCTTAAAATTTTATTTAATTTCATAATAAAAGATAAAATTCAAAATTTCATCATTTTATATTTTAAATTAAAAGTCAAAGTTTGACCATATTGACCAAAATTCACATTTCTGGAAAATATTATATTTATTCATGTTTGGGATTATAATTCACATACAAATCATAATTAATATTTAAAATAACAAAATTATCTAATTTAAATAAATAAAATAAAGTTTTTAAATCAGAGATTCAATTAAGATAATTAAAATATACAATTAAAATAATCACAAAATACAGGGTTGTTACAACCCATATTGATTTGATTGAGAATAAATCAAAGGAAAGTAAACAAATTAACGGAAGACATACCTGAATTCATAGTTACTGATTGGAAAAGTAATTTTGATTCGGTTCCCCATATTAACACAAGCCCTAAATCTTATATTAGATCTGAATCACGTAGTTGTTGCTTTCATAAACTGATTAAGAGAAAGAGATAGATCTAAAAGATAAGAGTTGGATCTGATCTTCCAGATTGACGTAAACCCTAGATCTGAATTATTTCCATAGAAGAGATTAGGAGAATAATTAAAGCTTATGTAATTTGGGGACCATAACCCCTTATTTATAATGTTGGCATTTTCTAATTTAGCCCTCCAACAAAATAGAATTGCCTCAGTATCTACACATTAATACCATGACAATTATACCTGTAAGCCTTTTAACTTTAATCCATAATTTGATCACTTTAATTAGGCTTTACACCAAAATAACACGACACATTTATTTTCATATGTGGCCCACATATTGAATTTTTCCAACAATCTTCCCCTAGGCCATATATGTAATAACCTTATAAATGTGTTTAACTTTACGAGCTTCAAAATTTGCTATTTATAACATAAGGTGTTTCTGAAACAATCTCCTCCATTAACTATGCTGGCAAAGGATCAAAGTGGCTTTCGTTACTTTCAGTGTAATTAATCCAATCAATGGTCACATATACCAACACAATCAAACGACATAGACCAATCATGGATGCATAACATGGAAATTACATGAGATGTGATCTATACATGTTTATTTCCAACTGGTCCTACTTTAGTGAGATCAAAACGTTTAATATTTGAGCAACCCAGAGTGCAAACAAAACTTTATTGCTTTATTTCTAATCAGAAAAAAGAACATGATATATATATCTGTAACCAAAATATAGAGCAATGTGTCATATGACAGTACGGAATGCAAACTCTCCCTGAACTAAAATATGCTTACATAAAAGTTACACCAATTAAGCAAGATGCTCATGAAAGACCTTGGGTGATAATCCTTTTGTAAGCGGATCCGTCGTAGTGGAATTTGTCACAATATGCTTTATGAATTACAATCTATTTTGCACTCTTCCCTTACTGAAAAATAATATATTGTTTATTGTCACAATATTGCCTTAATTGTCTTTCAAATTCTTAATTCAATAGTCCATAAATTTGTGACAAAGTTATACAATTATTTTCCATCGTTGGATGCCCCATAACGGAAAAGAGCAAAGGAGGCTATAAGTGTCTGTATGACAACTTTCCTTATATAGCTTCATCCAAAAAAAATAACAACAATAACAACAATATTATTATTATCTGAAGTTGATCTTTTGTACTCTTGGCATCCAAAATATTCGGACTGTAATACCTTATGATCTCCAACCAAACCATCTTGAGAATATAATCCTTTGTTTTTTAAAGATATATTGTAACCATTTGGGTTACTACCAATTGATCCACTTTTAATGCCAGTAAGATATCTGTCAAATAATACACGCAATATCCATATATGTATATGCTTTATCATGCATTAGACTTCACACCGCAAATGCATGAGGAATCTTTTGTTTTCTTTAGCTTCAAGGATGTTCTTATATTACTATATAAGACAACATTTGTCTATTTTGGCAAAAGAGAATTGATTTGCAGTTTGCATACCAAACCCCCCCTCCCCCGCTTTTTTTAAAGCCTTATCTGCCTAACCCTTTTTTGATAATCCAAATAACACTCCATGAATGATAATGGTGTATTTGAATCCCTAATACAAAAAGGTAATCCATAAGTGGTTATCTTAGTTGTTTCATCAATGTTTCTATTGAGAAAAACGACTTTAATATCTCTTCGATATTGCTTAAAATATAATCTACAACAAGTTTCAAAATAATTCTAAAGAGTCTGTCACTAAAACCAAAGAGAAAGTCTCTTTAAAAATAAAACATTGTTTTTCTTTTGAGTATAGTCTTTTCTGTAATGAGTCTTATACCTTTCCACATTACTCACTTGATCCATTTTTGTTTTGAATAGTTATTCATAACCAATGATCTTGTTACCTTAAGGTGGTGGAAAAGATCTCAAACTTTATTATCCTTATAGATTTAGACTATATATTCATACTTAAATCCACATTTCAAATTAGTACCTTGTATGGATTGATGTAAGTCCAAAGATCATCTTCACCAATCCAATATTTATCTTTATGAAAAAATACTATATAGTCATTAGAATAGTATTTCTTCTTTTCAAGTAGATTTCCTTAATGACATTACACTTTAGGTTGTTGAGTTTGTTTTCTTGAAACGATAACCTTAATTTGAAGAAAATTTAGTTTGACATTGTCTTATTATGGTTCTTAATCTACTTCTTGTTAATGAAAGGAAACAAATCCTATACATTATCCGAAGAAGTAACTGTGGTTGAATCAAAGATAATGATTTCCTTAAAGACAATGATCTGTACTTTATTTCTCCCTCCAAACTCAACATCCTCAAAAATTGTAGCATTTCCCGTCTTATAATTTTTTTTCTTAGTGTGGGTTTATAAAACTTGTAGCTTTTAAGTTGCTTAGAATACTAATAAAGTATTTGCTAACTTTAGTGCCTCAATCTACAATTATTTAGTAAGTTGAAACAAATAATCATATTTATCACCGAATCAAAATTTGAGACTTCATTATAAAAGGTATTTAGCATACGTAGATATATATAAGCTATATTTTAAACATTAAGAGCTTTAATTCCAACAATGTTTGAATTTATTCATAAATCAATCTTATAATTTCTAAATGAACAATAATAACCCAATTTGTTCATATTAGAAATGAAAAACTGAAATCTGTCTAAATGACATCATAAGAAAATATCAAATAAATCCAAACAAAATTACTGAAATCTCAACAATATCTTAAAAATATCTAGTAAACTTTAATTTATATATTTGTATACCTTATTAAAGAAACAATTATAAATATATTTATATGTTATTTCTTTTCTTCTTGATCCTTAGTGACTTCTTTATCCTTATTTATACATTTATTTATAATGTACGATAAATAGGTACTTTCTATCTTACCATGCTTCAATCTCTCTTCTTCTTACTACAATGTGAAATGAGCTCAATAAAGGTTATCTTATTCTTAAGAAAATTAATAATAATTTTAAAATGGTTATATTGTGAATGAAGAGAGTATAAGAAAAAAATAACAACAATAACTTGAGTGCCTTTAACTTTTGAAGCAATATTTTCCATATAGTTCCTATTTATGTTTCCTTTATTTTGACTTTATGGAATCAAGCCATATAAAGCGTGCTAGTTTCTCCTTACCATTTTAACAAAACGCTTTTTATTCTCAATAAAGAACTCCTTAAAATTGGTTATTCCTACGGATACCTCATTCTTGAAAGCTTCTGAAATATTTACTTTATGATCTTTTGACTCTTTCCTTTTGAATTGTCTCACCTTTGAATGTTCCTCATGATATTATAAGATCATTCAACCATAATATGAGTGGGTGTGACCCTCCTAATTACAAGAGCTAGATCCATGAAGTTAAGAACAACCAACATGTTCTCTTAATAATCCATAGAGTTAGTCCCAAACAAGATAAGAATATTAAAATTGGCAGACACTTTAATTAAATTAGTTGAAAATTGAACAAAAATTAAGGATTGACCGTATATGCCCATATCCAAATATCAGCCATAGTAAATTCAAATAATTGGTAAGTCTCTTCTCAAGATACCTAGCACAACATTAATATCAAGTCTTTGGATAGTAATATTAACTGTAGGTGGTACTCTTGTTGTAATGATCAAACACTGATAATAAATTCAAGTCAAATAACAATCTTCATTTGGGCTGAGTAGTTATTCACTTGTAAAACCTTATAATTATCACATATTTGTCACCACACATGTGTAAATTATTCGGCCAATTATTAGTCTTCGTTTGGGCTGGCTAACATCCGCATGAATAAATGGACACAAATATCAAACATTTTCACGAACAACTAAAATAAGAGAGGTCACTTTAGTGACATGTTATTTCAATTAGCTCACTTGGAATGTAGGATATTTACAATTAGTTCACAAAGGGGCACCAAAAATATATTTGAATTTATTTCTTAGTGTATGTACAATATTTCAAGTGCTATAAAATACTCCCAAAAGCATTTTAAGTCTGCATGACACTTGAAAATATTAAAATTATAAGTATGACACAACATGTTTAAATTATAACTGTTATAGTCTTTTACTTTAAGTATGTGGTTACATTCATGACATTTTCTAAACAAGTATGATACAAGATATCATAAATAAATCACATAACAAATGTCACTAATGAACGCCAGAATTAAATGCCATGTAAAATTATACATAAATGACATAGTAAATGTCATAATAAATAACATGAATGAATGTAGTAACTATAATGTATATCTGAACCACAATTAGTTATACATAATGCTACCGTACCACTTTATCTTTAGTTTATTATTTGAATACCTAATTAAGGTCAGTAACCATGCATTTTGGCAAAAATATGAAAACTGCCGCTCCCTTTATTTCATGATAACCAAAGCATGAAAGTGAAACTTATTTTTAATGAGCGGGCCATACATATAAAATATCTATATCTATCAAATATAAATGCATCAAATAATAAACAATATGTCTTTTTTTTTCAAATACAAACATGCTGCGTCTTTAAATTTATTGCAACTGACGCATTTACTGCATGTATGATAATTAATTAATTAATTACTATAATAACCACATTCAATGCAATTATGATAAAAATAAATGCAATTGACCGTTATGTGGTCCAAAATGTAAACGAGTGTCATGTTAAAATTTATTTCAATAAAAAAATAATATAAACACATTAAAGGAGCATACTTTATTTCCAATTAACGAAAATTTCTCAAATATCCCAAATACCTTATATAAATATCCAAATTACTTAATCAAAAATTAAGTAGGGTAAAATAACCATAGAACCAGATTTATATTTCTTGCATAAATGGTTCTAAATTATGTATATCTATTTATACCATTTATAAACATTATAAAAAAACGAATGTACATATTAGACCCAAAACATTCCTCACCATAAAATTCACAACTTATTTATAAAACATACAATAATAAACATGTGAATGTTTTAACCAAATTAAGTTGTTTCAGAAATTCAGATGAATTTAGATTACTTCCCATAATTTAATGATTTCAAAATTCTAACTTGTTTCAAAATGACATACAAATCATTTAGACCTATTTTTCTACATCGAGATAGTTTCACAAATCAGCCTTTCAATTTGTAATATTAGGAAAAAAACTAAATCGCGCAAATCCAAAATCATTAATAGAAAATCCTTGATATAAAGATCAAATAGATCTAAA
Source organism: Allium fistulosum (assembly GCA_030737815.1). Taxonomy (NCBI): domain Eukaryota; kingdom Viridiplantae; phylum Streptophyta; class Magnoliopsida; order Asparagales; family Amaryllidaceae; genus Allium; species Allium fistulosum. The sequence continues at coordinate 83,735,809 of CM060903.1, forward strand.
ACTTGAGTAAGAAATTACAGGACTTCTAAAAGAAGTTCAACTCAAAACTTACTCATAAAAAAATGCATAAAAATTTTTCCCAATGAAATCAATGATGGGTGGCTTCGATATCACTTGTTGGGATTTCAATATACTTTAGGATATATATATTAATCATGAGACCCTAGATTCGGATAGATGACCCATATTGATTTGATTGAGAAAAAATCAAAGAAAAGTAAACAAATTAGCGGAAGACATACTTAAATTCATAGTTGCTGATTGAAAAAGTAAATTTAATTTGGTTCCCCATATTAACACAAGCCCTAGATCTTATATTAGATCTGAATCACGTAGTTGTTGTTTTCATAAACCGATTAAGAGAAAGAGATAGATCTAAGAGATCAGAGTTAGATATGATCTTCCAAATTGACATAAACCCTAGATCTGAATTATTTCCATAGAAGAGATTAGGAGATTAACTAAAACTTATGTAATTTAGGGACCATAACCCCTTATTTATAATGTTGGCATTTTCTAATTTGGCCTTTCAACAAAATAGAATTGCCTCGGTATCCACATATTAATACCATGACAATTATACCTGTAAGCCTTTTAACTTTAATCTATAATTTGATCACTTTAATTAGGCTTTACACCAAAATAGCACGACATATTTATTTTACATATGTGGCCCACATATTGAATTTTTCCAACAATATTTTGTTTTCCGTATTAATAATTGCTGAATTACCAGTCATAAGTTATTGTTTCAATTCCCCAAACGGTACGAGGATTAGGATGAATGGAATGAAGAAATGCATGTTAAATGTAATAATAATAATTATTATCATGAGAAAAATGTTGAATTATCCACATAATTGCTGAATTTCATCTAGTTTTTATGGTGTATGGATAAAATAAGTATTTGAAATAATTTTTTTGTCTTTTACCATATAACTACCTTTTTTTTAATATTTTCAGTTAAGCACACAATAACAGTATTATTATTATTACTATTACTAGTGTAAATCGTACGTACGCGCATCTATTTCATTTTTATTTAATAAAAATTAATGAATAGATGTATATCATAAACGTAAAAATTTTGGTGGTCACAACACTTTTATTTCAAACAGTTTTGTTGGTTGTGTTAGTTGAAATTGATAGTGAAATTACGCTGATAGATGGTCGGAAAGTTGACGGTGGTTTAAGTTATAAACGGATATGAGATTCCGTCAATGAGTAAAGGGTTTTTTGGAATTAAAAAAAATGAAAATAAAAAACGCTGTGGAAATTATATTTATTGAATTCTCTACCGAGAAGATTATTATTATTATTATTATTATTTTATATAAAAAAGAAACCAACAAAAGTACTTAAATCTTAGCACTACACAACTATAAAGAAACAAAAATGTTAGAATACCCGCTTTTCTTTCTGTCAAAATCTGCGGTAAGAAACATGAAATTCGGATGGTCCCACCATGTTTCCATGTAAAATTACTGTATTGACCTCCTGATTTTCAAATTTTGTACTGTTTCGCACATTTTACCCGGTTTTCCACCCGGGCAAAGTAGCATGGTCCATAAAGAAATTGTCAACACTAGTTCCAGAGAAACCAACGTAACATAACAAATAGAAAGTACGTAGGCGGTTATCCACAGCAGCCGGTAGCTTTCAGTTCAGAGCGGATTAGTTTGGTGCAAATTGCACTTGCTCTCTCTGCAGTCTTTCCTAATAAACAACGAAAAGTATATTTATGGATCTTCGATTAATCATTCTACTCCAACTTTTACTTCCAATTTCTTCAGTAATTGGAAGTAATTACAGATATGGAGAGGCTTACGTGCGACCTAAGCCTCGAAAAACCCTGACTTGGCCGTGGGAGTCTAAGCATTCTTCTGAGCCCCAACAGGTAATTTTCCTTTTTGTTCGATTTTTCTCTTTGAGTTTTGAGTCTTATTGTATACACGTTTCTGTATTAAATCTTATGCATCTCAATTAGTTTATTGAATTAGAGCTTCTTTCTTCCTAGATTCGTATTAAGGAATTACTTATCAGCTTTAATTTGTTTGATTGCGAGAAAAATGAAGCGTATCTTAATCAGTTATGTTTATTAGTTGGCTTGTACGAAGAAGTGTAAATTTCATAATTACACTGAAAACTGCAAAGGAATAATGCTTTAATTACTGCAACAAAATATTGAGCGCGTTTGCAACCAGTAGCAGAATCTTGATCTTGTAAGTTGTGGATGTGCTAGTAATGTTATTAGAAGCATTTTGACAATTAAAGTTAATGGGTTGTGTTTGGTCCTGAAGCTAAAATCGGGAACCAAGTCTGACTGCTATAACCATAGCTCAATTCAAGCCCTTGTTCGGCTGCTATTTCAAACCTATTATCCAAACTCATCTTTTAAACGCGAAAACCGGATTTGACAAGTTCATGCTAAAATTATGTTTTTGATTTGTAATTTTTTATGATGGTGCACATACAACGTCTTCTTTGGAAACGTTTATAATGCAAAGTTTAGGTCGTAATATGTGAACAATTGATAATAATGTTCGACTCAAATCCGATTGGCTATTGGGTAATGATGAAATCTAACTCGATTTGTATAATAGATGGGTTCGATCTGTGTCCGGATTCGGTTATTTGAAGTTAAACCCATACCTGGATAATTATGTCGATCAGAGGTTTGGCCCAATACCCGACTCATCTTCATGCCTACTAATAAAATATCCAAGCAACGTAAAAGTTACTTATTCAAATGTTGGACAACTTGTAAAATTTACTTAGAACTTGATAAGTGATGGATGACTTGTACTTTTATTACCTGTTTCATTTTTAACAGCTATATTTGATCAAAATTTCAACTAATATATCCAACTATTTCTACTTTTTTGCTATTAAATAAAACTATGAAAAATCTAGTCACAGCTCAAAATTATTTAAGTAATTATAAAAACTTGCAACCAAACTGAATTATTCCATGCCTACATTTTTATTCATCTTCATAACTGTTAAGAGAGTGTGTTTCTATGAAACACAGTATGATTCACGTAAATAATGGGCCTCGATTTTTTTTTATAATTATTTTTTAATAGAAAAGAAAAGAAAACCCACACACTCTTACACATTCCTATCTTGTTTATGCTTGGTTAAGTAATAACTCAATAGAAATAGTGAATAGAGATGTGCCATGTACTAGAAGCTTAACTCCAATAGGATGCCTTTGACCCATAATGGTTTACCATTTGGAATAGTAAGTCACTTGGTATATTCGCATTTGTACTTCATGATATATCGCTTTGATATTGTCTTATCGTTATACAATGTGATTACTATATCCAAAAAAATTTGTTATGCAAGGAAGAAGTGAATTCACTGAATTGGTGCTTCATAGAAATTGTGGCAGCAGTTTAGGAGCTATATTAAATGAGTTGTATTTATGAGAACAAAATTTTAACTTGGCAATTATTATCTCCAGGGGAAACGTATGTTTCGGCACACAACCATCTTACCATTATTAGTGCTAGTGGTCGTCAACATGTAAATATAAGTTATATCTATCTAATGTCTTTGTATGATAAATTACTTTGATATTATCGTATCAGGGAGCGACTAATGGACACGAAATAAAACACAAGATCTGATACAATTAACAAGATCAGACGAGTCATAAACTAAATATTTAATACTCCGAAATGTCATCGTTTGTAAATTACTAATTACAAATCTTTCTACAGGTTCACATATCATTGGCTGGAGATAAACATATGAGAATCACATACACAACCAACAGTGAATCATCTCCTTCACTCATCGAATACGGAACTAGTCCTGGGAACTACACTTCATCATCTGAAGGAGAAATCATGTCCTACACATACATACTCTACAAATCAGGCTACATACACCATGTAGTTATTGGACCTCTAGACCATGACACCATATACTATTACCGATGTGGAGGAACAAATCCAGAGTTTCAGTTAAAAACTCCTCCTTCAACATTTCCGATAACCTTTGCAGTAGCAGGAGACTTAGGCCAAACAGAGTGGACTAAGTCCACTCTTGATCACATTAAGTTGTGCAAATATGATTTGAATCTGATTCCTGGTGATTTGTCTTACGCTGATTATCAGCAGCGGTTTTGGGATTCTTTTGGTGTGTTGGTACAACCACTTGCTAGTGCTAGGCCTTTTATGGTGACTCAGGGAAATCATGAGAAGGAGAAGATACTGTTCTTTGAGTCGCCTTTTCGAGCGTTTAATTCGAGGTGGAAGATGCCTTATGAAGAGAGCGGATCGAATTCAAACTTGTATTACTCTTTTGAAACTACAGGTGTTCATGTTATCATGCTTGGTTCTTACACCGAGTATGATGAGAATTCGGAGCAGTATGCTTGGCTTAAGGTTGGTTGATACAAAATCTTTATTAATAAATTGGAATAGGTTCACAATTATTTGTTTTTACCATAAACTTCCCAGAATACACTTATATGCAAATATGAGTTTAAATCCTGCTCATGATAAAAGTTAACATTATTTTTGAGCTAAAAATTATTGATAAATAAATGAGGTCACAAGTTCGAGTGCAACTACCAACATAGAGTTCATATTCTTAAACTTAAAATTTTCAATTTACCCAAGAGCTTGTACCATTAATATGAATTGAAATAATTTGATTTGGAAATATTTTATAGGAGGATCTGTCTAAAGTGGATAGGGAAAAAACGCCATGGCTGATAGCATTATTTCATGTACCATGGTACAATAGCAATTATGCACATCAAGGAGAAGGTGACGCCATGAAAGCTACAATGGAGCCTTTGCTTTATGCTGCTGGAGTCGATATCTTATTTGCAGGTCATGTCCATGCTTATGAAAGATCGGTAACATTCAAAAATCATTTCTTCTTTTTTGTTTCCTTCTCCATGTCCGTTATACGCGCTTTTAATTGCAAGTTTCCTCTTCTTTAGGAGCGCGTTTATGACAATGCATTGAATCAGTGTGGTGCTATGCATATAACTATTGGTGACGGAGGCAACAGAGAAGGACTGGCTCAAAGGTAAGCTAAATCTTGGTAATAATTATTCTTCACACAACTGAAACGATATAAGAGCTCACTAGCTTTTTCAGACATTCAAGAGTACACTAGCTTATGCAATTATTTATATTATGGCTATTAGCCAAACCTTTTCGTTAATCTTACATCATAATTCATTTTACCATATAAGAAATCTGAAAGATAATCTTAGTTGCAGCTTTGTATCTATTTGCATATGCTAACTGATATCATATGCAATGCAGACACACCCCTATACCATATAGAATTCAGATGTGTTTTAGTTAGGGCTGTTATGGTAATGTGTACCGTTACCATTTCGCAAATACCGTTACCGTACAGTTTTTATTGATAGGCTAAAAACGTTGCCGTTACCAATCGGCTGATATATCGATAATCTGATAACCGTTGCATTGGAAAATTACCGTTTACCCAAAAAATCCGTAACTTGATATTTTTTTACACTATAATGCAGCTTTATTATGCTATTTAGTGTTAATAAAAAGACATAAATGAGAAAGAAAAGAAGTGTATTTGGCATTATTTCATCCGATTACTGAACGAAATTTAATAACTTATTTGGTTCCGAACCCCTTAAATATAAAGCAAGAAAATAGGCACAAGGACAAACTCAGAAAAAAAAATAGGTTGAACGATAACAAGTTTGTTTTTTAGACTGAAGGACAATGCTAGTTATAACTAGCATTTTATATAGTGTAAAACTGAATATAATGCTAGATATAACTAGCATTTTATATAGTGTAAAAGTTGAATATAATGCTAATTATAACTAGCATTTGCCCTTCAGCCGAAAAATAGAACTTCATGTCCTTCGGCCTAATTTTTTTCTTCAAAATTTGTCATTTTTGCTAATTCCCCATTATAAAGCATATCACATGAATACACATGTGTTTTAAATTGACGGGTAAAATTACCGCTACCGTTAGTTTTGAAAACATGTTACCGATAATTTACCGTAGACAATGGTAAATTTACCGTTACCATACCGATTAAACTAATATACAGATTTCAATTAAAAATGATAACAGCCCTAGTTTTAGTTGGAGGGCAATTTCAGTACTTTTGTGATATAACATAGAGCTATCTCTATGATTTACCCATCAATGACCCTTGTAAGACTTTCAGTTTTGCAATTGAAGTTTTAGGTTGATTCACCTAAACATATATAGTTTATAAGAAAATATTCAATCTTAAAGCATACGAACATTTTCTCATTTATTTTTTTCCCAATGAACTGAAATACAGGTATCACAACCCTAAGCCACAGTGGTCAGTATTTAGAGAAGCAAGCTTTGGCCATGGCGAACTGAAGATTGTGAACGCAACACATGCATTTTGGAGTTGGCATAGAAACGAAGATGATGAGCCGGTAAAATCTGATCAGGTTTGGATTAGTTCATTAGCAAGCACGGGATGCATTGGTGGTAAAAGGCCCGAGTCCAGAAAGATTCTCACTGTGGTGTCCTAGAATGCTAGTTTCTTGTGACTATATTGTAAATATCGAGTACCACTGAAACCTATGTGGAACTCCTAGTTTGTTCAACTACACGAGTTTAGGATTGTAATATTTGCATGCACACACTTGTACCATGACTCCTTGGAACATTGCCGTATATATGCACTTGTAACTTATCCAATGCGCTTTGTGGAACAATGCACTTGTAACTTATCCAATGCAACGCTAGTACTATAACTCCTTGGAACATTATCCTATTTTAACATTGGATCTCGTTGTGTTTTTTACGAAACAGATTAAATTCAAGGAGAAATTTAATGCGTGTAACAAAAAGCATTAGACTTAACGGAAAACATAAAAAATGAATCGGATTTAATTAAACAAAAGAAATTTGATGGTCATGTATTGTCCACCTTATCAAAGACTTGGGGTGCGTTTTTGTGAATACAAAAGAGGCACGCAAAAGGTGCATTTCGAAAGGAGCATGATGAACAAGAAAAATGGACGTAATGGGAAGTGTTTTTGTGTTGTTGAAATGATAGTTTGTATTTCCATTTTTATTTATTTTAAATTGTTTAAACTATTCCTGAATAAATAATAGCGTTAATGATACTTACTCAAAATTTTGATAAGTAAAAAAGGCATACTAATCAAGGCATCTCAGCCTGGCGGATCCGGTCTAGGTCAGTTGGGTCCAAGTCAGCTCGTAAACTAGCTAAAAACAAGTTAACTGGTGTTCTCGTGTGTGATGATGGCTCGAATCCAGCCTAGACCCGCATATGCTCTTCTAATCAATTACACGTCAAGCCTTTTAGTCGCAGAGCCTTCCAACACAACTCTAGCGACTAGTTCGTCCTTCAATGCAAGGCACAAGACCGGCTAGACCCATCTTCCGTTGGCCGACCAACTCTCTCTATAGCCCGCTCGCAACCTGACAACGGATCAGCCCGCTTGCTCAAGCATCTCTCTCAGCTATCTCCCGGTCGACATGTTTTCAGACCGTCTCAAGGGTATTCCGTCATCGATCCAGCTTCGATATCGTCATCTGCGACTTGTATTTCATCCCGTCTCACCTGGCTCAGAATGCTCTTGGCTCTCATCAGTCCTCCATCCTCCTATGGTCTTAGCAGACCAGCCAGGCCCGTCCTACCACCTGAGTATGTGGAAGCAAAGCGGTAAGAGGTACATCCAGATGTATATATTTCTGTCAAGAAGAATGTTCTATTTCCTACAAGCATAATGCAAGTACAAATGCATTTAATACAAAGCATGGCATAGTCCTAGTACAGTCCTGTTGGCTTTCATCTCAGCCGCGCACTCTTTCTTTCGTGAACCGTTCTTCATCAAATCAATTCGATCAGATCTATGGCCAAGCGCGCTTCACGTTTTTTTTGCACGATCATATTCGTCCAAACATCAGTTCAACTGCTATAAGAACCCCATGCATGACCACTTTCAAAGGTTGGCGAGAACCCCCGTGGAGGGGCCTAGGTTAGCAAGGGCCCACGGTGGAGGAGACCCTAGGTTGGAATCCATGATCCACCACTCAAGCTTCCCGAGGTTAACAACTTTATTAGTCGCTGTATCACTTTTTTTTTATTCTCTTGTAATTCCTTGTAATTGGGAGAGAGTCATATAATTAGGGAAATTCACATTGGACGTAGGCAGCTTGGCCGAACCACTTTACACCTTAAATCATTTTACCCTTTGATGTTTTTTCCTTTCATTTTTCCATTATTAAGCCTGCTGATTAGCAAGTAAACTTTGCTCTTCATAATGCATTATCATAACTTCCAGGTTGACGAAAAATATCGTCAACACTTTGGCACTAGAAAGGGGCTAACTTCAGATTTTCTAGCAGTTTCATGTGCAAATTCTTTCCTCGCTTGATACCTCACTTCCAGCATCAACGATGGAAATAGTGGATGGTGCTTCACCGCCTCTTTCAGATGCCAAGAAGATTCCTCAACTGTCTCAGTTTGACTTGGTGTCATGTGCAGTTGCTACGTGCGTCTGCTGATCTCCTCATATCGCTATTACTATTAAACAAAGTATGGCAGTCATGCGCGTGCCCGGTTTGAGGGCCGCACCCATCCATTCAGACGTCTACCTCAAGATTCAGACCATCATGGTCAGCCGGCTTCATGGAAAAACCCAGGGGCAGGATACTACCTCTTCTCCCCTCCGCGAATCTTGGTCATTTGCCAAACACTCCTGCACAGAAATTCTAAAGACCCGGCACTCTTGTTGAAACCTGGGGAAGCCTACCCAAGGGTTGTCAAATGGTTCTCTCATTCATCTATGCCCTCAACGGCATCCAAAAGCAGCCAAATGTTCGCCTGCATGTCTTAGGGCTCCCATATTTCGCCGCTAAGGCCTTTCTCAAGCCCGCCTCTAAGCCCAAAACCTCCTGCGAAGAATGCATCAACGATCACAGGGCTTGCATCGTTCAGAATCTTCACCAAGGCTATCCAACAGGGATGGGTTATCTTGTGCTCATTACCTTATTTGGGGACCACCAACCTTTGCCGCTAAGGACTAAGCGAGCTGCCGCTCCCTTCCTGCCCAACCAACTATCTTCGAGGGTGGATTACCGGGAACCCATTTCCTTGTCGGAGACTTCCAGGCTGTCCAGGGAGACTTAATCACCGTGCATTCAATCCCTTGCTATGGGATTGCCCCCATGAGTTTAGGTGAGATGTCTCTTCCTTCGTGCTAGGGTGCAACGACGATCGAATACACGGTCGCAATAGTTCGTACTCCTCGCCCATGATGCCACTCATCCTCCGTATAAGACGGGACACTAGTTTTCGGATTGGCGCTATTATCCCGAGTGACACCAAAGTCCAACATCCGTAGTGTACCTGCATAAAAATAAGCCGGGCCTAGCTCCTTATTGCAGCATGTCACCTTAGAGAACCATCAAGCCGTTCAACACTTAGGTTCGAGATGGGCCCACAAGCCAACTGGGCCTAACTCCTTATAGCAGCGTATCACCTTGGAGAACCTTCAAACCCTCGGCGCTTAGGTTCGAACCGGGTCTACCAGCCAGCTCCTTATTGCAACATGTCAGCTTGTAGAACCTTCAAGCCCCTCTGTGCTTAGGTTCGAGCCAAGCCCGCTTGTAAGTTCCTTATTACAGCGTGTCACCCCGAAGAACCTTCAAGCCCCTCAACGCTTACGTACGCGTCGGGACTGCCCAACGACAAAGTTATGCATGGATAGGTTCACTCTTTACTATTTCTACCTACTAAATTCTTGTGACCAACGGCGCATGCCGCTTGTCTCACCATTACACCATACCTTTAAGCATGCGTGTTCGAGTCAGCCATGCTCCCTAGTTTGAGTTGGGGCCTATGGTCACCTAACGACCAATGTTCTGTCACCTAGTAGAACCCTCAGGCCCTCATGCACCCCGTTTCGAGTCGTGCCCATCCGCCACTCTACACATGACCGCTTGTTACTCAGGAGAACTCATGGGCTGACATGAGCTCTCACTCTATGCTAATGCCACCTGCCACTGATACCTGGCTGGCACTTGGCTCTTATCATAGCCCAAGTTCAGTCCATTGCATGACAGTATTACTATTTAATATGCCTTAAATATGAAATTTTTCTATAAAAAATGTGGGAACTCCTCATGAACGCATGTCGCCCGGGAGAACCTCGAGCCACTCAACACTCAAATTTATGCCGAGACCGCTATCAATAGAGCAGCAGGGTGAAGCTCAACCGTCATTTGCCATCCTCGACACCTGACGAACAACTTGGTCGGTCGGTCAGTGCTCTCTTTTGAGTCCGTTGATCGGCCCGTAACATCCTGCACCTTAATTGGTCTGAATTTCGACTAAATCAAAACCTAAATCCATTGGGATACAAATCGTTGGTTTTAGTAATCTATAATAACCATTATTATAACATAGAAGCTATCTATGTAAACTCAAAACGAAATAGAAAAAAAACATATATGATAACCAAGGCTGCTACCTTAGAATCAATATTATTCTATTAGTATTTGATTGTCCTTCCAGCACCGAGCATGAATAAGAAGAATTCACCACCTGTAGTTCCCGTCTTGCACCAATAACATGTCCCGCTAAATCAATCATATGGGTTGTAATGAGGATGGGGTCAGAACAACGATCCAGTGACTAAAAAATTACATACTTTATCCATAATGCTAATTTATGTCGATTGATTTCTATCTAAGTGTTATGTCCATTATTCATAGTTATTCCATGTAACTCCATCTACGCATACGATATGTCTGGCCTTATATGATGTATAACTGTATGTATATATATGCTTATATACATATACATCTAAACGTTGTACTACCCATAGGAAAACCCTGGCCACTTAATACTTCTTAAATAGGGAGGAGGAAGATCCATCGACTATTTAATATCTTAACCCCAAAGTGGGTCCTCCATAACGTAATCACTAGTCAACCGATCCTTAGCTACAAAGGCTGATGACCCTTAGGTACAACTATATAATCTAATTTTCCATATTACTAACTCATCTCAAAGACTTATCTAAGGGTTAACTAGCCTACCTCCGATAAATAAATAACTAATTAAACAATGAGGTCTTTGCATATCCCATATAGATTCTACACTAGCTGGAAGGGAAATCCATCAGGGCATAATCCAAATCTTTGCTAACGATCGCTCAGGACCGTTGGTGGTTATAGCTTATATGCCAGCCCTACTACTAAATACCCATTCATCAACAACACTGACATAGCCCGCCATCCTTCCACAGCCGAAATCCCATTTAGACTAACCTAATGTTAGTCAAAGAAAATGTCCATTCTAGTTACTTAATACCTCCTGTTAAAAATGAAGCAGACCTCATTTCTCTATTAGGTACCATCATAGGTTATTTAAGACTTCTTATATGGGGAAGAGGCAGACTCAACGACCATTTAATACCTTCCACCCCGAAGTAAGCCCATTTACATCCCTAAAGGTGCTGAGTCATTTAATACTTCAAATCTAAGGCGAACCATTGAAATATTTTCCCCATCATATACGCAAACAAATATCCCTTCCCCATGGGTCCTATTGCTGGAGATGTCCGACATTAGTAGTAAGTATACACAACTACTATTAGCCGTTAGGTGAAGGGAAATTTTTTGTTATATAACTCTACTAACCTCGCATCCCAACCCATACCGAACCAAATCGACTATCCTAAGTTTAAATATTGGGCTAGACTCACTAAATCATGCTTGTCCTAAACATACTATTAAGGCTACATAATTTCCTACTATGAAATTTATATAGCCTCACATCGTTTAGTTCCTATCTTATATGCTTATTACGTATATTCATTATTTCTCTCTTACATCCTATAAATGTCAATAGTCCATAATAGAGAGTTATTATTATTCAAATTGGATAATCACTAATCACATTTTTTATTCATTCTAATTCAATCTATTATGTCTATTTCGTTTTTCTGTAAATGTCATATTAAACCCTTTAATGAGTCATACTAAACACATTTATGTCCTCATTTAATACCTGTAACTTCATATTAATTGCATATTTATTACCCGACTAATTTGCTTGTTCATAAATCTTGGAGTTGCTATACCTTTTCCATTTCAACCTTCTATTCCTATGATTTACTATGCTACTAATAATTAGTTGTTTTAATTATAACTAATACGAATATCGTCGTAAATTACGCTATATATTTATTTATATTTTTTATAGAAAGACGTGGTTATATATATATATATTTTAAAATAAAAGGTTCTATTATTAACAACAAAAGAACGGTACAATAGTAGGATTCGCCTCCTTTAAAAACCTTACCATTGTGGTAAGGAAAAAGAGCACGACATCCTCTATTCACAACTCTAGTACAGTATTTAATACAAAAAGAAATAAAAACACAAAAGAAATGTAAAGGCAAAAGAAAAACTAAAGAAAATGATACCGGTCGACCCAAACGGGTGAGAAAACAACACATCCACCTCCATATATCATCCCGACCCGGTCCCAACCCGCGTAGCTCCTTAAACCCTAATCAGTCTTCATGGTCGCCGCACAACATTATCCAGCATCAGAGAGGTCAATCCCCCACCTTAAAAAATTTTCCCTTTCGCTCGGAGATAAATCGCCATCTCGAATTTTACTCCGGAGTTTCCATCGAACATCTAATTCAATTAATTTCCTCCGCTGTTCCACCGTACACTTCTTGCCTTCGAATCACCGCTGAACCCTTCCTGCCCATACATGATGAATGGTAGTAGCAGCTGCCACATATTCCAGAGTTTGGATGCTAGATTTGTGTGCAAAACATCGACGGAGCATACTCAGTTGACTATGTAGCGAATTCTGAACGGGCGGAACTTCCATCTTGCTTGTAAATGAATTCCACAAATAAGTACTATATTCACATTCCATAAATAAGTGATGATGAGTTTTGTTGTATGTATTACATAAGTTGCATTGAGGATTAAATTTCAATCCCTATGAAATCAGTCGATCTGAAGTAGGTAAACGGTGTATATAGGCCATGTTTGTGGTATAGCTAATCTTTCGAGCGATTTTGTTATACCATATTAGCTTGTATACATCGTCTTGTAACCTGCAGTGTCGGACTTCGTTCCAGGCTGTTGAAAATAATAATTTTGTGTCGATTGGCGATAGTCCAGTAATCAGATGGTTCAATGGTAGATAGATTTACTTGCATAATGTTAGCTGTTACCTCTCGAGTCTCAGGCAATAACATGGGTGTTAATTGACCATTTTGTATAATACTGCTGACCTTTCTATTTGTTGAATTCCTTAAGAATACCTTGTTCCATCCAATTAAGTCGACTAGAGACTTATGGTTGATCCACGGATCAAACCATAAGTCAGTATGTTCCCCAATTACAATAATGCGATTCATAACTTTAACCGCTAAATCTCCCTGCCGTAGAATGGACTTCATGGTGCCAGAAAAATTATTGTTAATTGGAAGTACCTAAAAATTACATTTTGCTAAATATTTTGAGCTCATCCATCTAGTCCATAGACAGTTTGATGTCAGTAATTTCCATAGCAATTTGATTCTTGCCGTAGTGTTCAGGTCTGCAAACTTACGAAGTCCAATTCCACCTTCCAACTTCGGCCTGCATATTGTATCCCATGATATTTTATGCAGTTTACCCTTCCAGAAAAAAATCTGCACATAGGCAGTCAATTTTCTTTAATACTGATGTGGGTAAATGGTATATAAGTATCCAATACATAACAATGAGGGTTATTGTGCTTTGTCAACTCTGCCCGGCTAGCTATAGATAATAAATTACAATCCCACCCTTCTAATCTAGATATAATGTTGTGTAACAGAGGACCGCAGTGACCAGCATGAATATAATCAGTCGATAAAGGCACACCGAGATATTTAACAGGTAATTCCTTCTCCTCTATATTTAAAATGTTTATATTTCTATCTTCCACATAGTTCCCTTACCGAAGAAAATCTGCGATTTGGTTTGATTAATTTTCAGTTCAATAGTGTCCTCTAGTCTAGTGAAAATGTGGGTCATATAAGTGGCATTTTGTGTAGTGGCTGCCAAGAAACCATAACATCATCGGCATATAAAAGATGGAAAATATTAGGCTGTAATTTGTTTAGTGGGTCTAAATTGTTAGCTGCCACACCCTCCTCCATTAGTAACGAAAAAAATTCCATGGCTATACAAAATAAATAAGGAGATAAAGGGTCCCCTTGCCGCAATCCCCTATTAGAAGTAATAAATCCCTCGGATCTACCATCCACCATGATAGAGAAAGTTGGAGTCGAAATGCATTCATATATTAAGTGAATAAATAAGGGGAGAAAACCAAAACAGTAGAGCATATGACATACAAATTCACGGTCGACCATATCGTATGCCTTTTGAAGATCAACTTTTATGCACATTCTTGATTTACCCCGTTTTGCAAAATCTCGAACTTGTTCATGTGCCAGTAAAACATTTTCTCCAATGTGTCTACTCGGTATGAAAGAGGACTAATTTTCTGTAATAAGCAAAGGCAAGAACCATTTAATTCTGTTACATATAATTTTTGAAATAACCTTGTATAATACATTAGCATAAGAAATAGGCCTATAATCAAAGATTAGTTGTGGCTTATATTTTTTTTAGAACGAGTGTAATAAAATTGTGATTGATCTCCTGTGGTAACTTTTTGGACTGAAACACCTCAGTAACAACATCATATATATCATTGTGCAGGTTATCCCAATGTAGCTTGTAGAATTTTGCTGAGAAACCGTCAGGTCCTGGACTCTTTGAATAATGTATGGAGAATAAGGCTTCTTTAATTTCAAGCAAAGTAACTGGAGCAGATAAGTATTTCGTCCCTCTGAATTGATGGTCATTCTAGTATCTATGTGTGGGAAATCTGTGTTTACATCTCCATTGAACATATTTTGGTAATAATCTATGGCTGCATCTTTATTAGAGGTGCAGTCATAGATATATTGCCCTTGTGAGTCCATCAAAGCATGTATTTTATTCCTGTGTTTACGCATGGACATTTTAGCGTAAAAATATTTGGAGTTTCTGTCTCCTTGCTGAAGCCATAAAACTTTGCTTTGTTGTCGTAGGAATTCAGAGTGTTGCTGGATCTGGTCATTCAGTAATTGTCCCATCTGATACATAGTGTCATATATAGCAGTATTTTTAGGGTCTTGATCAGTTTGATAGAACATGTTTTCAAACTTTGTCTGTAGTTGTATAATTGGCTTGTCCCGAGCTCTCAGCTTGTCCCGGGCTCTCAGCTTGTTCCATTTTTTAAGTTCAGTCTTGATAGCCATTTTATAAATAAGCTTATCTGCACGGGACCCCCAAACATAGGCTGATAGACCTACATCAACATAGTGATTATATCCCTGTACATAACACCAACTGTTAACATATCGAAGTGGAGTATTTTTACGACATTGGTGTTGTGGGCTAAAACAGATCAAAACTTGTGTATGATCACTAATAGATGTAGGCAACGCAATGGTAGACAGTTGGGGGAATAAAGTCATAAATTCGTAGTTCACCGGCACTTTATCAATGTTGGTAGCAATTCCCCTTCGTCTCCATGTAAATTTACAGCCTTGTAAATTGGATTCTACTAGTCCTCATGTAAATAAACAATTTTTAAACGAATTCATGTAAGAAAAGGGATTTAGCTAACCTCCTTTTTTGTCCTTTATGTTGAGAGCATTATTAAAATCCCCCGTAGCCAGCCAAGGAGAACTTATGTAGGAAGCGTCGAGATGAAGAAAATCCCATAGCTTTTGTCGCTCTAAAAAGGAATTACTTGCATAAACACAAGTACAATAAAACTGAAGCCCTCCTCTATTAGTGAGCATTAAAGTTATGTGTTGTTGTGATGAGCTCACAACAACATATTCCCACACTGTCCTATCCAACAGAATTAATATCCGACCCTTACTACCAGTATCGTTGTTGTGGAGGAAATACCATGCCTGCATCTTCATTTGTAAACTGTCAATCGCACTTGTTGACAGTTTGGTCTTAACCAAGCTTATAAGACTAAGCTTGTGAGATTTTAGAAGAATGAATACATGATCAAGCTTGTCGTCAGTGTTCATGCCTCTAATATTCCAGCTCATAATATTCATTTAATTGCCATAGAGCTCCATGTTGATCATTTAGGCGGAGCAGTTTTTTATTCTTTTAGATTTGCAGTTGTTTCGCGCTTCTTCATATTGATGGGTTTTTCGACACCATAAGGGAGACATTCAACTTATTACTTTCTTTATTGCCAATCTCTTGAACATACGAAGAAGCATCATGAATTAATTCTTCAGCACTTTCATATTTATCAGTATTAGAAATTGTAGTATTGCTGGCCTCTACTGTGTTTTCTGTTGTCATATTTGCAGGTGGATCAACTGGAGCACATGAGACTGCAGGTACGGTTGGTTGAGGACAAGGAGCTTCAGACATGGTCACAACACAATGGCTTTGTGGTTCATCGGCAACATCAGTTAATATGGAGAACTGATTTGGTAAATTAACTATAGATGTAGAAACGAATTGTTCACCTTCGGTAGTAAAGTTGGACTGTGCAGAATTATTGGTTGAACTTATGAACTCTGAATTGCTATCTTCATTAATTTGTAATGATTTGGTGTGCTTTGGTTTCCACTCCTTTCGTAATGTTATGTTGCAACTACTGTCAAGGTGTCCATACGTTTTACATACTGAGCACGGAATAAGTTTAGATTCATAATTCACCTGTACTATATCTGAGTTACCATTATATAACTAAAGTTTGATTGTTGAAGGATACGAAAACTGTACATCCACTTCTATCAACACACGTGCATAGTTTAACCTATTCTCCATGGCCGTAGTAGCATCCATTCGTATCAGACGTCCAAGCACACTTGCAATTCGGCTATTTTCTTCACTACTCCAGTATTCTAGTTTCAAATCAGTAAAGCGGGCCCAGATTGGAATTATGGAGAAGGAATCTTTGTTAATTTCAATACCGGGTTTCCACTTTATAATAATCAGTATTCTGGACCCAATAGTATAAGGACCCGATCTGATTATTCTAGCACAATCTTCTGAATTATAAAACTTAATGAATATAAAACCATTCCGCCTGTAATATAAATTGAACATACCCGTAGGCTTTCAAGTTTTATCAATAAAAGTTTTAAAATTAGCATAAAAAGGCCTTCGTCCTAGGATGTACACTACTTATGTATTGTTCCATTTCTCTGTTGCTGAGGAGATAACTAACTCTGGCATTACTCCTATAACCATCTGCCCGTCTGTTGAAGGAGGGGAGTAAGTGTTCGGACGATAGAAATTCTATCGGTTTAGAAAACCGTCGAACGAATTTATAATAAAAATTATCGCAAGTGCACGGTGTACAAATGTTAGTACTTGGCGAGTACGGGTGGATCCATAGGGAAATGTTAGATTTTAAAAATCTATTCAATCAAATTAACCAAGATTTGAGATGTTTAAGCTAACTACTAAAAATTGCAAAAACTAACAACTACAAAAGTGAATGAAAACTATGAGAATAAAATGACAATTTAGGGATAATTCCACTCTCTAGATCACATAGCTCAACAAAATATGAAATTATGATCTCTCTTTTTTGGTCATTAGTGAATTTAAATGATGTGCTTATCATAAATATGACATATTCATGTTATTAATTAGCCCAACATAAGACATCAAACTATAACACAATCTCTAAACCACCATTTAAGTCTCATGAAAAATGACAACAAGTTGAAAGTAAAATCTATTTTAAGCATGGCCTATTGACTATAAATTAGAAATATAGACCATCAAATTTTGATTTCAACATTCACTTCATTACCATAATCATATGTAGATGAAGAGGTAATTTGTGTTTAGTGATTGTTTAAGCATAGCCTATTTGGTGTCAACAATATAGGCTATCAAATTCAAAGCAAAAACAACAAGTTAAACCACTTCAAGCATTGTCATTAAGCACAAAAAGAGAGCAATAATTATCAAAATGTTGAAGCTACATATTTAGCCTCTCATATTTGTTATCAAATCAACTAATGTAGCTTGTAACATGAAACAAAAAGAAGAGGAAAATGATAGCTAATGGAAAAGAGAACTAATTAAAAGAAAATGAAAGCTATTCTACTTGCATGAAAAATAAATATACACTACTAACATGGAAGTAAATAAGCATGTAAAAGAAAAGAGCATGTATTAAATTGCATAAAAAGAAATTACATAAAATAAAAATGGCTAAGTAGCCATGAAAAGAGAAAGAGAGATTTCTTTTATTTTCGATCCTAAACTAAAGAACTAAGAGGAAGGAAGCCTAAGAGAAGAGAGGGTTACATAAACATATGGGGTATTTATATAAGTTTTAAAACCCTAATCCATTTTTTGGGAACTACCTAAACTACCCTCTTAGGAAGTGTGACCACCAAGTTATCATTAGCATCAAATAATCATCATTTAAGTGTGCATGAAGCTTTAACGGCCATTAGCATGTGTATCAGCTTCTAATTTGTACATGAAGGTAGGTGGGTAGGTGGGGTCCTCCATGATCCATGAAATGAATTATTTACATCTCCATTCCTTTGTATTCATTCTTGTGCATGCATATATCTTCATGAAACCACTTGTATATGAAGTCAAATTCCTACAGAATAATATAGAAATTTCCAATTAATTTTTCTCAAATTAATATATGCACAAAAATGACCATTTTTCCCCTGGATGAAGATGAATATGTGACGATTTGAAAATAATTTGAATTTTGGTTTAAACATGTTAAAACACCCAATATAATCATTTATTTAATTTAAATAGATTAAATATGGTGGTAAAAATATGCACAGTTATGTGCACATCAAATACCCTCACACTTATCTTTTTATTCGTCCTTGAATAAAGAAAAACAAAGATAAATCTGTTTTCATAGGGAGAACGATTGCATTGAGCGTATGCAACAAGCCGTTAAACCTCTAGGTGTCCCCAGTAGGACGAGTGTTGTCTTGTGAGGGTTTTCAGTTGATACTACCCACAAAATCCAAATGCGAAATGAAAATATTTACAAAATGCAAGATTTATTTACAAAGAGATGAATGTGAGTTTTCGAAAATATTTACAATGAAGGATTGACTTTTAAATTGAAACAAATAAGTTAAATATAGGTTTTGGTCATTATCTTGAACTTTAAGTCATTTACTCGTCAAAATTTCCAATAAAAACAAAGTTATCGTAACAAATGGGCTATAGTTTAACTCATTGTTTCGGTCGATAATACAGTGCAACTATGAAATGGATCCTTATTTGATTATCAAAGTTTATCAAAGTGGTATTTTCATTTCTTTTCAATAACAAGTCAAATCAAACAAGTTAAAATAGTGCTTGGATTTCAATTGCTTACTCTCTCTAATTTTTTATTTGAAAGTTTTATTGATATAACAATATTTACATATGCCTAACTCAGATAAACTGAGGCCAGATATATTACCCATGCACTGCTTTGTGGACTGATGTGAGGGGAATATAGAGCGTGGCGAGTGAACACACAAGTGTGAACACTTATTGACTATATGCGTTATTAGTAAAATAATTTTTATATACATACACCAAACTCAGATAAACTGAGGCCAGATATACCGATCGTGCACTGGCTTTCGGGCTTACGTGAGAAGGGTACAGAGCATGGCGAGTGAATACACGAGTGTGAACACATGACTCTAGGTGTTTATTAAAAAATATACATATATACAAGAAATATTTTTTGTTTTTTTTAATGTTTTTTAGAAGAGAGAGTTTCACACTATCATCTTAGCACCATTTAACTTAAAAGAAGACAAAAAAATGTTATATCTTTACTTTAAATCAACCACTTTTAAAAACAAAGATTTTCAATTAGGATGTATTTCATAATTAACACGTATGAATCTTCCTATATACTAGTTAAACCATTGTTATTTGTAATCAAACTTCATTTTTATTTTTTTTAAGACAAATAAATTTTCAAAAATTTCAATTTAATAAACCAAAACCATATATTTATCCTATAGCGTTTCTTTAAATATAAATAAAAAATGCTTAAAAAAAATTTGAGATTTTTTTTGTTTTTTTAAGTTTTGGAAAGAAAATGTAAAAATAAACCATGAAAAATTTAAAATTACCATGAAAAATTAAAAATGAAGATACCCCCACACTTGATTTTGACCGTGTCCCCACAGTCAACCCAAGTGGAAGGCGAAGAATAAAACAAAAATAAAAAGATGACTTATATTTACATGAAAATGAGTGGTATTTACATGGAAATTCTATCGGTTTAGAAAACCGTCGAACGAATTTATAATAAAAATTACGGCAAGCGCACGGCGTACAAATGTTAGTACGTGGCGAGTAGGGTGGATCCACTAGGAAATGTTAGATTTTAAAAATCTATTCAATCAAATTAACCAAGATTTGAGATGTTTAAGCTAACTACTAAAAATTGCAAAAACTAACAACTACAAAAGTGAATGAAAACTATGAGAATAAAATGACAATTTAGGGATAATTCCACTCTCTAGATTACATAGTTCAACAAAATATGAAATTATGATCTCTCTTTTTTGGTCATTAGTGAATTTAAATGATGTGTTTATCATAAGTATGACATATTTGTGCTATTAATTAGCCCAACATAAGCCATCAAACTATAACACAACCTCTAAACCACCATTTAAGTCTCATGAAAAATGACAACAAGTTGAAAGTAAAATCTATTTTAAAGATGACCTATTAACTATTAATTAGAAATATAGACCATCAAATTTTGATTTCAACATTAACTTCATTACCATAATCATATGTAGATGAAGAGGTAATTTGTATGTTGTGACTGTTTAAGCATAGCATATTTGGTGTCAACAATATAGGCTATTAAATTCAAAGCAAAAACAACAAGTTAAACCACTTCAAGCATTGCCATTAAGCACAAAAAGAGAGCAATAATTATCAAAATGTTGAAGCTACATAATTAGAGAGCTTTATTACCCCTAAATTGAAGGGGTTTAGCCTCTCATATTTGTTATCAAATCAACTAATGTAGCTTGCAACATGAAACAAAAAGAAGAGGAAAATGAAAGCTAATGGAAAAGAGAACTAATTAAAAGAAAATGAAAGCTATTCTACTTGCATGAAAAATAAATCAACACTACTAACATGATAGTAAATAAGCATGTAAAAGAAAAGAGCATATATTAAATTGCATAAAAAGAAATTACATTAAATAAAAATGGCTAAGTAGCCATGAAAAGAGAAAGAGAGCTTTCTTTTATTTTTGATCCTAAACTAAAGAACTATGAGGAAGAAAGCCTAAGAGAAGAGAGGGTTACATGAACATATGAGGTATCTATACAAGTTTGAAAACCCTAATCCAATTTTTGGGAACTACCTAAACTACCCTCTTAGGAAGTGTGGCCACAAAGTTATCATTAGCATCAAATAATCATCATTTAAGTGTGCATGAAGTTTTAACGGCCATTAGCATGTATATTAGCTTCTAATTTTTACATGAAGGTAGGTGGATAGGTGGGGTCCTCCATGATCCATGAAATGATTTATTTCCATCTCCATTATATGCACAAAAATGACCATTTTGCCCTTGAATGAAAATGACTATCTGACGATTTGAAAATAATTTGAATTTTGGTTTAAACATGTTAAAACACCCAATATGATCATTTATTTAATTTAAATAGATTAAATATGGTGGTAAAAATATGCACATTTATGTGTACATCAGTAAGTAAGTTCAGTTACATCATCTTCTCGCTGGACAGCAAAATCTCTAATGGTCTGGGCTTATGAACGCTTCCATGTGGGTCGAATTTGCTCTGAATGGGTGATAATTTCTGGTACATCTTGGTTGAGAGTCCGTGTGTCGTCAGTAGCATGAGATGACTGGGCTGTGGTACTCGTCGAATTGGGTATGATGGGAGGAGGATCAGGCGGTTTAGGGATGGTGTTCACCATGAGAGGAATTTTTTTTGTTATATATATATATATATATTCCTACCCCTGACTTATTAATTCATACGCTTAGAAATTCAAAAACATACACTTATATGTACATTCTATAAAGAACATTAATTTTCATATTTTAATTCATTTAGCTATCCTTCCCAAAAAGGATTACCGTTATAACTTTACATAAATTACCCAAAAGTGAGACATTTGCTTCATTTGAAATTATAAGGGATTATCTTTTTTCCTTTATTAAAATAGACAATGTAAACTACAAAGGAGAACATTTGTACTTTACACATGTCTTTTCTTTTTTGTATATTCCTTATTATTTCAAACGATGCACTTTTTATACTTAGTTGTGAAATTAGATAATTTATGGAAATTACGCGAAAATAGATACAACTAAATTGTACCCAATAGGATCCCGATGAATTAAAACAATGAAATTCACATTCCAAGTCAAATTAGAGCAATCCAAATTTGTACTGATAATTTACAACCTAATTATCATAAATATGGAATAAATCTTGCAATCTTATCGGCATTCTACTTTAACAAATTTAGGGACCGATTTCCAAATTTTCATATTACGGTGTAAATATCATTCCTATTAAAATTACCTAAATTACATAATATGTAGGTGAAATTTCAATTGAATACGTTCTTTCTAAGCTATAACCCCACAGGTCTTGCATATGCATAATAATTAAATAAAACTTTGACGATATAAATTCCAATGTTATATGTAAATCATATAATTTTCTACTCCCCTTTCAAGCTTTCCAAGTCTTCCAAACCCAAATCGAATCCTTTAATTGACTCCGTCTTCTTTTCAATCTAAAATATGTATAACAACATCTATACATACCCATTTGAATTACAGATCCGAGAGAAGATTTGAATCAAGTGAAAGAATATAGATTTATAATTATGAAATTTACATTTTTCCCCAGTATTGATTTGCTCCTTCTATTCTCCTCTTTTATTTCCTGCCCTTCTTCGATTATACATATATGTATGTATGTATATTTATAATATAATGTTTTATAATTAATAGAAGCAGTGGAGAAGGGAAAATGGCAGAGCTCCGCTGCTTTGATCGGAAAATATGAGAAGAAAAGAGAGAGGCTGGGCCTGTATTTAAAGGCGCTCGAATTAATTGTATCCGTTAGATTTAAAATAATTAAATCCAAGTCGTTGTGCCAAGGTCCATGTAACGACCCGTCTTTGCAATTCTCAAAACTCGACACTAATACATCCACGGTATTCATGTGCCAAACATCCAAGTGCCGAAAAGATAGCTTGTTGAGGTGAAAGAAAAGAAAAAACAGAATCTCACAACGTGAAGAGTAATCTATAATATACCAATGATCTTTACAAAATAAAATTGTAATATACATTTATACACAATTCAGAGTAATACCAACCTATCATCAACACAGACAATTATAACAACATGATCTTATAATTGCTGATAAATACAAACAAGAAAATACAGCCTTCAACAGTACACCTCTAGAAAATCTATCGAGGGCCTTATATGTACCCCGTGCCAATATAGGACCGACCTACCCCTTACTGGATAGTACAGAATATATCATCACCTAGATTGCTTTGCAAACTTTTCTCGAGAGCTCTCATGCATACACTAAATCCATAATTCCATAAATAGTGATCTAAAAGGGTGATGCACACACCTTAATGGGTGCAACCCATATAGCCCTGCTGTCATTTCCAGTTGTGAACCTTGAGACTATGTTTTACTTTTTTTAAGCAAAACGCACTTGGAATGCTAACACTGCCCTCCAAACAATAATACAATGCCAACATTCATCCATACAAGTTGTTCAGGATTTGAATAAATCGAAGGCACTACTTCAACTTTATCCTTTTTGGAATCATCCTCAAAATCAGTAGTAA
Organism: Allium fistulosum; assembly: GCA_030737815.1. Taxonomy (NCBI): domain Eukaryota; kingdom Viridiplantae; phylum Streptophyta; class Magnoliopsida; order Asparagales; family Amaryllidaceae; genus Allium; species Allium fistulosum. The sequence continues at coordinate 83,759,790 of CM060903.1, forward strand.
GTAGCCATTGCACTTCAATGAACTCTATATTTGATTCCATCATCTTCAAGACGTCTTCAATTCGAACACTTATGCCGGTTCAAAATGGTTTTCAGATAATATATCTAATTCCGGTATGTCGAAACTAACAATGATAGTTTTAAAAACTGGTCAACATTTGATGGTCGGTTATTTAACTATCAAATTAACAAACAATCAAATCAGGGATTTAATTTTACCTGGAACCAAGCATGGTTAAGCACATAAGCAATCACTAAGCCTCTTTTGTTAATCCTTTCATTAATTAAAACCACTTTGTAAATTCTTGTACTAAAATACTTTTACAAAGATATACTCACAAACCCTCTCTACTATTTTCAATACTTAGAAAATATTTATATACTTATTTAAAACTGTATAAGTATACTTACAATACATTTCACTTCCAATACTTAGAATACCTTTTCATATACTTATATCAATAGTATAAGTATATTCATAAAACACTACACTTCCTATACTTAGAAAATGTACCAATATACTTATCTCAATGGTATAAGTATATTCACAAATCTTAAGAAAGATTTGTTTTTCAAAACCATACTTATTCATAAATCTATCATTTTTATACAACATTTTAAATAAAACGTTTCACAAATATTTATTCAAATTTTTTTCGTTCTCCTTTAAAATAGAATCGCTTTAATATAATAGATGAACCCCATTATTTTCTTTTAAAATAAACATTGATTATTATAATAACTTTTTATAAAAATTAATACTTTCCAAAATACATTTAAAACATTTACAACAAGGTTAGAGAAAAATAGAAAAGTACAATAACTATTTTTAAATAAATTTCACAGAAAATCTTAAAAATCACATTTAAAATCATTCTCTGAATTAAAATCATTTTCAAATCCAAACAGCAATTAATAGCATCTCAAAATACTATAACGAGGCTAATGGCTACCAAAACACTTAATCAATGCTACCAATACCTTTTTCACTAAAAAGGTTCAACTTTTACATATATCAAATGCCACATCCAATATTGCCAAACTTCTAAACTTATAGCATTCAATAGTTTGTACAACAAGTATATAAATGAAATTAAAATTAAAAATGGTGAGAAATCCAGATTTTTCTATAAAATTCCATATATTTCATTTTTAATGTCATTCATTTTTCAAAGCGGAAATGCAACCAACCCAAACCAATAAATCATTCAAACATAAAAACAATTATTTTTATCTACTAAATAACATATAATATTCAATCAGAGGTGAGTTAACACACTGAAATTTCAGTTGACTCTTAAGCGTTCCGGTTTGATCTAAAATCGAACAACGTTCGATTTGTCTAGAATTCCACTAGCTCCAAATTCATTGAAACTAGTTCCAATACGTAGATATCGCTCCTACGAGCGTATCGCAAAAGAACGCATCTCGATTGGACCTTGTATGAGAGAGATATTCATTTAATAAGTTTTTGAATTTTAAAATATAATTAATCACTTAATCACTTAATTATTTAACTAATTAACCTTACTCATCTTCTCCCCCAAACTCTAATTACTCCATGCTTGTACATGCACCATGATAGCCTTATGCATGCACGTGTAGTTCGCCATTCCCATCCATGATTCTTCAATCTGATTTCGCCTAATCCCTCTCTTCATGCGAGCTCTCAATCCCCCCATCAATGTCACACTCAGTCCGTCCCTCCAACATAGAACCCGTTGTGCCTTAATCGACCTCGTAAAGTCACGATTCCCATCTCTATGCCACTCCACCCCAAAGTCAGCCCATAGGTGCTACTTCACATGAGAAATGCGATGGCAAGCTCCAAAGTCCTCCAACCGTCGACTACAACTTCGCCTAACCAAAACCCTAGCTCACGTCTTTAATGTCGATCAATCCAAAATGATGCCGCACCCAACCAAACACTTATAGATTTATAGATCTCTCCTATAAGAATTCAAAGATCCTTATTTACAATTTTTTGCTAAGTAGATTAATTGATTTGGATTTATAAAGGAATAGACAAAGTTTTCTTTTTACTACAAACGTGAAGAGGAGGGGAAGTGAGGTTGATGAGAGGAAAAGTCAAACTGTGTTGAAAAGTATGCATGGTGCTTGATTTATTTCGTGATTTCCGGCATGTCGCTACAAAGAATTTCGTTCCCGTACGAATCAAGAACGACAAAAAATGAAAATACAATTGCGCACAAAAATGTGACACGATCTTAAAACAACAATAAAATGCACATATTATCTTGGTCTATAAAATTTCAATATAAACATCGTTTGTCGAAAAATACGTCAAACGATAATTTAAATATTTTTCAAATTAAAAATCATGGATAAATTCTGTAAATAAAAATAAAAATGCACCATTAGAAATCGAGTAGTTTTATTAAAAATTGATTTTCGTATTATTTATTAAATTTGAATCAAATTTGAATATTTAAATAAATTAAATATTATCATTCAAAACGTTAAAAATTTTGGGTCGTTACATTCTTCCCCCCTTAAAAGAATTTCATGCCGGAAATTCCCAAAGGAAGAAAGTATCTTTGAACCCTTAGACTTTTAAAACCAAGTTACTAAAATATGTTATTAAGTTTTTAAAATTTTATATATTATGGAAAATTTCGGCAACACCTTCTTTGTATGGCTTGATCCGAAAAAACTATAACTCGACACAATTGGCTCAAATAAATAAAAGAAAATAAAAGCCCAAAGTAGCCCCCCATATCTGGGGCATAAAATCATCAACAACAACATAAATATGTACTATTGGTTGAACAACCAAATTCTACTCATGAAACCAAAAGCATCTGGTCGGCCTTTGCTTCCATGAACCAGAATCTCATATACAAATGTCATCATACCATATAACTTGCATTTCTAATGTCAAAAGAATACAATTACATTAAAGCTCATACGATGTACATATGTCATTGTATGTAATATCAAATCCGATCACTCACTCGATCGTAAAAAATTTCACTTCCAAACTAATATCGCTCACTCGACTTCCCTAGTGCGGATTCTGATCAGGTTCCATGATTAGAAACTTCCGTTCTTCTTGCATAGTTATATATTATGATAGAAAACTTCAAAATCAAATCAAAAGTCCATATCAAGTGTTCTCCATCAAGAATCAAGTAAAAAATCTTTACTCGGACCGATGTAAATCACCTCGATATCATATACTCGAATATGGATCAAAAACAGTTATGCGAGTAAATTGATCTACGTGCAACTTACGTACTTATTACATTAGTTTCTTAACTTCACAAATTTCTTTTTATTTCAAATCATATTCCCTTTTTTACTTATTGTATTTCATTTAGTACTAAAATTTTTCATTTGTGGACCATTTTATAAAACTTTTCTTAAGTTTGTAAACGTCTTATAAAACACAACTTATGTTTATCAACACATTTTAAAACTTAAGTTCATATTCATATAATACTTCGCTACATTCTCGGAGTATATACATAATATCTGATTTGTTTTACATTACCAAGATGTTCAATAAATTTGTAATTTTTTTTGACTTACTATCTTTTTAAATTTATAAGTTATAAAAACTTATTTTCTTATAATTTCACAAAGCTCTTATCTTCAATTTCTAAAATAATTCGAAAGTTTTCAACTGTCCAAAATCATCGAAAATATAATTTCATTTTAACAAATGAAAATTTCTAAACAACATATCATAATAAGATGAACAAACCAAACTACCATAATGCATAGGATACATGAGTCCATATAATAACTTAACTAAAAACTTCAGAATTAAATACCTAGATTTTATTTCAAATAATTTTGAAATAATAGTATACATATCTCCTTTGCGTATTAAATCATACTTTAAGGATTTTTAAATCAAAATATGTTTTTTCCAAAACAACTTTGAAGCAAACTGCTGTTGTAGCAATCCCTCACTTAGAAACTCGAAAATGAACGCCGATGATGCTGCAGTCATCACCAGAATTATTTTCCAACGATAAAAGTGAGTTCAGTGCTTCCTTATCTCTTTTAAAATCCTTTTAAAATATTTCTACTCATAAATACTTTCAAACAATAGTATTATTATTTTTCCCCAAGCTTTGAAAAACAAATTTCAAAAGCACCGAGAATTAGGTTCTCAAATTCTTAGTTTAAATCCTTTTATTTATAAACCATATTTATATAATTTCACTTTTTATATAAAATCATTTCCCAAATGTATATCATTGTTTGAATTATAATAAACAACTTTTATTTAAATTAAATTTTAACCCAACATTAACACCGAACGCATTATAGTCAAACCGTGAAACTTAATTCACAATGTGTTCGTTTCAATGTTCCCCTAATTACTATCTACCCAGCCTATGCAGTCGAAAAGTAAAACTTCTTACACATTGGTCGAACATAACTAATCAAACAATAAATGATAATGATCGAATATTATTATTTACTAACAAACAAATACATCATAAATAACTATATCAATTTCTGAAAATTATATTTATATATATAAAATATAAAATCTAGGTAAAATTGTTTAAAACAATACCGTGTTGATTTACCTGGTTCAAGCGTTTAGAAACCCCTATAGATACAGTTGTTCTTTCTGTATCAAACAAAATTCATACATCACTCAACCGATAAATGAACACAATATAAAATATTTTTATAGCACTAAAAAATACGCTTATATATATGTATATATATATGTATATATATATATATATAGACACACACGCTTAAACTCATTCTCGGGTATTACTAACTCTATCTCTAATGAGTCTACCCCACCAAAGCCCAGGTATTTGCTTAAAAGCTCCACGTGCAACGACCTACCTTTTTCGATCCTCAAAAGTTGACACTAATACATCCACAGTATTCATGTGCCGAACATCCAAACACTGAAAAGAAATATTGTTGGGCTGAAAGAAAAGAAAAAACAGAATAGAATCTCATAATGTGAAGAGTAATCTATAACATACCAGCGATCTTTAGAAAAAAAACTGTAATGTATATGTATACACACACACACACCAATTAGAGTAATACTAACCTACTATCGGCCCTGGCAGTTATAACAGCATGTCCTTACAATTGCTGAAAAATACAAACAAGAAAATGCAGCGGGAATAAAGAAAATACGGGAACATATCCAGCTCATCTCCTAAAACTCCTAAGAATTCATAACTAAATCTGGAAAAATGTTTGGGCTGACTCGAGCATTATAAGAAAATAATACCGGGATCAGTCTGGTAAACCAGCATGAGAAACACACATCATATGGATTTTAATGTTATAAAACCTTTCAAAAATAGAGGTATCTCGTAAGACCACGTCAGATATAAACACAGATGAGTTTTTACCTTAAAATAACCAAACCATTTATGGAAAATCTTGTTATACTATAATAGTGTCTAGGGTTTAAAATTAATATTGAATCATAGCCGAAATGATTACATTAATTATATTCCAGCATAATAGGTATATAAATAAGTCCGAAATGCACTTATTGAAATGGATTCCATATAATGACAAGGCTATTGAGGTACTTCTCGCTACAGTACACCTCTAGAAATATACCAAGGGCCTCACATGGACCCCATGTCAACACAGGACTGGCCTAATCCTTACTAGATAGTACCAAATATGTCATCACCCCGGTTTCTTTGCAACCTTTTCACAAGAGCACTCATTAACATACCAAATCCATAATTCCATAAATAGTGATCTAGAAGGATGATGCCCATATCCTAATGGGTGCGGCCCACATAGCCCTGCTGCATATAATATGTTTTAGTCATTCCTGGTTGTGAGGCTTAAGGCTATGTTTTACCTTTTTAGCAAAACTCACTTAAGAATGCTAACACTGCCCTCCAAGCAACAATGCAATGCTAACATTCATCCATATAAGCCATTTAGGATATAAACAAATCAAAGTCACTACTTCTACAACATCCTTTTTGGAATCACCCTTAGGTTTAGTAGCAAGTAGCCCTTGCTTCAATGAACTCCGTCTTCGATTCCGTCATCTTCAAGACGTCTTCAATTCGAACGCTTAGACCGGTTCAAAGTGGTTTTCAGATAATATATCTGATTCTGGTCTCTTCGAACGACAATAATAGTTTTAAAAACTGGCCAACATTTGATAGTCGGTTATTTAACTATCAAATAAAAAACAATCAAACCAGGGATTTAATTTCACATGGAAACCAAGCATAGTTAAGCACATAAGTAACTAAGCCTCCTTAATTAGTTCTTTCATTAATTAAAACCACTTTGTAAGTTCTTGTATTAAAATACTTTTACAAAGATATATTCACAAACCCTCCCTACTATTTTTATACTTAGAAAATATTTATATGCTTATTTAAAACTGTATAAGTATACTCACAAAACATTTCACTTCCAATACTTAGAAAATGTTTTCATACACTTATATCAACAGTATAAGTATTTTCATAAAATACTACACTTTAAATACTTAGGAAATGTACCTATATACTTATCTCAACGGTAAAAGTATATTCATAAATCTTAAAAATGATTTTTTTTCCAAATCGATGCTTATTTGGGTTAAAACAATGTCATTTAAAACATTGGTAGAAATAAACCCAAAACATTCCATTTTGCTGTAAGTAAGAGATCATATGGAAATTAGCCCAAATATACTACCACCACTTTCCGGTTTCAAACAGTACTATTCATCGATTAACAATGAAATCAGACAAGTCAAAAAACTAACCTTGTCTTGGCACACATTCTTAATTCTCAATATAGAGACGAGTTTCCATACCTCGGGATTTGGTGTTATGTATGGAAAAAATACTTTTCATACTACCATGATTTTAAAACGATCCTTTATGGGAATCTGGTCTCGTTCTTTTTATTATATATTTTTTATAAAACTTGTTAATATTTATAAAAAAAATTATACTTAAAAACTCCTTTTATAGAACTCCAACTTTATTTATAAAACCTTATACAACATCATTTTTACTTATAAAACTATTATAAATCTACAAATATAATTATAACTCCTTTATAAAAATTCTTTATACATCAAAAACTCATTTTTTTAAATCTTATATACTTAACACAAATATTCATTTTTAAGATAGTACCAAATATTTTTCCATAAAATGATCATTCCATATATTACTATAAATCCAGAAATACGATTTATTATTCCAGTTTATCAAAATGATATCATTTCCCCTTTTATAAATTATCACTTATGAATCCATCCCATTTATCTATAAAATATCATTTATAAATCCATTCCTTTATTTATAAAATACCGTTTATAAATCTCTCTTTTATTTATAAAATACCATTTATAGATTTATTCTTTTTATACAATATTTTATATAAAACGTTTCACAAATATTTAACCAAAAATATTCCTTTCTCCTTTTAAAACAGAATCACTTTAATATAATAGATAAATCCCTATATTTTATTTAAAATAAACATTCATTATTTTAATAACTTTTCTATAAAAAACAATACTTTCCAAAATACTTTTAAATTTTTTAAAAGAATGTTAGAGAAAAATAGAAAAGTTAAAAAACTATTTTTAAATAAAATATTATGGAAGATCTTAAAAATCATATTTAAAATCATTCTTCGAATGAAAATCAGTTTCAAATCGAAACAACAATTAATAGTATCTCAAAATACTATAACCAGACCAATAGCTACCACAACACTTAACCAATGCTACTAATACGTTTTTCACTAAAAAGGTTCAACTTTTAGTATATATCAAATGTCACATCCAATACTGCCAAATTACTAAACTTTTAGCATTCAACAGTTTATACAACATGTATATAATGGAATTAAAATTAACAATGGTGAGAAATCCGAATTTCTCTACAAAATTCCCTGTATTTCTTTTTAATGTCATTTGCCTTTCAAAGCGGAAGTTCAACCAAACCAAACCAATAAATTATTCAAACACAAAAATAATAAATTTTATTTGCTATATAACATATAGTATTCATTCAGAGGTGAGTTGAACCACCTAAATTCCAATTGACGCTTAAGCGTTCCAGTTTGATGACATTTGATTTTAGTCCAAGATTTCTCTAGATCTAAATTCGATGAAACCAGTTTCAACATGTAGATATCGCTCCTACGAGTGAAATGCAGAAGATTGTGCCTCGATTGGACCTCGTATGGGAGAGATATTCATTTTATAAGTTTTCTAATTTTAAAATATAGTTAATCCACTACAAGAAAATCTGCTTTTAGTTGCAATTGTTGGCAGCGTTTCTAAGGTAAATGCAACTATTATTATTTTACCCTTTATTTTCCCCGTATACCTACAACTGCCAAAATCTCCCGCCTACCCCGCCAACGCGAAAATACTTGTTACGTTTCAGAAGCCTTCCCCTTTCCTCTTCACTTAGTAAAAATTCACCAACCCCCAATTACGTTCCTCCATCATCATCATCCTATTACTCTTCTCCATCATTAAACTTCTCTCATCATAGTCAGTCGACTCCACCTTCAATTTGCTAAACGCCTGTGTCAATTTACAAGCCCTAAATCGGTATGATTTTAGATATGAAATTTTTGATTTTAGATGGATTTTATATTGTTCGATATGGATTTATGTAGAAATCCTCTATTTGTCTACATCAATCTTACAAACCCTAAATCGCATCGCACTAGTCTGCGTCGATTTTACAAACCCTAAATAGCCACTCCTCTCCGTCAATTTGATATCTGTAACTATATATGAAACCGAAAAGAAGAAAGGACGTGGAAATTTTTATAGGAATACAAAAAATATAGCGATGTGGAAAACAAGATATGGATTTTGTTCAATGACAGTTTACAATAATTTTAAGAGGGATGTCGATGGTGTAATCTTGAGAACATTTTGGTTAATAACCTCCAATGCACTTTTTTATCTCCTTTCTTTGGATGTTGCTCTTTACTATATGTTCTTCCATTTTCAGGTTTAGGTTGACAGTTACGCTACTGACTTCAGATATAACGTATTATCGGGCATGTGTTATTTATATTAAAATTTGATAAGCTAGTTGACTTGGGTTGGTACATAAGTCACAGTCGATGAAATTACCAATGTTTATTAGCTTTGTTAATAACTAAGGAATACATAATATGAGTTTGGGAAGAAAGCTCTGTTTACCAAAGTCTTCAATAAAAATTACTTGACTTTAGAAATAAATAATATTATAAACTATTAGAATTTGTAATTTTGCTAATAGATAACAAAGACAAGAATACAAACACTTTTATTTAGAACAATCGTACAAGTTAAAGAGCGATTAAAAGCGCAAAATGCATTTTGCATGTTTTGCACCTAAACTGTTTCCAACTAACGATCACATATAAAATTAAGTAGATTAACAGGATGTGAGCAAATGTTAGAATATTTCAGGCAAGGGCCTATTGACAAGAAAAGCCTGAAATAGCCTTAGCGATCTTGCAGGCTGTGAGAAAGGAGCTTCATGTGAAGCGCCTCTAATAGTTGCAAATGTTAGCATGTCTCCATGCACCTGATTCCACCCTCCTACCTATATATTATACAACGTCTGATTTTATTCTTCACAACAGGAGGACAAACTAGTAGTTGGTATTAAGTACCTGATTTCCCTCAAACCAAACCCTGTATGGAACGACCGAGTTGAGCCCTAATTCCTTTGCTTGTTTTTGTACCAGAGTTAATCTAAGTCATCCTTCATTTATGGTTTAACTAATGCTATTATCAATCACAAATCTTAAATAATTTCCATAGTAATCGAAGACAAGAATATATATGCTATGCTCTGAATCATGAATCAACTAATGTAATGAATTTTTATTGTATCAGGTTGTTTGAGGTTTCTCCATCAGCAGCCAATCTGTTTTCATTCTTAAAAGATTCAAACGTGCCTCCCGAGAAGAATACTAAACTCAAACCTCATGCCATGTCAGTTTTTATTATGGTAAATTGTTTTCTAATCTTGTTTCTAAATGTGTACACCCTTGTATTATATAATATGCCAAGGCATAGACAAACTATCTCCCTACGGAAATTTATTATTCAGATGTTATATATTTAAATGGTTAGAACTTAGATTCTACCTTCAACTATACATTCTTTCAATTTAAGCTGAAGTGTGAAGGACATTCACATTAGTGTAGTTTCTTGCACTCATGTATTAATTCAAAAATTGAAGGCAAACAATTGAACCATTAATGGTTAAACCATTACACATTGTTGTAAGTTATAGATTAACCATTTAATGGCATGAACAAACTGCTAATGTCATAATAAGCATAAAGTGCTCTTGTATATTATGTAATGTGATGATAATAATAAGAACAAATTACTTTTTATTTCATGAATTCAGACATGTAAATCGGCAGCTTAATTAAGGAAACCAGGCAAGATGATAGTAAGGGAAACTACTCTGAAGAGGTTGGGTAGCCCACACTTAAAATATGGTGTCATGGATGAACATTTTAAGGTAAAAAATGCACTAAAGCTTATAAATGAACAATACATAATATTAGAAATGCCAAAAGAATAAGTAAAAAAGTTGACCCATGATGAAAATTATATTATTCTAGTCAATTAATTTGATGTAGTATATGGATGCATAGATGTATATTAACCAAAAGATGTATATTAACCAAAATGTATATTAACCAAAAGATGGTTGGCTCGAAATTCTATTATTTGTTTCAAAAAAATCCTATCTGTTATTGACATTGAAATGTTTGTGGAGTTACAATAGAAACATCATGAAAGTGATTGAATTGAACAAAGATGAATTTGGAAGGTTTGCAACAAAAAAGCAGTAATGCCCAAAATTAGTGGGGGAAAAGGTATATCGGTGACAACATGGAGAAAAGAATCTTGTAGCAACCAATGTGACTTTAATCTCTTTACCTATTGCAATTATCCGTAGTACGTTTGCTAGAATTATCATGCGATTAATGTTATCGATCTCAATCTATCACATAATTCAAAGTAATCTCCGTGTTGGTAACTTCTCTACACTTAGGATCTCCATTGTTAGGCTTCCTTATGAAATTAGGAATTATAGGTCATAATTAAAAAATATGATTGTTTTTCAAAATTATTGTTGGAATTCCTTAAAGTTGAATGAAATATAAAGTCCCACATCTCCAAATTGTGAGAGCTATATTTGTTTAAATATAGCTTTCTCATGAGGAGGTTGGGGGCCTGGGGCTCCCAAATGTATGCTCCGTTGTGAGGAGGGAGATCATGCATCCCCACCACACACACACGCGCGCGCGCCGCCGCCGTCCGTCCGATCGAACCGAACCGGGCCGAATCTCTCTCTTCTCCTCTAATAAATGCTGATTCAAATCACAGAGTGATATACTCATTACAATTTCGAGCAGAATTCGTCTGTTGTATCTTGGGAGAATTTTGAAATAAAATTCTTAAGGAAATCGTTACGACGAGCCTCAGACATATTCCGGTTAGAATTCTATTTTATTCTACATTCTATACTTTATTTTGGTTATACTATTTATTCAAAATAGTATAACGCTGTTGTTGTAATTTATTTACAACAATCATATTGTTATAATAATTAACACAGAATTCCAGTGTAGTGGAAATTTGAGTTATAAACTTGTGCGACGAGTTTATAATTGATTATTCTCTGTTTTGGTATACTAGAAATATAACAATTATATATTCATGAGTCTTGTAATATATTGATTTTTTTAAATAAATGTTAAATCGAAATCAACGACAACTATAAAATATCTGATCAATCGGGTTCTGTCAATAATTATATGGGTGGAATTGCTTATATCCACATTGAATTCCTATTCATATCTTCACATATTCGTGCTTAGTTGTTGTCTATTGATTTTAATTTGCACTATATTGATGTTCTACTATCTTCTAGTCGCTCTATATCGTTCCTCAATCGATGGATCTGGTTGTAAAATTCACCATCTGTTTTGAATCTTTGCCACAAATAAGGTGGTAGTTTCCACTACTATTTACCTTCAGTTTTTTACTATTAATAAATAGAATTGATTGCATACAAATTCAATCGTTGTTGTTTCAAATGTATTACCTTTTGAATTTGCTTGAGAGAGAGGAGAGGGATGTATACCGCTTCTAAATATAATGAACGAAATCATACTTCAAATCATAAATATTAGATATAGTATTCATCTTAATGTTTTATGTGTCAAACTTGCCTTATTTATAGGAGCTTATGTGCCATATTTGTAACAATTAAAATTGCTAACTTTGATTACTGTAAATAGGTTTACCAAACAGGTAAATCTGTTACTTAATTTATAAGGTTATTTATTTTTCCGAAAGTAAGATTTTCAAACACCCTTTATGCAATTTATCAAGCCTTTGTGTACCCTCATCGCTTTTTTTTTTGCCACAATAAAGAAATGCAATAGTTATTCAAATATAAAACATCCTACATGCTGCATACTATATTTTGATTATGCTTACCAAATTTTCATTTTCATTTAGCTCATTACCAAAATCAACTTACCAGTTCAATTATATATAGCCCGTTCATGGTTTTTGTGTCTTCAGATTTGTAGGGAATGCTTTTATATCATATTTGAGGAAGAGCCACCAAGTTATCGTGAATAATAACTTATTCAAACTTGGCGAAAGAATCGCAATAGGTGCTTCAGGAGGGAAAGGTGGGCAGTGTGCTCACCAATATATATCCAATCTGTATTTGGTTTTCAGAAGAAAAAAAGTTAACCTTAATAGTATTATATGTCTCTTGCGAAAACTGTTTAATGTCATATACTTGTTCAAAAAATGAGATTAATGTGTTTAGTAATATGGACTTAAGTTATTTCTAAGTGTAGACCGTTAAAGGTAGCAATTCTACCATGTGTGTAATTCTGTTTGTTCCTAATGTGCATATGCATGTCTGTATCTATAGTAGTTTGATTTACTTGCATAGAAAAAAGTTTTAAGCATTGTTTTATCTAATATGTCTATATTAGAGGATTTATATAACCAATCGTATCTCCATCGAGATAGTACCATATTATCATGGTTGGAAGATGATTATAATTGGAAAGGGACATGAGTCATCACATGCTAGCTTTTCCAGATAATACTCCTGGGGTATGTTTACATCATTTGTCAGAAAATTGTATATCCTGCAACCACATTACTGAAAGCTGTTATGTTACTATTTGGTGTGTATGCAGTCTGTATTATTTCTAAACATTTACAATACATAGTATTTGCTGGTTCCATCTAACATTAGATAGTTATAATTTTGCCATATCATCCCCTTTGCTGTATATTTATAGTTATTTAATTCTGGTCAGAGCAACTATATTTGCTAATGACTTTGTTTCATTTGTACAGATTCAACTGTGCTTGCCTATGTATTATCACAATTAAATAGCAGGCATCATTATGGCTTTAATTTATTTATATGTCAGTTGATGAAAGGATTACTGGATACATAGACGACTCCCTAGAAACCGTCAAGCGCAACAAAATTCAGGTAACTTATATTATGATAGCACCTTTGACAATTTTGGGTTAACAATCTAACATTGCTTAATTTGTTCTCCTTACATTTGTATTCTTTTTTAATGCTCATGAGTGCAGTATGGATTGCCATTAAAAGTAGTCTCTTATAGGGATTTATACGGATGGACAATGGATGAAATAGTTAAAGCCATTGGGTTGAAAAATAATTGCACATTTTATGGTGTTTTCCGCCGTTAGGTATGTAACAGCGCCTTCTGGACATATCTTAGTTGATTATATATACACATTACTGGTACACAACACATGCACACACACATATGAATTCATATTCATATATACTTGAATATATTTTCTTGGGTTCGAAGGAGCTTAAGGAAACATATTCAGAATTTGAGGGTGTCTACCGTTGGTGTGGGTATTATGGGAAGCATAAGGAACAAGGTATGATTCTACGGTTCTAATCAATGTGCATCATCATTATCTTATGATAATCTTAGCTCGATTGAATTGGTGTCTATATGAACATAAATGTTGTAGGTTGTTGCTTCTCAAAATTGGCCAGAGGTAACCAAATATGCTGGGTTGGTATGTGCCCAAGCACATCGTAAGGAACTCATACAAGATCTATATAGTGAGTGGACCGATACTAAGGGTGCAAAGCACTATGGTGGAATGATCAGGTTTATATATTTTGTTTTTAATCTGTAATTCTTCAGCTGTACGAACTCTTGCAGTTGTTAAAACCATCTGTGACCTTTATAGGGAGCTGCTTATATCCTTCAGGAAATCAATTGGGCATAAACCTAAGCGAATAATCTTTTACTGGTATGTGATGATACATTCTTTTCCATTGTATACCGTGATTAGCTTGACTAATTTCAAACTGTGCCTAACTCTATTTATACTGATAAGCATATTATGCTTTTTAACCGACTGAATTAATTTTGTTTCTCAGACATGGTGTGAGCGAAGGGCAGTTTTATCAAGTATTTTTATTTGAACTTGATGCGATTCGAAAGGTAATCAAGTTTTCAACCATATATGTTCATTTTTATGATTTAATGCTATAATTTTATGCAACTCATTCCTTTCTATTTTTAGGCCTGTGCTTCTCTTGAGGCAGAAAATCAGCCCTTTGTAACATTTGTGGTTGTCCAAAAACGTCATCATACATGATTATTTGCAAATAATCATAGAGACTTGTCATCTGTTGACAGGAGTGGAAATATATTGCCTGGTATCTTCTTTGAATAGCAGCCAAGTCATTACTAGTTATTTTTGCAGACCACCTTTGCACACAAAATTTATGTCGACAGATTGTTTTTTTTCAAGCATGTTTTGTATTTCTTAATTTGCATGCTACCTGATTTTAGGTACTTTTGTTGATTCAAGCATTTGCCATCCAACTGAATTTGACTTTTACCTCTGCAGTCATGCTGGCATTCAGGTAAGTTTATCGAATGTACCATGCTATATTTTATAGCAAGTTGTTAGTAAAGCTTCAATAATAATTGTTAAATTGGCAATGTAAATTCTGACAGGGCACAAGCCGCCCAGCGCATTACCATGTCTTATGAGATGAAAATAAATTTTCTGTTGATGCTTTGCAGACACTTACAAACAACCTGTGTCATACGTAATGAATTCATTCCTTAGATTTAACTATTGTTGTTTATTGCCATCATATTGTAAACTAAACAATGTTCTATTTTGTAGCTATGCAAGGTGCACAAGGTCCGTCTCTATTGGTAAGCTATTATCAACCTACTTTATTTGATATTTTTTAGTGCTTTGTTTGATTTTCTCATTTGACGCTGTTTTGCACATATGCTTCTGTTAATTTGCAACAAAGGTCGACAGTTCTTCAACTAGTAACAGTAGTTACATAGGGGTATTGAGAAATGGTAGCCAGCATGAAGACTCGTTGATCATATTAGAACTGGGTAACTTAAACAATGCCAAATGAGCTAGGATTAATTAGTCAATTCAAAATCAATTAGTTACACGCTGGTAAAATTAAAGAACTTGTCAATTATAGCCTATAATTAATTGCACTTAAATTATACATCTAGCAACAAATTAAAAGTCAGGATTCAAAACAGATATCTAATTATAATTCATGTTAAAACCTTTGGTGGTAAAAGAAGCATACTTACATTCCTATTAGGTGGACTGAAATGGATGTTGCCCGTTTAATTTTTTATATAAAATGGTCATCCCAATCCTTTAATTCATGACCAAGTAAACAACAAAAGTTACATAACTGATATCATGACTTGAGCTATGAAATGTTGTGAACCTGATGGCTTGATTGTTTATGTGCTTGTTTGAATAATAATCAATTAATATTGTTTGAATGTTACTTGATAATTCATGGCAAATTCTTGTTGTTGATTATCAACCTTGTTTACATGTAATTAGCTTTTCCGGAGTGAAGACCATCAGCAACAATGGACATGACTTCAATTGTTATATGTATTATGATATTTGTTAGTACTGGTTGTGTAAACTTGTTTGTGAATGCTTGTGGTATGTGAATTTGCTCATTTTGTCAAATAACTATTATCTAAATGGTTATGGATATTATACTTATGTGATTAACGTGTTCTCAATTATTTGAATATGATGATTATATGATTAATTGATTGTTGGTTTGAATATGGTAATTATACGATTGTTGCTGATTTTAATATGACTATTATATAACTGGTTGATGGAAATAATATAAGCCATTAACAATATATGGTAGCATTTAAAATATGCTATAAAACAATCAATACCTTTTAGCTACAGAAACAAATGTAAAATACCACCTGAATTTATAGTGGCATAAAATAAATGCAACGAAAAGTTTTTAGTTGCACAAAATGTTAGTTTTGGTAGGGTTTTGTAAACGCTGCAGAAAACTTTTAGAAGCGTTTAAAAAACGCAGTTATACCGAACATTTTGTAGCGTTTATTAAAACGCAACCAAAAAAATCATACTTTTAGTTGCACGACCTGTAGTAGCGTTCTTTAAAACGCTACTAAAAGTTTTGGTAGCGTTTTTTCAACGCTACTAAAGGTCTTTTTGGTGTAGTGATCACTTAATTATTTAACTAGTTACCTTACTCATCTTCTCCCCAAAACTCTAATTACTCCATGCCTGTACATCCACCATGACAACCTTATGCTCGCATGCCCAATTTGCTATTCTCATCCATGACTCTTCAATCCAACTTCACCAACATCCCTCTCTTCATGCGAGCTCTCAATCCCCCCATTAACGTCACACTCGGTCCGTCCCTCCAACTTGCGACCTGCCGTGCCCTAATCAACCTCGTGAAAGTCGTGATTCTCATTTCTACAGCGCTCCACCCTAAACATGGCTCATATGTGATACTTCACAGGGAAAATGCGATGGCAAGCTCCATTTCACCAACCGTCGACTACAACTTGGCCTAACCAAAACTCTAGCTCACATCTTGAATGTAGATCAAACCAAAACGATGTCGCACCTAACCAAACGTCTATAGATTTGTAGATCTCTCCTATACGAGTTCAAAGATCCTTGTTTTACATTTTTCGTTAAGTAGATTATTGATTTGGATTTCTAAAGGGGTGGACAAAATTTTCTTTTACTGTAAACATGAAGAGGAGGGAAAGTGAAGTTGATGAGAGGGAAATGTCAGAGTGTGTTGAAAAGTATGTGTGGTGTTTGATTTATTTCGTGATTTCCGACACGTCGGTCACAAAATTTCGTTCACGTACGAACCGCGGACGGAAAAAACTAAAATACGATCACGCACAAAAATTCGACACGATCTCAAAACAATAATAATACACACTGGTTATCTTGTTTTGTAAAATTTCAAAAATAACATCGTTTGCTGAAAAATACGTCAAACGATAATTTAAATATTTTTCAAATTAAAAATTATTGATAAATCCTACGAATAAAAATAAAAGTAAAATACATCATTAAAAATCGAATAGGTTTACTAAAAATTGATTTTTTGATTATTTATTAAATTTGAATCAAATCTGAATATTTAGATAAATTAAATATTACCATTCAAAATGTTAAAAATTCTGGGTCATAATGTTCAACCCTAGCTGTCAGGCTTCAACCAGTTGACCGCTCCCTTCTAGGTGGTCGACCGCTAGCTGTCGACCAGCTCAAGAAAGGGGTCGACCGGTGGAGTCCACGCGCTTAATATAATTTATTTCCTTTTTAAATTTCAATTTAATTATTTTTGTTTTAAAAACTGAAAACGTTGATAACTTTTTCGTTTGAACTCCAATCGTAAAACCTTGAATATGAAAGGTGCTCAGAAAATTGCTACGAACACAATGTTGCAAGTTTGGTGGCCAAAATTTCAACATTTGCTGAAATTCCATTTTTAAGCCTTAATAATTATTTATGAATTACCGTTTATTTTATGAGATGTTACATTCCTCCCTAAAAGAATTTCGTTCTCGGAATTCCACAATGATTGAATAATGTAACATAGCACGCCATCATTCTAAACTATCTAACCAATTTTGCAGTCAATCGTGTATAAGTGCATGGTTATCACAACATATATAATATGCAAGCCGAGTAATTCTAAATTAGAGCTTCCTGTACGAATGCATTCTTTTAAAAAGATTTTGAAAATATGATGCAAACAATCTATATATATAGTGGCAGTTTTATATATATGCATTTTTCAAAAATTAAAAATTCTTGTTTTTACACAGCAGTTTCCACACTCCTACGAGTATGAGTATGGTTTAACCAATTTTTCATCCAATTTCTACTATTCAATGCTTAACGCACTATTTCTAACATCCAAAATTTAAAAAAAAATAGTTTTCCAAAATCTACACTCCTATGGTGGAAAAGGAATTTAGATGTAGAATTTTACATTTGCACCCTTCTTTTGGATACCTATTCTGTTGTATCTTGGAATCTTCTTTCTTACCCCCAAATCTTTTCCAACTTTTTAATATAATTTGCATAAGGAGGTATATTTTTGGATGTTAAAACGTAATTATTCTAAATGCAAGCTTTGTTCACTATCATCAAGGTATGAAAATAGAAATTCAAAGTTAAAACAGTTTTTTTTATACCCAAGGTTTTATATACTGTCACCCCTTGTTGGACAGTAAAAACTCATATTCACTAACACATCGACCTTTCCTACGCTAAGCATTTGGCACTTGAAAATTAGGAGTTCTCTCATTTCCAAAAAATAAAAAAAATCCTTTTCCCCTTTCCAAATCAACTTGCAAAATAGTTTGAAAAATCAATTTCCAAAAGCATTTAAAAACTATTTTTTTCAACAGCAACTGAAAAAAAAATTCAAAAGCAGTTGAACAAAAAAAAATATTTCAAAAGCATTTGAACATAGATTTTCAAAACATTTGCATCTCCATCCTTTAAACAAATCAAACCACATCCTAATGTAATCGAGACTCGGTCGATGAGTTAATGCATATGATTGAACCTAGCATTATGCACTTAATCTTAGATGTTGAAAACCCTTCCTTTTACTCGAAAAATAACACACATGCCTATTTATAAATTTTAGCTTTTAAAACATAGGGATAGCAACCCGTGATTTTACAACAACCCTTCTCTATCGTCTGCTTGCTAAAATATATTTTCCCAAAATTCTAAATTCTTTGGGATTCAAGCATTCTTTATTTCTAGTTGTTGACTTAATTTTATAATTCATTTTATAAACTTACAGCTTTAATAAATTCATCACTAGTTAAATGTCCTTATGAGATTTTCTTATTTATGCTATTTTCCTATATGTATGCATGTATGTATGTATATAATGGTCAAGGCTCATCCAGAAAATCAACGCAGTGATAAAATATGAACATATCTCATATCATATTGTACGTTTTTCTAATATCCAAAGGAAGACAACTAGCGATTACAACCCAAACATCCTAAAAGAAATAATTGCTAGAAGCTAGCCTACAACATCAACTGGTGTTATTGATGTGTGGCTCTATCACTCGTTACTCAATTAAAATGGACATTCACTCCAAAAAAAGTTGATTTTTAAAACGCTAATCCATAAAGATTTAATCCATAGCGTTATTGTTTATTTTAATTTTGTTTTATTTAAAGTATGAGTGGATCCGTAATGCTGCTTAACGGTTCCAACCCCCCATTATGTTCTTAACGCTTCCAGCCCCCCATTATTGTTTTATCTATCTTGCATTATTTACTATCGTTATTTAGATTCATATCTTTTCCTATGATGAATTAACATCTTGGGTTAATTTGTTGTATGCCTAATTTTAGAGCCTGTATTTCTTCTGAACATTTTTTTATTTTGAAATCTTTTTTTTTGTGAAACACTGAAACTTACACTAATTCAAAACACACTCTCAAAAATGTTGTGCTACCTATGTATTGTATCATGTATGTATGAGCAGCTGGACTTGGCCGAAATTCATACCCATATATGGGAATTTGCAACCTGCAGATGGTTTGTTTTTTTATTAGTAAGAACCATGGTGTGATGTTTCTCATTTGGAAACTTGAAAAAAAAGACATTTAAACTTGACAGGACATGTTTCAAGTAGATAGAATATATTCAAAGTAGATGGAAACTTTTTTTTTGAAACAGGTAAACAATTAGGCCCAAGGCCCAGAAAGAAACAGACAGGGTAAATATACCCTACCCAAAATAAACTCTTACAAACCCTCGCCGCTACTTAACAAACACTCAGAAACAAAATAAGAAACCCTAAGAAAAAAAACACCGAGGCCGTAACAATCCATGGTGATTCATGAAGATTTTGAAACAGATCAGGGAAATCATGGAGGCTTCCATGCAAAAGTCTTATCCTTGCTATCTTCATCATTGATAATGAGTGTGTCACGCTTAATTGCTCGCGAAAAAGGTGGAATCGAGGCTCTCTGCTCCGTATGCTTGTTAATCTTGATGAATAACTCAGATGGAAGCCGATCTCTAATGTTTGGGGATCTCGAGTAAATTTGTCTTGAATCTCAGGCCTAATAAGGGCCTTTTGCTTATTGTAGTCGGAAGAGTAAGCAAATGAGCATTAATCGAAGTAATCGATTGTATCAAGCTTGCTCTTAGTGAATCTCTTGCTGTTATCGCCAACAGTAAGCTCTTCACTAGTATAGTGCTTGTTGGATTCTCCTTTGTTCCAAATAGATAAGTGATAGATAAGGTTATTGATGTTGCTTTTGTAGAGATCTGTCGAAACTCTCTGATTATTCATATCCAGTTGCAAAATCCTATCATTATGCAGGAGATGTTCAGAATTTGCCTTGCGCCTGAGAGTGCGGTAGCCTCCGCCCCTATCAGGTAAATTAGAAGAAACATCAGTGTTTAAATTTGTATAATTATTAACTTCATGATTATAGTAAAGCATACTTCCCTTTCCCTTTCTATTGTAAGGTGAATTACTGGTTTGTTGGTAGAGGTGGCCGCCACCAATATGGGAAATCTCAGATTTGGATCTACTGAGGCTACTAGACTTCTTCATCCAGTGATAGCCACTGTGGTGAAGAGGTTTGCCTCCAGGAAAGACAGAATCACGCTTTTCGTTTTGTAAGAAAGTTTCTAACTCTTCCTCATAACTTTCTACATTCCAGAGAGTATGATTGAGATTTTCTGAATATTTATGTCGACTGTCAAATTTTTTGAGGAGAATTTGGCTCTCCATATCTATTGTTTTCCATAGTTGAATGCTTCCTGTCTCCTTTTGAGTGTGAAGTCTTTGATTTCTTTCTTTCCAAATGTGAAAGATGGTTGCTGTAAGAATAATGCTGGCATTTCTGAAGTCCTTTGATTTTTCTTTGAAGTTTTCCTATATGTATTTGATGCTTTCTCTGATGCTTTACACGGCCTGATGTTGATTTATTTTAAGTTTTGACTTGGCTATAAACCAAATATGCTTTGAAAAGACACAATCAAAAAATAAATGACTTATGCTTTCAGCCTCTTGTTTGCAAAGAAGACAAACTGTTTCACCATTTTTGTTCCATTTCAAGCACCTGTCTCTAGTAGGTAATCTGTTAATAACGGCAAAGAAAGCACAATGGGACATTTTTGGGCAGTTCGATTTATTCCAGATAACATTGTGCCAGTCTACTTACTTTCATGACCCCGAATGAATTTCCAAGTTTTTTTAAAAGAAAAATTCCCTTTTTTTGAAAGTCTCCAATCCCAAGTGTCATTTTGAAGATTTGGGTTAATAGTAATCTTTTTTATGGCTTCATTAAAAATTGAAGTAGCTGGGTGTCTAAATGTATTCCAAGAATTATTTTGAATAATGGTGCTAACTTTATCAAAAGTCTCACCAAACCAAAGCAAACTATCCCAACCTAGACCAAAGATTTCCCATGAATCCATGGGTCATACCATAAGCTGGTCTGGTTACCATCCTTAAATTTCCTTTCCAAAAGTTTTAGACCAATTTCCCTGCAACTTAAAATATTTTTCCAAGAGAAAGAGTAATGATTTTCAGATTTTGCAGTCCAAAAATTCTTATTTTTAAGATATTTTGCTTTCATCCATTTAGCCCATAATGAGTTCCCATTGACAAATTTCCAAAAAAGTTTAAGCTTACAGACTTCTCTCAAATCATTTATATTCCTAAGACCTAGACCACCAGATTTTTTTGGTTTACAGACCATATCCCATGCAATTTTATGTTGTTTTCCTTTCTAAATGAAATTAGCACAGGCTTTTTCCAATTTATGAATAGCTTTAACTGGGATATTGTGAGCTTGAATCCAATACATTATGATTGCGATGATGACAGTATGAGTTAATTATAACCTACCAGCTAGAGACAGAAGCTTACAAGCCCAACCCTCAAATTTATTTTGACTTATGTCCAAAAGTCTAGTGCAGTCTATATCATTGATTTGATTTACACTCAAAGGCAAGCCTAAATACTTAACTGGTAGTTTGCCCTCTTTAAATTTAAGGATATTTAGAATTTCATATTTTCTGGTACATCCTTTACTGAAATAGATTTTACTTTTAAAATCATTTACTTTCAGACCTGCATGTTCTTCCAGATTCATAAAAAAAATTGAAATAGTTTTAGCACTATTAGAGTCTGCATGTAAAAATAGAAGAAGATCATTTGCATATAACAAATGAGTAATAGATGGTTTGATTCTATTAATGGGTTTAATATTTCTATTGATGAACTCAGTTTCCATAAGAATAGAGAAATATTCCATAGCGATAGTGAATAAGTTGGGAGAAAGTGGATCCCCTTGTCTAATACCTCTATTGCTATGAATAAAACCCTTATGAGAACCATTAACCAGAATTGAGTAGGAGACATTGTTGATACATTCTTGTATAAGAGAACATTTTTTTTTATCAAAGCCCATTTGTTGCATCATATAAATAATAAAATGCCTATTAATCTTATCAAAGGCTTTGTGTAAATCAATCTTGACACACATTAGAATTCAATTTTTATTATTAAAGTTTCTAATTAACTCATGAGCAAGAAGGGTATTTTCCACAATAAGTCTGTCAGGGATGAAAGCGCTTTGATTTTCTGAAATTAGGTATTTTAAAAATATTTTAATTCTATTGCATAAAATATTAGCAATGATTTTATAAATAAAGTTACAATAAGCAATAGGTCTGAAATCATCCAGGCTATTTGGGATTTGAACTTTTGGAATCAAAGTTATAAAAGTATGATTAAATTTTTTTAAAAGCTTACCAGTTATAAAAAACTCAGAAATAGAATCAAATAAAAAACACTTTATATCATCCTAATGAGTTTTATAGAATTTTGCACCAAACCCATCAGGGCCAGGGCTTTTATCATTATTAGAATGAAAGATAATGTTTTTAATTTCCTCAAAGCAAATAGGGGCAAGAAGAATATCTTGGCTATTAGAGTTCAGTTTGAACTTAGATTCAATAATAGGAAAATTATTAGAATAACTATTAGAATTGTAGAGATTGGTAAAATAATTAATAGTTTCTTTTTCAATGCAAGATTCTTCATTAATAACATTACCTTTTACATCAATGATTTTACCAATATCATTTCTAAATTTTCTGCTAGACATCCTAGCATAAAAAAATTTACTAGCCTCATCACCTTGAGTAAGCCAATCTGCTTTAGCTTTTTGCCTCAAATTCATAGACTGCACTTGGAGGGACATGATTAAATTGTTTTGGGCTTAAAAAAATTTGTTGACATTTTCAATGTATGAGCAATCACAATCCAAGATATTCTGCCTTAACTTACATTCCTCTCTAAAGTGAGAGACATCATTCTTATTTCTGAGTTTGTTCCAATTTTTCAAGTTACCTTTTGCAATTTGAAGGAAATTACTAAATTTGTACTGGGCAGTGCCCTGTACCTTGAAAGACGGACTATTTTTGATGATATCTTTTTAGTTGTTATCATAAACCCACCCATTAATAAATATGAGGGGGAAAATTTTCTTTGAAGAATTATTTTGAGTGAGAAAAATTTGAATTGGGGTGTGATCACTAGAGGCTTGAGGTAGAGTGTAACATTTGAAATCTTTAAAACAGTTAGTGAACCTAAGGTTAAGTAAGATTCTATCCAGTTTGCAATGGATGTTTCTGGATTTTCCAGATTTCCAAGTATATTTGTTTCCAAAAATAAATGGTTCATATAAACCAGTTTTAATTAAAAACTTGTTTAAAATATCCAGTTTTTTAGAAGGAAAAGGGATCCCCCTCTTTTTTCATGTGCATGCATAATAGTATTAAAATCACCAATAATAATCCATGGGGAATGCATATTAGAATTAATCTGTTCAAGATTTTCCCAAAGTTTTTGCCTTTCAAACTCACTATTTGATGCATAAACAAAGGTAATTTCTATTTGAAAACCACCTTTATTAATACATTTGCAGTGAATAAATTGGAAATTAACAAAATATCGGGCGATATCCCAAATATTAGGAGCCCAAATGACCATGATTCTGCCATTCCCCCCATCTGATTATTATTAACAATGTTCCAATTATTTAAGCTTTTAATATGATAATCTTTTATCTTAGAATTATCTAATTTATGTTCAAGCAGTCCAACCATACTAGGTTTTCAGTCTTAAGAAGATAAGACAGGTCCAATCTTCTTTCAGAAGAATTGAGACCTCTGACATTCCAAGAGATGATAGACATAATAAAAAAGATAAAAATAAAAATATATGGATACATAAAGGATACATGAAGCGGCA
Organism: Allium fistulosum; assembly: GCA_030737815.1. Taxonomy (NCBI): domain Eukaryota; kingdom Viridiplantae; phylum Streptophyta; class Magnoliopsida; order Asparagales; family Amaryllidaceae; genus Allium; species Allium fistulosum. Next base: position 83,784,512 of record CM060903.1, read on the forward strand.
GCGGCTAAGCACTGTGACTGCTCTCTTCTTCAAAGGATTCTGTCCTTTTCCCTTTCTTCTTGTATGTGGTTTTGCTGATTGCTTTAACTGTTCTTCCCATTTGTGATTTTTGATGATGTATTTCTTTCTGAATTCACTGTCTTCTGAATTTTTAGTGCTTCCATTGTCAACTATTTCTTTAATACTTTTCATTTTGCCTTTCTTCTTATCTTTACTGTATTTTCTGTTCTTCCTTGAGACTGAGTTAGAATTTGAAATCAGACTGATTGCCTTTTGAATATTGCCTTCTGAATTGGAATTTGAATTTTTGATAATTGGAGAAAGATGAGAGGCAAGGTGACTGATATTGGGGTTATCAAATGGTTCTTTATTTAAGATATTATTAATGTAAGAACCATCATCCAAATTCATAACCTCTGTAGCAGTTGAGACCTCATTTGCTTGATAATTCGTGACCTTAGCTTGAGATATTTCAGTGCTTTTCTCTGGACCTTCATATTTTTCAGAAATGATTTCAGTTTCTTTGACTGTATTTGTCATATCTTTGATACCTTCTTGTGTATCCTTTTCAAGGGGGAAGTTTTGAATAATAAGAGAATCTTCAATATTTATATTATTTCCCGAAGCAACATTATAAGATTTTGGACTCTTTTTATTGTAAAGATCTGTTAATGAATTTCCAGCAGCATCATCTCCCTCTACAGTAAAGGTGCTGCAATTAACTTCAGTATTTACTTGACTGCTTTTCTTTACTTTCCAAACTAAATTAGCTTCACAGCTTTCTATTGAATGTACAAAACAAGAACATGTTTTACATCTGGGGGGAACCCATTCATATTCAATGTTTTGAACTAGATTATCCACATTATGCATAGAAATAGTAACTTCATTTGGTAGGTCTGAGACTGCATTAATTTCAACTAGTATTCTTGTAAAAGACTTGATTCTTTTGCGGTGTGTTCATCTAATTTGAGAGGAGTACCCACCACACTGGAAATAACACTTAAAATTTCACTGTCCCACAATCTGAGATTTAATCCAAGCAGTTTAATCCATATATGCATGGTAGAGAGTAAATACCTGTCAAGATTGATTTTACTGCTCCATTTTTTCATGATGATAAGCTTTCCATTAATAAAGAATGGACCTCCATTAATTGCATTATCGCGGTCTGTAGCATTAGAGAATCTGATTAGGAAGAAACCATTATTACGAGTAAAGATGTCGAAATTTCCAATGGGATTACATGATCTAACAATAACTGCCTTGAAGTGATGATAAGCAGGTCTATTGTCGAATACATAGGCAAGAACTGAGAAACTCTACTTACTCTCAGCCCTTCTACTGGCCTCCGCGCTCACCACCACTATTTTCTTCTCATTGATGGATAAAGGAGCCACATATTTCAGGTCAAAATCAGAATTTGAACCACCTTTTTTGATCATTTCTGCCCAAGAAGAGGGTTTGGTCAGGTTAGTATTAGATTGGGATGCAGTTCCATTATTATGAATGAATCTTACATTGGTTCTTGAATTTCTGAACTGATTTTCCGAGTTTGAAACTTGCTGATTGGACCTTGTCATTTTTCTTGCAAAGTTTCCTCCATAAACAACATTTCTTGAATTGAAGAATCCTTGATTTGCATTTCTGTAATTCTGTTTAGGATATTGTTTCAGGTTGGATTGATGAGAACCTTTATCTGCATATTGCAAAGCAGATTCTTTACCCATCTGTTTAGATTTTCTGCTTTGAACGACCTGAAAACCTTCTGAATCTATAGCAGACGCCTTTTCTGCCTGAGGTGATTCTTGCGGCAATGGATTCAGTAGAGGAGGAGGAGAGTGAGATGGAGAAGTATTAGAAGACCCATCAATCTGATCGAGGTTATAGATAGGATTATTAAGGAAATTTGTATAAGCAGCCATGGCTGTAGAGCTTGGTTTTTCTCTTATTGTAGTAGATGGAAACTTGTTGACAAACGTTACTAAGATTTCAAACAAGCACAACCTATTTAAAATGTTGATAATTACTATACATATTAAGTTTAACCACCATGAAAGATTTTTTGTCCATCAAACGAACCTAAAGATAGATCTGCACTTTTCTCATCGGCGCAGGTTAAACTCTAAAAGCGTTAAGAGTAAGAAAACAATAATAGAATGCTTTGTGTAAAAAAAATGATCTGAACTATATAAAATTTCATAATAAGATTTATAAGTATTGTTCTCTCTTTAATTACTTGTAATATTTATAATCTTACAACAAGAATGTATTAAAAAAATTCAAATTATATAAACTAGTAATAGTACTGATATTTTTTTCCACTGGAGTACCATTCCATTTCATCCCCATTTGACCTATTTTATAGTCACATTTTCTACTTCCATTCATGTTTCTGTATCAGGATCGGTTATGGGCCTCCAAGTTCTGAGCTAAATGACATTACATTATAGTTATATATTCACACAAAATTGAACTTTGGTACACGAACAAACTGATTAAAATCTATATGTTACTCTGCAAGGCTTATTTTAAATTGTTCATTCACATTCTATTCTAATAAGCAAATGTAAATCAATATAAACCTTTCAGCTATCTTAGGTTATTAAACAGTAGTCAACTATACCACTTATATGCATAGTATAATTCACATGCATAATTTGACTTATTTTCCTACAAACTGAATTCCTACTAATTTTTGCCTTGTATTGAAATTTATTGACACATGTATGCATCATTAGTTGTCAATTGACTTGATATACCTCTAGCTGCTGTTTTTCTTATGAATTCAGATATGGTTTTGTGAGCTAAGAACATAATAATCTGCAGATACGAAATTGCTCCCGTAGTTCAGCAATAACTTACTTCTTTGATTCTCTAGCTGGCACAATGTTAATACACTGTATTTGCTATATTAGGTGGTTCACTATTTATTTTTGATAGGAAGATCTTGAGATACTTTAGAAAAGATGGGCATAACTGGCGGAAGAAAAAGGATGGAAAGACTGTGCAAGAAGCTCATGAGAGGTTAAAAGTAAGTAAACTGTAGATATGCATGCGTTTTTGCTTGAGAATAAGATACCTTAGCGGCTGGATAGAGTTCTATTATAATTCTTGAGAGATTGCTGAAATTGATTGTATTGCTGTTAATTGATTACAAAGTTCAGAAATGAAAGGCAATATAAATATGTACATAAATGGGCTTAATACCAATATAGCCCAAAGTCATTGGTAATCCGAAATACAAAAATAATACAATCTGGATCGTTGATGACAATGAGCGGTTGAGATGAATGGCTGGAGAGAATAAGGATTGTGCTTGTGTTAGTGAAACTTGTATGCTGTCTAATTCTCCCCCTCAATGTCGACTAGGGTTCCCTTTTCCTTCGATCCCCAATTCTTCATTAATGTCTTTAATACACAGTTTGCTCTTAAATTCTTCAAAATACTTGCGAGACAAGGCTTTCATAAGTATATCATCAATTTGACTTGAGGCAGGCAGATGATTGACTTCAAGTCTTCCTTTAGCTATCTGATCTCTGACGAAGTACAGATCGATTTCGATGTGCTTCGTCCTAGCATGTAACACTGGGTTAGCTGACATAGCTACCGTGCTGGAGTTGTCGCACCAAATAATTGACTTGCACGGAAGCTTGATTCCCAACTCTTTAATTAGGGTTTCCATCCACATCACTTCAGCAGTTGCTGATGCGACACTTCGATATTCTGATTCTGTGCTGGATCGTGAAATGTTGGTTGCTTTTTGGCACACCAAGAGACAGGGTTTCCACCAAAGAAGATGCAGTGTCCGGTAGTAGATCTCCGGTCATCGCAATCTGAGGCCCAATCAGCATCTGCAAACCCTTGAATAGATAAGTCTTTGCTCACTTTTAACTTGATTCCTTGACTGATAGTTCCTTTGAGATATCTAAGTATTCTCTTTACAGCTTTCCAATGTGTATCTAAGGGCTTCTGCATAAATTGACAAACTTTATTCACAGCGAATGATATATCAGGTCTTGTAACAGTTACATATTGTAAAGCCCCTATGATACTTATATATTGCTTTGTATTATCAATTGGTTCTCCTTGATGTTTAGACAAGTGCAAGTTACTAATCATAGGTGTAGGCATTGGCTTTGCTTCATGCATGTTAGCCCTACTTAATATTTCTGAAATATATTTTTGTTGACATAGAATTAATCCTTTATCAGTATTAATGACTTCTATGCCCAAAAAATAGTGTAACTTGCCTAAGTCTTTTATAGAAAAGGTTTTGTCTAGCATATTAATGACATGTTCTATTTCATTATTGTCATTGCCAGTAATTATAAAGTCATCTACATAAACAAGTATGTAGGTAATGTACCTTTTATTTGCCTTTGTGTAAATATAATTGTCAGACTTGCATACCTGGTATCCCATAGAGATTAAAGTAGCTTTTAGTTTCTCATACCATACTCTAGGAGCTTGTTTGAGTCCATAGATGGCTTTATGAAGTTTGCATACCAAGTTTTTGTTGTTATCTTGAGTATATCCAGGAGGTTGCTCCATATAGACTTCCTCTTGTAACTCTCCATTTAGGAAAGCATTATTTACATCAAGTTGCCTTATATCCCATTTATAATACAAAGCTAATGTTAAAATAATCCTAATAGTGGTTGGCTTAACTACTGGAGAAAAGGTTTCAGAAAAATCAAAACCATACTGTTGAGAGTATCCCTTGGCTACCAGTCTGGCTTTGTGTTTTACTTTACCACTTTCTGATAATGTCTTCAATCTGAAGGTCCAACGACACCCTACAATATTTTTGTTTGCTGGTGGAGGAACTAGACTCCATGTATTATTTTTAATCAGTGCATTGTATTCTTCATTCATGGCATCTTTCCATTTGCTGTCTTTGATAGCTTCATTGTAGCTGACTGGTTCCTTGTAATTCATATTGGCTGTGTAGATATTTGGCTTAAATATTCCATGCTTTGACCTGGTAATCATTGGATGTCCTTCTTGTGCAGGTGTAGTGTTGACAGGAAGGGCAATATTGTCTTGATCAACATTTTGATCTTCGGTCCCTTGACTTTCAGTTTCACTATTATAAGAATTCAGGTTATCTCTCTGACCTGGCTCCTCAGTGGGCATAGTGTGTTGGAGATTTGAGCTGGTATTCTTACTTTCCTTGCTATTGGCAGACTTTTCTTTGTCCCATATGGGTATGGGTGGTAAAAATTTCTTGGCACTATAAATCTTTTGGGTGGTCTTTATGTCTGTACTAGTGAAGGGAAATATGCTTTCATTGAATGCAACATGTCTAGATACTATTATCTTCCCTTCACTTGTAAGACATTTGTACCCTTTTTGACTGGTGGCATATCCAAGAAAAGTGCAAGGTACAGATCTAAAACTTAGCTTATGTTTATTATATGATCTAGTACATGGATAGCATAGACATCCAAAAGTTTTGAGAAATGAATAATCTGGTTTAGTATTGTATAACTTTTCTAATGGAGTTTTATTTCTTAAAACTTTTGTAGGCATTCTATTTATAAGAAATACTGCTGTTGTGAATGCATCTGGCCAGAATTTTAAGGGCATGGATGCATGTGCAAGCAGTGTTAGACCAGTGTCAACAATATGCCTATGCTTTCTTTCTACTAACCCATTTTGCTCAGATGTATGTGGGCAGGTAATTCTGTGATTAATACCTTTTTTAGAGAAGAATTCTTTGAGTGTTTTGAATTCTGCACCACCATCTATTTGCAAAATCTTTAGCTTATGGTTAGTTAAATTCTCAGCTTGATTTATGAAATGAATTACTACATTCTTGACATCAGACTTGGATTTGAGTAACAAAATCCAAGTGTATCTTGAGAAAGAGTCAACAAAGGAGATGTAGTAATTCATTCCATAGTCAGAGTTGATTGGGGCTGGACCCCACAGATCAACTGCAACCATTTCTAAGGGTTTATTATATGCAGTTACAGAATTACTGAATGGTATTTTGTGACTCTTTCCTAATTGACATGCTTCACATACATATGGAGTAGTTATATTTTCATGCTTGATATTATTATCTTTCAAAATATTTTTAACAATTGCCACACTGGGATGACCAAGTTTACAGTGCCAAGTATCAAAAATTTTATTACACTCAACTTTTCTATCAAGTTTTGAAAGATTACACCACTTTTCCTCCTGCTCTGAGTCACTACTTTTCCTTGATACAATATTTTGCACTAGATTGAATTTATATAGTCCATTGTGCATGCTACCCTGTAAAAGAATGTCCTTATTTAGTAAATCTCTAACTAGACAGATTTTTGGGTAGAATTCAAAATATACTTGATTGTCTCTAGCAAATTGAGAGACACTTATCAAGTTTTTCTTAATCTGGGGAACCCTAAGAAGATTATTTAGGTGCAATTCTCTTTTACTGCTAAGTTTGGCTTGGCCAGTGTGTGTGATTTTTAAAGAATTACCATTACCAACATAAACAGATTGAGTACCTTTGTATTCTTTGATTCCAAGATTAAGGTTCTCTAAGTTGCTTGTGACATGATTAGTTGCTCCTGAGTCTGGATACCAATCTTCATACAGTGAATCATCACTTTTATTTTCAGAGTTATTTTGATTCTTTGATTGATTGGCTTGGTTTCTTGCTTCAGCTTGAGTAAGATTAACATTTGGGTTCTGATTTCTTTGGATGCTGTTGGACTGTTGAGTTACAACAAAATTCTGATCAAATCTGAAGTAACACTTTGCTGCAACATGACCTGGCCTCTCACATATTTGACATTTGACTCTGTTATTCCCTGGCCATCGTCCTCTGCCTCTTCCCCTGAAGCTTTGGCCACTTCTTTGACCTGATTGAGTTCGATCTTGACCTGATTGAGTTCGATCTTGACCCTTTCCTTTAAAGTTTGTTGTATAATTCACTGAGTAGTCTGTATTTGCAGCCTTCTTTTGCTCAATTCTTCCTTCTTGAGCCAAGAGGGTTGAGTGAACATACTGAAGATCAGGTAAAGTTTTCTTTGATGAGATAACTGTAATTACAGACTCGTAGTTTTCATCTAAACCATTTAATATGGTTAGTACTTGTTCTGATTCTGACACCTTGTGTCCAGCAGTGGCAAGCTTGTCACAATAACTTTTTGCTTTGGTAAGATATTCTTGCATTGTCATATTTTCTTTTCTTAGGTTCTGAAACTGCTTTCTATAATGCATAATCCTGGCTGCTGTTTGAGAATTGAAAATCTGCTCTATGGCTTCCCATATGTTTTGTCACGACCCGGCTTTCTTTGCCCAGAAAGACGCATCGTTATGAAGAAAGAAAGGGATAGAAGAAGAAAAGAAAAGAAGAGAGAACAACAACACATCAGAAATCTCACAGCGGAACGAGAAATATATTATCACATAAGATATTACATAGTATCATATACATCAGAGTACACGATTTATACATCACAATATAGACAGTTATAAACTTCTGTCTATTATACAACACAACTACATAAATACGATACATCATACACAGCGGAAACTCTATATATCTACACGCTGAAGCCTCCTGCTCCACAGCTCCTCCAGAATTCGTCAAGACTAACCTGAATCCCTCGACTACTCAATACAATATTGAGTACCCAAGAGTTTAATAAAACAGAAAATAAACACTTGGGTCAGACATGGGTCTGGTGTGAGTAAACGGTTTAAAATTATTTAACTTTGGAAAACCTTTGAAAAGAAAAGGTATCTCGTAAGACTTTCCGCACATAAACACGGAAAAGTTTTTACCTTACGATAACCAAAACATTTGATAGGAAATCCAGTTATATTATAATTAGGGTCTAGGGTTTTCAAATAAATATGAAATAGCTGAAATTGTTACATTATTAAATTCCAGCATACTAGCCACAAAGTGGGTTATACAATCAAATCCGATGGCACTTATTGGAAGTTGGATTCCATACAATGGCAGGGCTACTGGGGTACCGCCCGTCACAGTACGTGGCCTAGATCACCGTACCGAGGAGTACGCCCGCTCCCCTGCAACACAAAGCCGGAACCATCCCTTACTGGATAATCCCGAACAAGATAACCCCGTAGTTGGCGCGACCAACCACACACTAAGCCGAATGAAAAGAAAAGGGACCTCTAGACAGGGATATATCTTGCTCTCCAGTGGGCGCTACCCACGAAGCCTTGCTGCACCTCCCCTGTTTTAGCCATTCCCGGTTGATGAGGCTTGAGGTTACGATTACCTTTAATCAGAACATATCACCTAGAATGCTCATCGTCCGCCTGACGATGTGCTGAAAGCATTCAATCCATACAAGTTCGTTCCGGGTTCGAACGAAACCGAAGGCATTATCTCGTTACACTCGTTTTGGAATCACCCTCAGAGTTAACGACAATAACCCTTGCACTCTGAATCTTCATCTTCACTTGAGATTCACGACCTATCGTTAATTTGGATCGATGTGGTATTCGGGTCTCCAGACCTGGAATTCCGGTATACGGAAACCCGATCCCGGTCTCATCGAAATCCAAAACGTATCTTTTAAGGCCAAGTTGTTTAAAGGTTTAAACAATTTAACTTATCTATATTCATACAGATAGATAATTCACACATCACAATTGATAATCACATTATCATTTAAACAGATGATTCATAATCAAATAGGTAATCCATATCAACATCACAATAGTTAATCTATATTACCATTATAATGCAACCAAGCATTCATACCACACAATATTACTTATCTCATTTTTGAGATAACATTCATTCTAGTCAATCAATGTCATTCATTCTTATATAAGCAATGATTTACTTAATCACAACATAATTAATTTAAAATGAATTAAATTAACTATCTCTATCTTTAATTAATTTAAAGTGAATTAAACTAATTACCTCATCTCTTAATTAATTTAAAATAAATTAAATTAATTAATTCATTATAAATCTTACTTATATAATCATTAATTAATTACAAATAAATTAATTAATCTTTCTCTAATTATCCACTTAATTAATCACCTTGATTAATTATATTTTAATTACATTTAAGTAATTATCCTTAATTAATTTCTCAAATTAATTATACTTAACCAAATATAGTAATTAACCTTTAATTACTTCATTAATTAATTAATTATAATCAATTACTTTAATCCTTAATTAATTACAATTAATCACTTATCATTTGATTAATTAATCTTAATTAATCAACTCTTAATCATATCATTAATTAATTATAAACTAATGATCCCTAATTACATATTATTTATTATATTTAAATTAATTAAATAATTAGTCTTAATTAAACCACAATTATTAATCATCTTTGATTAATCTAATCCAGTAATTAACTTCCCTTAATTACTTCCATTAATTAATTACTTTTTAATTAATTACCTTAACCAATAATTAATTATCTTATTAATTATTCTAAATCCTTTAATTAAATAAATTATTTAATTAATAACACTAGGTAATTAACCTTAATCACTTCTTATTTAATTACTTTCATAAAATAATTATCCTCTAATTACTTTATTAATTAATCTACCTTTACTTAATTACATCCAGTAATTATTCCTTAATTACTTCATCAAGTAATTATACTAAATTAATTTATAAATGATTATCTCTAATTAATTATTAATTAATTAATTTAACTTAATCATTTAAATTTAATTAAATGATTCTTGACTTACTATATTAAAGGTTCTTAATTAAGAAACTATTATCTTAATTAAATCAATTATTTACCAATAACACTTGATAATTAAAATAATTTAATTATCTAAATTTCCTTTTCAAATTTAATTATCTTTAATTAAATCAACATTCTAAATTCTTAAGAAAAATTCTTATTTTAATTGATTACTAAATCTTAACCAATAAACCTTACTTAAATTAAAATATAAGATTTAGAAATCAATAAATCATTAAACACATTTTAAATTAAACCTTTAAATCTTTTAAAAACTTTTCCCAAGTTATTAAACATAATGAAATACAAATTTATTTCAAAATCTACTTATTTTATTTTGAAACTTAATATTATAAAATATATAAACTTGTTTTAAACTTTTGTTTTAAACTCAGAAAATATTACAAAACAAAATTTCTTTTGTTTAAAACTTAAAAACATTTCTTTTACCAAATGCCTTAAAACTGCTTTTATCAAAACCGAGTAAAACACCTAGAAACTCGAAGAAACTCACGAGTTCAATCCCATTCTACCCTACTTCGAGTCAAACCCAGATATCCCCGAATGAAACCCGAGTAACCCCTTTCTTCCCCAAAACAAAACTTCCAGATGCACACAGTCGTCCTCGTGCACGTGCACGCCTACGCTGATCGACGATGAACCCAACACCTGCCTCCGACAAGTCGATATCAACCTCGTCTTCACGTACGACCACCCAGATATTCTCGATTCGAACGAGAATCGTTTTCGACCTTTAAACCCATCGGTCTGTAACGTACCTCATCAGAATTCGACCACCTTCGACGATCCTTGCCTTGAGAAGCTCCACCACCTTCACTGAAGCTCCGCCATGCCTTCCACTACCTACGTCACCCCTTGCCACTGACTCCGATCGCGTCACGACACCACAGCCAACAAATTTCCGACATCGACAAAAACTGGGTATTAAACCCCACTCCTACCAAAAACCAACGCCTCGGTCAACAAGAAAATTCACCACCATTTTTACAATGACCTACATCCTTCCATCCTCCTCTGGCCACAATCTCGAGGTCCATGACCTCCGCGATCACCAGAATTGGCCCAAACTAACATTTCCGGTCATCTCTCCCATACTCAACAATTTCTAAACTAAAAATCGTGATATAGCTATTAAAATTCATAGTTTCCTATCACGATTTCAACCATATAATTAAATCTTAGAATTTAATTCATTAAGTTTTGACCCAATTTACATTTCACTGTTGTTTGTAAAATTTCGAGTCAGATAATTTATATAAATTTCATAACTTATTTTTAATAGTAATATTATATGATTTCACACATCTTTCATTTACAAATCAAAAACTACCAGAGACTAATTGATGAGATATTGGTTTTTATAAGAAATCAAAACTGTTAACACTATACAGAAACTATATTACAACTATACAGTCATTCAAACATCCCTATTCAAACATGCATTCATTTAATTCAAGTATTTCAGATAATAACATGATATTCATTCACAAAAATAAGATGAAACCAGGGTTTAAAAAGGGTTTTTAAAAATAAGTTTACTCACTGTTATTTTAAACAGAGACATATGTAAACTACAGACATTCAAAAATGTATAATTCAAGCATGCATCCAATTTTAATTCCAGTATTCAGATAACATGAAGATGTTCATTCACAAGAACAAGTAGAAATCCAAGATTTAAAACTGTTTTTAAAACTTAGGTTTACTCACTGTTATTTTAAACAGAGACATATGTAAACTACAGACATTCAAAAATGTATAATTCAAGCATGCATCCAATTTTAATTCCAGTATTCAGATAACATGAAGATGTTCATTCACAAGAACAAGTAGAAATCCAAGATTTAAAACTGTTTTTAAAACTTAGGTTTACTCACCAGTCATGAAGAAAAACAGAGAACAGTGTACAGGCTTTTAAGCTAAAAATCTGGAATTTGAAAAGGAACTTGAATTGCTTCTTGGATTTGAAAACTTGAATCGTTATCATCCTTATTAAACTGAAATGCTGAAGAATGCTTTTGCTTGAAAACATAGATGAACTGCTTTGTTTCCAGGAAGAAAATGCTTGCAGGCTTTTTGTTGTTTTGATTTTTGATTTGCTTTCAGGTTATTGATTTAAAACTTGTAAATGAAATGCTTTAATCCCCAGAAACTTTGCATGCTACAGAAACTTGGTTACAAACAGATTTGAAGAACAATGCAGTCTTTTGTTTAAATTCCAGATTGAAGAGAATGGTTATAGGCTACAGACTTTGATTTGGGAAAATGAATTACAAGTTTTGGTTTTGATCTGAGGAGTTTGATTACTGATTTTGGTTTGAGAGGAGAATATTTTTCAGATATGTTTTTAAGATTTTGGTTTGAGAAACTGTTACAGGCTGATACTTCTTTGTATTAGAAAAGAGAAATAGGAAAAGAAATGAGGAGAAGAAGGCATATGTTTATAATGATGAAAATGATTTATTAAAAATAAAAATAAAAACTAAATTTAAAAGAATGACATTTGTCACTATATTTGTTTAATTGCTTTACAAGTGTTGTTAAGAAGTTTAATATGGTGACACATATTTTCTTATGTATTATTAATAAATTGTAATTTAAATTTAAATGTAAATATAAACCTACTTATTTAAGTTACTTAATAAATATAATTTACATATGTATATAAATTTATCTTTTTAAAAATATTATAAAACTAATTATAATACAAATAAATCTCTTTACACATGTATTAAAAATCTAAAACATTCATATATACTTTTATAACCATTTTAAATTAAACACTTTAAAGAAATCAAAATAAAACATTGATTAAATCCTTTTTAAACTATCTCACTTAAAATAAATAATTATCTTATATTTTTAAAACAATTGAATTTATTTAAACTAAACTTTGAAAAACATTGATTTCAAAACAAAGTTTTAAATTACAATTCATATATATAAATTATAAATAGATTAATTTAAATTTCAAAACAATTCCCAATTATAACATATACATACATATATATTACAATTTGAAAATACACTCTTTAATTTAAAACAAAAGATATCCTATTCATAATATATATCAAATGTATATTATAAATAGAATAATATTTTGTTAGCCTTAACAAACAAATCTTATTAATATTGCCAGATTATAAAATTTATTTACCTTTAAAATATTAAATTACCAATTTAAATTAAAATTATAAAGGAAAATTATAAATCCAATTAAATTATTTATACAGATTATTAAATTTATATTGCCAAAATCCCGGGTCATCACATTCCTTCCCCCTTAAAAGAATTTCGTCCCCGAAATTTAAAAGCAAAGATAATTTAATAACCCAGCCAAAAATTTAATTTCAAACAACAAATCATCCCTAACAACCAGTAACTAACAACCATAGCAACCAATCAAACAATCAAACCTAACTAATTATCCTGACATATATCAGAATAAATCTTATAATACTATTTCGAGTTTCCCAAGTATAAATCACCGGGAGACTTGCTCTACAAAAGCTAAAACAGACTACACTACTATAACCCAGAGCTCCTCTCATCTCCAGATCCACCAATCTGAATAAAACATCCGACTATACTCAAGTCTAGCTTAACTTCCAAATCCAACAGAACTGTAGATTCAACACCCAATGATGAATCATACACGTACTCCCTCAGAGATACGTGAAATATAATGAGTTCCAGCTATCTAAACTAGCATCTCAATCCTATCCAAACTGCATTCTTAACCAGAGAAATCTTAACAACAATGAAGTCTCCAACTTCAAATTCCAATTCCTTATCTCATATCTTCATAACTCAACAGATAAATCTAAACTACAAACTTCTTCCTGATCAGCTCAATCTATGCTGATGCTTCCAGAAACAATCAAGACCAAAATAATAAGTTCCTGGGTCTACTCATTCAAGGTGGTTTCCCAAAACCCGTCAAAATCCAGAACACAAACTCTACTTCACAAGCAATAGAAGACTGAACTTCCTTCTTTCAAATTCCAGAAACTTCTATACACACTCAGAATGTTCACATAAACTTCCTGTAGAAATCTGAGGTTATTTCCTTTCTCGCACAGCTACTACTTTTTGCTTCCGCTGCACAACTCCGATCTTGAAATAGATGAGAATGTTGATGAACTCGAGCACACTAGATCCACAAACAAGCGGGAACATTGGTTATCTTAAAGACATAACCAACTACTCGGACTGTTGATAGAAGAACCACAAAGATTCCGGGACCATCGAAGAAACGGACCACACTGCTGCTTCCAAACTCTATCTCGACAGCACACCGAACACTCCGAGCTGCACTGCTATCACAGCTAACCAAGAACTTCTAATCCAAAGGCTTCTCAAAACTAAAACCATCAACAAACCTCTCAACGAATCTCCGAGATGGCAGACATCCAAAAGAAACTCGGGCTCCAAACCAATCGCCAATAACTTACTCTTCTTAAGGGAACAATGAGACCATGTCCGAAGAACAACTAATCGACCTTAGTCCCATACTTCAAAATAGACAAAACTCTCTTACTTGATATCAGAGAATTCCTATACAGTCGAGTCTTTCCTGCGGTAGACATCAACTGTTCCTCCAATACCTTCTTAATCTTGTTCCAAAAGAAAATCTCCTTCGGGAACATCCATAGATACTGCGTCTTATCACACAACTGCTCCTTCCTGAAGTCGCCAAGCTACCATCACTTACTTCTGCACAACTGATAGATTCAACTCTAGAAAATCTTCTCACCCGAGCTCAACCAATCTTACATTCCAATAATGGACTCCGAATCTTGAAAAGGATTTTCTTCAGAGATCCGAGACATCCTTACTCCATACTGCCAACTTACTCGAGACGATATTGGGTTTACAGTCTCGATATATACTTCCAACCTCAAACATTCAAACTCCAACTATTGGTAATTGTGTTACACACACTACCACCTTATCTACCTTTATAACTTATATTGGAAAACCCGAACAGGTAACCCAATAAATAGGTAGAAATACATAAATATATATATTTAAAATGATATTTTTTTTTATATAGAAATTATTTCTGGGTAAAATTATTTCATCTACCTCTTTAAAACAATATTGTATCCGTTGGCCTGGTTCAAGTGTTTAGAGATCCCTATCAATAACGTTAGCTACTCGTATTGACCAGAATCCATATACCACTCAACCGATCAATTAACACAATATAAAACCATTTTTATATAACTAACAATTACGCGCTCTCAAGATAGACACCACTTCAGAGCCTAGGTATTCACTCAACCTACTGCTCTGATACCAACTGTCACGACCCGGCTTTCTTTGCCCAGAAAGACACATCGTTATGAAGAAAGAAAGGGATAGAAGAAGAAAAGAAAAGAAGAGAGAACAACAACACATCAGAAATCTCACAGCGGAACGAGAAATATATTATCACATAAGATATTACATAGTATCATATACATCAGAGTACACGATTTATACATCACAATATAGACAGTTATAAACTTCTGTCTATTATACAACACAACTACATAAATACGATACATCATACACAGCGGAAACTCTATATATCTACACGCTGAAGCCTCCTGCTCCACAGCTCCTCCAGAATTCGTCAAGACTAACCTGAATCCCTCGACTACTCAATACAATATTGAGTACCCAAGAGTTTAATAAAACAGAAAATAAACACTTGGGTCAGACATGGGTCTGGTGTGAGTAAACGGTTTAAAATTATTTAACTTTGGAAAACCTTTGAAAAGAAAAGGTATCTCGTAAGACTTTCCGCACATAAACACGGAAAAGTTTTTACCTTACGATAACCAAAACATTTGATAGGAAATCCAGTTATATTATAATTAGGGTCTAGGGTTTTCAAATAAATATGAAATAGCTGAAATTGTTACATTATTAAATTCCAGCATACTAGCCACAAAGTGGGTTATACAATCAAATCCGATGGCACTTATTGGAAGTTGGATTCCATACAATGGCAGGGCTACTGGGGTACCGCCCGTCACAGTACGTGGCCTAGATCACCGTACCGAGGAGTACGCCCGCTCCCCTGCAACACAAAGCCGGAACCATCCCTTACTGGATAATCCCGAACAAGATAACCCCGTAGTTGGCGCGACCAACCACACACTAAGCCGAATGAAAAGAAAAGGGACCTCTAGACAGGGATATATCTTGCTCTCCAGTGGGCGCTACCCACGAAGCCTTGCTGCACCTCCCCTGTTTTAGCCATTCCCGGTTGATGAGGCTTGAGGTTACGATTACCTTTAATCAGAACATATCACCTAGAATGCTCATCGTCCGCCTGACGATGTGCTGAAAGCATTCAATCCATACAAGTTCGTTCCGGGTTCGAACGAAACCGAAGGCATTATCTCGTTACACTCGTTTTGGAATCACCCTCAGAGTTAACGACAATAACCCTTGCACTCTGAATCTTCATCTTCACTTGAGATTCACGACCTATCGTTAATTTGGATCGATGTGGTATTCGGGTCTCCAGACCTGGAATTCCGGTATACGGAAACCCGATCCCGGTCTCATCGAAATCCAAAACGTATCTTTTAAGGCCAAGTTGTTTAAAGGTTTAAACAATTTAACTTATCTATATTCATACAGATAGATAATTCACACATCACAATTGATAATCACATTATCATTTAAACAGATGATTCATAATCAAATAGGTAATCCATATCAACATCACAATAGTTAATCTATATTACCATTATAATGCAACCAAGCATTCATACCACACAATATTACTTATCTCATTTTTGAGATAACATTCATTCTAGTCAATCAATGTCATTCATTCTTATATAAGCAATGATTTACTTAATCACAACATAATTAATTTAAAATGAATTAAATTAACTATCTCTATCTTTAATTAATTTAAAGTGAATTAAACTAATTACCTCATCTCTTAATTAATTTAAAATAAATTAAATTAATTAATTCATTATAAATCTTACTTATATAATCATTAATTAATTACAAATAAATTAATTAATCTTTCTCTAATTATCCACTTAATTAATCACCTTGATTAATTATATTTTAATTACATTTAAGTAATTATCCTTAATTAATTTCTCAAATTAATTATACTTAACCAAATATAGTAATTAACCTTTAATTACTTCATTAATTAATTAATTATAATCAATTACTTTAATCCTTAATTAATTACAATTAATCACTTATCATTTGATTAATTAATCTTAATTAATCAACTCTTAATCATATCATTAATTAATTATAAACTAATGATCCCTAATTACATATTATTTATTATATTTAAATTAATTAAATAATTAGTCTTAATTAAACCACAATTATTAATCATCTTTGATTAATCTAATCCAGTAATTAACTTCCCTTAATTACTTCCATTAATTAATTACTTTTTAATTAATTACCTTAACCAATAATTAATTATCTTATTAATTATTCTAAATCCTTTAATTAAATAAATTATTTAATTAATAACACTAGGTAATTAACCTTAATCACTTCTTATTTAATTACTTTCATAAAATAATTATCCTCTAATTACTTTATTAATTAATCTACCTTTACTTAATTACATCCAGTAATTATTCCTTAATTACTTCATCAAGTAATTATACTAAATTAATTTATAAATGATTATCTCTAATTAATTATTAATTAATTAATTTAACTTAATCATTTAAATTTAATTAAATGATTCTTGACTTACTATATTAAAGGTTCTTAATTAAGAAACTATTATCTTAATTAAATCAATTATTTACCAATAACACTTGATAATTAAAATAATTTAATTATCTAAATTTCCTTTTCAAATTTAATTATCTTTAATTAAATCAACATTCTAAATTCTTAAGAAAAATTCTTATTTTAATTGATTACTAAATCTTAACCAATAAACCTTACTTAAATTAAAATATAAGATTTAGAAATCAATAAATCATTAAACACATTTTAAATTAAACCTTTAAATCTTTTAAAAACTTTTCCCAAGTTATTAAACATAATGAAATACAAATTTATTTCAAAATCTACTTATTTTATTTTGAAACTTAATATTATAAAATATATAAACTTGTTTTAAACTTTTGTTTTAAACTCAGAAAATATTACAAAACAAAATTTCTTTTGTTTAAAACTTAAAAACATTTCTTTTACCAAATGCCTTAAAACTGCTTTTATCAAAACCGAGTAAAACACCTAGAAACTCGAAGAAACTCACGAGTTCAATCCCATTCTACCCTACTTCGAGTCAAACCCAGATATCCCCGAATGAAACCCGAGTAACCCCTTTCTTCCCCAAAACAAAACTTCCAGATGCACACAGTCGTCCTCGTGCACGTGCACGCCTACGCTGATCGACGATGAACCCAACACCTGCCTCCGACAAGTCGATATCAACCTCGTCTTCACGTACGACCACCCAGATATTCTCGATTCGAACGAGAATCGTTTTCGACCTTTAAACCCATCGGTCTGTAACGTACCTCATCAGAATTCGACCACCTTCGACGATCCTTGCCTTGAGAAGCTCCACCACCTTCACTGAAGCTCCGCCATGCCTTCCACTACCTACGTCACCCCTTGCCACTGACTCCGATCGCGTCACGACACCACAGCCAACAAATTTCCGACATCGACAAAAACTGGGTATTAAACCCCACTCCTACCAAAAACCAACGCCTCGGTCAACAAGAAAATTCACCACCATTTTTACAATGACCTACATCCTTCCATCCTCCTCTGGCCACAATCTCGAGGTCCATGACCTCCGCGATCACCAGAATTGGCCCAAACTAACATTTCCGGTCATCTCTCCCATACTCAACAATTTCTAAACTAAAAATCGTGATATAGCTATTAAAATTCATAGTTTCCTATCACGATTTCAACCATATAATTAAATCTTAGAATTTAATTCATTAAGTTTTGACCCAATTTACATTTCACTGTTGTTTGTAAAATTTCGAGTCAGATAATTTATATAAATTTCATAACTTATTTTTAATAGTAATATTATATGATTTCACACATCTTTCATTTACAAATCAAAAACTACCAGAGACTAATTGATGAGATATTGGTTTTTATAAGAAATCAAAACTGTTAACACTATACAGAAACTATATTACAACTATACAGTCATTCAAACATCCCTATTCAAACATGCATTCATTTAATTCAAGTATTTCAGATAATAACATGATATTCATTCACAAAAATAAGATGAAACCAGGGTTTAAAAAGGGTTTTTAAAAATAAGTTTACTCACTGTTATTTTAAACAGAGACATATGTAAACTACAGACATTCAAAAATGTATAATTCAAGCATGCATCCAATTTTAATTCCAGTATTCAGATAACATGAAGATGTTCATTCACAAGAACAAGTAGAAATCCAAGATTTAAAACTGTTTTTAAAACTTAGGTTTACTCACTGTTATTTTAAACAGAGACATATGTAAACTACAGACATTCAAAAATGTATAATTCAAGCATGCATCCAATTTTAATTCCAGTATTCAGATAACATGAAGATGTTCATTCACAAGAACAAGTAGAAATCCAAGATTTAAAACTGTTTTTAAAACTTAGGTTTACTCACCAGTCATGAAGAAAAACAGAGAACAGTGTACAGGCTTTTAAGCTAAAAATCTGGAATTTGAAAAGGAACTTGAATTGCTTCTTGGATTTGAAAACTTGAATCGTTATCATCCTTATTAAACTGAAATGCTGAAGAATGCTTTTGCTTGAAAACATAGATGAACTGCTTTGTTTCCAGGAAGAAAATGCTTGCAGGCTTTTTGTTGTTTTGATTTTTGATTTGCTTTCAGGTTATTGATTTAAAACTTGAAAATGAAATGCTTTAATCCCCAGAAACTTTGCATGCTACAGAAACTTGGTTACAAACAGATTTGAAGAACAATGCAGTCTTTTGTTTAAATTCCAGATTGAAGAGAATGGTTATAGGCTACAGACTTTGATTTGGGAAAATGAATTACAAGTTTTGGTTTTGATCTGAGGAGTTTGATTACTGATTTTGGTTTGAGAGGAGAATATTTTTCAGATATGTTTTTAAGATTTTGGTTTGAGAAACTGTTACAGGCTGATACTTCTTTGTATTAGAAAAGAGAAATAGGAAAAGAAATGAGGAGAAGAAGGCATATGTTTATAATGATGAAAATGATTTATTAAAAATAAAAATAAAAACTAAATTTAAAAGAATGACATTTGTCACTATATTTGTTTAATTGCTTTACAAGTGTTGTTAAGAAGTTTAATATGGTGACACATATTTTCTTATGTATTATTAATAAATTGTAATTTAAATTTAAATGTAAATATAAACCTACTTATTTAAGTTACTTAATAAATATAATTTACATATGTATATAAATTTATCTTTTTAAAAATATTATAAAACTAATTATAATACAAATAAATCTCTTTACACATGTATTAAAAATCTAAAACATTCATATATACTTTTATAACCATTTTAAATTAAACACTTTAAAGAAATCAAAATAAAACATTGATTAAATCCTTTTTAAACTATCTCACTTAAAATAAATAATTATCTTATATTTTTAAAACAATTGAATTTATTTAAACTAAACTTTGAAAAACATTGATTTCAAAACAAAGTTTTAAATTACAATTCATATATATAAATTATAAATAGATTAATTTAAATTTCAAAACAATTCCCAATTATAACATATACATACATATATATTACAATTTGAAAATACACTCTTTAATTTAAAACAAAAGATATCCTATTCATAATATATATCAAATGTATATTATAAATAGAATAATATTTTGTTAGCCTTAACAAACAAATCTTATTAATATTGCCAGATTATAAAATTTATTTACCTTTAAAATATTAAATTACCAATTTAAATTAAAATTATAAAGGAAAATTATAAATCCAATTAAATTATTTATACAGATTATTAAATTTATATTGCCAAAATCCCGGGTCATCACATGTTTCTTGATGTTTCACATCCAACAATTTGAGATAAAATCCCCACACTTACTGATGACATGATCCATGAAGCAAGTAGACTATCTTGTTTTAGATAATTTGAGTAATCTTGATTTGGTATCTCTTCACCCTTTTCATTAGAAATAGTTTCGGGAGGAATAGTTAACATACCATTAATGTATTTATCCAATCCATAGCCTCTTATTGCTGTTCTGATCTGATACTTCCATAGAAGATAGTTATTTTCATCTAGTTGAACTGCTAAATGACCTTTTGGCTTTATGATTGGCAGGTTTTGATCAATGTTGTCATTTCTGGCAACTGGTGTGGTGGTTTCTGAATGTTCTTCATCTCCAGCCATGTTCAAAGATATGCTGTGAGAGGTGTTGTTTATCAAGAAATGGTTTCTTGATGGATTTAACACAGTCGTGCAAACTGCAGCCTGGTTTCTTCAATCTTTAGGCGAGGCAGATGTAAAGATGATGAAAGAATCTGATATGAACAGAGATGCACAGCTAGCAATAGACCAAGAGAGGTATCTAGAATCAAATGATGAAAAAATACTCAACAAAACTGAGAGTAACCGGTTGGTAGATGTAGATCTGCCTTCAAGGATGACTCGATGATGATGATTGAGTAATTTCTGATGATCAGTCGTTAGACTGTTTTTATTAGCTCTGATACCATATTATAATTCTTGAGAGATTGCTGAAATTGATTGTATTGCTGTTAATTGATTACAAAGTTCAGAAATGAAAGGCAATATAAATATGTACATAAATGGGCTTAATACCAATACAGCCCAAAGTCATTGGTAATCCGAAATACAAATATAATACAATCTGGATCGTTGATGACAATGAGCGGCTGAGATGAATGGCTGGAGAGAATAAGGATTATGCTTGTGTTAGTGAAACTTGTATGCTGTCTAATTCTACTCACCTCAAATAAAACAATCAGGATTATCCAGCCTTTATAAGTTACATGCTTGTAAGTACATGTGCTCCGATTCTGAAGCAATTTCATTATGCCTTTGCCTGTACTGAAAGGGTGTAAATTATGCACTCTTAATTATTTCATGATGCTTATTCTTCTTGATTGTTTTTCTATAAGAGAGAATTCTAAACCAAATATAATAATACACAATTTACTTGTTTGTATGACCATACAGTTTCGATTTATGAAACAAAGGCATGATCAAACAGTTAACCGAAATACCTGAATCCTAGAGTAGAAAGTGTGAGTTTAAAGAGAATAAGACAACCATTTTCATTATTCCAAAAAACTGTAAAAAATTCTTGAGTTTCATAATTTATAGAGTTTTATTGCAATAGAAGTTGAAATGTATTTTCCTGGAATGAGTCGCGGACTAAATCGCTTTCCTTAAGATGTTTTGAGGCTTTGCTTGAAGTTGTATAATAATAATAGTAAAATTAGCTATAAGTTTTATAAAAATGAACTAAGTTTATAATAACAATACTAATAATAAATCATGAAATATTAACTAAGTTAACAAAGTTTTATAAAAATTAACTAAGTTTATAATAGCAATAAAACCAACAACAACTACAACAATAGATTATAACATATTAAGCAAGTTAACTAAATATTATAAAAATTAACTAAATTTATATGTAATAATAATAATAATATTAAGGGGGAACTAATTTAAAATACAATTTTTTTTTATATTTTTAGCCTCAAGGACATGACCTTAATATTTTATCCACAAGGACAAACATTTTTCTAAAAATTATTCATAAGGACAAACATTCTTTCAAAATTATTCATAAGGGCAAACATTTTTCCAAAACTGCTACCGAACTAAAAACTGATACCTAAAAACTGCTACCGATAACTACAAACTGATACCTAAAAACTTAAAAACTGATACCTAAATAAAGTTGTCCTTCAGGCTAAAATACTGAAGGTCTGTCCTTGAGGATAAAATACTGAAAATTTTTGTCCTTGACAATAATTTCCTGTAATATTAACTAGGTTTATAAAAATTAACTAAATTTATGTAATAATTATAATAACTAATGTTTATAAAAATTATGTAATCATAAAAACAACAACAATCATAATAGCAATAATAAAATAAATAAACTAAGTTTACAAAAATTAACTAAGTTTCATAACCATCAACTAAGTTTAGAGTAATAATAATAAATTTTAAAATATTAACCAGGTTAGCTAAGTTTTATAAAAATAAACTAAATTTATATAATAAATGGAATAATAATAATCAAAATAAACTAACTAAGTTCATAAAAATTAACTTCGTTAACGAAGTTTGTAAAAATTTGACTAAGTTTCTTAACAATTAACTAAATTTAGAATAATAATAATAATAATAATAATAAAATATTAACCAATTTAACTAGGTTTTATAAAAATTAACCAAATTTAAAATAATAATAATAATAAATTAACTATAAGTTTTATAAAACTTAACTAAGTTTATAATAATGATGATGATAACAATAAATTATAAAATTTTAACTAAGTTAACTAAGTGTTATAAAAATTAACTAAATTTATATAATGATAATATATCAACTAAGATTATAAAAATTAACTTCATTTATTAAGTTATATAAAAACTAAATAAACTTATAAAAATTAACTAAGTTGATAATAATAATAATAATTTACCTAATGTGTATGAAAATTAACTAAGTTTATAATAATACTAACAACAACAATTATAATAGCAGTAATAACAATAAATAAACTAAGTTTTATAAAAGTTAACTAGGTTCAAAATAATAATAATAATAGTATAGTAGTAGTAGCAATAATAATAATAATAATAATAATAATAATAATAATACCAATACTTATAATAAATTATAAAATATTAACCAAATTAACTAAGTTTTGTTTATGCACACGACTATCGGACGTGTATGCATACTAGTAACAACAACAACAGTATAAAATAAGCCTTTATAAAAAGTAACTAAATTTATATAATAATAATAGTAGTAGTAGTAGTCGTCATCAAAATCAAAGTAAATTTAACTAAGTTCATAAAATTTAACTTTGTTAACTAAGTTTTATAAAATTCAACCATTTATGTAGAATCTGTTGAGAAAAACGAAAATCACGTTCAAGTGAAAAATCAACATTCAAAAGTCACTATTTTCTACCGTTTTTATTGACAATCCTGGAAGAAGAAAAATATTTGTATCAAACTTTCAAATTTCGTTAATCCTAAAAAAGGCACATGCACGCACTCAAGATATATGTTTGTGTGTATTATTATGTTCATTTAAGATTTTCAAATTTAGTATTGGTGGGATAAAGTTCTTGCGCCGTTAAAGGAGTTGGAATTAAATGCAATTATTGGGACTGTTCATGCAGAAAAATCACAAGATAATGCCTATGCATTATCGAATAAAAAGACGTCTGAAAATGTGCCTATTCCTCTCTTTACTGATTCAATAAAATCTGCTTTTAATATAACACCTGGACCTAGTGGTTTTTCACTTGAGGATGCTAAGCTAGAAGCTAGGGCATTGACAGAACCTCTTCCAACCAATCAACTCATAAGATTTTTTTAATTTTATTTGCATTTGTTTTCAAATTACATGATATGTTTATACTGTTACTTGAATGCTAGTGCCTTTTGGTTTTTACTCATTTCGGTTTCATATTTGGAAGCTTTTACTCATTTCGGTTTCATATTTGGAAGCTTTTTTGTGGCTGTGTAATTTATGTTTGTTCATGTTTATATTACCCTGACTTCAAAAATTATAATTCTTCAACTTTACTGGTTACATCAATCGGTAACTGGTACACAAGCATCCACTTTTGTCTCATCTGGATAAATAGCCATGTACATAAGTACCCAGATTTGATGATTCATCCCTTATACTTTTGATACTTTTGCTGAGTGTTTTGATAATAATACTTTTGCAAAGTTTTGTGTTAAGTTTCCAAGTTCCTCTTTTTGACTGCATAACTTCTAAGTCAACTAGTAGGAGCCATATCTACATTAAAACATTTTCTATTATGCCAAAAGAATAAATAAATAAAATATATTTAAAACAATGATGGAAATAATTTATATCATTAACATTATTTGTTGTGTCTACTTCCATGCTTGACTCATGTATTTCATTGATTTTGCTAACCATTAATATGTGTCATATTGAGCACAGTTACATTACCAACTCACTTCTTTGTTAACTCCCTATGTCAACCAGTTACTGATCACCAATTACAACATTATTCAATTATCCCAACTATTAGTGCAGGTGCGAAAGAAGCAAGATTTGAATATTGGCTATCTTTTGAGGTACAGATGGACTGTTTTTGGTGTGTGATATATATGTACTAGTTCTCAGCTAAACATAGACAACTTTTTGGGGGTGTACTTAAAACATTTGCTGCTACTTTTGGTATATGCTGAAAACATATGTAATGGATATTATGTGTGTTTGATCATGTTTAATACGATGTATGTGGATATTTGGTATGTTTGACATAATGCATTACATTTGCTGATTATTATATTATTCCGCTTTTACATTGTTCTTATTGTTATGTGTTTAAAGAAGATTTATTTTGATATGCTTTTACGAAACTGTGATATATAGCAGGATGTATTAAACACACCGTAAAATAAACCGTAGCCCTTAAAAAGTGTGATAATTATAATATAAGTGCTATAAAAATGTAATGTAATGGAGGTGATTACTCTCGAAAGATAACGGTTTAAAAGCGCTATTGCAATATGTAAATAGCGGAAAATAAGTGCTATAGAAGAAAAACATTGTAGCGGCAATAAGTTGCTATAAAGATTTTGCTCTTTCCGTAACAGGTTGTTAAAGAGATGTTTTATAGCGGTAGTAAGTGCTACATCTATAAATACGACAGCGGAAATTATGCGCTATGAAATCCTACTCTTTTATAGCGGCTATTTTTGTGTTATAAATGCATAATTGTTTTTTATAACATGTCGATATACAGCGTTTATCGAACCGCTATAGTTTTGTTTAATAGTGGTTATGTGTTGATCTAAAAGACTCTTTTTGTTGTAGTGATTTTTGATATGCCATTCTACTATGACCTACATGCCTCTACTCACCTTCCTGGCTACCAATAAATGAGGTCCATTCATTACTTCAATTATTACCCATGATTATGGAATAAGTTATACATTCTCACACTAAAGTGGGTAAGAAATATAAACTATGCATATTTAGAACAACTCATTGGAAAATTAGCTTAGTGGAATAACTTTCCTACCACATATCTTTCATTCTTTAACTTTGGGTCAACCATCGTCCTCTATGTGTGTTTGTCATCTCATTACCTCAATCATACTATTATCTTCTTTTAATCAAAATCTCTTGATAATATTCTAAAGCTTGTGTCTCTATCCTTTATCTTTCATACGAGTATGTCCCAAGACTTGCAAAAGTATACATTAATACCATTCCTCATTCCTTTAAGGGTCTTCTTATTGCTTTTACACATGTTTAATCAAACATTCCTAAGTTCATTCCAATATTCCTTATATTCAACGTGGATTTCTTGTTGCTACCCTATGAGCATTCAAAACTATTTTATTCGTGGCCTTGATATTTACCTCGTCTTACCTAGGCAGTCATCCCTATCCACTCCACATTGAAAAAATTGGTTTGGTTTTCTACAACACCTCTAAAAAATAAAACTTTATAGTCATGAAGTACTTAATCCAAAACTTTTATCTTTGAAAATATAAACTTAGACACCTTTTTCAAAAATTGTTTGATTTCCAAAAATGTGCCATGAAAAATTTCCCATTCTAACCAACTTTATATTTTCAAAGACTTTCTACAATAGAGACTTACTTCTTAAAAGTAGGATTTTTAACCCAAAAAATGCGTTTAAAACCCAATTTTCTACCAAAATATTTTTTCAAAAACTTCTATAACTAAAAATGAAAACTTGAGTAGATAAAGATGGCTTTCATTCTATTATTTTCCTACTTGTCATGCTATTTCAACTTTCAATCTTAGTGGATATTCTAATAGCACATAAAGGGGATTTCTAAAAGATATGTGCAATTACTGCACATATTTATGGAAACTACCCATTTCCCTATCATATTCCTATTGTTTTTCTCCTATATTATTTCTAATTAGATTACTTACCCTATTTTAAGATAAGTTCGTGACGTTGTTTCTATTCAAATTTCCTAACATTATTACAATTAAAATTTCTCCTACCTAAATTGCCTCCAAGTGGCTTCAATTACATAGCCCTTTTTCTCTTTTATTGTTTTCCCTATTGACTTATTGCAATGCGTTTGCCTACTGCTTTAGTCATTGAGTTTTTCTTCAATAACATTAAAAGAGATATGTATAAATCTATTTTAATTATTTTTCTCCATATTTTCCTTATATAGGAATATTCTTCCTATCTCCACTTTCGGGTTTCTCCTTACCCCATTTCAATTAAGTACCATTTCCATTTATCCACCGCTCGGAAAGATTTTAAATAAAGAAATTTCTAAATTTACAAAATAGGAAAAATCGTCGAGCCAGACATACGCTCTCTTTTCCGTTCATTTCAAAAATGAAAAACCCCTTTACAAAAAACTTTAAATCGAGTACTTCTGAATAAACCAATTTTGAACTTGAAATTTCAAATTTTTCTTGCTTTTCAAAATAACAATTTTTGAATGGTTGGATCCTTCTATTAAAATATATCATTTTTAAAACCATTCAAAATGTTTCAATAAACTTTAAAAATATTTTTTTGTCAAATTCTTTTATAAGGGATCATACTTAGAAATGGACTCTTATTTGTCCTTTCTTTTGGATTTTCCTTTTTTTCTACTTCTTCTTAACTCATCTTCGTTAAAAATTCAACTGTCATATTATGGTAGTTAATGCACACCTTCTTGCGGGAACTTTCTCAATTCTTTTTCACATCTTACTTTCAAATGCTTGCAACATATAGGTTCTTACTCCCATCTGTTTGGATGAAATGTACATCTCCAATCGGCAGTTCAACAATATCCACAATCATAAGTCAACTACCATCCAGCCTCCGGGACCCTTCTATATATCATGCTCAAGCTCTTTTTAGTCAACGCCTTTTGGTACGGCCTACACTCCATAGGGTAATTTGGGGGTAGGTGTATAAATCTAACTCTGTTTATTGTTCCAACTCACAATTGCCTCAACTATCTTTCAGAATATGGTCGCAACTACTTCTACAGTCGGAATTCATAGAGCTTGGCATATACATACACACACATATATAATTATAGGTAAAAATACAAATACTTTCTCTCAACATATCCCAATTCCTATGATCGACTAACCTGCTCCAATACCAAATGCAACAACTTACACCTTAATGGGCCTGAATTTTGACTAAATTGAACCCAAGTATATTAAGATATGGATCAGTTGTTTTGGTAACCTATAATAACATGTATATCAGATAACTATCTATAAAAACTCGTCGAAAAATAGAAAAATATAATAGAACATATATGCTAACCAAGACTACTACCTTGGAACTAATATTATTCCTTTAGCATCTGATTACCTTGCCAGCGCCGAGCATGAATGAGAAGACTTCACCACCTGAAGTTCCCATATTGCACCGGTAGCATGTCTCTCTAAATCTATCATGTGGGTTGTAATGAGGAGGGGGTCAGAACAACGTTCTGGTGATTGGAAAATTAAACATTTTATCAATAACACTAATTTATGCAGATTGATTTCTATTTAAGTATTATGTCCATTATTCACAGCTATTCCATGTAATTCCATCTATCCACACAATATGTTCAACCTTCTTTGAGGTATAACTATATATCTGTCCATATACATACATACATACATACATGTATGTATATGTATGTGTATGTATCTAAACGTCATACTACCCAAAAGAAAATCCCAGCAACTTAATATTTTTTTAAATAGGAAGGAGGCAGACTCATCGACCATTTAATATCTCAATCCTGAAGCGGGCCCTCCGTATCGTAATCTCTAGTCAACCCTTAGCTACAAAGGCCGATGACCCTTAGGTATGGCTATATAATCTAATTTTCCATATTACTAATGCATCTTCAAGACTTATCTAAGGGTTAACCAGTCCACCGCCGTCAAATGAACAACTAATTAAACAATGAGGTCTTTGCATATACACTAATGGGAAGCGAAATAAGTCGAGGCATAACCTAAATCTTAGCTAACAACTTCTCGGGACCACTTGTTGTCATAGCCAATGTGCTAGCCCTACTGCTAAATATCGGTTCATCAACAACACTGACCTAGCCTGCTAACCTCCCACGGCCGAAATCTCATTTAAACTAACCTAATATAAGGAAAGGAAAATGCAAATTCTAGTTACAAAATACCCCATATTAGAAATGAAGCAGACCCCATTTCCCTATTAAGTGTCGTCGTAGGTTATTTAAGATTTCTTATATGAAGTAGAGGCAAATCCAATAGCTATTTAATACTTTCCACATCGAAGTAAATCCTTGGCATCCCTAAAGGTACCGAGTCGTTTATTACATCAAATTTAAGGTGAACCCTAGGTATGTTTTTCCCTTTCTATACGTAAACGCATATTCCTTCCCTATGAGTCCTATGGTTGGAGATGCCCCACATCAGTAGTAAGATACACAACTACTAGTAGCTTCTAGGTGAAGGGCAGACTTCTGTTGTATAACTCTTCTGATCTCGCATTCCAATCTACTAAAATAAACCGGCTATCCTAGGCCTAAATATTGGGCTAGACCCGCTAATTCACACTCTTCCTAAATATATTATTAAAGCTATATAATTTTCTACTATGAAAATTATACTGCCTTCTAGCATTTAATTCCTATCTTATATGCTTATTATGTGTGTTTTCTATTTCCCTCTTACGTCCCATAAATGTCAATTGTCCATAATAAAAGGTCATTATTATTCAAATTGGACAATCACTGGTGACATTTATTTATTCGTTCTAATTTAACCTATTATGCCTATTTCATTTCTCTATAAACTTCATATTAAACCCTTTAACTAGTCTCATTAAATGCATTTGTGTCCCAATTTAATTCATACAACACTCTGTTAAGTGCATATTTATTGTCCTACTAATTTGCTCGTTCATAAAGTCTTGGAGTTACCATCCCTTTTCCATTTCAACCTCCTAGTCCTATGATTTGCTATGCTATTAATAACTAGTCGTCACAATTATAACTAAAATGAATATCTTCTTATATTATGTTATATATATATATGTATATATGTATATATATATATATATTTGTGTGTGTGTATTTATATTTTAAATTGGTAGGCATAATTATACGTATGTCTATATATATATGTATGTATGCATGTGTGTGTGTGTGTATATATCTCTATGTGTGCGCGTGTAGTTAAAGCCTCGCTAAAGGCCCATAAAATCTCCGCTATAACTCGTAGCATTCTCTGACCGCTACGCTATTTCAATTTAGCAATATTAAATAGTAAATATGCTTTAAGCCTTGCTATTTTCCTCTATACTTGCTAAATCAAGACTTTTTAGCATCCACTTTAGAAACATTATTATAAAAGGTTGATTTGACTAGTTCTTGTTTAAACCAAATCGACAAAGTTCAAGTAAAGACCTCATTTTAAGACATGATTGCATAATATAAGTCAGAAATCTATTGTTGTCACAAAATCTAGTCTGCATAAATTATGATATTCTTTGATTCTTTGATTTTATTACATAAGATTAAATAATATTTCTTTTTTCTACACAAGTGATGTGAGAATGGGAATAAAATAATGTTAAATATTTGATTATATCTAATGAAGCTTTTTGCACCTCCGCTATTTTTTGATATATCCTCTTTTTATCCACACTATAACTTTTTGCACCTCCACTGATATATAATCGCTAAGCACATTAACTGCACGCACACAGAGGATATATATTCCTATTTCTAACTCATTACACACATTTAGACATTCCAGAACACAGTTATATATACATTTTGTAAAGAACATTAATTTCCACATTTTAATTCGTTTGAGCTATCCTCTCCAAAAAGGATTACCGTCATAAGTTTCCATAAATTACCTAAAAGCGAGACTTTGCTTTATTTGAAATTATAGGAATTTTATCTCTTTTCTTTTATTAAAATGGATAGCTCAAACTATGAAGGAGAACATCCGTAATTTACACATCTCTTTCTTTTTGATATATTCCTTATTATTTCAAACAACGTACTTTTTATGCATAATTGTAGAATTGGATAATTTATGGAAATTACATGGAAATGGATACAACTAAATTGTACCCATAACGCTCCGAATAAATTATAACATAGAAATTTATACTATGTCAAATTAGTGCAGTCTAAATTTATACTAATAATTTACAACCCAATTATCATAAATCTAGAATAAATCTTGCAGTCTTATCAACATTCTACTTTAACAATTTTAGGGATCGATTTCCAAATTTCCATATTAGGATGCAAAGACCATTCCTATTCAAAACCTAACTTACATAATATGTAGGCGAGATTTTAATTGAATACGTTCTTTCTAAGCCTATAACTCCACGGATCTTACATAGACATAATAATTGAATAAAACTCAATGATATAAATTTCATTGTTATATATAAATCATATAATTTTTCACTCACTTATCAAGCTTTCCAAATTTTCCAAATTTGAATCCATCCCTTTAATTGACTCATTTTCCTTTCCAATCTAAAAATATGTATACCAAGATATATACATACCCATTAGAATTACAAATCTGAGAGGAGATTTGAATTAAGTGGAATGTAGATTTATAATTATGAAATTTATATTTTTCCGCAGTATCGATTCGCTCATTCACTCATTCTCTTTTATTTTCTATCCTTCTTCGATTATATATATGTGTATAATATAATGTTTTATAATTAATAGAAATAGTGGGGAAGAGTCTACTGCCTTGATCTGTATTCATAAGCGCTGGAATCAATTGTATCTGTTGGATTTAAAATAATTATATTTGGGTTATTGAGCTGAGGTTTAACCCTAGCCACCAGTGTTAAATCGGTCAACCGCTCCCCTATAGGCGATGGTCGACTAGTGGCGTCCATGTGGTTAATATAATTTATTTACATTTTAAGTTCCAATTTAATTATTTTTATTTTTAAAATTTCAAACACCGATAACTTCTTCGTTTGAACTTCAATCGTAAAACTCTAAATATGAAAGTTCCTTAGAAAATAGCAATGAACATAATGGTGCAAGTTTTATTGCCAAGTTCTAAAGTTTTCTCAAATTCTTGAGCCTTAATAATTATTTCTTAATTTCCATTTATTTTACGGGGTTTTATAGGCCCAACTTATTTGTCAAAAACAGATTGGTCAACCCAGTGCTAGAGACTTTCCTGACTATCCAAGATACGCTACTCTACTAGTCATAGACAAACAATCAATGACCACTAGTTTCGTAGACAATAAGTTTTCAACGAAAGGCCTATTTTCATTTAGTTCAAAAGAATGCAGGGAAATAGTGCCCACCTTGCTAGGATTACAAATAATTTCAATCACTAATTAGTTGAAAAGAAGAAAAGAAGAAAGGGAAGAATAAGCATGTCAATAGCACTCATTAGAGGCCAGCCGATCCGTGCTCTTATCATCGCTTAGAATGTGCCCAGTTGCATCGGTAGTATTCCTCCAAAACTTCAAGTGGTCAAGAACTTATTGAAGAAAATTCAGGGTATCTTTATCTTCGAAGCTGTCAACATCGAATCTTGTGAGAGACCATGAAAAGCTTCCAGACAACCTCACCAAAGAGCGGAATAAGGCTTTAGCTAAGGAAGAAGTAATAGAGGCAACATATACTACCATTTCTAGTAGGGTGCTGAAGCATCCAAACCTACCTGAAGTTGGGAAGATTAGAGCATCAAAGCAAGGAAGCCTCTAACTTCACCAAGACCATTAGTCCAAGATCGACCAGCAATCACCATTGGGGAGATGGCCAGAGAATGGAATCATAGGTCCAAGTCGAGGGTAAGATCCATCTCAAGAACCAGAAATCCAAGCATGCGGTCCAAACTGTAATCGACAAACATAGTTTGACCCCTAAAAAGTTGCCCCCTTCCTTATAATCCCAAACAAATTTGATAAAAACCCAATCGCTCAAGAGCAGTGGGAGAGGGAGAGGAAGAGGAAAGTGAAGTAATCTGTATTTATCAATAAAAAACCATGCAAAGTTTGAGTTTACTAGAGAAATTTCATGCTCATAGCTCCATGGGTTCAAAAGGGAAGAAAATGGGGGTATTTATACACTTCTCCTTTCAATGGCAGCAGTTATGATCAAAAAGGTAGAAAGGATCTTAACTATTCAAGAGTGATAAGTGTTGTGTCACACCACGTACATAGACGATACGACACATCCCTGCCATGTCTCAAGAAGCACAAACGTTGCAACCAATGATGTAGTGTCACATGGGCCGTCCATTAATTGCATAGAAAAACCATTAATCGATGAAGTCTTTGAGATTTTACAAGCATGCGCCCACTCATAGGCACAGACTTGGGGGAAAATAGTACTCAATTTTTTCATAAGTAAGAAGGCAAGCTAATCAAAGTATCTCAACCTAGCCCGGTTAGGTCTAGACCGACTGGGTCTAAGTCAGCTTGTTAGCCAACTACGGCTGAGAATAAGCCAACCAGTGTCCTCATATGTGATGATAACCCAAATCTAGCCTAGGCCTACAACGGCTCTTCAGCTCAGTTGCACGTTTAGCCTTTTACTGGAGAAGCCTTCCAGTGCATCAACCTTAGTGACCGGCTTGTCCGTCAATGCAAGGTGCAAGCCTGACTTAGTCCATCATCAATTAGCCAACCGACTCTCCCTCTAGTCCGCTCACAACCCTGCAACAAGCCAACCCGCTTTCTCAAGCATTTTCCATCAGAATCTCCGAATCGACATGGTTTAAGACTGTCTTAAGGGTAACCCATCATTAGTCCAGGTTCGATATCATCACTTGCGACCTGTACTTCTCTAGTCTCACCTGGCTCAACTTGCCCTCCACTCTCGTCGGTCCTCATCCTCCTTATGGTCTCAGTAGACTAGCTTGGCATTACCTGCCACCTAGGCATGCAGGAGCAAAGCGGTAAGAGGTACAGCCAGATGTACCTATTTCTAACAAGAAGCATGTCTTATTTCCTATAATAATACTCCAAGTACAAGTGCATTTAATACAAATCATGGTAGAGCATACTCCCGGTACAGTCTTGTTGGCCTTCATCTCAACCACACACTCGTTTTTCTTCCAACCATCCTTCATCAAATCCACTCGATCAGATCAATGGCCAGATGCACTTCATGCCTTTTTTGCAGCATGATCTTAGCCATCTGTAACGACCCGTAAATTCATCACTTCAGAAAAATTTCAAAATACCAAAACATAAAATTTTCAAACAAAAATGATGATGTTTTGAATTTTAAATAATAATGGTAATCTTATTTTTGAATAAGTATTTGCAAAAGTATATACTTTGGTTAAAATATCGACAAAGTAACTGTAAATCGTTTTATCAGTAAACAACTCGTTAACCATCCAAACTCATGCATGGAGCTCGATATATACACTCATATATATATATATATATATGAGTATTAATATGTAATAAAAGTTATCTATTTTATTTTGAAATTTAAATTGCCATTATAACACTATTATAGATATCATTATTTTGGAATAAGTGATTTTTGAATTTAAATTTAGTTTAAATGATTTAATAATTATTTTAATTATTAAGCAAGCTCTTTTAATTATTATATAATGATGGAAATATTTTTTATTAAAAATATGTGTATTTTAGCTAAGACGAGAAAATATGACCAAAAATCGAAATCAGCATTCATAACAATTCAACGTGAACAAGTTGTGCAACGTTGTG
The DNA here is from genome assembly GCA_030737815.1 of Allium fistulosum. NCBI lineage: Eukaryota > Viridiplantae > Streptophyta > Magnoliopsida > Asparagales > Amaryllidaceae > Allium > Allium fistulosum. The sequence goes on from CM060903.1 coordinate 83,819,211, forward strand.
GATAATATATACGATACATATTCTTAATAAAAAATTACATTTATTTCTATTTCTTCTGTTTATGATTATACCACTATAAAGTACCAATATAGTTAATAGTGGGCACAACATATACAATAGCATAAAATAGAATAGTGTTTGTTTACCATATAGTTAATAGAGGTAAAATAGGATAGCGTAAAGCAGTGGGAATATTCAACACATAAAATACGCAGCATAGTGGGAATGCATTTGTTTATAATGTGTTTGTCTACCATATAGTTAATAGTGGTAAGAGCATAGGTAGTAACGATATAGGTTAGCTTTAAATAAGCAGTAGTTTAATACCATCTAAAATAAGATAACTAATCTAAAACGGGTAGACGGTATGCTAAAACTCAAATTAACAGTCGTACACATTGCAATGTTTTCTGATTAATATGCTGGTGTAATTTTTTTGTTTTTATAGATCAAATACTGTTGGGCAGTAAACATAAAAGCACACTTAATTGGAGAAAAGCACATACATTGTCTATAATACATAGAAAAACTAAAAAAAGGTCAATTAAAGTGGAAGAAAGCATGTTAAATGTGAGGGATTCCTGCAAATGGTGGATGTTTGTCTCTGAATGCATATTTCTGTAGCCCGAGATTTCGTTTTCTTTGACTTGTACTAAGTAAAAGGTGTTGCAAAACCTATGAAACAAAAGAAATATTGATTTTCAGTGTAGGTTGATGTATGTAGTGAAAGAATCATCTTTGTTAAAGGAATCATGGAAAATTAAAGGTCCCAAGCGCCTAATACACTAATTTTCAGCTTATACTAAACCTAACGAAGCAAAAAAAAATGTTTATGATAACAGAAATTGACAACCCTAATTGAAGAAATTATGGAGATAAGAGGTACCTAGCTAATCTAAACCTATCGAAAAAAAGTAGTAATGGGTGCTTATATGGTGAGAAGATCTAACAGGCATCAATTAAACCCTTTGACGAACCGAATACGCACACCCACAAGCCGACAGGGAAAGTTGATAGGCATCGGGAGAAAAAGAGGACGGAGAGGATAACCATCAGCAGACTAGTTTTTGCAATGTAGGGCCATTCTGGAATTAGGGTTTTGCATTTATCTTTGATTTTGAGGAATTCGTGCGCTTTAAATTTGACCCAAGTTGAAGGTGCTCGAATCAGTGATGGCCGACGGTCGTCGTCTTCATTGGAGGAAAAGCATCAGTTGAAGGATCACCATTAAATTTATTTTGAAATAGGGTTAGGTGTCAGAAAGGATGAGAAAGACGTTCAAATTAGTTTGATTTGAAGAAGGAGATACTATGGTCGATCGGGTGAGAAGTTTATAAGGAATAAGATACGCGACCCTTCAGTTCAAAAATCTGAGAAGGCTTCTGTGCTCTTGGAAATACAACTCGGTAATCATAACATAGTATAAATATATTAATTATTTAATAAATTATTTAAATAAAAAATTTAATTAATTAATTTAATAAAATTTTGAAAATTTATTTACCTTTAGTCTCTCAAATAATCATCAGAAAACTAAAATATTTTGAATTATTTCATAACATTCATAAAATCCTTTTATATTTTAAACTTAACTTTTAAATTTAAAACATATTTTCAAATTTTCAAATCTCAAATTTGAAATTTGGCAAAGGCCAAAATAAATCCGAGTCGTACATTTGGACCAACCTTTTGAATTTCCTCCACGCATTAAGCCAGGTCAAGAGCTAGGGAGGGGAGGATACTGATTACTCCAACCCCAAGCCTAGTTGCTCTTATTCTAGATATCCATTAAATAAAAAAGTTTATTAATTGACCCTAAATGGTGACTTATATATTTGCATATACAAACTGGATCTGATATCATTGTTGGAACTGACATGTTTGGCAGCAGGTGAAATGGAGTAAATTTCAAAAAAATTGCCTTAGTTAATCTTAATGGGCCTATTAAGAAATGGTTAGCATTTAGATTAAGTTTACATATTAAAATAATACCTTATTTTATTTTAAAATGTTATTATTTATGTTTTATTATATATTTTAGATATGACATTTACATACATAACATAAGAATAAGAATGTAAGACATCTACACTATGACATGTGTACAATTTTTTTTTTTAAATTGATACCTTATTACTATCTAAAACCAACATATAGTTTAGTACTATGCTTTATTAAAACGTTACAACACCCTGACTTAAGGTGGGTGTCTTGTAAAAGAAAAAGCACATATTACTTCAATATATTAACTAAAAAGATAATTTATAATTTTTTTACAGTTCTTTACTATAAAACAACAAACTATGAATAAACTTTTAGAAAGAGATTGTAAAAGTTGTAATATTGAAAAGAATGAATAGCAGAGAAGATAATATTTCTGATTTATTCATAATGCTTGAATAATAATCAAGATAGCAGTACAATACAATGTATTTATACAAAATGAAATGGGCTAAAGGCAAAGGCCCAGAACTGGCTTTGTAATCCATGTGATGTATCTTTGATGAATTTGGTCCATTGATCTTGATCAACGGCTATTAACTTAGAGCTCTGATATCTTGGATTGATCGTGTGTGTTAGGAACAACTTAACGATCTCATTACATTCTTATCTCCCCCCTTCAAACGCAACCCTAGGGTTAGGGTTTGCAGAGAGGCGATCAGGAAATTCTCTCGATTGCTTTAGAAAGTCATCTTCTTTCCGCCAGATCTGGACATGAGATGATGAATCTCTGCTGGAGAAGCAAGATCTTCACCTTTTCTTCTCGGATTAGAAGCAGAGGCCTTGTACCCTTGTTCTGGCAGGTGGAAGCAAGGAAAAGTTCCTTTCTTCTTCTCTGTGCTTGAGGTCTCAGGAGCTACTGAGTAGTTTTTGGAGTCTGCAGTGGTTCCAGATGTTTGATCTTTATCGTCTTCAACCTTCAGGTCAGATCTGAACTTGTTGAAGTTCTTTGCCGATAGTGCTTTAGTGAGTACATCTGCACGTTGGTAAGTGGCAGGTATGTGTCTTATCTGGAGCTTTCCTTTTTGTACAAGTTCTCGAACAAAGTATAGGTCTATCTCTATATGTTTAGTTCGAGAATGAAGTATAGGATTGGCTGACATGTATACTGTGCTTTGATTGTCACACCATAGAACTGGTATGTTGTTTGATTTCTGCTTTAGCTCATCCACTATGGATTGTAGCCATATGATTTCTGCTGTAGCATTTGCTACACTTCTGTATTCGGCTTCCGTGCTAGACCTTGATATAGTTGCTTGTTTCTTTGAGCACCATGATATTAGATTATTTCCGATGTATATACAATAACCTGTGACTGATTTTCGATCATCTGGATCTGATGCCCAGTCAGCATCGGAGTATCCTACTATATTTAGATTGTTGCATGCTTTGAAACATAAACCATGATTCATTGTCCCCTTTAAGTATCTGAGAATTCTCTTTACAGCTTTCCAGTGCTCGTCAAGCGGATTCTGTAAAAATTGAGACACCTTGTTAACACTGTAAGCAATATCAGGTCGTTTTATAGTTGCATATTGTAATGCCCCTACAACACTTCTGTACTGTTTAATATTAAGTATAGCTTCCCCCTGTTTTTAGAGTAATGTTGGCTGCTTATCATGGGAGTCGGTTGTGCCTTAGCATCACTCATTTTAGCTCTGTCTAGAATTTCTTGAATGTACTTCCTCTGACATAAGATTATTTCTGAATTTGCTTTTCTCTTGACCTCTATACCTAAGAAGTAGTTGATATCCCCAAGATCTTTTACTGAGAATTGCTCATCTAGATAATTGATGATGTGTTTGATCTCCTCTCTGTCATTACCTGTAATAATTAAATCATCAACATATATTAGTATGTATACAGTTGATACATCATTGACTTTGGTGAATAGAGAGTTATCTGATTTGGTAGACTGATATCCTTGTTTTGTTAATGATATTTTCAGTCTATCAAACCAGACTCTTGGAGCTTGTTTAAGACCATAAATGGCCTTGTTAAGTTTGCACACATAGTTTTCATTTTTGATGAACCCCTGTGGTTGTTCCATATAGATTTCTTCTTGTAGAATACCATTGAGGAATGCATTGTTGACATCCAGCTGTCTTATATCCCATTTCTTGTGTAAAGCAATAGTGAGAATTAGTCTGATAGTAGATGGTTTTACTACTGGGGAAAAAGTTTCGTTGAAGTCAAACCCATATTGCTGAGTGTAGCCCTTTGCAACTAGTCTTGCCTTGTATTTGTTTATAGTTCCATCTGGGTTTCTCTTGATTTTGTATGTCCACTTGCACCCAACAATGTTTTTGTTGTCTGGTGGATATACAAGATCCCATGTACTGTTCTTAATAAGGGCATTGTATTCGTCATTCATTGCATTCCTCCAATTTTTGTCCTTGACAGCTTGAGTGTATGTTTCAGGTTCACATTCACTCGAGCTTACGGTGTAAGCTTTTGGCTTGAATATTCCACTCTTGCCCCTTGTAATCATTGGATGGGTGGATTGAATTTGAGCATCATTCTGAGGTATGTTTCTGATTTCAGAATTGTCTGGTAGTCTTTGAGAGCTTTCATTATGATTGTTTTCTTGATTCTGCTCTCTGTCTTCTGTTGTTTTTGCAGATGAAGGACTGGCATGACTGAGATTATCAGTCCAATCCAAGTTTTGTTCTGATTCTCTGGATTGAGTATCTGGACTCTCAGTAGCCTCCTTTGCCCTTGTATGATGCTCAAGTTCAGTGTAGACTGGTAAGTCAGGTATGGATGCCTTTGGATTGTATACTTTGCTTGTTGTTTTCATTTCTAAGTTGCTAAAAGGAAACACATGTTCGTTAAACACAACATGTCTGCTTATAAGGATTTTTCCACTCTCATCGAGACACTTGTATCCTTTCTGGTTTGTGGAGTAACCCAGAAAGGTACATGGTCTAGATCTAAAGTTCATTTTGTTTGTATTGTATGGTCTCGTGTAAGGAAAACAGAGACATCCAAAGGTTCTTAAGCTAAAGTAGTCTGGTTTATACTTATATAATTTCTCTAGAGGACTTATTTCCTTAAGAACCTTTGTTGGCATTCTGTTTATCAAGTAAACAGCTGTATTGAATGCTTCAGGCCAAAATTTCAGTGGCATTGAAGCATGAGCCAATAGTGTAAGACCAGATTCAACAATGTGTCTGTGTTTTCTTTCCACTAGACCGTTTTGTTTAGAAGTGTAAGGACACGTGGTTCTGTGTATAATTCCTCTTTTTTGAAAATAACTGCTAAGAGATTTATACTCAGTTCCACCATCAGACTGAATGATTTTGACTTGAGAATTGGTTTGTTTCTCAGCCATAGTTATAAAGTATATGACTGCATTATATGCCTCAGATTTTGTTTTTAGAAAATATATCCAAGTGTACCTTGAATATGCATCTACAAATGATATATAGTACTTAAATCCAAAATCTGAGCATATGGGTGCAGGACCCCATAAATCAGTAGCAACTAATTCTAGTGGTTTATTATATTCAGTTGATGACTGATTAAAGGGCAACTTATGGCTTTTTCCCATTTGACAGTAAGTACATATGTAGGGTAGAGATATATCATCAAATTTTATTTTATTTTCAACAAGAACTTGCTTTACAACTTTACTACTTGGATGTCCAAGTTTATAATGCCATAGGTCAAATATATCCCTACTGCTTTCCTTTGAACTCAAGTTACAGTGATTAAGTCCCTTTGTAACACTGCTGCAGTTGATGGATGTAAATTTGTAAAGTCCTTTTTCAGTTTCACCCTGCAGCAGAATTTCCTTAGTCAGTATGTCTCTAACTAAACAGTGTTTGGGATAAAATTCAAAATACACATTATTATCTAGAGCAAATTGGGATACACTTATGAGGTTCTTTTTGATAACTGGGACTCTTAGTAAATTATGTAGAAATAATTGTCTTTTACCTCTAATATAAGTGCTACCAGTATGAGAGATTTTAACACACTTACCATTCCCCATGCAAATGGTTTGATTACCTCTATATTCTTTGCATCCAAGATTTAGATTGTCCAGGTTGTTTGTGATGTGATTAGTAGCACCAGAGTCTGGATACCATGATTCATCCTGAATGTGTTCTGCTTTGGCAATATCATTTGAGCTTTGATTCTTGTTGCTGTTATCACTTTGACTGTCACTGGTTTGTGCCATATTGACATTGTGGCTACTGCTTCTCTGCATGTTGTTGTTTTGATTTGAGTATCTGAAATAGCATTTTACTGCTGTGTGTCCTATCTTCTCACAGATTTGGCATTTTGGCCTATTGTTGGTGTTGTGCCATCTTCCTCTTCCTCTTGATCTATTAGTGTAACCACCTCTTTGACTCCCCTGTTCAATTTTGTTGCTGCTTTGACTTTTATTTCTCTGATTGGTTGCATAATTGACAGAGAGATCTGATTCTTGTGGTCTTTTGTTGTCAATTCTTGCTTCATGTGCTAGCAAGATTGAGTGTACATCATCTATAGATGGCAGAACCTTTTGAGAGGCAATCACAGCTACCACTGATTCATACTCATCACTTAAACCATTGAGTATGGTCAGAATTTGTTCTGAGTCAGATACTTTATGATCTGCAGCTTCAAGAAGATCACATATATTTTTGATCTTTGACAGATATTCTCTCATGGTGCAGTTGTCCTTCTTGGTGTTTTGGAGTTGTCTTTTGTGATACATAACTTTAGCTGCAGACTGTGTATTAAACACCTTTTCAACTGTTGTCCATAATTCATTTGCAGTCTTGCATCCTATTACATGAGACAGTAACTTGGTGTTTATCGATGACATTAACCAAGAACAGATCAGTCTGTCTTGCCTATGATATTTTGTGTATTCTTCATTACTGACCACTTTGTTTTCCTGGACAGTGATGAATTTTGGTGGGATTGCAATGGTGCCAAGAATGTAGCCTTCAAGTCCGTAGCCTTGAATTGCAGTCTCAACCTGAAGCCTCCATAGTAGATAGTTATCCTCGTCTAGATGGACAGTTACCAGTTGGCTCTGTGGGCTGATGATGGTCTTAATGAGATTTTCAACAACAGTTGTATTTTGCTGAGGATTGTTTGTGTCCTCTGATGAAGCAGTGTTGGATTCGTTACTCATGATGAAAAATGAAATCAAGAAGATTAATGGTGGAATGGGTAAACAAAAGATAAAGAAATGGCAAGAAACAGTCTATATCTCGATCAAGATCTCAATTTCAGAGAAATAGGATGATTGAACCAGGTATGTTGCAACCACAGGATCAGGTGATGAAAATCTGATGATCTCTGTTGGATGGCAATTTCTTTTGGTGCTATGGATGGTTTGATGAGATTCTTGATTAGGGTATATTGATTTCTTGCTTGTTTCTTTTCATAACGATTCGATCTGAATGTGTTGATGCAGCCAGACACAGTGCTGGCAAGGTACTTCACTTCAGATGAGAATCAGAAACTCAGGTGATGATGAAAGATTCTGATGAGTTTCTCTCCTTCTTCTTCTCTCCTTTTTTTGAAAGATTGCCGTTAGGCAGTGTAGGCTCTGATACCAAGAAAGAGATTGTAAAAGTTGTAATATTGAAAAGAATGAATAGCAGAGAAGATAATATTTCTGATTTATTGATAATGCTTGAATAATAATCAAGATAGCAGTACAATACAATGTATTTATACAAAATGAAATGGGCTAAAGGCAAAGGCCCAGAACTGGCTTTGTAATCCATGTGATGTATCTTTGATGAATCTGGTCCATTGATCTTGATCAACGGCTATTAACTTAGAGCTCTGATATCTTGGATTGATCGTGTGTGTTAGGAACAACTTAACGATCTCATTACATTCTTATCTCTTTTGCTCGAATTCAACCTGCTAAATCAAGAATCCACACTCTCATTACGATCTATTCTTCGAGTTTTACGTCTATTTCCTCTGACCTGATAAGTAATTTATTTATACCTAATTTTAGCTATGTCAATCATGTTCATGCATTTGTTTCTGAAAACTCTACTATTTCTTTCGTACCAGATATGATAAACTGCTGACCTCAGAGCATTGAAGGCTACATTCTAGATCTGGTTCCGTTCTGGAAAGACACCGACTAGACAATCAATTTCCCTTGACAGGGTAAAAGTAGCTTCAGGTATAAGTTTTAACTTTAATCTTAATAGTGTATAAATATATTTGCTATACAGACATCGGAAAAAAAATATGGCTACCTGTTTCGATATCCTGTTCAAATAGTACACGTACCGGATCTAAACCCATTCCCCATGAGTTTAATCTATCCTTTGTTTCCAATCAATTGAGTATTTCTTTATAGATACATAATGCCATTTTTTGCTGTTTGTTGGATGCCAAATCACCTTTTCCTATTTACATAAGTTGTTTTGTTTTCTTACTTCATTCCATTCTGTGTATAATCTGAAATTACCTCCTTGATATCATTCATAGAAGTCTGCGTTTGATTCATGATGTGTATGTTAATTTGTGTTATCATAGATGATAGTTCATTTGTAGCTGAGTTGAAATTAGTAATCATTATGCCACCTCTGATAATGTTTGAAAGTGTTAACGTTGTTGAACCAAGTATATGAAATCTATCTACACTCAATAGATCAATTAAGCACCTGTACGTAGTTTATCCATGGTTCAGTCCATAAATTTGTAGGAGTACCATCAGCTATAACTTTGTTAAAATATTGCTTGCCACTTTTCCTTAGTCTCAGTATATTTTTCCAAGAACAAAATGCATTGCTATCAATTTCCATGTACTAGAAATAATTCCTTTTGCATTATTTCCTCCTTATCCACTTAGCCCACAAGTTATCTTTTGTTAGAAAATTTCACATAAGTTTCAAACATGCAACCTTTTCAAGGTCATTATGTTTTTTAACCCTACTCCACTTTCTTTTTTGGGCTTATAAAAAGTAAACCAAGCTATTTTATGTCTCTTTCCTGCCCAAATAAAATCTACACGTATTTCATAAATTGTGCCAGTAGTGTGTTCAGGTAGTTAATACATAGGTAAGCAATAAAGTACTAGCGGTGTGATGACTGAATGTACTAATTCAGCCTCGCCGGCTACACTTAAATATTTAGAATCCCAATCTTTTATTTTTTATTGCATTCTTGCTATCAGACTATTATATTGAGAGTAATCAAAATAGGTTAAAGGCAAAGGCACCGCTAGATACTTCACTGGTAATAATCCTTCTTGTATATGTAACACTTCCTTAATTTCACTCCTGTTTGTGACAAATCCAGTAAAAGATTCAAGTTGCATGAATGTATCTTTGATAGCAACAGTATTTTGTACAGTATACTCACCAAACACTATCAAATCATCAACATATAGTAAGTGTGTTAATATTTAATTAGTTCTAGTCAATGGCTTGAATTTTTTGTCTCTACATGCTTCATCCATTAAGTGAAAAGCTCCATTACTATTGAGAAAAGATTGGGGGATAGTGGGTCCCCCTGTTATGCCTCTATTGCTAGTAATATATCCCTTAGGAACCCCTTGTAAGAGAATTGAGTTTGTATGGGTACATATACATTCATAAATGACATTAACAAAATGTGTAGGAAACCCCATAATAATCATTACATGACATATGAACTCCCAATTAATCTTGTCGTCTTTTGTAACTTTATTGCACATTTTCTTTATTCCACTTTTATAAAAATTCCCTAATAATTCATGATCAAGTAGAATATTTTGTCCAATATTTCTTCCTTCCACAAAAGCACTTTGATTTTTAGAGATTAAATAAGGCATGAATGCTTAATTCTGCTACAAAGTATTTTTAATTAACACCTTTTAATACATATTACATCATGCTATTGGTCTGTATTGGAAAATATTTTATACTCTCTCTTTTTTAGGGATAAGAGATATAAAAGTATGATTAACTCCATGAGGTAGACTTGAGGTAGACTTGTTGATAAACATACATGAAACTGCTAACAACGAATCATTTTTCATAACGTCCCAATGTAATTTTATAAATTTAGAGTTCATACCATCCGGCCCTTGGTTTTTGTCATCTTGCAATGAGAAAACTGCATGCATTTTTTATTTCTTCAATAGAAATAGCTTGTAGTATAATACCCTTGCCTTCTTCATTTGTGGAGGCCTTAAATTTTGGCATTGGAAATACTTGTGAGTTTTGCTGTCCATTAAATAGATCTATGTAATAAGAAATTTCTTCTTGTTCATTGCCATCTGTTTTTTATAAGCATTCACCGATTGGTTTAATCAATGCTTGAATATTATTGACGTATTTCCTTTTTGACATTTTCACATGAAAGAACATTGTATTAGTATCCCCTTGTTGTAGCTGCTGCACTTTAGACTTCTGTTACTAGTCCAGAATACTCTATTTTGATGTAGTTGGTAAATCCGTCTAGTTACTAACATTGCATCATAGAAATCTAGATTTTTAGGAGTGTTTCACCCCTTCAACCAATGTGTTTTCATCTTCTTCTGCCTGTTTTAGACAGGTATTTGGTTTTTCTCTGTTTTTATTCCCTTCCTTTAGCAGTTTTTTTACATCCCATTTGTTTAAGAAGAACATAGTATCTGAATGAACCCCATTTTTATGATTGCAATCCTCTTTTAACTCAATTATCATAACCTTCATATAGTGCCAAAAAATTATCATAACCTTCATATTGCAAGTTGCCAATTATCATAACCTCTTTTAACTCAATTATCATAACCTTTTATGTAGTTGTATGAATTAGTTGAACCAACAAAGGGTATGATTATGGGTGAACAAATGGTTGGTTCAGTTTAAAGGCGATCAAAAATGTTAACCATTCAAAAAACATAAACCAAACCAAAACAAACCAATATTTTTTAAAACCGAAACCAACCAAACCAATATTTGGTTTGGTTTGGTTGGTTTATCTTAAAATGAAATTGGTCTTCTAGGTGTTGATATAATATATAAGATTGTATGGTGTAAACATTTCGAAAAACAAACTCATCTTCAGAAAATATTAATATGAATTGAATGAAAAATAATATTGTTATGAAAATATTGTAAACAATAGCATTGTTAGTGGTAATTTTTTACAACAACAACTAAGTCATTGCTCCAAAACAAGTTGGGGTCGGCTAGAGATGAAATTCAAAACTAAATGACAAATTCAATTTAAAAGTAACAGCAGCAACAACAACAATAATAAAACTATAATGATGATAATAAAGTAAAGTAAAATATAATAATAAAACCATGATGATGATAATAAAGTAAAGTAAAATAATTAAACAAATAATAATAATAATAATAATAATAATAATAATAATAATAATATTAATAGAAAATAAGTAAAATAAAAATAAAGATAAAAATAATAAAAATATGTAAGGAAATTAAAAAAAAACCATGATAATAATAATAATAGTAATAATGGTACTAATGGTAATATAGACCGAATACCAAACTATACGTCTTAGGCTTCTATTCACTAGTCCTATAATCTAAAACTTGTAATACTACCCCTAAACCAACTCTAACTAAAAAAACTCATAGTTATCTAAACAATCATCTACTCAACCAAAGTGCAATGTGATTATGTATTGCAGATATATTATAAATGAGCTCAATTATAGCATGATGTGTGATCGTGCTATGCAAATATATATATGCAAATACCCTAAACATGCATAAACTATTATATGAGTGTAAAGTGTCGGTGAAAAAGTATAGCAACATCTCCTACCATCCAATATAGCAACCACAATGCAACCAAATCCTAATTTTAAATAGAAAATTTACTAGAGAAAGGCTTAGGACGAAAAGTCCTCATGCCTTTCACCAGGTTTTCTTCCCATTGTACTCGACCAATCTAATTTCTTTATTGCTGATCTTCCTAGTTCTGTGCTACACAATGCATGCAGTGGCATGGGATGCTATTGGCTCCATTCCAAAATCCCCTAATTGATTAGGCTCCACCACAATTACTATGCTACGAAGGTATTTCCTCAAATGCAAAATATGAAAAATATCATGGATTCCAGCCAATTCACAAGTTTTCTAATTTTTCCCCAATATTAGGAAAGGCCCAATAAATATGGTGCCAACTATTCCAACTATCCAAATCTTACGACCTTCACATGCTGCCTAATCAACTCTGCCTTTCCATAGTCTCGCAATCCAAATCTAGTCCGAGTAGAATTTGTCGGTGGTTTCCCACCCAAAATTTAGCGATTTGTATGGCTTCCTAAAAAATGCTTCAAGGGTGCATATCATTCATCTATTGGTGACCACTAATAGACGCGAATTCTACTAAAGGTAGGTGCTGTTCCTAATATCCTCCAAAGTCTGTGATGTAAGCTCTCAACAAATCCTCCAAGTTTCCATCCATTTCTTCAGTTTGTTCGCCGGTCTTCATATAGTAAACGATGCTAAGATTTAACAAAGTTCCTAATGCTAGTACCTAAAACTACTAGCAAACTCCTTCAAAATTTGCTAGCAAACTAAGGGCCCTATCAATAATGATGCAAAACGCAACTCCATGAAACTGTATCGGAGAGGATGCAATTTTATTGCTTCTAACGGAAATTTCTGCTACCTTCTTCCTCATCCTTGATCAGTATGAAATTCTCTTCGCATTCCTATATATTTCAACTTTTTCTTGAATGGTGACAGTCTGTGAGTTAAATTTTATTATTCTTAAAATTCTAAAGTTTTGGGATTGGAACATTCATTTACTTTAGGCTGCCAACATGGTTCCCTCATTAACTTCCAGTCTTACCTATGGTTTATCGCTAGTTAAGTGTCCCCATAAAATTTCCTTATCTACTTTGCTTCTCAACATATATATTTATCAAGTGGTTTAATCTCATTCATAAAGTCAACATATAAATAAAACAGGGATATATCTTATACCACATCATACATTTGTCCAATAACTACGGGAGACAACTAGCGACTACAACCCAAGAACTCTAAAAGAAAATTTTGCTAGAAGCTGCCATTTATTATCAGCAGAATTAAATGGTATTGAGGTCCTAACATTTCATACTAAATTAAGATGAGTATTTCTCAATATATCATTCCACTATTACTCATTTCCTTAATTTTCCTTTTCGGTCTTTAATACATGTGGTCCATTTATTGCCTCAATTATTATCCATAGAAATTAAAATTGGACCATTCCCAATTAATCCTTCTTTAACCTTCTTCAGGATTTCAAAATCCATTCATTACTCAAATTTCTTTCTTCCATAAATGTCATCTCAAGTTTCCTTAATCAGTCCCCATTTAATTCCTTTTTTCTCTCATTAATTACTAATTTATTTCTCATTAAATTTGTAATTAATGTCCACAAATTATAATCCGTTAATTACTAACTAATATGCATATAGTCATAATCTATGATATATATTGTAACAACCCGTAAATTTTAATCGTTTTATAACGTAATTTAGCTGAAATTTTGCTTGAAATTTAATTATAAAACTTAGCAATGAAAATTTGATATTTGGTATGCGTCTATTTAAACATAGCAGATGGTAAATTTTAATTGGTAAATATGGAAGTTACTTTTGTTGGGTAGTTTCAAATTTCAATTTAAATCACTCAAAATTGATGAAATTAAATTATTATCGAAATCTGAATATTTTTATATAATAAAAATGTTTATCATTTTCTGAGTGAGACGTCATATTTCGTTTCATCAAATTTGGATTTCTCTAGCCTCGTTTATCTTATTTTCGACGAATTTGCAGTAGTTTAGCAACGAATTATCGACTTTTGATAGGATGGTCGTATTGCTGATATTTGTGTATCATTCTGATCGTCTTATCGTGCTGATCTCCGCAATATATTCATTTGTGCATTTCGGAGTTCGGAGTTTGGAACACGACGAAATCGGTAAACCGATCAGTTGTATCGGTAACGTATTTGTGCATTTTCGTTTTCTCTTGACTTTTCAATTGCCTAGCCGTGTAGCCTGTTACCTTTATTAAATTATGAAACGACTTTTGACCCATCACATTTCTTTATATATATATTAGTGCCTTTTCACTTTGCTTTTTCTGTTCGTTACAAAAAGAAGTCTGTTTGTTTAAAAAGAGAACAGTATAGCCTATTCATTTTCCATTTCCCCTACCTGCGCGTATTCTCTTTCTTCTGCCATTTATTTATTTTCTTTCCGTTCCATTTCTGTTCATTCATTTCAAAGAAAAAATTATATATATATATATATATAGTATAGTTATAATTGTCTGCAAACTATCATTTACTAGTTGAGCTACCTAGCAGAAGCCTCCTCAACCAAACCCATCGATCTCCATCCACTTCCACCTCCTACCGCGTGCGACCAAAGCCTCAACCACCGTCCATGCTTTTACCCCACCACCACATCAATAACCGGTCTGCCCTCCTCTGCCTTGTCGCCGAGCATCACCACTACGCCACCCCGATAGCAGCTCCGACCCCAAACTGTCCACGTGCACGCATCTCCCTCTTCCCGAAGCCCAATATCTCGTCCAGACCCCACCTTCTTCACCATCTTTGCTCGCCTAACCTCCCACTGCATGCATCTCCACATCTTTTATACAGGTAATATGATATATGTTATATTATATGTTAGTTTATATACATCAGTTTAAAAATATATAGTAGTAATATATATAGATGTTTATAAATATATATCTCGTATGTTGTTAGTTTGCTGTGAAAGACTTAGTAATACATATGTAGATTTTAAATTATAAGCTTGTATAGATTATACTAGATCTGTTTGTTTATGAATAAAAATTTATCTTGGCTTTATACAATATGTAGTTATAAGTGGAGAATATATATATGTATGGGTTTTTGTTTTAAAATTTTAATAGGTGTCTTTTATTCCGAAGGTATATATATTGATATATACGTATAGATCTAATTTATGTGCCGGTTTATATATGTTGTTTATATATATGCCAGTTTTTATATATATATATATATATAAGTTAGGTAAATTATATAATATGTTTGTGTAAATATATATAAGTTTTACTTGATCTGTTTGAGTTTTACATATAAGTATAATAGTCATATTTATAATCTGCTTATATATATAAAACTAAACTAAGTTTGTATATAATATGTTCATCTCAGTATATATGTTACAGTACAATTTGTTATCAAAGAAGTATTATATATATGTTGTGTACATAGTGGTCATTCTCTGTCCAGACTTATATGTATGTTACAGTAAAGTAAGTTTTATAAACTGTATATGATACTGTTATGTATGTAAGCCTATATTAGTATTATCTATTATCTGTTTTGTATAAATTATATTATATATGTTAGTATTATATATTGTCAGTGCACATGTTAGTTATATATGTTAGATTATATAAAGTATATATAAGTTTTTCTATGACCTGTTGGGTTATTTATATACTGTAATAAAGTAAGTTTGTACTGACTTTATAATATAATAGGTATATAGATATAGATAGTTATATATATACAAGTTCACATGAGTTTGGGTTCTATATATATATATATATATTTTATTTCATAGGTGTTAAAGTTAAAATATTGATTTGAAAATATGTATATATCTTAATTTAAATATATGTTTTAAAAATTGGTTTTAGAGAAAAATTATAGCATATATTTTGTTCAGCTTATATCAAGCTAATTTGATTTGTTCTCATCGATTCCTATTTATCAGCTTTGTTCGTCAAATTCATGCAAATCTTGTTTTGCTTTGGAATTCGTGCTTGGATTCGTAACCCATTTCATTGTCGAATCTCTCTAGCCTCGAAAGGTGAGCAGACACTCATGATTAACATTCTTATATTTAATAAATTTGATTTCACTTGAAACGATAATTGAAATAAGCTATTAATTTTGAATTGCTAGTTATTAAATTGTTAAATATTATATGCCATTATCTGCAATTGTTCACCTGTGATATATGACACCATATCCTGTTTTATATAATTTATTTAATTTATCACTGATGATACAGGCCTGTTGTTGATATGTTATATTATCGTCATATTTATTCTCACTCTGCAAGTTCCTTGTTAGTTTAAAATTCCCTATGAGTTGAAATGATACATACCCGAACGATATTCTAGAATAGAGGAAAATCGTTATTGGTTGAAATGATAAACCCAAGCGATTTTTATTGATTTTGAATTTTTGGGATTGCGGGTTGAAATGATATATACCCGTAGATATTTAAATTGCGGATTGAAATGATAAATATCCGTATCACTTGACCATAGGATAGAAAATTATATACGGACACCGTTGGTCTATATTTTGAAAATGATTTTTCAAAGTTTTGAAAGGAAATATATGGGTTTTAATAAATATTGATTTTTAAAAATATAATATATAAATGTTATTTTTATATATGTGTAAAATGTTAGATTTTTAAAATTATATGTTTTGGAAAATTTAAATTTATAATTTAGTTTTGAAAATATAATTTTTAAGATTTTACTTATAGTTTTATTATCTTAAAAAAGTATATAAAATAAGTTTTAATATAAATAAGATTTAATTTAATAAAAATCTGATTTAATTAGTATATAATATGTTAAGTATTTATTTAAATTTATATTAATAGTTTAAAAATAGATTTTATAATAACTATAATAAATTAAGGTTGGGAAGATAAATTGAAATTGATTTGAAATGGTATTTGTTTAAGAATTATATTTAAATAAAATTGACTTGAAACTTATTGAATTTGAGATTTTAAAGAGATGATTTGATAACTTGATTTGATAAAAAGGCGATTTAATGAATATTTTCAATTTTGAATAAAATTGAGACTGAACATTTAATATCGATTTAAAGTTATAAATTGAGATTTTATTTAATTGTTATTAAAATGATTAAGTGAATGTTTTCCAATTTGAATAAAATTAAAGTTAATTGTTGAATTCTAAATGAAACGTATATGGAAAATGTTTGAATATTTAACTTTGAATCTTATTGGAATTGAAGAGACAGTTCAAACCCGAAATTGAAATCGATAAAAATTGAAATGGTTTATTGAGAATTTGAATGGAACCTTTAACCTTTTAAAATGGAAGTGATGAACTGTGATTGAATTAAGTTGAATTTTGGGAATTTAAGCTGATTTGAATCGATGTGTGAAATTTGAGAAAACTATTTATATATATAAGTATTTTTAATATATATAAAATATTTTAATATATTAATTATTTTAGTATATAAACTAAAGTCGGAAGTGTTATGATTTCAAAGTGTTATGATTTCAAAAAGTGCTATGGTTTCGAAAGAGTTATAATTTTGAAAAGTGTTACGATTCTGAAATGAATATTATTTAAAGAGTATAATGATATCGAATTGATATGACTTGAAATGAATATGATATTTTGATTTTGAAGTATGAACTATTTGAAATGAAATGACCACGGTGTGAAATAAGCGTTTGGTTGTTAAAGAGACCGGGATTGGATATTGTCATACTCTCTACCAATACCGAAAACCACTTTAACAACTGTGTACGTGGTGGAGATTCCAGAATGAAGTAGGATGGTTTGGTGACTAATCTATATGGTATTTACATATCCCTGACTCCCGTGAGTCGGCTTGATGTGGCTAAAACAGAAGCTATATCGGGCCAAGTGAGGTCATTCCTCCGATCGGGCACATTTCTTCGATACCATTCTATTGCTTTTGTAATTTGATTGGGTGCACCCTTTGATTTGGGAGTGTGTCACGAGGTGGGCGGTAGTAGCTGCTATGTGTTACCACCAGTTCGGGAGTGCAAATGGTATATCTACCCTGGCATTGCCTCGAGTGCCTTGTCGCATGCCCTATCGCGCCTTCTACGAGTTTGTTTTGTACTGTACCTATGTGGTGTCCTCTGGGTAAACCTCCAGTTTATGGAGGAGCATACGACATTGTATAGACTACTGGAATATATAAAATGTGTTAAGAGGGATATGGGTAACGCGTTAACGCTACTTTAATAGTTTACTTTACTATAGACATATTATAATAGCGTATATTACTACATAGTAGATAGTTCCACGGATCCTTAGAGGATGGGTATCCCAAACATCCTTTAAGTTATTGTATTTCAGTTTACATTTCACTTGAGTTGAATTTATTATATAAGAATACTAATCCTAACTCGAGTTTTTTGTGTTTTGCTTTATGCTCGGGTCAGACTGAGTGTCACAACATTTGAGACTCACCTTTGAAGTTTGGGGCTTTGCTTGGAGATCCATCTATATCTACTCAGCTTTTAGTTATTCAGTTGAATCCAATGTTATATTCAGATTTTTATCATTTGATTATATATTAAGACTTTTATGTATTCGAGATTTCTGTTGTATTTTGTTTTAACTCTGATGTTTATATAGTAGCTTCTTGAACTACTATTTATCTGTTCCGCTGCTTTTTGTTGTATTACTTTGTATCTGTGATTCTGTGATTGATTTATTTACCGTATATGCTTAGTTTTGCCAAATATAAATTAACAATATGTTGTTTTGAGCAATTCAAGTCCGACATGTGTGGATGCGAACGGTTCGAAATACCAGGTCATTACATATATATATATATATTAGTCGTTAAGTGTGGCTATGCATGTATATATTTCTAACTACCAACTTCTACAACAGAATACCCGTTTCCATATTTTATTTCATCGAAGCTATCCTTCTAAAAAGATTCTCGTCATAATTTCTCATAAATTAACCACGTGTGAGACTTTTGCTTTATTTGAAATTACAAGGAATTATTTCTTTTCTTTTTATTGAATAAGATAGCATAAATTATGGAAAATAATATCCATCTCTTGCACACCTATTTTCTTTTTAGTTTATTCCTTGTTACTTCAATCAAACGCACTTTTATATGTATTTTGAAATTGGATAATTTATGAAAATTACATGGAAACTGCTCCAAAATTAAAATATAGAAATTCATATTCTGTGGGCAACCTAATTTACAGTTTAATTACAGATCTAGAATATTTTAACAACTTTATCAACTTCGTCAAATAGAGATTTGGGACTGATTTCAAATTTTCAGATCAGGCTGTACATTCTATTCTTATTTTTATTCATATCCAAAAATCTTAGTCTATCCTACCTAGGTTATGATCCCTATCTAATCCATGAAAACTATTCTTTATAAACCCAGAATTTTAGTAATCATACAAAATAACTTTAAATAAATATTTTTATGCAAATAGACTTACTTCACTAAATCCAAAATCAACATTATCACCCTATTTCTTGCAAAACCTACAATTTCATAACACGAAGTACCAAACCCAAAATCTTTATCTTTGAAAATATAAACCTAGAAACCTTTACCAACAATTCAAAATTTCTTAGTTCCAAATAGGAGCAAAATAATTTCTTCTTTTAAAACTTTCATCAATGATTTTTCTCTTTAAAATTTAGACTTTCAACTCATAGAATTCATAGACTTCTTGGTTTTTCAAAAAGGAACTATGGAAAACATTCCCTTTTAATGTCTTACTATAATAAAGACTTACTCCTTTTAAAAATAGGATCTTTATCACAAAACATTCAAAAAAAATTATCACTCTAGAATAATAAATTAGACATTTATTATTCCAAAGAGTTTTCTAGTTACACGAATTACCATTTCCAAAATAATAGTTTTTCCTCAATTACCTTTTCAAAATAACAATATATCATTCTAAAATCTAGATTAATATCTATTGCCTTACTACTCAAAATATATCGTTATTTGATAAAATGCTTTTGGTAACTTTGTTCAAAACTTCTAAAATCTTTTGCAATCCTTTTCCTATCCATTGCACTAATATTCTCATTCAAACTAAGTTCCGAATTTAAATAGGAAAAATATACATATAAAATTATCATCTTTATATAAATGCTTTTCCTCATATACAAAAATATCCAACTCGTTTATTTATTACCACCATTTAAATTTCCAAAAACACCTTATATAACTTTAAACGATGGAGAAATGGTGCAGACAAAAATAACTCTTATCTTATTCCTATTACTCCTCTTCTATATCATTTATTACTGGACTAAAATTCCTAATTCTATCACTATCTAAATTCAACTATCATTCTCCACATTCCTTATACGGGAACGTTCCTCTTACCTACCTTGTCGGAAATTCTTATCCTTATATTCTTTCTATCCTATGCTAATCAAGTGTCTTTTCCATTTGTACACCCTTTCTCAATGTTATCATAAATGTCACTTTTAGCTCTAAAGAAATTTGGGGAAAATAACCTCTAATGTTATAAGGTAGGAAAAATCATGCAGTTCACAAAGGGAAAATCCCTTATTAAAAATCTTTGGACCAAAAACTTTTAGCTCAATAAATTTAAACTAAGAACTTTAAGAATGCAAAATCCCTTTAAGTTAGAACTTTCTAACTCAATTATTTATAAATTATAAATCTTCAAACTTACTCTTTTCAAAATAACAACTTCAAAATTCATAAAGTAGAAGAACTAATAAAAAACGAAGAATCCAAAAGTTGAAAACTTTTAATTCAACAAATTTTAAATTGAAAATTAACAAATGAGAACCTACTCATTTTTTTCAACTTTTCAAGGAAATGAAAATCATCCACCATTTTGTTTTTAAAATGTTTCACCACTTCTTTCCAAACCTTTTACAAATGGTAGTAGATTTCCAAAATTGTCAAAAATCACTTTCTATCAAAAATTTCCAACTTACAATACATAAGATTTTCACTTAATAATCTTTTAAAAAGCTCTTTTTAAAACATTCAAGGAGTTTTCAGAAACCCTTTTTTAACTACTTTTTTTCTCAAGCGATCGGATTTAAAAATTGACATTAATTGTTCTTCCCTTTGGACTCCCTACTCAATCATCTAATCTAGTTATCTCCTTGTGATGATTAATGTACACCTTCTTACGGAAGCTTGTTTCACTACTATATCCCTTACTTCCATATGAATACCATGCCTTATAATATCTAATCATTACCTAACATCTATATTTACTATTCTCATAAATGTCACTTTGTCCGTATTAAATTGTTGCTGTCTTAATGGATGCAACGACCCGTATTTTGAACTATTTTAAATTATTAAAATTAATATAATTATTGAACAAAAATGGTTAGAAATAAAAATTTAATGATTTATTAATGTAATTTATTAAATCTGAACTTCCATAAAATTTTAAATAACAAAATTCAATAAGATAAAAGATGATAACTTATATTAGAAGGTAAATTAAATGATATTGAATTGTAAGTAATTGATAACAGAAATTGAAATAATCAATGTTAAGTTAATAAAGAATCGAATGAATGTTTATTTAAAGGTAAAAGCATAAGTTTATTTATATGAAATGGTATTTTTGATAAGTATAAATTTCAGAAATAAGAAAACATTTATTTAGTAAGAAATAACTTTTGCTGTATACAATACTCATAAAGATGTTGAATTATTGTAAAAAGGAAGTAGTTGTTTTATTATTTGAATTCATTTTAAAAGCAAATTTTATAAGTTAAATAACTTGGATTTCAAATATAGCGATTTATTTGAAATCCAAGTTATTTAAATTTAATATTTGAAATTGTTTAAATAATTGAATCTAAAATTTAATATGAATGAAAACGATTTCAAAAGTTGATTTAAATTATATTTAAATTAGAATGGAGATAGTAAACTTTTAAAATTGAATTTAAAGTGAGTAAATTGATTTTGGAAATTACTGGTTTTAATTAACGTGTAAAAATAGTCTTTTTGAGCATTGTCTCGGATTTCGATGAAACCAGTTTCATTATAGGATTTCAAGTTTCGTAGCGACCGGACTTATCGTTTGGTCCTACGAACTTGAAACACATAAAATTTATTTTCTGAACTTTATTTAATATAATTCGATTATGAAAAGCTATCTTCTGTATATGATGGAATTGACTCTCGATACATATTCTATTGTGTTCGAAATAAGAGTATAACATATAGAACGCCAGACGCCATGCTTCGTTTTGAGTTTAAATTTTCACGGATGAATAGCACTCTAGAAAATTTTCTATAAATAGCCTCAACTTGCTCCATTAGCTAACCCTAACACAGCCGCCATTAAAAATAAGCTCCATCCAACGGTCATCATTGCGGCAAGCTAGGAGCAAAATTTGTTGAAACATCCAACATGAAAGTTGGAGAGCTCGACTCCATGAACAAATCTATACGATTGGATCGACGAATCGTCGACCGAGGCATTGGCAAAGTCGCCGCGTTCGTCAGCGGTGAAATTTGGGTTTCGCGCGTATGCACGCGAGATGGAGGTGCAGGCAAGGTGCCGGCACGAGGTCAGGTCGGTGGGGAGTGGGTGCGAGGTGTGGTGGCGATCGCTTTGCGATTGATGATATATATATATATAATATATATATATAATATATAAAAGAAAATGACGCGTTCTGCCTAGGTAGGGGAGCAACGTGCACAATATGGAAGAATTAGGTTAAGTTTTGATTTTTAGTTAGTTAAATTTTAATCATATCGAACGCTAATAAATTCGTAACTTGCGTACGAGGTCGGATTCGAGCAAAACAAGTTGCGATGGATTCATATCGAAGTCGTCTACGACATGGAGTTAGATTGGAATTTATTTGAATTTGAAAAATTTTCATTTCAAATAAAAGGTGAGTGATTAAACTCGCTCAAGAATACTAAAATATTTCCGATGTTCGTTAAATTGAAATCATGAAGTGATTTAATTTTATTGATTTTTGTTTGGTAATTTAACTGACATGGAAATCGACATATAAATCGACATGTTAGAAAATTTGAATTAACAGTTAAATTGAAACTGGAATTAAACAGCTAGTTAAACTCCCGATATTTTATATATATCCTGTTATCATCCTGTATATTATTTGATAGCATATAAACTGTTATTTGAATTATTTCGAATAAATTAAGAAATAGGTTGAAATGATATATACCTATGAAACTTTGATTTGTATTGAAATGATATATATCCATCCCTGGAATTAAAATCGAAATAACCGATCACTTGGCCATAGGATAGAAAATTATATACAGACACCGGATTGGTAAAATTAAATGGTTTTAAATTCTTGAATTTGAATCTATATAAATGGTTTTATTTTAAAGAAATAAAAATCGGATTTATAAAGATTGAATTATTTTCAAAATTGAGCTTTGAAATGTTGAAGGTGAAATTTGTAAAAGAAATTGTTTAAAGAATTTAATTTGAAATATGAAGTTATAATTGACATATGACTTCATTTATTGAAATTGAATTGTGTTAAAGTTTTGAATTTTTACTTGAACTTCAAATTTATCCAAGTAAAATTGATATAAATGGATATTTCAAATTTGGGCTCTGAGTTGAATTATTTTAAAGATTTGAACCTTAAATTGAACATTGAAGTTAAATTTGATTTAAGTGATTTAAATCGGTAATTGGACTTGAAATTTATTTAAATTGAAATGGTTTAAAATGAGAATCAAATTGAAACTTAAGCAATTGAATCGAACGTTGAATCAGATTTGAAGTTAAAAATGAATGTTTCGAAATTGAAGTTAATTCGAATTGAAATTGAAGTTAGAGTTAATTTGAGTTGAAATCGAAATTGAAGTTGATTTGAATTGAAATCGAATTTTAGTCGATTTAAATTGATTTGAGATTGAAGATGATTTGAATTGGAAGATTTGAAATTAAATCATTTTGATTGGAATTTGAACCCGAATCCAGATTTATTGGAAATGGAAAGAAACAGTTTTAAATTTGAAACTATTTTCACTATAAACTATTTTACTATAAACTGTTTTTAAAATTCATCTTTTTAAATTTTCAAATTATTTTAATTTTCAAACCATTTTAATATATGAACCATTTTCCCGACTTAAACTATTTTAGATATCAAACTATTTCAATCTCCAAACTATTTCAAACTATTTTAATATCTAAACTATTTTAACTATTTTCAAAAAAATTCAAACTGTCAAGTTGGGAACTGTTACGAATGTGGTTAAAATGAAGTTATAACCTAAGTCGAAATTCGAAATGATTTTGAAATGAAATTGATTTCGAAGTGAAGAAAATGGTTTCGAAATTAAATTGATTTCAAAGTGAATAAAACAATTTTGAAATGAAGTTGATTTTGAATTAAATATGATACTTTGATATCAATTATGAATCGTTTTGAAATGTAAAAGAACCAAACGGTGTGTAAAATGACGTTTAGTTGTTAAAGAGACTAGGACCGATTATTGGCATACTCTCTGTTAATGTTGGAACCTCCTTAATAACCATGTACATGGAGGAGACTCCAGAATGAAGTGGTTAGAATTGGTGTATGTTGCTGGATTTGAAGAAAGAGAACGGTGATGGATAGCCCCGACACATGTGTCAATTTGAAATGACAAAAACATGACGGCTTGAACCAGGCCAAGTGGGCTAGCTACCCTTAGCGGACACCCGTTCTTCGATTTTTCTTGTGGACTCGGTCCATACTATTACCTTTGTTATTGGTTTCGATTAGTGCACCTTTATTTGGGATAACCTCCCTTTGACTCGATATGGGATGGGTGGACGCGGTGGGCAGTCGTTGCGGCGATGCATTACCACCAGCCTGGCGACTCGAACTGGTAGCATACTACCTTGGGCATTGCCTCACGTGCCTTGTCATACTTTTATTCTTATACGAGACCACTATGAGTTTGGTTTAGTGTTGTCATATCACGACGCATCCCTATTTACCGACATTCTACTAGTTGTGTCATATGCAAACTTTACGACAATGCTTAAAATCGCGTTAAAGGGGATTAATGTAAAGCCTTAACGCTAGGAAAAATATTTATTTTATTGATTAAACATTATATATATAGCGTATTCTACTATATATAGATATTTTGATGGATCCTTAAGAGATGGAAAATCCCGTAATATCTTTTGAGTTATGGCACATAGGTTATACACTGGATAGGAGATGTAAAACCCCATAAACATCTCTGACGTTATTACATTCCTGTTATATGTGATATTGATTTGACTTACATATGGATATTTTAGTTCTGACTCGAGTGTATTGTTTTACTTTATGCTCGGGTTAGCCCTGAATTTTCAGTGCATTGAAGATCATATTATTCTGGAAGACGAAGACGAAAATTTGGCATATTATATTACTAGTATTATCCCCATACATCATGTTCTGCTGCATTGTTTTATTTTGTCTCTGTTGTATGTATAACTCTAATTGATGTTTTAAAAGTATAATCAAATGTATAGTGTAAACAGCTTCATGAACCGTTTATTTGATTATTATATTTTGTCATTCCGCTGCAAGATTCTGTGTTTGTTTTCTTCTTTTCTTATTTTTCTTAATAACCTTATTGATTATCTGTGTTTTGGATTGTTTGAGTTGGACATTTGTGGTTTGTTTTCGACTTAAACCTTCCGAAATGCGGGTGGTCACAGTTGGTATTAAAGCTTTGGTTTAGCGATAACCTTAGCTTTGATGGGGTTGGATTCATTAGAGATAGGGTTAGTAATACCCTAGAATGAGTTTGTTTTTGTGTGTGTGTGTGCGCGCGCGTGCGCATGAGTGAGTGTGTGAGCGCGTACTTGTTAGTGTTATAAAATGTTTTATATTGTGTTTACTTATCTGTTGAGTTGTTTATGAATTCGGCACATGAGGCACCATGTTATCGATAGGGGTTTCTAAACACTTAACGAGGCAAGTCGACATAATATTGTTTTAAAATAGGGTAAATGAAATAATTTTACCTAAATGATATTTTATATATAAAAAGAAATAATCTTCCATAAATAACTATATAGGTTATAAAAATTAAGTTTTGTGTTAATTATTAAATTATTTATGGATGTTGTTTGTTAGGAGATGATAACATTTAGTTATCATCGATTACTGGTTGAATTAAACTAAAAATGAATACTTTATGAACTCCATTTCACGAAGCATTCGATAATTAGATTGAATTGAAATTTAATTATAATAAGAATTGTTTGCAATAACCAAGATGTAAATTAACGAAATATTTCTATAATAAAGTAATGGAATTGTATAAGTATATTTATAATATAGCTTATAAATAGAAAGGATTTAAAAGCTGAGAATTTTAGAATTTAAAATCCCATTGATTTCAATCATTGTTTTCAAAGTTTTCTGAAATAATAATATTATTATTTGGAGGTGTTTTGACTAGAAATATATTTTAAAAATAGGATTTTGGAAGAAATTAAAAGCATTGAACTCACTTTAGTCGTTGGGAAATAATTCTGAGGATGACTGCAGCATCGTTAGTATCCATTTTCGAGTTTCTGAGTGAGAATTGGTACCAAAAGAAATTTATTTCTGCTTAAAATAAGTTGTTTATATTTAAAAGATATAATTTGATATATAAAATAAATATGTATGATATTACTTCAAAATGATTTGAAATGTAAAATTTGGTGTTTAAATTTTGAGATTTCCAGCAAAGCGAGGTTATAATGTGATTATGTGAATTTTAAAGGTATTTGAACTTGTTTGGTAAAGTTTTAAAGGTGTTTGAACTTGTCTATAATAGTTTGGAATATAAATTAAAATAAACGCGTCGCGTTTTGGCAGTTCGTGATTTCATGACTAAAACTTTAAACGGACGTGTAGGATTCAATATAAGTTGGAATTCATTGAAACAAGAATTTTTCTGGACCATTGTAATCATGGTTTTCATATGAAAGTGAAAAATCAAGATTTCGTTTAATAAAACTCAAGTTATGTCCAAATCAAATTTTCAAAACCGTCTCGTTTTGGTAGTTCGTAAATTATATTATTTTTCGAACTATTAAAATGGTGAATAAATAGGGTTTGGAAGTTTGTTTAATAAATTTGGATAAGAAAAATTAAATCTAAATTAGTATATACTCTTTAGGATAGGAGAGTATTATATTAATTTGAACTTGAGTCAAAGATGTTTATTCACTTAAGAAATTTTACAAGAGATAGTTAACTTAAGTATTGTATTGATGAATGTTTATAAAATCAAGTTTGGAAGTATTAAGTTAACTGATTTGTGTTTATGGATGTTTATAAGCTTAAGTAATGATTTATGAAAATAAAATCTAACTTTAGTTTAAGTTAAAATAATGAAATTTAAACTGAAAATTTGAGAACTTGAATTTGGGTGCTTTTGAAATTGTTTTCTAAGATTTTGAAAATAATATTAGTATTATTTGAAATATTTACGAATTGAAGTTTTTTCAAAAGGGATTTTAAAAGGAAGTAAGTCCTTTACTCCTCTCTTCTGTTGCTGAAAAATAATTTCGATGATGGCGGCCGCATCCTTGACGTTCATTTTCAAGTCTCAAAGTGGGGGATGCAATGTAGTAGTTTTCTACGCATTTGATTCAATAAACGGATTTTTGATTTAAAATTTCCAAATATGATTTGATGTATATAAAGGATATGAGTATATATATTATTTCAAAATGATTTGGAAACAAACCCGGTGTTTAGTTCTTACATTCTCTGTAAATTAAAAAAATTCACTTATTGAAATGAAATGAATTAATAAAATGATTTTGTTAATGGTCCAGAAATGATTTGATATTAAAAGTGTTAACATAAAGTAAAATGATTGAATTTGAATAAATTGAACTTGAATGAAATAAGATGTGAACAAATTGGGAGCAAACCAATTGGATGAATATTAATTGTTGGATGGTTTTTTTTGTTGTAAATCATTGTTATTACTGCTTTTGATTGCATATGATTATTTTGTTGGGTATCAGTGCTTATGCTTTGGTTTGGATTAAGAATTCATGTTATATAGTTTTATTAAACTCATGCATGCTTTCTATACCTTTCGGTAAGCACCTAATATTCAAAACTTAGTTAAATAGGTACATACGATGACTGTTTGGACGTATATGCGATGCGACACGCTTTTGCTCGCTTTAATATGAACGAACCCGCTCATATTAATAATAAAACATATCTCAGATTACATTTCATACTTTTATGTTTTTCCAATGGGATGCCTCATCATTGAGATGAGATGTATATTTGTGTTATAAATATGTGTTGTAAAATTTTCCGATCGAGCCGCGCAAAAGAGACGCTGCCAAAACTTTCCGTAATTTCGGGTGTTAGAAATTTTTTGAGAATTTAAATTTATATAACTTATTTTACAAATAAGTCGATGTCAGAGTAGCGTAGTGGAAGCGGGGTAAAGGTTTTGCAAATAAGATTTTAAAGTTCTGTAAGTTAATTATTTTGAGTAAATATATCCAATGTTAGATTCCTTTTCGAGGACGAAAAGTTTTGAGTGGGGGAGGTTATAACGACTGTATTTTTAACTATTTTAAATTATTAAATTTAATATAATTATGAAAAAAAATGTTTAGAAATAAAAATTTAATGATTTATTAATGTAATTTATTGAATCCCAACTTAGATAAAATTTTAAATAACAAAATTCAATAAGATAAAAAATGATAACTTATATTAAAAAGTAAATTAAATGATATTGAATTGTAAGTAATTGATAACAGAAATTGAAATAAACAATGTTAAGTTAATAAAGAATCAAATGAATGTTTATTTAAAGGTAAAAGCATAAGTTTATTTATATGAAATGGTATTTTTGATAAGTATAAATTTCAAAAATAAGAAAACATTTATTTGGTAGGAAATGAATAACTTTTGCTGTATACAATAATCACAACGATGTTGAATTACTATAAAAGAAAGTAGTTGTTTTATTATTTGAATTTGTTTTAAAAGCAAATTTTATAAGTTAAATAACTTGGATTTCAAATATAGCGATTTATATGATAATTAAATTGTTTAAATTTAATATTTGAAATTGTTTAAATAATTGAATCTAAAATTAAATATGAATGAAAATGATTTCAAAAGTTGATTTAAATTCTATTTAAATTCGAATGGAGATAGAAAACTTTTAAAATTGAATTTAAAGTGATTAAATTGATTTTGGAAATTACTTATTTTAATTAACGTGTAAAAATAATTTTTTTGAGCACTGTTTCGGATTTCGACGAAACCGATTTCGACGAACCAATTTCATCGGATCCATAATAGTGAATTATTATAAGATTTCAAGTTTTGTAGCGATCAGACTTATCGTTCGGTCATGCGAGCTTGAAAAGTATAGAATTTATTTTCTTAACTTCAATTAATATAATTCGATTTTGAAAAGCTATCTTCTGTATATGATGGAATTGGCTCCCGATACATATTCCATTGTGTTTGGAATAGGGGTTTAACATATAGAACGCTAGGCGGCACGCTTCGTTCGAAGTTCGAAATTTTAACGGATGAATAGTACTTTGAAAAGTTTTCTATAAATAGTCTCAACTCTCCCATTAGATAACCCTAACTCAACCGCCATTAAAAATAAGCTCCATCCAACGACCATCATTGCACGACGAGCTAGGGGCAAAATTTGTCGAAATATCCAACATGAAAGTTGGAGAGCTAGACTCCACGAACAAATCTATACGGTTGGATCGACGAATCATCGATCGAGGCATCGGCAAAGTTGCCACATTCATCAACGGAAAAATTTGGGTTTCGCGCGTGCAGGATGGAGGCGCAAGCGAGGCAGGCAAGGTGGCGGCACGAGGTCAGGTCGGCGGCGAGTGAGCGCGAGGCGTGGTGGCGATCGATTTGCAATCGATGATATATATATATATATATATATATATATATATCTTTACTACTAATAATAAGAATTCCAACAATAGGAAATCGACCGCGTCTTTTTGAAGTACCGATTATACCCTTCGCAGCTTTTCCACTCCGTTTACTACACGAAATAAAAAACCCTAGCTCTCATTCCTTCATCGCTGCAGAATTAAGTAAATCAATTTCATCTCCTTCGTTCACACAAAATCGGTTACTTCACTTCGATACCCAAACGTCCCAAACTGCGATTATCCAACGATTATCAATTAATTCCTGATCTAGCGGATCCAGATCTAACCTCTCAATCTTCGACCGCGATTTAGGTATTTTACTTACACTATGCCTTGATTTCTTAATGTGCCCTACATTTTTTCCTTCTTTTCAATGCTTACTCCTAATACCGGACAGACTTTTAGATAATATTCTACTTTTATTTTAGCATATGTTATTTTAGTTTGCATGTTGATTCTCGATTTTAATTTGGTTGTTGCATTCTATGGATTTCTGGTTTATATAATTTTTTCAAGTTGATAGGCTAATTTCTTCAATCAACAAGAATCGCATAGTATAAACATAGTAGGTGATTTTCTATCTTATTATTATGGTTGTACAAATGAGCCTTATGGTCATAACCATCTTCTGCAGTTGCTATTAGGTTCATTGAAAGGGGTTAATTTTTGTAGTCAGATATGTACTATTCAGTATGCAGTGCTATTCTTACATTATTAATTGATCCCTTTGTAGTTCTTTCCTAATAGTGCATCAACATCTATTGGTATGCACTCAAAACACACCATATGACACATCGATTGGGTGAGTTTGTAGATTTGGGTACGTACTGTTCTTGAAAATCAATATGTAGTGCTATCATATTATTAAGTGATGCCTCTGTAGTTCTCTGCTAATTCTATATCTGTAGTTGGTATCACATTCATTAAATGTAGGTCAAGTTGTAAATTCAAGTACGTACCGTTCTTAAAAATCTATAAGGGGCGCTATCCTTATATTATTAAGTGATGATGCCTTTGTTGTTCTCTACTAAAAGTGTATCAACATTTATTGGTGTGCCCTTGAACAAACCATATGACATATCCATTAGGCCATTAGCTCAGACATTTTGATGCATATTTGTGTATTATGTACTTCTAAAGAGAGAGAAAAAATTACGGCTGTAGAACATAGTTATAAAAACATCCACTGCGCCAATCAGTCATATTTTTTATAATCCATACTTAAAATTAATACACATTTGTCACAAAATGTATAGATATGATAAAGCCTATGTTCATAAAATAAGTATGTGTGCCTAGTAGGCCTGCAAACTAAGATCAACATTTGAATCAATGAGACCATATTCATTCGATTAAAGATATAAAGTGAGATGTTACTTCCAGCTAGATTTTATTCTTTATAACAGCGTAGGTTTGAAAACTACCGGTTCGTATGTTAGCAATGTTAATGATTTCCCTAGAATCATTTGTGTTATTAAAATATTTCAAAGAGATACACAAACATGAAACATGTATGTTTTTGACAAAAAATGTAACATAAAAAGGGGTTTTGAAAATCCTATATTCAGTTTTTAGCTTAGCGAGTATGATGTCATCTTATTATAGTATTTGTAGAATTTAAGCTACAATTATTATAGTGTTAGGTGCACAAAGATTGTTTTCTGATTCTTCTAATGAAAATCCTGAATTCATTTTTTTAACTTAATGGGTACGATAACATCTTATTATTAATTTTATGACACAAATGTTAACATTTTGGTTTTTCTCTCTTTGACATAACTTATAAATATATAACTGCAAGTTTTTAATGTCAACTATGCATATTCTTTAACTTACTTAATATGAATGTTTCAAGGGTAGAATGTCAACTATACTAAAATATTTGCAGAATATAAACCTAAAGAGTTTGATAACTTCTCTATTTATCTATCCATAAAGACAAATCTCATTTAAGATGCGTATTTTGAGCAGTTTCAAAGTGCTAAATATATTAGAGTAAAACTGAATTGTGTCCCACGTTTTCTAAAAAGTCAGCATGTCTCCAAAGTATGGAGTTCATTGTTGAAAATCTATTTCTTTATATGTAACAATCATTCATGTCTGAATTGAATAAATAAAATAAACATAGCCTTCGAACATAAATATTAGCTTTTTTGATAACTACTGAATTATGGGTTTTACTTTTACATATACAAACAGGAAATGGTGAGAAGAAGGATTAGCTACAACAAAGGAGGAATCATCTTCTTATTCCATTATTGGAGTATAGCAATAGGACCATCCTGGATATTTAATAACTCTCTGGAAACTTATGAACATGTCTATCTTACCTATTTATTCTTGATAATAAGGAATATTTTTATTCCGTAGTATTCCCAAAATAGAATTGATGACATCTTATCTTAGGAGTAATCCCAATCGTGATTGTTTTAATTCGAGTCCTCTTCAATACAGGCGCTTGACACTCATCCGTATCGGAGGAATTTATTGATGCTTTTTGATGTTCTTATCTTATGATTTCTTTGAGGATTGCGAATCCTATTGAGGGGATCCACAATTTTTTGTATGATGTTTGAGGATTTTTGAATTGTTCCTTGTAACTTATCTTTTCGTGCGAATTAGCATGCCATTTTCTATTTAGAGTTTGGTATGATTTGAGACGGAGTGGGGCGTTACAGCTTGGTATCAGATTGGGTTGAAGGAACCTTAAGAGTTTAATCTTAGAAGACGACAGTACGCGTAAGAGAGGACGAAAATTTCTTCTCATCTGGAAGCTTTGTACATAATTTATCATGATGGTTTATCTTTAAATATGTATTCGTATAATATGTTTCTTCATGCTATATTATGCCAAAACCATTGTGTTTTTAGACTATTCCTATAAAATAGTCTATACTCTCCGCTTTATATTGCACTTGGTCGGCATCATTTTAGCAAATGCAGTTCAATTTTTTTAAGTAGTGGCTCCAGTTTCTTTTCTATTGGTTCGTGGTTATTTCTACCCCTCTTTAGTAAGTCATCCCATATGAATATTTTTGCACTATGACAGTTAAAATATTGCACAATGGTTCCTTCGACATCACCAACTTTATTTATGCATGTTTTTTTTAAATTAAATCGGGTTTTTTCACATACTAAATAAGGTCATTTGAATTTGATTATGGTGATTATTATTATACATCTGGATACTCTGATATGGACTAAAGGATGAAATTATGTACTACATTGACTATAGCTTATATGACGGCTCTTATTTTACTTATGAGTCTATTGTGGAGGAACTTCGTAATCTGTAGGCAGTTTACTTTTTAGTCTTTGTTGTATGTTATTTCATGTTAAGGCTTATTGTCCTGTGGATGGTTATGGCCTTTATGGTTTTCTGTGTTGTATGTTTCAACAATGATTTGTCCGTTGAACGTAAATTGCAAACGCATGTAATGTAACTTATGCTTCAAATTGCAAAGTATTTGCACCAATGAAATCTTTACCAAATTATATGATATATTAGTATTATTATTACATTTTGGTTTGTAATATTAAAATTATATTTTGTTATTAATGGTGTTAATATTTATGAAGTTCAAAAACCATAAAACGATGAAACACTTCACAACTTGAAATCCATGTAATAGTAATAAAGATCTATGATATTATTTACTCACATTTCCTTTTGTGCAAGTCATTAGAAATGTGATGTTACAAGCAATCACAGTCAAAATGTACTTCATACGACTTTGATTGCATAGTATATAATAACTACCTATGTGACAACAACTATTAATATTTTTCTACACATCAAACAATAGCCCATTATTGAATTAATGCACACGCATTGTGATTAGATGCAGGTACATCTGGACGTGCATATAGACTCGTATATTTATAAAAGAAAATGATGCGTTCGGCCTGGGTAGGGGAGCAACACGCAC
The DNA here is from genome assembly GCA_030737815.1 of Allium fistulosum. Classification (NCBI taxonomy): domain Eukaryota; kingdom Viridiplantae; phylum Streptophyta; class Magnoliopsida; order Asparagales; family Amaryllidaceae; genus Allium; species Allium fistulosum. The sequence continues at coordinate 83,852,849 of CM060903.1, forward strand.
AAGATGAAAGAATTAGGTTAAGTTTTGACTTTTATTTAATTAAGTTAATTAAATTTTAATTATATCGAATGTTAATAAATTCGTAACTTTCTCGTACAAGGTCAGATCCGAGCGAAGTAAGTTATGTTGGATTCGTACCGAAGTCATCTACGACAAGGTGTTGGATTGGAATTTATTTGAATATGAAAAATTTTCAGTTCAAATAAAAGGTGAGTGATTAAACTCGCTCATGAGTACTAAAATATTTCTGATGTTCATTAAATTGAAATCATGAAGTGATTTAATTTCGTTGATTGTTGTTTGATAATTTAATCGACATGGAAATCGACATGTTAGAAATTATGAATTAACAGTTAAATTGAAATTGGAATTAAGAAATAGGTTGAAATGATATATACCTATGACACTTTGATTTGGATTGAAATGGCATTTATCCATCCCTGGAATTAAAATCGAAATAACCAATCACTTGGCCATAGAATATAAAATTATATACGTACATCGGATTGGTTAAATTAAATGGTTTTAAATTCTTGAATTTGAATCTATTTAAATGATTTTGTTTTAAAGAAATAAAAATCAGATTTATAAAGATTGAATTATTTTCAAATTTGAGCTTTGAAATTTGAAGGTGAAATTTGTAAAAGAAATTGTTTATAGAATTTAATTTGAAATGTGAAGTTATAATCGACATATGACTTGAATTATGGAAATTGAATTGTGTTGAAGTTTGAACTTTTACTTGAACTTCGAATTTATCTAAGTAAAAGTGATATAAATGGATTTTTCAAATTTGGGCTTGGAGTTGAATTATTTTAAAGATTTGAACCTTAAATTGAACATTGAAGTTAAATTTGATTTAAGTGGTTTAAATCGGTAAAGTGAAATTTGACTTGAAATTTATTTAAATTGAAATGGTTTAAAATGAGAATTGAATTGAAACTTAAGCCATTAATTCAAATGTTGAATCGGATTTGAAGTTAAAAATGAATGTTTCGAAATTGAAGTTAAGTCGAATTGAAATCGAAATTAGAGTTAATTTAAATTGAAATAGAAATTGAAGTTGATTTGAATTGAAATCGAATTTGAGTCGATTTAAATTGATTTGAGATCGAAGATGATTTGAATTGGAAGATTTGAAATTAAACCAGTTTGATTGGAATTTGGACCTGAGTCCAGATTTATTGGAAATGGAAAGAAACAGTTTTAAATTTGAAACTATTTTCACTATAAACTATTTTACTATAAATTGTTTTAAAAATTCATCTTTTTAAAATTTCAAATTATTTCAATTTTTAAACCATTTTAATATATAAACCATTTTCCTGACTTAAACTATTTTAGATATCAATCTATTTCAATATCCAAACTATTTTGAACTATTTTAATATCTAAACTATTTCAAACTGTTTTCAAAAAAATATTCAAACTGTCTAGTTGGGAACTGTTTATAACCTAAGTCGAAATTCGAAATGATTTTGAAATGAAATTGATTTCAAAGTGAATCAAATAATTTTGAAATGAAATTGATTTCGATGTGAATAAAATGATTTTGAAGCGAATAAAATGATTTTGAAATGAAATTGGTTTTGAAGTAAATATGATACTTTGATATCAAGTATGAATTGTTTTGAAATGTAAAAGAACCAACCAGTGTGTAAAATGATGTTTGATTGTTAAAGAGATCGGGGCCGATTATTGGCATACTCTCTGTCAATGTTGGAACCACTTTAACAACCGTGTACATGGAGGAGACTCTAGAATGAAGTGATTGGATTTGGTGTACGTTGCTGGATTTGAAGAAAGAGAACGATGATGGATAGCCCCGACACTTATGTCAATTTGAAATGACTAAAACAGGACAGCTTGAACCTGGCCAATGGGCTAGCTACCCCTAGCGGACACATGTTCTTCGATTTTTCTTGTGGATTCGATCCATACTATTTTCTTTGTTGTTGATTTTGATTGGTGCACCTTGATTTGGGATAACCTCTCTTTGAATCAATATGGGATGGGTGGACATGGTGGGCGGTCATTGCGGCGATGCGTTACCACCAGCCCGGCGACTCGAACTGGTAGCATATTACCTTGGGCATTGCCTCACGTGCCTTGTCATACTTTTATCCTTATACGAGACCACTACGAGCTTGGTTTAGTGCTGTAGTATCATGGCACATCCCTATCTACCGACGTTCTACTGGTTGTGTTATATGCAAACTGTAGGACAATATTAAAAACGCATTAAGGGGAATTAATGTAAAGCCTTAACGCTAGGAACAAATTTATTTTTATTGATTAGACATTATATATAGCGTATTCTACTATATATAGATTTCTTGACGGATCCTTAAGAGATGGAAAATCCCGTAACATCTCTTGAGTTATGGCACACACATTATACACTAGATAGGAGATGTACATCCCCGTAAACATCTATGACTCTCCTGTCATATGTGATATTGATTTGATTTACATAAGGATATTTTAGTTCTGACTCGAGTGTATTGTTTTACTTTATGCTCGAGTCGGTCTGAAGTTTTCAGTGCATTGAAGATCATATTATTCTGGAGGACAAAGACGAAGATTTGGTATATTATATTACTAGTATTATCCTCATGCATCATGTTGTTCTGCTGCATTGTTTTATTTTGTCTCTGTTGTATGTATAACTTTGATTGATGTTGTAAAAGTATAATCAAATGTATAGTGTAAATAGCTTCATGAACTATTTATTTGATTATTATATTTTGTCATTCCGCTGCGAGATTCTGTGTTTGTTTTCTTCTTTTCTTATTTTTCTTAATAACCCCATTGATTATTTGTGTTTTGGATTGTTTGAGTTGGACATGTGTGGTTTATTGTCGACTTAAACCTTCCGAAATGCGGGTCGTCACAACGGATGTTTCCTAAAGACATTTATTGCTTATTAAACTTTACCTATTTAACTTCATCCTTATCTTTCCATAATAACCTTAATGGTCTCTGCCCATTCATTATCTATTAAACTTTGGAGTTACTATCTTTCCTTCTACGATTCCTATCCTTATTATTTAATATGTCTGTTGGGTCTATAATGATAAGGAAGTCTTGGTCCAACATAGAAGTATAAATTTAACTTTATTTATTTTCCAATTCATAGTTGCTTCGCCCACTCTTTCAGAATATGGTAGAAACTACTTCTATAATTGGCATTTATAGAGTCAGATGCAATTTCAAAAATAAGTATATACATATATATAGTAAGATTTTTGAAAAATATTTTCAAAAATAACAAATATGCCACTCATACGTATACTTTTCCCCTTTGATCGGATAACCTAAGCTGTGATACCAAATGTAATAACCCAACTTGAAACAGACCTAAATTCCGACCTAGAAAAGGCTCATCGAAACTTAGGCTCATTCCAAAGCTGGCTGTTGGTTGGTAAAAAGAAAAACCATACAGAGCTATCTATTTATTCTTTCAAAACTCATAACGGAAGGAATAAAATACAGTAACAATAATAGTACCCATTTATTTCAAATCATTTCCAATGTCATAATACATAACAACAACCGTTACAACATTTTGTCCAAAAATAAATTTCATGGGTACAACAGAAAATAACATGAAAAGATAGATAATAACTACCATAAGCTTCACTCTCACCATCTTCAAGCATCATCAACTCCTTCTCTAACATGTGTTGTAATAAAGAGGAAGTTAGAACGATAAGTGTCTGGTGAATAGAAATCTCGAGCCTTACTATTTCAGTACTTGGGCAGTATAATTTAAATTAGAACTTGCCTGATGTAACTAAACCATTTAATATTTCATATAAGGAAAGGAGGCAGGTCCTTAAACAACTACTTAATACCTTTCAATCCTGAAGCAGGTTTCCCAATCCCATAACTCATAACCCATAACCAACATCAGAAATATCTAACAATGCGAGAGATAGAACCCAAGCGACTTAATACCTTTAAGAAAAAATAGGTAGACTTTGACCATTTAAGACCTCAATTAAGGTAGGTCCCCATCATTTACTACCGACTTCAAAGGCAGACTCCGTATAGGTCTATCTGGTTGACATTGCACGAAAATCTCTTCGGACACTTAATACTTTCTATTGAAGCGGACCTTTTCGAGATATCCTTAACCATGCCTAAACCCAATCCCGACCATTTAATACTTCATTTGGGGAAAAGATACGGGCCCTCAAACAATCACTTAACACCTAATGGTCCCGAAGCAGGCCCTTCGTATTATAACCTATACTCATAACGACGTCTCACATTAGCTCGATAATTCGTAGAAACCGGTAGCCAGATTAGCTAGGTAGATTTATCCTTGAGAATTTATGACCAATCTCACATCATTATATATACTTATTATAGGAGATGTCTCATATCTGCCCAAAAGTCATACTGCTGATAGCTATATTAGCTGGGTAGACTTCTGTGTGCCTTTTGATAGACCTTGCATCCCTATGACTTAGCCATAATTTAAATACTCTCTATATATATAATACTCATCTCGCATTTCAATAATTAAGGCCTTATATGGAATCTTCCTTATTACGCCTTAAAACATCAATTACTTTCCCAAAAGGCATTTAATGACAATCATTACCTAATTAACTATGCAATTATACGTTATAATTATACGTTTATTACGCTAATTAATATTAAATAAATACACACTTATTATTCTATGCGTGCGAAGATTACACCCTAACTTACATGAAATATGAATTCCATTTTAACCATAATAATGCAAGTCTATCCTTTTTTTTCATTTTACCAATAATGTCCAAATTTCGATATCTATAACAAGGGATTGTAATATCCATAATAAGGATTCAATATTCATATCCAAAATTGCAATAAATATCCTTGTGTATAGAATCTAAATCCAACTTATCTCATATTAAAATAATGGAGTAAACCAAAAATGGAAACTTACATTTTAATCAATTCTACGCTCTATTCAACTTCTTTTACATGAATTTAGATAAGGGAATTTCTATTAAATTTTATAGAAATAGACGGTGTAAACTACGTATAAAGATTTATCATTTAGACATCATTTCCCAATTAAATTCCTTAATCTGATCTGGAGAAGAAGAATAAGAAATGGAATAGAAGGTTGGATACATAAACTGCAAAATCCACAGAACTCCACTATTTTAATACAAAACAATTAAGATTCCAATCCTAAGAATTGACATTTCGCTTTAGGGGAATTTTGGGGATTTTTAATATGATGTTTCCATAATCCAAAAATCCACAAGGCATATATCAAATCTAAACTATACTATTCAACTACTAAAATAGAAAAACTAAGATTTTCACTCATAGTTGGCCCATCGACCGCCCCTATACCACTGGTCGACCGCTAGGGCTCGACCGTTAGAGGTCAAGGGGTCGACCTCTTCGTCTAATTTTGGGAACGTTTGGTTGTTTCCGTTGTTTGATTATTTTATTTCCTAATTAACTTTTAACGTTAATTGTTAACTTTAACATTTACTTACTCCCAAAGTCTAATCGCAGTTAATCTTTGAAAATTTAAATACTTATTTGAATTTGAATTCGAACTAAATTAATTTAAATTTGAAAACTTCAAATGCTCATAACTTCTTCGTTTGAGCTCCATTTTCATCATATTATCTATGGAAACAGATCATAATTTCGTCATGAGCACAATGGAATAACTTTCATGGTCAAATTTCAACTTTTATAAAAATTTCATTTTTATCCCTACCCTAATTAATAGAATTTCTCTTAATTTACTTATTTAATTAGGGTTGATTTTATAGGGAGTTACAAATACGGACATGCCACTTTGATTATGGTTAAATCATGGCATGTTATCCATCGAACAACTATAGTTGAGTATGAGTTGAAGCTTTAGGAGTGAAAGCATATTCAATAAAAAAAATATCTTCTTAGTTATACGAGGTTGGTATCAAAGTCAATTGTAGTCAACTTTAAGTCAAAGTCTCTGGCCAAAGTAGTACAGTTAGTAATGATTGTTATTATTGAATCAGGAACTTTGCGTTTGGATTAAATAAGTTGAATGTGGACAATATTAGAATTTTGACCATAACCAAATTCTGCAAGTCCTAAATTGATATATTTTTGACGTAAAGAATAGGTGTAAATAATCATCACTTCTAGGTAACGCTTCATATAGTGAATTGGATTTTATTGAAATATGTGTAAGCGATAAATTTGGTCAAACTATCACACCACTAGCTAAGGTGACTTATGAACGTTACTATTCGAATTGTTTGATATTAATCTCTGACTTTATTTACACCTTTGAGTCGCAAAACCACAATATTGAATACTCTGAAATACCATAAGATTTAATTAAATTATAGTTGTTATAAATTAAATAATATTTATGAAATATTAGTTATTCAATTTTATTTTCTATTTATTTGAATTGTTATTTAATAAAGTTCATATATAAAAGTTATATATACGTATTGATATATGGTATCGACAAATTGCCAAACTCAGAATCGGGATCGATCCCTTTAGTTAATGCCATCAAAATAGAATTATCATTGGGGTTGCTAACCTTAGTGCAAGCCGCATGAAACCTTTCCAGATAACGCCTAAGAGTCTCTCCTAGAGCTTGAGTGACACTGGACAAGGTGTTGACATTGGTCTCATGACATGCATACAGAATTGCTCAACGAACTTTGTAGACAACTGATCGAAACATGAAATGGATCTGGATGGTAGATGAGTGAACCGCATAGTGGTGATGCCCCCTAAGGAGATAGGAAAGCTTCTACACTTAACCGCGTCGTTAGCTCGAGCGGTGTTCATGAGCCATTCGTACTTTAAGATATGCTGGTTAGGATCTGAACTTCCTTCATACACGGGCAAGGTAGGCATCCTGAATTGACGAGGTGGCTTAGAATAAAGGATGTCAGCAGTAAATGGAGTATGACTTCAAGAAATTCCCTAATCATCATTAGTGAGACCTTGACTTTCTTGGATCATTTGGTGGATCGTAGTTGGAATGTCAAACATCTGGATGTTTGGGGCAAAGGCATGGTCGGGTTCCATGTTGCAGGGACGGTCCGGGCACTGTCGATGGTCCGTTCCTCGCCTCCTTGGCTCCCGGACTTCAGGAACGTAGGGTTCATGAGCATGGATGTGTTGATGAAGGGCTGGATCTAGCTGGTTCTGGATCTCATCTTCCAGATCTATAGCGGCAACACCTGCATGGTCATGAATGGTGTGATAGGGAAGTGCCCCTCCTCGGGAGGAGGGTCCAGCTTAGTGCCCTGTAGAAGGGCCAACCCCAGCTTGTCCGAGATTCATAGCACGCTGATGCCCGGAGGCTTCCACATAATTTCTATCCAGCTGACAGCTTGGAGATCTGTGGTTGAAGTCAAATGATGCCGAGCTTTCAGTCGAGGAATAAGAAGCATGATCCCTCCTAGATCTCCTTCGCCTTTCTTCGTTCAGCTGGTTTGCGAGCTCCGTGTTGACACGGATCTACTGAGTGAGCCGTTGACAGCTTTGAGTTAGCTCTTGCATTAGGATTTGGAACTCCTCTCTGGTCACATGACCTTGTGGATCTGAAGCTCCAACTGATGTCTGGCATGCTGTGGCTAGCTGTGTGAGATTTTTCCTATCCCTTCCTTTTGGATCTACAACATTTGAAGCAGTTCTGGTAGTTACCATATTGTATGTAGCTCTTTCCTAGATCTGGAGTAATCTGAATAGAATGAAAGGAACTACCGGATGACAGATCTGGATCTCCTCAGATTTTAGCAATCCAACAACGGTAGTAGATCCGATGAATCAGAGAAAAACAGAATTCTCTCAATGAAAGCACCAAAGTGTTTGTACCAAAATTGGGGACAACACTCTTCGGATGTGATTAAATAGATTAAAATGAGGAAATTAAATGGAAAATGAGGCTAATCTAACAATTACACCAATAAAAGCATGCACAAAATAGAAAAAGACAAGAAATTATAGTGGTTCGGTGTTGTAGCCTACGTCCACTTTGAATGTTTTGTTGTTTATTGATGATTGACAACTGATTACAACAGTACAAAACTCAAGCACTCGAGTTACAATGGAGTTGCGGCAAAGTAACTGCGTTAGTGAAAAAGTCCTTTTTCTGTAGGCGTAAAGGTGCTATTTATAGTTGTTGTCTGGAAATATCTGCCTTTGAACTCGAAATACTCCTTCTCACACGTGGGTGGGCCCACCAGACCGATCAGGGGTCATTTGGGATCGATCCCCATTCCATTCGTATCGATCAAAATGGTGTCCATTTGGGCTGAGATCGATTAGAGACATTCCTGAGGTGGTAAGCAAGCTCCTATGAAAATTTCATAGCATTTGGACTTGTAGATTTTGAGTTATGATAGATCCAAGTTTTGTTTTGTAGGTAGGCTGGAGCATTCGTATCGATACTTGCGCATCGATCAAATGACGTGGAGCGATATTTCAGGAGAGATCCAAGTTTCATGCTAGAGGACCGCTTCCTTTGGTTGACCGTGCTTTTTCGTATCGGTCTAGTGTAACTCCTTTCGTATCGATGCTGGTATGCATTCTTCGTATCGATCATTGGCTCTCTATTTCATATCAATCAGGTGGGTGATCGATACGAGACATGCCGCTTTTGTATGATGGATACGAACTGAAGGACCTTGCTGGATGGATACGAACTGATGCCTGTGGGTCGATGGATACGAACATGATGGTTGCAAGGTGATGGATACGAACTAGATGAATACGAATAAAACTTGTCTCTCATGAAACTTGATCAATCCATATCTTGAGCATACGAACTCCTATTGACCTGAAATTTGGACTTCTGCCTTCCATAGCTTTGTTTGTCGTACCACGCTAATTGTAGCTTGATTCGGACTCGGACCAAATTTGTCAGTATCCACAGTGAACCTGTGCGTAACCGATCTTCGGGACGGGTTATCCTTGGTTTCCAGTCAAGTCCTTAGTGTCACGGTCTTGCCAAAAGGCGGGATAACAATTTCCAAATTAGATACAAATAAAATTCAATTTTAATCAAGTGTGGTATCCATCTCTAGTCTATTGCAAATTCAAGAGGTATTTGGATTAGATCAAAAGGAGATTTCTTTCAACATTCAAGGTGCATTTCATAAGATACTATTTTGGTAATGTTTTATTTTATAGTTATTTAATAATCATATATGTTGTTCATTTCATTTATGTTACTTATATGTTAATTATTGTAATACACACACATAGACACATTTGATGTCCATTATTGCATACATATACACATATCAAAATTGTTAAAATTTAAAAAAAATGTAGTGTATATATATAATACATACATATACAATTTAGCCGTTTAAAAAATTCAACATTTAAAAGGAATTCTAAATATTTATAAAATTTAAAATATGAATTTTGTAATTAATATATAAACACACACACACACACATAATATATTTAAAAATAATTTATTTGTATATATGTATTTTCAAATTAGAAAAAATATATTTTATTTACATATATTTTGAAACAAAATTAATAATATAAAAAAAATATTTCAAATCTTCTTAAGTAATTAATGTGTGTTTAGAATATATATACACATACATATGTATGTATGTACATATGTATATATATATATATGTATATATATATATGTGTGTGTGTGTGTGCACACGCGCGCGCACGTGCACACACACACACATATATAAATCCATACAGAATTTACATTATATATAAAACTTTCTTAATACAAATCCATATAGATTTATAACAGTAGTAAAAAAATTATAATTTTTAAAATCTTTCAGTCGGAAGTTAAAATGAATGAAATAACAATTTTCAAACATACATAATTATATTTATTATGTAATAATTTATTAATAAATATTTTAAACTAAAATATTAGTTATTTAAAATGTTAATTTAAAAAAGTTACTATATATATATATGTTTATGTGTGTATATATACATGTGTGTATGTGTGTGTGTGTGTATATGTGTGTGTGTGTATACATATATGTGTAAATATATATAAATCCATATAGTACATTATACATAAAACTTTCTTAATACAAATCCATATAGATTTGTAATAATAATAATAAAATTTTAAATTTTAAAATCTTTCAGTCGAAAGTTAAAATAAACGAAATAACAATTTTTGAACGTAGGAAAATGGGCATAGGGAAGAAGTTGCAAAAAAATTTAGTCTCAGGGACAACAAGTTTGCTTTTTAGTATGAAGGACACTTTCTAGTGTAAACAGAAAATGATAGTTACAACTATCATTCTGTGATTTGCACTAGAAAGTGTCCTTCGGCCTAAAAAGCAAAATTGTTGTTCCTGAGACTAATTTTTTTTTCAACTTTTTCCTTGAGCCTAAAACCCCCAATTGAACATATGTAATCATATTTATTAAGTAATAATTTATTAATAAATATTTTAAACTAAAATATTAATTATTTAAAATGTTAATTTGAAAAGGTTACTATATTATTTATTTAAACACACCATGTTTGAAATTTTAATTTTAATTTTTTTTGAAAAATGATTGATCCTCAAAGGAAGGAGCACTCATATAATTTTATTCTACACTTCAAAAAGGAGCTGCTAATATATCTAGCAGGTTGCGAAAAACTCATTGTCAATGCAAAATATAATAAAAACCACAATTGGACCAAAGAGATGTTTAATGGAATAATAATGTTAGCCATAAATCCACTCAAAGAATAAAGGCATGAAATAAGATACAAAAAGTACCAGCTTCTACTAAAGTGGGTTTCGATAAAGGTTATAAGAAGACGTTTCGAAGGCATTAAGTAGGTTTCGAAGGAGTTGGAGGCACCACCTGCCGTTACCAGTAATAAACAGGTTGAAGGCTTTCGATTCAGATGGAAGCAGGACTGCGCTTCCACCACTTTCAACCTTTTGACACAAATGAATAAGAAAAGACAGCTCCTGAACACCTTTCGAAGGCAATGAATGATAATCTCCCACTCGCGCGCCAAACCTTCCGAAACCAAAAGGTTTTGCCTTCATAACAACCCTTTCAAAAGCATATTCCATCCTTTCGAACTGGTCGAAGCCAATGACATCAGGAGATGGTTCCACGTCGATCAACAAATAAGCATTTCCAAGCTATCTACAACGTCGAAACCATTAGTGCTTCAACATCTTTAAAGTACCTATGAAAAGCCTTCGACAGAGTCGAAAGGCTCCCATCATTACTTCCGATGACAATAAGGAATATGAAGAGAAAGGCGCATTTGAAGACCTTTCGACAACATCTAAAGCAGTTCTGGAGAAAGTGAAGAAAAGGAATACTAAAGACTTAACAAAGGCGAAAGGTTGATAAAAGACCCTTTCGACTTAGTCAAAAGGGTCTGGAGAGAGATGAAGAAGGCGCGAGGGTGAGTTAAAGGATACAAAGGAGATGCCTTTCGACAGTGTCGAAGGCAGACGAGGCCTTTCGACCAAGTCGAAAGGCATGAGGCAACATATAAAAAGAGGCCTTTCGACTGGGTCGAAGGCATGAGCGTGAAAGGGAGGCCGACCTGCATCTATAAATAAGACCCTAGGGGTCCAGTTTTGGGGACCAAATTTTGGAATCCCAAATTCATTTCTTTAACTCCAATTTCTTAGCTACAATTAAATCTTCTAGAAACCCTAAATCAAATTGGGGATAAAGCTCTCTTAATTGTAACTCATTTTGGATTATTAATAAAAGAGATTTGGCTGGTTCATTAAGGATTTTTGATGATGAGGAAGATCATTTTGATCATTAGCTATTCTAATGATCCATTTTACATGATTCTAACCTATTCTCTTAACTTCTTTTTGTCTATGCAATGCATAGGGTTGACTTGGGTATACACAGTCGAAACACATCATCACCAAAACCAATATAAGAAAATGAAAATAAGAATGATGATGAGGTTTCGACATTGGTGAATCTATGAAAGTGGGGGATATCTAGGTCGATCTTATACAGGAAAAACAAAGTGGAGCTTAGACAGTTACAAACTGGACCTGTTTCGAGAGAATGAAACCTCTCTCGACCTGATCGAAAGGGGTGTTCCGAAGGGGTCCCAGCTTATAATTGGCTAATGATCGATTAGAGAGGAATTCATTTGAAAAGGGGTTTATCCCCAGCTACATCTGCAACCCTTTCGAAGGGGTTCCTCAATAAAAGTAGCAAAACCACTAGAGTCAAGAGTAGCTATGTCATGTAAATAAAATATGCATTCCTTTCGACATTATCGAAAGGTTCAAAACAAGCCTTCCGACATGATCAAAAGGAATGAGAAGCCAAAATGGATAGTTTCTTTCGACCCATGCAAAGGAAAGGTTTTGAATGAGATGCTGCTTCCTTACCCTACATTTTTTAGCTAATTACTTAAACCCTTTCGACTAAGTTAACCTGGTTGAAATGTAGGTTTCGAAGGAAGAGGTCTTCTTAACAATTTGGTTTCGTTAGAACTCGGTTACATTCCATATAGCTTTGGGGATGTTGACAAGTTTTCTTATTAACAAATAACCTAACCTTACCAAGGACTAAAGGAAGGAAAATAAAAGCAACACCTGTTCCAAACATGCCTAATATAACATATAGTGAGAGCTAGAGAGTACAATGACAAAACCATATACATACATATATGTATGTACGTACATACGTACGTATGTATATAACCATGAAATGAAGAAAAGAAATTAATAGAGCGACAACTAAATAGAGTAGTAACCAAGATAAGTCCAGCAAAGAAAGCTTATCCCACAAACAAGCATCCATGAGCAGACAATTTGAGCATACCTGTCCTATGCTTCGACTTAAACTAAAAAAGTCAACCAAATATGCGAATAACACATATAGATATGTATATATTAAAATTATATACATATATATGTAGGAGTAAGAAAAATAATAGAGATGAATATCAATAGGTTTAGTTACCGATCAAGAGCAATCCACTCGTAGAGTTGTCAATACTAAAAAATTCTACAAGGTCATCATTAATGGTCACTAGATGCCCCCTATTGAAGCATATATTTATTTTGAAAAAAATCTATTTGACTTTTTATCATTTTAAGAAAATATCCAAAATTAACCTTATTAGCCTATTTTATAGATATGATTAGCTACCCAATTATATATAAACATCACTATGACATAAACTAGGTTATGAGTAGTGGTGTTAATGTTATTAAATATTCTTTGGTTCTTTTCAACTACATATACCAATAGATAATAGTGAAGATAACATCATGTAAAATTCTATAATCTTTACTCCATTAGAATATGAGATTATTCCAGTAGCTATCATAGCTTAGGTCAAACTTAGCTAAGGCTAGGTCAAATTTGTTAAGGGAGTTTAAAAGCATGGAAATGGTTATGGGACAATTCAATTATGTATAATTTCTTATGTAGGATTAACCAAATGTGAAACTTTGCCTTAGGGAAAGCGTTAGCTTTCCAAATGGCATTGAACATGTTAGAGAGGCCCTTGAGATGTTTAAAAACTTGTACATCGAGTTTGGGGTGTAGTTCCACTTTTATCCCAACACCAAACTTTAGTGCTCTGCTCGTTACCCAGGTTATAGTATTCTAGCTTGGTACAAAGTGAGACAAATTGGGCTAAGGTAATGTCTTCAAGGGCATGGTTGAATGTAAGATTCCATGGAAATTCAATGTGGGGTTTGAAAGTCTTTGATGTTACTGCATTTTCCGAAATTATAAGTGTTCTAAAGTTTTTTAAACTCAACTTTAAGTGGTATAGTGAAAATTCAACTATCATGCCAAAATGATCAGTTAGTGCCTAAATGAATATATTATTGATCCCAAGGTTAAAAATATTGAAGTTTTCGAAGATGGATTTTCAGAAGTCAGATATATTTTTATAGTTAGGAAAGGTGCAGTGCAGGTTCTATCATAAAATTGATTTGAAATGATTTCTTTCCATAAAAGGTTTTTGTTATCATTAGTTAATTTCTAAAGCCGTTTACCAAAGAGCGAAACCTTAAGGTTGTGTAAATTTATAATTCCTAACCCCCTTCCTCTTTAAATTTCCAAACCATTTCCCAATAAACTAGATAGTTAATACTACTAAAGGGATTCTCACCATTTCAAAGGAAGTTCCTTCTATTTTTTTCTATTTTGTCAATAACCCATTTTGGAAGAAGATAAAATGATATCCACTAAATTAGCTAAGCCGACAAGACAAAGTTAATAAGAATGATTCTCCATGCTCTAGATAAAAACATATAATTCCAATTTGATAGTTTTCTATTAATTTTATCTATCATTATATACTATCTTCCTTTTTTAGTTTAGTAGGTCTAACTAAAAACCCTAAATACTAAATAGGGAAACTCATGATTTCGTAACTAAGGGTATTGGCGACAAGGGATTCGACATTTTCAACATTGTTGAGTACTGGGACGGAACTCTTGCCAAAGTTAATCTTAAGCCCTGAAAGTATTTAAAAACATATAAAACAAGTTTTAGAGCTGTGATGGACTAGGGTAAATGTGAGGTAAAGAGCACCGTGTCATCAATGAATTGCAAAATCGAAAGACCCTTGCTGGTGTCTCATTCCTAACACTCCTAAGCACATCGTTAGTAATAGATAATTTTATGATCCTAAAAAAACATCCGTAGCTAAGTTGAGTAATAAAGGAAACAAAGGGTCTTTTTGTCTATAACCACACTTAGATTGGATTTTATTTCCTAAAAGACCGTTGACCATGATGTTGAAATTCCCAGTTGTTAAGAGAGATGTAATCCAACCAACCCATCTGGAGCAAAAGCCCCTAGCCAATAGACGGTCATTTAGAAACACCAAATAAATAGAGTTGAAAGCTTTAGCAAAGCTGAGATTTAATATGGCACACGTGATATTATTTTTATAACAATAATTTAAAAATTATTGGATTACAATGGCCCCATCAATGATGTCCATGATTTAAAATAAATTTAAAATAGATATTTATCTAGATCTGGTTTTAAATTCAAATTTTCATAAGATTTTTTAGATGGTAGTTTAAGTCATTTTGAATTAGTCGGTATTTTAAATAAATAAAGTTATTATCATTATTTTGTAAATATATATATATATATATATGTATATGTATATGTATATGTATATGTATATAAATAATTAATTAAATCATGGACAACAAATATATAGGTGTATGCATATATATGTATGTATGTTTATATATATCTATATATGTGTGTGTGTGTGTAGGGACAAACGTGTCCATTGCAGTGTAAATCTCAGTACTTATATACAGGTACATTAAATCACATACACTTCTTATATGTTGCACATGCACTGTATACATATATGTATGTATTAGATACACATATACGTTATAACTTATATAATTTAAATCTATACTTTTATACAAACAAATTAAATAAAACAAAGATTTTAGTTTAAATACTTTAAATTGGATCTAAATAATTTAGACTTCATAAGCTCAATAAAGATCTCAAAAGATATTTTTTTAAATTCCTCTATTTAACCCGATGTGATCCAGCCAGTACCTTTTAATGATGTCAGTTCTTAATAGCCTATATGGTCTAAATTAGCCGTATTAGGGCTAAATTGTTAAATCCTGACACTTTTGTAAGGTGTTTAGAAAGGTAGTGCCCAAGGTTATTATTGGGTATTCAATGCATTACTTGGCTACCGGCCTGGCCTGAAGTATGAAGTAAACTGAAAGGTTATCCTAAATATAAAGGCCCGAATTAATTTTGGACCTTAGGCTGATTTTCAAAATCTGATTTGAAATTATAAATAATATTTAAATTTCAAAAGATTAGTTCAAAATATGTAAGAAATTTTATAAATGTAACAAAATATTTTTCAGAAACATTTTGAGAATTAATTAATTATTATCAAAATTTTTATTATAATTAATTAGATTAAATAAAGAAATAATTAATTAAAAGTTAATTGATTAAATTAAAAACATGTAGAATGATATATTTACATTTATCTTAATATATCTAAGCTAATTAATATTTAAATTGATTAAATTTAATTAATTTTTTTAATTAAATAAATTAGTTAGTTGTTAATTAATAAATAATAAATGATATATATTTATAATGATAAAATTATATTACCATAAATGTTATAGTATATATACACACTCAATTTTAAAATGTTTAAAATTAAATTAATTAAAATGTTAATCAATCAATTTAATCAAATTAATAAAATATGATTTAATTAATAAAATTAAAATTAAAGTAAATATGATTTAGTTCAATGTTGTTGAACTGTAATAAACCTAAATTAGATTGAAGGAATAAATACATATCTATAGTACTTATAACGTGATTTTGGATGTGTTTGACACTTGAATCATGAGAGTATTTTATAAGAAATACATTATTTCGTAAGTCGATATCACTCAAATGAATATATTAAAGATTATGTATCTTTAACATAAGTGTTGTCCTCTATCATTTCAATATTAATAGATTACTTCCACACTCTTTAGATTTTGAGTTTCCGTGAAACTAGAGATGTTATTTGCAGTACTATTAATATATTGACTAGAATAGGTATGATACATGCATGTATTTGTTGAGCTTTCTTTAAGATACGTGCATTATACTTAGGTCGTCATAAAATGGTAAGTATGAATGAATACATCTCTTGATTTGTTGAGCTTTCCTCAAGGTCAAAATGAGATAGGACTAAGATCACATGTTAGGAGTTGTATATGATACAATAGACAAGGTGTTATCTATTACATATGGGCCTACGACTTGTTAAGCTTTCCTCAAGGTCAGAACCTCAAGGCATACTAGTTCTAATACCCAATAGAGAAATTGTAACGACCTGACCATTTCGACCCTCAAAAATCAACACTAATACATCCACAGTATTCATGTGTTGAGCAACTAAGTGCCGGAAAGACAAATTATTGGGGAAAAAGAAAGAAAAGACGGGACAGAATCTCACATCTTGCAAAGTAATATATATTATACAACAGATCTTTACAAAAAAAACTATAATATACATAAATCAAAATCAGAGTACACTTAATCATTTATCATCGGCTTGGACAGTTAGAACAACCTGTCCTCCTAAATGCCGACAAATAAAACAACACATGCAATGGAAATAAGGAATATACGAGAGGTACATCTTAGACATCCTGATTGTCTCCTAAAGCTCCAAGCCATCCAAACTAGATCTAAAAATATGCTCGATTTGGCTTAAGCATTATTAGACAATAACACCCAGATCAGTTTGGTAAACCAGCGTGAGAAACGCGCCTAAAATGAATTTTAATGTTATAAAAACTTTTCAAAATAAAGGTATCTCGTAAAACCACACCACACATGAACACAGATTTTTTTTAACTTACGATAACCAAAACATTTCATAGGAAATCTACTAATATTATCATAGTGTCTAAGGTTTAAAATAAATATGATTATAGCTGAAATTGTTACATTAATTAAATTCCAGCATAATAGGTATACAACTAAGTCTGCACGGCACTTATAGAAGAATGGATTCCAACAATGACATGGTAAAAGACTACCTTCTATACAGTATATCTCTAGATAAAATGTACCGAGGGCTACAAACGCATTTTCCCCTCTACTAGTACATGACCGGTCTACCCCTTACCAGATAGCACCGAATATGTCATCACCTTGGTCGCTTTCCAACTTTAATCGAGAGCTCTCATGCAACCACCAAATCCGTAATATAATTATCTAGAAAGGTGATGACACACCCTAATGGGTGCGACCCACATAGCCCAACCGCATCTACCTAGTTTTAGCCATTTCCTGGGTTATGAGGCTGTGGTAAAGCTTTTATCTTTTTCTTAGCAAATCCCACTTGGAATGCTAACACCGCCTCTAGGCAGCGATGCAATATCATCATTCATCCTAACAAGTGTGCTCTAGGTCTAAACGAAACCGAAGTCACTACTTCCACTACAACCATTTTGGAATCACCCTCAGGATTAGTAGCAAGTAGCCCTCGCACTTCAAAGAACTCCATCTTTGAAACTATCATTATCAAGATGTCTATAAATTCGAATGGTTACGCCAATTTGAAGTGGTTTTCAGATAACATATCTAATCTCAGTCTCTTCGAACCAACAACCATAGATTCCCGGTTGACTCAATCTCGGTTCTTTCTAAAGTAAGAAGACTATATCAGAGTCCCAAGAGGATCTCTAATATATCCCTTAGAGCTAGAGATGTTTCATTGGAATGAGTTCTCCCAAGGGATGTCAAACCATATAAATACGTGAAGCACTTATTTACTTTCTAAGTTAAAACTGGCTAAGATTTGATAGTCGGTTATTTAACGATCAAATAAAAAAAACAATCAGGGATATATTTCCATTGGGAAACCAACATTGATTAAGCACATAAGCAACCACTAACCTCTTTAATTAATCCTTTCATTAATTAAAACCGCTTTATAAATACTTGTATCAAAATACTTTTACAAAGATATATTCACAAACCCTTTTTACACCTTTCAATACTTGAAAAATATCCATATACCTATTTCAACGGTGTGACGACCCGGAATTTTTGGACATTTGAAATTTGAATATTTAATTGATTTTAAATATTTAAAAGTTAATCTTTAACTTGAATTTCAAATATAACTATGTATGGGGTAATTTAATTTTTGAATTTAATAATTGGGAATAGGTTAAAATGTTGAATCAAGGTTTTCAAGCTTGTTAAAAATAATTTGAAGGCTTGTAAAATTCATATTGATAATACCGAAGGTAATAGAACTTTTGAAATTGAATTTAGAAGTGGTTTGTTCAGTTTTAAAAATATATCGTTTAAATTGATATTTAAAAATAGCCTTCCGAGGCACAGTCTCGGAATTCGACGAAACCAGTTCCATTGGATTCATAATAGTGTATTATTATTGGATTTCAAATTTTGTAGTGTTCGGAGTTGTCGTGTGATCGTACGGTTAGCAAACGCGCTGAAATTTTTATCGAAAGTTCAATATAATAACTAGGTCCAAAATGCTATCTTCTCCATACGATCGAATTAGGACTCGAAACATTTTCTATTATGTTCGGAATAGGGTTTTAACATTATAAATGCCTAGCAGCACACATCGGTAGGAGGTCAAGATTTTAAGTTGTGTTATCGAGACGAGTTGAATTCAAAATATAATATATATGCATTTAATATAATAATGTTTTCACGCAAGAAAATTATAAAACACGTGTTCACCTGGTAGAACACGCGTCTCCTCAAAATTAAACAACTAAACATGTATATCAGATCGAAGAAAATTTATGGCCGAAATCGAAATCCTCTACTCTTCATTTTCAGCTTAAAACAAAGTTGTGTTCCCTCTTTAAAAAAAATGGCAGCTGGATAAAGTCGTGTGAGGCCTGAGGGAAACAGGAAGTTTAGGCTTCTTCGTCGACCAAATCTAGGGCAGAGGCGAAGTCGGGGCGGCGCGACGTGGGGAGTGGGCGAGTGCGTGAGCAAGGGCTGGTGGTCGCGACTAGGTTTTGGGGCGACGAGGTGATTGCGAGCAGCGTGATCTAGGGTTCGCGTTCGCGATGGGTTTCGGCGAGGCGTGGGTGGTCTGGAGTCGAATTCGAGTAGCAGGTGATGGATGATGGTCGAGACAATGTTGGTTCGGCTGGGTGGTGTAGTTTGGTGGTCGAAGCGACGGCGAGGTGTCGCGAAGTCAGTTGTGGCCTGAGCTGGATTTTGGGTCGGTGAGGTCAAAAATCGTGAAACCAGTCGAGATTGGAAAGGATTGTAAAACAAAATCAAAGGTGAGTTAATCTCACTCATTTGGATTACCATTTAAATTAAAATAGTTAAATTTAAATTATTGGTTGAATGATTGAATTGACTGGATGTGATATTATATATGATAGTATATATATATATTGGAGTGATTGATTTCCCACATTATATAACGGATGAGACCCTATGCGCCGCATAATAGCGGATGAGATGATATGACCCCATATACCACGATATTCCACCTCGAAGTGGAATTGGTATTTTAAAATTGTTGTGCTAACATCTGTGGATGCAGGGAAACAGGTTGGAGGGATCCAACTGGATTCCTCAAAATTATTTAGATCGTTCTAATATTCTGTGATCTGATTATTTGATAATCTGTGATAAATTATATTGGTAATTGAAAATATTGGATGCTATGGTTTGATTGAATATATTGGATATACCGAGTTATCAAAAATATATAGATTGGATTTTTAAAGGGAAATAAAAGAGAGAATTCTTAAGTAAAATAATTTTAGAGAAATTGGATAAATTAAAGAATGAATTGGAAAAGGATAAAAGTTGATTTTTAAATTCTAATAAATAAATTCCAAGTATGGGAAAGGAGATTTTTGAATAAATGGGAATAAATGAATTTTAAAACTTAAGTGATATTAATTAAAGGAATAAAAGATTTATTTTTAAATTCAGAATTTAAATGGTTTAGGAAGAAATTAAAGAAATTTTTATGAAATTGGTATTTTCAGTTTAAATAAGATTTTAAATCATAATAAAGAAGTTAAATTTGGAATTAATGGAATTAACGGATTTTAAAATAAATTTGAGTAAGTAAAGGAATTTATTTTAAATGGAGTTGATTTTGGAAATTGATTTGAAAATTGATTTAGTGTTTGAAACTGTGTTTTTAAAAGGAGAATGAGACTATGGAATTTATAAACTAGGTTTATAAAGTGAAATAAGATATCAGTGGATATTTGGAAGTATAAATTCACGGTGGGAATTTATAAAGGAATGGGTAATTTGTTTTAAAAATAAATAGTGGTTTATTTTTAAAGGTGTGAAAGAAAAGTGTATTTCCCTGATAAGCCAAGTACGTTTTCAAAGCAGTTTTGTAAGTATAAGTTTGAAGTTTCCAAGTTGTTTAAAAGAATGTTTTTTGAGAATTATTATTTGATTTGTTTAAAATTTTAAAGGTAAATATTTTATTAAATTAGTTATAGTAATAATTATTTTAAAGGCTAATTGGTTTTATGATTGTAAAAAGATAATTATTAATATTTATATTTTATAAAGTAGTTTTATTTTAAATATAGTTTGGCTAAAAGTTTTATTTGGAAAACTTGTATAGAATTCAATAACCTTTATTTTTTAAATCTGTTTTGGCTTAAGTATCACATGAAAAATTATTATTAAATTTCATAACTGGTATTTTAAATAAAGTGTTTTAAATAGTTTTTATTCAAAGTATTTTAAAGCATATATATTTTTAGATAAAGTGATTTAAATTATTTTAAAATCTAAAGCATTTAGTCTTGGTGATTTTCAGTGGAAATAAATAATATTTGGAATTTATTCCGCGAGAGGAAAGTGATTTGAAAACTGTTTTCAAAAGGGTTGAAGTGTAGAAAAATTAATATCTTGCGAAGATATTTTGAAATAAATAAATAGTTTGGAAAATTATTTAAATCTGATGGTTGTTTGTGGATGTTATTTGATAGTTAAATAACCGACTATCAATATTGGCCAATGCGCTGATCGTTTCGAAGAGACCGGGATCGGGATTAATTTCCCGAAAACCACTTCGATCCGGTTTGAACGTTTTCGTGAGGAAGACAAGAGCTTGGAGTCGAAGATGGAGCAGTGAAGTGCAAGGGCTAATCGCTACTAATCCTGAGGGTGATTCCAAAATGGATGTAGTAGGAGTAGTGCCTTTGGTTCCGTTCGAACCCGGAACGGACTTGTATGGACGAATGCTATCAGAACATCGTTAGGAGGACGATGAGCATTCTAAGTGAATGTGTGCTAAAAAGGTAATGCTTAACCTCGAGCCTCATCAACCGGGAATGGCTAAAATAGGGGAGGTGCACGCAAGGCTAAGTGGCTAGCAACCAATTAGGGTAAGGTCATCCCTGTCTAGAGGTTCCTTCATTCGGCTTAGTGGGCGGTTGCTGATCCCAACCGCGGGGTGATCATATTCGGACTATCTAGTAAGGGGTAGCTCCAGTCTTGTGTAGCAGGGGATCGGGGTGGATCCTCGGTACGGTGATCTAGACCATGTACTGTGACGGGCGGTACCCCAGTAGCCCTGCCATTGGTGGAAACCCAATCTTAAATAAGTGCCTTCAGACTTGTTTGTATACCTATTATGCTGGAATTTAATGAATGTAACAATTTCGGCTATTTGAATAAGTATTTGTATCTAGACACTATTATAATATTAGAGGATTTGATAAGAAATGTTTTGGTTATTGTAAGGTAAAAACCCGACATGTTTATTTGTGGCGTGGTCTTACGAGATACCTTTGATTTCAAAGGAATTTGAAAATTTTAATAATCCAATTGAGTGTGTTTTCTCACTCTGGTTTTCCAGACTGACTCGGATGTTATTTAACTATAATGCTCGAGTCAAACCGAGTATTATAGAGTACAGATTCTTGATGGACTGCTATGGAGCTCAAGAGACAAGCTGGATGGCGAGACGTATCACACGTTTTTTGATAAATAATCCGCTGTGTATGATTAACTGTATAGTCAGTTTGGTGAGGACAGGTTATAATAAATGTCCGGTTGTATGCAATAAATTTCATTGTACTCTGATGATGTAATGTATAAACAGATATAGTTCTTTTTGTTTAAAGATAAGTCATTTATCTATTATATATTGTTCCGCTGCGATTGTGAGATTCTGATATTGTTTCTATTCTTCTTCTACCTCCTTCTTCTTTAACCCTAAAGATTCAGTTTTTCGGCATTCGATTGTTCGACATTTGATACAGTGGACGTATTGATGTCGATTTTCGGGCGTCGAAAAATCGGGTCATTACAAACGGCATAAGTATATTCACAAAACACTACACTTTCCCTACTTAGAAAATGTATTCATATACTTATCTCAACGGTATAAGTATATTTACAAAACATTATGAAAGATTTCTTATTTCAAAATCATATCAAAGGATTAAAACAAATATTGTTTTAAAAGAAACGGAGACAAGGATAAACCAAAACACTATTCCTTCGGTGTTAAGCATGGAACGAGTGTCTACACCACCAAAATTAAGAAGGTCAATTTAGAGAAATCCAATCTCAATTTCTTTTCTAAATTTCTTCAATAAATCCTTTTTAATAAATCTTTTTTATTTATGAATATCTCTTTTACTAAAATTCCAAATCCATTTATAAAACTCTTAATAAATCTTCAATTTTATTTATAAAACTCTTTTATAAATATCCAAAACCATTTACGAAACTTTTTTACAAATATCCAAAATCATTTATAAAACTTCTTTTATAAAAATCCAAAATCCTTTATAAAACTTCTTTTATAAATATCCAAAATCATTTATAAAACTTCTTCACAAATTTCAAGATATTGTTTCAAGTTATAAAACTCCCTTATTAATTTCTAAAACAATTTATAAAACCCTTTTATAAGTATAAGATCCAAATTCATTTTAGAATTCCTTTCATAAAATATCACTTATAAACTCCTTTATATATATATATAACATAACTACAGCCTCTTTCATAAATTTCCAAATTTATTGCAATTCTTTACAAATTCAAAATTCATTTATAACTTCTTTTATAAATTTCTAAATGGAATTACAAACTCCTTTTTTATAAAATAAAAACTCTATAACCACAACTCCAATATATAATTATAAAATTCCTATGCTTCCCTTAACTTGTCATTCTATATATTTCCATAAATTCACAAATGGAATTATTTGTTTCAATTAATCAAAATAATATTGATTTCCCTTTTAAATACATCTCATTTAAATCTATACTATGACGACCCGTAAATTAATCGCTTAGTATTTGAATATTTAAATCATTTTTAATATTTAAATAATGGATTTTAATAAGCAAATAAACATTTTTAAATAATAATTAATGATGTTAAAATTGTTTTCAAAATATGTTTAATAAAATAGTTAGTTTAAATAAAAACAAAAAATGTGAGCAAAAAATGTTTTCTGAAATTTCGACTTTTCGACATCGAAAGTTATCGAAAACGCTGTGCACATTTTTTTATAACTCATATACACATGAACACACATGTACATATGTCATGTTGTAAGTTAATTATTGTGTTAGGGTTAGTAATCATGCTCAGTTTAGAAATAAAACATAATTTGACCTTAATGTATTAAAATAAGCTATAAAAGTACACATAAGTACCCTAAAGTGCACCTACACCTTACCACCATGACTTACCATGTTCATGAAGATGAAAAAGGGGGATACGGGTACAATTCACATGTAAAAGGAGGGATGGAGGAGGTATGGAGTTCCATGATACATGCACACTTTATATTATTTAATTCCTAAGTCAATTTACTAAAATGCCCTTCTCATTTGGCAATAAATACATGCCTCCTCTCACCATTCTTCACTTTACATCTCCACTTCCATATTCATTTCCATTCTCTTCATGTATTAATAAATTTCCTTGCTTCCATTTGTATGTTCATGCCTTAAAACTATAGTTTTTCCACTTTCATCCACTTAAAACTAGCTTATACCTTCTCTACATCACTCTACTTACCAAAACAACACCTTAACTCCCCATTTCAACCATGGCCGAGCCCATTACAGCCCATGGTCGAATCCAAACAACCCATTTAAGGGCCCAAAAGTTCGAGCTTGAGTGGAGTGAAGCTATTTCGTGTGTCGACAAGTTGCTGTAGGAGTTCGGCTTAGTTCGGTTGCATTTTTGTGAGTAAAACTTCACCTTTAAACCAAAAGTTTTGAAACCATACTCATGTTCATATTTGTCGCTATTGAATGCTTGTTGTATGTTTTGGTAGTGTGGTAGTTGTTGGTTTGATTCATGCTTCGAAAAGTTGACATCTTGGTCGTAGTTTAGTAACTTGTAAAGTTAGTAAGTAAAAGTTGCTTATAATGTTGGTTCATGCTTACTGCTTGTTGTATCATAGTAAATTATCATGTATTTATGCTCATATCCTTGCTTTGTAATGTTTGGTTGTAATGATAATGCCATTAACTTGTTTACCGAACTACCCGTATAGCGATAGTCGCTATATAGGTACATTTGGAAAATCACTTTTTATCGAAATCGTTTGGTTTCATCTTCGTGCTTGGAATTGTTTTACAAGTTAAGCAAGATTTTGATTAATGAGGTTTTCAAAAGTAATTAACCATTTTAATAATGATTATTTAATCAAATTAATTATTTAATTAACAAGGATTAAGGTTAACTAATTAATTAGTTAATGATGTGTTTTAAATTTAACCAATTACTTAGTTAATGATGCATTTTAAATTTAACTAATTACTTAGTTAATGATGTTTTAAAATTAATTAATCATTTTATTTAATGATGTTTAAAGAAAATTAATCATTTAATAATGATGAATTAAAGTTAATTAATCAATTAACTAACAATGTTTTTAAATTAATTAATTTTTTTATTAGTGGCTTTTAAAAGTCAATCAACTTGTTTTAACTTTGATTAATCTTTCTTTAAATGATGTTTTAAATTAATTTATCATTATTCAATGATGTTTATAGCTAATCTTTTGATAATAATGGATTAAAATTAGTTAGTCAATTAATTAATGATGTTTTTAAATTAATTAATCTTTTTAATAAATGACTTTTAAAAGGAAATTAACTTGTTTTAACATTAAGTAATCTTTCCTTCAATGATGTTTTAAAGTTGTTAATCATTTTAAATAATGATATTTAATTATTTATTAATTAATTTAATTAATTATATTTAAATATTACTAATTAATTGAAGTAGTGATGTTTTAAAGGTGATTTTACCCTTTTCAATTAAAGGTATTTGAAGTAAATTTATCAACTTAATTAATGAAGTTTCAAAGTGAATTTGTCAAAGCAACAAGGATGTTTTGACTTTTTTATTCATTTTAATTAATGATATTTATTTATTTATTTATAATTAATTTTTATTATTTAATTAAATTAATGGTGTTTAAAGGTGATTAACTTCTTTTGAAATAAAGGCCATTGAAGTCAATCAATCAACCGAATTAATGAAGTTTTTAAAGTTAATTAATAAATGTAATAAGGATGTTTTAAGTTATTAAATCCTTTTTATAATGATGATTCAGAGTTAGTAAAATCTTTTAACAAATGTGTTTTAAAGCTAATACTTGTAATGTGAAGCCAAGTAGGAATTCGAGTTTTTAAAAGAAAACGTTTGTTTCGTTTATGGAAATGAATTAATTTCCATAAAGCGAATCACTTATACAGAAATGATTTATTTGTATACTTAGCACTAAGTATCGAAGAAGTAGACTTGTCGCTATTTCGAAAGTTAAGAATAATCGTGAGACATGACTTTGAGGTAACACTACCTTGACTTGTCTGGTATTATTGTTAACCAAGAAATAGTACAAGTTTGAAGTCGATGAGTGGTGGTAAGTATACAAGACTTAATTTCCATATATGATCATTTTATATCCTCGATAGTTTGTTTCTCAGCTATCGGTTACTTCAGCTTCTTTATTATCATCATTCTAAGATGATGTGTTGGTCCATTGAGCTTTGATATCCTTTGTCGGAAATGACTAAAACCAAAGCGCGAGAGGGGACCAAGCTATGTGAGGTTGATCCCATTAGGATACTTTCACATTTCATCTAGATTGGATTAGGTAGCGCTATTAGATGTGAAATATTTGGATTCTCGGTAAGGTTTGGCGGGGTCCGGCTTGGAGGTTTCCGAGAAGTGTTACAGAGTAAATGAGCTTCTCATAAGTATATTACTAGATGTATACTTCAAGTGGGTGTACCCTCCTAGTCATTTGTTGGAGATTTTCCTTTTCTTATTTCATTCGAACCTTCGAATTGTTTTTCTGTAATTGCAACGGGAAGAGTCAACCCCTCTTCACAATGTTTAATTATACGTTTTGTTAATTGTATTAAGTTTGGACTGTTATCTTGCTTTACCCATTTTGTCCAGTTTGGATTTTGTTCAGAAATTTCCATTCTTTCAAGTCTGGATCTTTATACTATTTTTTCCCTTCATCTATATTTGAATTTGTTTCCTATTGTTCTTTCCCATTCTTATGTTTGGATGTTGTTTATGTGGGAGAAAACCCATTCCGCGTTAATGGCGTAGTCCCATATATTATTGTTACATACATTCCCTTTTTTTAGAGTTTTACTTATACCAGACATACTGTCTAACCCGAGTTGTTTATTTTCCCTAAACTCTCGAGTATTCAATTATATATGAGTAGTCTGAGAATAACAGCTTTTTCTTTAAAGCTCTTTGAAGACGGTGATCGAGCAGGCGGCTCTTTAGTTATCTAGTTATTTATTTTCGCTGTATGATTAAGTTGGTATATTTGGTATCTGGAAAATGTAATGTCAGAATGTATAACTGTCAATCTATTAGGTGTAGTACTTTTATATAACTCCGATAACTCCATGTAAGGAGTAACCTTTTGTACTATATCATTTTGTATTATATGCAACCATTCCATTCTGAGGTTTTTCTATTCTGTTCTTTCACTTATTTACTTTTCCCCACAACTTATCTTTCGAATGCTTGGGTAACGACATACGAATATTGAGGATGTATTAAGTGTCGTTCCCATGGGTCTGAAAGGTGGGTCATCACAAATGGTATTAGAGCTTAGGTTTAGCGAACCCCTAAGCTCTGGTGGTGTAAACTCTTTAAGGATAGGATTAGTAATGTCCTAGGATAAGTCTGAGAGAGAGAGAGAGTGTGTGTATTGAGTGTGTATTTGTTAGTATTATAAAAATGTTTTACATTGTGTTTTTTGATCCATTGAGTAGTATATGAATTCTCGATGCATCTGATCAGCGTTATCAATAGGGATTCCTAGACACTTGAACAAACCTACCGATATAGTATTATTTTAAAACGGTAAATGAAATAATTTTACCTACGAATATATTTTATATAATAAGAATGATTTTCAAAATTAATATAGTTGTATTGATGAATTAACTATTAGGAGATGATAATATTTTATTATTATCATTTAGGATTTGTTTAGTTATGCTCATCCAGTGATAGCAATGCTCATCATTTTGAGCATTAACGATTGTTGAATAGTTCATAAGATATTTTCCTTAATAAGGTATAGATTAGGTAAATAGGAATTAGGGAACCTTGAGAACAAACCCTTTATGAATACAGTTACACAGTTTTACTATAAGGCGTTTAGTGAAAAGGTTAAGTTAAAAGTTATCTTTTAATAGTGTTAAGCTAAAGGTAAACTTTAATAAAAAGTATTTTAATATAATCTGAATGGTAGGATAATACATTTAGAGGATAAATATATGAGAAAATTTAGTTATAATAAAGGAGAATTATTCAAATATGAGTTTAACTCACATTCAAATTTATTATATCATATATGTGATGCTATAAACTATTATTGATTTCTTGGATGCTAGTTAGATTTGTTTGATTAACTGTTTCAATTTTAATTGAAATTAATCTGGATATTCCATTTAAACTGTTTAAGTGTCATTATTACGATTTTCGATATACCGTCATTTATTGAATGTCATCCCCAAACCATTGTATATGTGTTTGAACTTGAGTTTGTGTTTTCACAAAAGTAGATGTTTAAAATTCATTAATCATTTTGATTAATGATATTTTAAATTAATTAATCATTTTAGCTAATGATTTTGGAAATTAATTAAACAATTTAATTAATGATGTTCAAATTTGTTAATCTTTTGATTTAACGAGATTTGAATCTAATTAATTGTTTTAATTAATAGTATGTAAGCTTTATAAATCATTTTAGTTAATGATAGATGAGGTAATTGTTCATTTTAATTAATGATTATTTGAATTTAATAAATCGTTTGACAAATGATTTTTAAGTTAGTCAATTCATGTAATAAATGAGTTTAAAGTAAATTAACTGATTTGATGAAAGTGTTTTGGAAGTAATTAACTATTTTATTAAAGATAATTGATTTGTTTATCAAAGGAAATTACAAATTTGGTTAATTATCTTTGGGGATAATTAATATTGTTTTAGATTTTTTTTAAAAAGGAGTATTATGAATCATCCTCCAGGATGAGTAACATTGTTTTGAATTTATAAAAAGTATTTAAATTGTTTTATTATCTTTTAGGACAATAAATATTGTTTTAAATTTATAAATGATGGTTTATAAATGAGAAAATCCTTTGAAAAGAATTGTATATAAATAAAGCGAAGTGCAAGTTATTTTGAGTTTATAGTAAACCATGTTTTAATGGCACTTGTTTTAACCTTTGTTTTAATACACTTGGTATTATAAATTTATCTTTTAAAAAATACATTTTGAGGAGTTTTTGGAAAAATTTAGATCCTGAAATTTTTTGAAAGGATTTCAAAAGATTTTGAGAAAAGTAATAGAGGTATTATTTGAAAATATTTCTAAAATATAAATATTTTGGAAAAGAAATTTTGAATGGAATGCATTTTCTTTGGGATAATTCGAGGAAAAACATTTCGGTTAGTTTTGTGGTAATCTGAATAATTGTGACGACCGCCCATGACCCCTGCACCGAATTTAGAGATAGCGCTGTATAGTGTGCTAGGCGACCATGGACGATTGTCAAGGTAAGATTTAACACAAAAGAATCTATCGTATTACTCACAGCGCATGGACAAAATACAATAGAACATATGTATAGTGAAGCTTTACAGAACAAAATGACATCATATAAAACTCCATAATAGTTGAATACAAGCATCCACATAGTCAATACATCCAGCCTCACTACATATCTCTCAGAGAATACAAAACAGCGGAATATCCAGTACATATAATAAGAAGATAATATGCAACCCTCCAGCTCGTCTTCGATATCAGCATCGTGAGAAGAGAACAGCACCTGTCACCTGCTACCTAGTCTGCCCGTCCCAAAATGGACGAACAGCCCAAGGCAATAAGAATTAAAACATAAAGCCTTGAGTCAGACAACAGTCTTAGTGAGCAGTAAATTAACTAACAACATACCAAAAGGGCATAAAGGAAAAGGAATAGGAATACAACCCTCCCACTCCAACCTCATTCTACAGTGATAGCCCCCAGACACACACTAAGCAGAAGCAAACATAGCAGAGCATACAATTTAAAGTAAAACTACTATCACTCGAGTCAAGGGCGATGTTTTCCAAGTACCAAGGCCTAAATCAGATAAGCACCCAGAAAATACCGCTCTTGAGTCCGAATGACGATACAACCAAACATCCATGACTCTGGCTATCACTGTTATCATTGCTTCGATATCACCGTTAATTGAATGACCGGCACATTCTTTCAGCCGTCCGTCAAGGGCTAATGGAAACCCCGGTTCTAGACATAACTCCCGCACGTCGTCGCAGCCCGTGCCTAGGACTATCGAATCTGCCCAGAGTACTCGACCATCAACAGTTGGCCGTTGGAACTATCGAATCTGCCCAAACGTACTCTTGCTTAGAGCATGCTAGAACCTTCAACAACGATGCTATCCAAGCCTCCTAGTCATCCTCCTCGACGACTATTCTCATATCCATTCATTCTCTTCAACTCGAATCATATCACCGAGTTATCAACATGCTTGGAATTATCCCGTCTGGATTAGACCAAGTCTTCATCACATGATTGCCTCGCTTCATTACATCCTCGCAAAGCCTCATCTCATCATCACATCATCAAATCTATGCATAAGAGCTTCATCATCCCGCTACATATGCCACGAGCAGCTTTTCCAATTCAAGAGCCTTTCCCTTAGCTTTTGAATCACCTTCGATCTAAATCTAATCATCAATCATCTAGTTCATAACAATCAATCAAATCAAACATCAATCCAAGCAAACAAGCATTCAAGAATGATCTAAGTAGACAATTATAACAATAATGGCATTTTCGTAATTAAAGAGTTGAAAGTCCAATAAGCATGAAAACATGGATTATATCTCTACAAACTTGATGAATGAACTTGCATAGGTTAACATATGATAAAATGGATGTAACATCATCATGAACAATGGATCTATATGGATCTACACATAGGATGAAGAAAATGCATGGAAATCTCTATTTTAACACCAAATCGAGCCAACAATCCGATATACTCCTTTGGATCCGTGTGAGAGATAATCACCACTCACCAAATCTCCTAAACAAACCCAAATCAACACGCTTCAGATCTGGACAGCAAAGGATCAAGCTTGATCTATCACAAATCCGCTTCAAATGAAGAAATCTCTCTTGAAAAGATGAAGATCTTCAATCTAAGCTCTTGAATCTTCAATCTTGATCTTCGATTTGGATGGATGGAAGCACTAGATTAGAGTGGAGAAAAGAAGTGAAGAAGTGTAGAAGTCGAGCTCTCAAAATGGCAGCACTTCGTCGCTTCAAAATCCGGATCCCAAAAAGTGAGAACAACCCCTCCTATTTATAGCTGAAAACTGCCCTTAAGTCGTAACTCGGCTATCTTCTTAAGTCGGTGCCGACTTAACACTTAAGCTTCTGCCGACCTAGCAACCTCCGACTCAACACATGCGCATATACAAACCCTGTCTACGACTTAATGCGCACGCGCCTTAACTAGTTAGACGACTTACGACTTACTGCTATGCCGAGTTAACCAGCCTATACGACCTAACGACTTAACCATAAGACCGACCCAACGAAGCAGACTCATCATACTGCCGCAAAACCCAAGTCCTAAGTCGGTTGACGACTCAACAACTTAACACAGGAGACGACCTGCCGACTCATGACTCAACACACACTGCCGACCTAACACTTAACACCCAAACACTTAGGTCGCTCACAACATGTCCTTAGGTCGTTGCCGACCTAACTCTACTCCAGAATACTTAGGCTGCCTACTATTCTTCCTTAGGTCGCCCTAACCTCTTAAGTCGGCCAACCCCACTTCCTTAACTCGGCAACGACTTAACAAATGACTTGTCAGACATGCTAACTACTAAGTCGTCCAGGTCTTAAGTCGACCACTATCTTAACTCGTCAGCCGACTTAACACTTAACTCACCACTATCCTTAAGTCGGTTAATACTATAAGTCGGTCAACTTCTTAGATAGGCTACTCCCTTAAGTCGGTCACTCGACCTAAGCCACCCTATGACTTAACTTCCTTAACCCGGTTAATCCCTTAGGTCGTCCTAAACTATCAACCGACTTAAACCACTCCCCTATCTTCCTTAGGTCGTCGCCGACCTACCACTTAGTCATTAACCCGTCCAGGCCTATTTCTTAACTCGTCCAAACTTCCTAAGTCGGCTACGACTTAAGACTTAAGAAAATTCTGCTAAAACCTGAAATGACTTAACAACAATACAACCAAAGGTCAATCATTTTAGAATGTTTTGATCCGTAAAAATACGGGTCGTTACATTCTCTCCCCCTTAGGAATTTCTCCCCCGAAATTCCAAACAAACAAGGCAATCAAAGCTATTCTGTACGCCTATCATCCATAACAATCAATAGACCATGCATCCAATTCTAGCTTAGCGTACAGAATTCTAAGACTTAGAACAAGTTACAATTTCGTTAGATGACACGACACCTTAGGGCCATACCTTGAAGAGTTCAGGATGAGCTGCCTTCATCCTCTCTTCCACCTCCCACGTACAGTCGTTATCATCGTCACTCCATTGTATCTTGAGCAACTTAACTACCTTCCTCCTAAGCTGTTTCGTGTCGGTTTCAACAACACGAAGCGGCTTACGAGGTCTTCTATCGACTGGATCAACTTCGAAATCTTCACAGCTATCAGCAGAAACCACTGTATTCGAATCGTGCACATACTTCCGTAGATATGATACATGAAAAACATTGTGCACACCCGACATCTTCTCAGGTAACTTCAATCTGTAGGCGAGCTTTCCAATTCGCTCGATAATCGGGAATGGTCCAACAAATCTCGGAGTCAATTTTCCTTTCTTCCCGAATCGAATAACATTCTTTAGTGGAGAAATCTTCACAAAAACCATATCTCCTACGTCGAATTCCAAATCCTTTCGACGCTTATCAGCATAACTCTTCTGACGGTCTTGGGCTGCCTTCATTCGTTGCCGAATGATCTCTATGCAATCCGAAGTCTGACGAATCATCTCTGGCCCAAGCATCAGCTTTTCTCCAGTTTCCAACCAACATGTTGGAGAGTTACACGGTCTTCCATACAACGCCTCATACGGTGCCATACCAATGCTTGACTGGTAACTGTTGTTGTACGCAAACTCCACCAAATGAAGGTGATCTTCCCATGATCCTCCGAAATCCAAAACACAAGCTCTAAGAAGATCTTCCAAAACTCGGTTGACTCTCTCGGTCTGACCATCTGTTTGGGGATGATAAGCTGTACTCAAACACAACTCAGTTCCCAAAACTTCCTGGAAGCTCTTCCAAAATCCACTAGTGAACAATGGATCTCGATCGCTCACTATACTCTTCGGAATACCATGGAATCGAACTATCCACTTCACATACAACTCCGCCAACTTTAATGCAGTCCTAGTCGATCGAACAGGAATGAATCGTGCACTCTTAGTCAGACGATCCACAATGACCCAAATCCCTTCATTTCCCGTTCTGGTTCTAGGCAATCCATCAATAAAATCCATCGACACTTGTTCCCACTTCCATGTAGGAACTTCTAATGGCTGAAGCAATCCGCTTGGCTTCTTCTGTTCAGCCTTTACCAACTGGCAGTTCATGCATTTGGAAATAAAATTTCCAACATCCTTCTTCATGCCTTCCCAGTAGTAGGTTCTCTTCATATCCCGATACATCTTGTTTCCACCTGGATGAATTGTCAACTTCGAGTGATGACTTTCCTTCAGAACTTCACTCCTCAATTCATCTATATCGGGAATAACTAGTCGTCCTTGCTTCCGAAGCCAACCCTCTCGATCGACCTCGAATCCTTTATCCTTTTCTGGATCCAATCCAGATCCCAATTCACGGATAATCTTGACAAGCTTATCATCTTGCTTTTGGCCCTCGCCAATCCTTTCCACAAGAGTGGGTCTTATCGATAAGTTTGCCAACATCTCAGGTTCCAATTCACATCTAGGCCTGAAGTCAAATCCAGCTAAATACTCGAGACTCTTCCATTCTGAAAACATGGCCCCCAATCCTGCATGTCTTCGACTTAACGCATCCGCCACTGCGTTACCTTTTCCCGGAGTATAAGCTATACCAAAGTCATATGATGCTAAAAACTCTAGCCAACGTTGCTGCCGAAGATTCAAATCCTTTTGGGAGAAAAGATACTTCAACGACTTATGATCCGTAAACAACTCGAATCGGACTCCCAACAGATAATGCCTCCACATCTTCAGAGCAAATACAATCGCCGCTAATTCCAAATCATGAGTTGGGTAATTCCTTTCATGCGGCTTCAGTTGTCGACTGGCATACGCAACAACTTTATTCTCCTGCATCAGCACTGCTCCAAGTCCAGTACCACATGCGTCTGTATAAACCACCATCTCATCATTCCCACTAGGAATAGTCAAAACAGGAGCACTCGTCAATCTCTCTTTCAGGATTCCGAAAGCTTGCTCACACTTAGCATCCCAACTGAACACTTGGTTCTTCTTCGTCAATCCTGTTAACGGTGCAGCTATCTTGGAGAAGTCTTTGATAAACCGTCGATAATATCCTGCTAATCCAAGAAAACTTCTCACATCAGATGCATTCTTAGGTCTAACCCAATCCTGGATTGCTGCCACCTTAGCGGGATCAACCGCTATTCCATTCCCAGAAATCACATGGCCTAAGAACCTCACTTCACTCTTCCAGAAGTGACACTTCGAAAACTTAGCCTTCAGCTGATGTTTCCGTAAGATCTCCAAAACAATACGCAAGTGTGTCTTGTGCTCTTCTTCCGTTCTGGAATAAATCAGAATATCATCCACGAACACAAGTACAAACTTGTTCAACTGATCTCTGAACACTCTATTCATAAGATCCACGAAATATGCTGGCGCGTTAGTCAATCCAAACGGCATTACCAGCCACTCAAAGAAACCGGATGGTGTCCTAAAAGCAGTCTTCGGCACACTATCCTTAGCCACTCTCAACTGGTGAAATCCCGTTGCCAAATCCATCTGAGAAAACACCTTAGCTTCGTGAAGCTGATCAAACAAGTCATCTATTCTCGGCAATGGATACTTGTTCTTCTTGGTCACCCTATTCAGCTCACGATAATCGACGCACAATCTCAACGACCCATCTGCCTTGGTTGCAAACACAACTGGTGCACCCCACTCGGACACACTACGCCGAATGAATCCTTTCTGCAAAAGGTCATCAACTTGCACCCTCAACTCTTGCTGTTCCCTAGGCGCCATCCGCCTAAGAGGCATTACAACAGGTCTGGCTCCTTCAACTAGATCTATACGAAATTCGATCTCTCTATGCGGCGGCAACCCTTTGACTTCGTCAAAGACATCCTCGAATCCATTTGCGATTGGCACTAAAGACAGTCCATCCTGTGGAACAACTAGCGAATACATGAAGCTCATGAAGACGCCTTCCTCATGCTTACATCGTATCACAATCTTTCGCCCTTCCACATTCTCGACTGTCACCTCCAGCCTCTCAAAATCAACCTTAGCCGCATACTTCCTAAGCCAGTCCATACCCAAAATAATTCCGAACCCCGCAAAGTTCAGAACAAAGCAATCACAAACAAAAGAGCAACCATGACTCGACACAACTAGACCACGGCATAACATACACAAACAAGACGAACCCCCAACTGGATTAGTCACAACCAATGGCCTATCAACAATATCCGGCTTTAAATCTAACCGGCCCACTAGTTCATTACAAACAAATGAATGCGACGCTCCAGTATCAAACAGAACTCTAACTGGAACACCACATAGAAAAAGAGTACCTTGAACCACCACACTCTTCCCCTTCTCTTCAGCAGTAGGAGCTTTCGAAGACGACGGAACAGCTCCTAAAGCATAGGCTTGCACAATCTGCCTGTCCTTCCTTGGTTCTGGACAATTCTTCCTGAAATGCCCCGGCTTGTCACAGTTGTGACACTTCATCGGTGCCTTCGGATTCTTACAATCCTTAGAGAAATGGCCCTTCTGCTGACAATTGTAGCAAGTCACCTCACCTTTCGGCTTCTTCTGGCCATCCTT
The DNA here is from genome assembly GCA_030737815.1 of Allium fistulosum. Classification (NCBI taxonomy): domain Eukaryota; kingdom Viridiplantae; phylum Streptophyta; class Magnoliopsida; order Asparagales; family Amaryllidaceae; genus Allium; species Allium fistulosum. Next base: position 83,889,013 of record CM060903.1, read on the forward strand.
ACCCTTCTGCTGCTGCTGCTTCCTCTTCTGGTTTCCACCCTGCTGTGGTTTAGATTCTCCCTTGGTAATAGCAACAACAGGTCCTTCCTTAGGAAACAGACTCTCATGCCTAAGAGCTTTCTCCACCAGCTTCTCAAATGAATCGTCCAAATGATCCACCAACTGTCTCCCAAGATAACTATCCAAGCCGGTCACAAACTTCTCATTCTTCTGATAAGCAGATTCAATATACGACCGGGCATACTTGGACAAAGCTTCGAACTCAGAAACATACTCAAGAACTGATCTTCCACCTTGCTTGAGCTCCACAAACCTCTTGAACAGAACAGACTTCTGGGCTGTAGAAATGAACTTAGCTTCAAATCTGACTTGGAATTGCTCCCAAGTAATCTCTTCTTCCGGAGTAGTGATGGTAATAGAGTTCCACCAATCAGAAGCTCTCCCTTGAAGCTGCCTTGATGCCAACTTCCTCTTAGTTGCATCATCAATTCCCAAATCACCAAAGATCCTTCTACAAGCATCTATCCACCTCTGGACCTCAATAGTTGATTCTGTTCCCAAGAAAACCTTCCCTCCAAGAGCAGTATAATCCTTGCACAACTTAGCAAAATCCACTGGTTATGGAGTTTGGACTTGAACTCCAACATCAACTGCTGCCCCCGGAACTGGTATCCTTCTCATGATCGAAGTCATCATAGCTTCGAACATGGCTGCATAATCAGCAGTCTCTTCAGTAGCACGGCCTCCCCTAGCAGCTGGTCTCCCTCTTCGACTCATTCTCAATATCTATAAAAAGGAATGATTAGAACATCTAGAGAAACAACTGCATAAAGGACTCAAACCCTACTAAGCTACTATATTATATATAGTATTCATCCATCAAAATACAATTACGTCTCTCATACGTAGTTACTTCAGCGAGCGTTGGGTAAAATCGATTAACCAATGCTCTGATACCAAATGTGACGACCGCCCATGACCCCTGCACCGAATCTAGAGATAGCGCTGTATAGTGTGCTAGGCTACCATGGACGATTGTCAAGGTAAGATTTAACACAAAAGAATCTATCGTATTACTCACAGCGCATGGACAAAATACAATAGAACATATGTATAGTGAAGCTTTACAGAACAAAATGACATCATATAAAACTCCATAATAGTTGAATACAAGCATCCACATAGTCAATACATCCAGCCTCACTACATATCTCTCAGAGAATACAAAACAGCGGAATATCCAGTACATATAATAAGAAGATAATATGCAACCCTCCAGCTCGTCTTCGATATCAGCATCGTGAGAAGAGAACAGCACCTGTCACCTGCTACCTAGTCTGCCCGTCCCAAAATGGACGAACAGCCCAAGGCAATAAGAATTAAAACATAAAGCCTTGAGTCAGACAACAGTCTTAGTGAGCAGTAAATTAACTAACAACATACCAAAAGGGCATAAAGGAAAAGGAATAGGAATACAACCCTCCCACTCCAACCTCATTCTACAGTGATAGCCCCCAGACACACACTAAGCAGAAGCAAACATAGCAGAGCATACAATTTAAAGTAAAACTACTATCACTCGAGTCAAGGGCGATGTTTTCCAAGTACCAAGGCCTAAATCAGATAAGCACCCAGAAAATACCGCTCTTGAGTCCGAATGACGATACAACCAAACATCCATGACTCTGGCTATCACTGTTATCATTGCTTCGATATCACCGTTAATTGAATGACCGGCACATTCTTTCAGCCGTCCGTCAAGGGCTAATGGAAACCCCGGTTCTAGACATAACTCCCGCACGTCGTCGCAGCCCGTGCCTAGGACTATCGAATCTGCCCAGAGTACTCGACCATCAACAGTTGGCCGTTGGAACTATCGAATCTGCCCAAACGTACTCTTGCTTAGAGCATGCTAGAACCTTCAACAACGATGCTATCCAAGCCTCCTAGTCATCCTCCTCGACGACTATTCTCATATCCATTCATTCTCTTCAACTCGAATCATATCACCGAGTTATCAACATGCTTGGAATTATCCCGTCTGGATTAGACCAAGTCTTCATCACATGATTGCCTCGCTTCATTACATCCTCGCAAAGCCTCATCTCATCATCACATCATCAAATCTATGCATAAGAGCTTCATCATCCCGCTACATATGCCACGAGCAGCTTTTCCAATTCAAGAGCCTTTCCCTTAGCTTTTGAATCACCTTCGATCTAAATCTAATCATCAATCATCTAGTTCATAACAATCAATCAAATCAAACATCAATCCAAGCAAACAAGCATTCAAGAATGATCTAAGTAGACAATTATAACAATAATGGCATTTTCGTAATTAAAGAGTTGAAAGTCCAATAAGCATGAAAACATGGATTATATCTCTACAAACTTGATGAATGAACTTGCATAGGTTAACATATGATAAAATGGATGTAACATCATCATGAACAATGGATCTATATGGATCTACACATAGGATGAAGAAAATGCATGGAAATCTCTATTTTAACACCAAATCGAGCCAACAATCCGATATACTCCTTTGGATCCGTGTGAGAGATAATCACCACTCACCAAATCTCCTAAACAAACCCAAATCAACACGCTTCAGATCTGGACAGCAAAGGATCAAGCTTGATCTATCACAAATCCGCTTCAAATGAAGAAATCTCTCTTGAAAAGATGAAGATCTTCAATCTAAGCTCTTGAATCTTCAATCTTGATCTTCGATTTGGATGGATGGAAGCACTAGATTAGAGTGGAGAAAAGAAGTGAAGAAGTGTAGAAGTCGAGCTCTCAAAATGGCAGCACTTCGTCGCTTCAAAATCCGGATCCCAAAAAGTGAGAACAACCCCTCCTATTTATAGCTGAAAACTGCCCTTAAGTCGTAACTCGGCTATCTTCTTAAGTCGGTGCCGACTTAACACTTAAGCTTCTGCCGACCTAGCAACCTCCGACTCAACACATGCGCATATACAAACCCTGTCTACGACTTAATGCGCACGCGCCTTAACTAGTTAGACGACTTACGACTTACTGCTATGCCGAGTTAACCAGCCTATACGACCTAACGACTTAACCATAAGACCGACCCAACGAAGCAGACTCATCATACTGCCGCAAAACCCAAGTCCTAAGTCGGTTGACGACTCAACAACTTAACACAGGAGACGACCTGCCGACTCATGACTCAACACACACTGCCGACCTAACACTTAACACCCAAACACTTAGGTCGCTCACAACATGTCCTTAGGTCGTTGCCGACCTAACTCTACTCCAGAATACTTAGGCTGCCTACTATTCTTCCTTAGGTCGCCCTAACCTCTTAAGTCGGCCAACCCCACTTCCTTAACTCGGCAACGACTTAACAAATGACTTGTCAGACATGCTAACTACTAAGTCGTCCAGGTCTTAAGTCGACCACTATCTTAACTCGTCAGCCGACTTAACACTTAACTCACCACTATCCTTAAGTCGGTTAATACTATAAGTCGGTCAACTTCTTAGATAGGCTACTCCCTTAAGTCGGTCACTCGACCTAAGCCACCCTATGACTTAACTTCCTTAACCCGGTTAATCCCTTAGGTCGTCCTAAACTATCAACCGACTTAAACCACTCCCCTATCTTCCTTAGGTCGTCGCCGACCTACCACTTAGTCATTAACCCGTCCAGACCTATTTCTTAACTCGTCCAAACTTCCTAAGTCGGCTACGACTTAAGACTTAAGAAAATTCTGCTAAAACCTGAAATGACTTAACAACAATACAACCAAAGGTCAATCATTTTAGAATGTTTTGATCCGTAAAAATACGGGTCGTTACAATAATCTTCTAAGTGACGATCGGATGTGTGCTCAGGCGAACGTTGTGGAGTACGTAGTAAATTATTCTCTTTATCATTGTACCATCGAAATGCATCCAAATCCGTATGAACCCAAGGTGAGTTTTGGTAAATAAAATTGTTTGAAGTTATTTCATAAAAGAAATATATGTTGTATGCTTAATTAGTTTTTTAGTTCTCTAAAAAGGAATTGATTTCCAAATAAAAAGTATTTTTGATAAAAGATTATTTTGATAAATGAATTTTTACCCTTAGATAAGATAAGAGATAATTTAACACTGATTTAAAAGGGTTAAATTGGATAGGAAGGTTTTGATAACATTATTTTATCAAAACCATAGATTTTATTTAACATCTAAGGAGTGTAAACTAATTGGTCTTATTGGGCCAGTCCGTAAACATCATTCTTTATAACACCATAACAAGGTAGGAAGGTTTTAATCGACATTGTTTTATTAAAACCATAGCTTTTGTTTAAAACATGTAGTGGTGTAAACTATTTGTTTTTTTGGGTCAACCCATAAACATCGTCCATTTTAACACCCTAAGTTAAAGAGGTCGAGAGGTCGACTCAGTTTTAAAAGACCCAAATTTTGATTAGATCTTCATCTAAATTGTGAAAAGCAAAATAATTTTTTGTTTTGTATATACTCTTAGGATTTAGAAGGGTATTATACAAGTAAATAAAGTAGAATAAGTTATTATTTGGTGTTTTATAAAGAAATAACTTTATAAAATAGTTTTAATCTTAGGTGAAAATTTAGGAAATAATTCATAAACAATTTTGGTATTTAATAAAATACTAAAAGCAAATTTAAGTGATTTAGAAATATTGGTATAGTTATGAAACCAATAATTTTAGAAAGTGATTTTTCAATTTTGCCTGAAGGAGCATAGGTATCCTCTAAGCAATAACCAAAGGCTGATGAGCAAAACTGTATGCTTAGGAAATTACTTATATTCTTAGGCAATCAAGGAAGTTTTAAACCTATGTTAAGATTTGTTTATTGGTCATTTGACATTTTAAATAATGTTAAGTGATAGATTATTCCCTTATGAAATTTGATTGACTGATAGTGTTAGTTTATTCCTTTACGGAATTTGATTGATTTGATTGGTTCTGTTATTTTGTAGACTACGATTTATAAAGTTATTGTTTGTTAGGACGTAAATCTCGGTACTTTTAAAAAAGTGATTTTGAAATAATTTGATAAATAAATAATGAAAACATTACTTTGAAAAAATAATATTGATGAAGTGTTATTGTTCCAAATGTTTGAAAATAATATATTTTTTAAAGTAGTTTTTCAAATCTTTTTGTTATGACTAAATTTGGGCAATTAGGGTTCGGGAGACTCGCCCGGTATATTTACTCTAATGTTGTTTTAGGAGAAACTGGAGTACCACTGGATGCTCCATGTTGTTTTATTTTAGAGTTATACCATGCTTCGGTTGGGAGAGCCCTCTCGGTGTCATAATTAATTTTTTTTGATTTGTTCCTCTTATAAAGAATTTGAACATATATTTTGAATATAAAGGTCCGGGCATTTAGTTCTACATTTATCTTTTGAAAATATTGGACACATAGCATTTGTTATAGAATATTCTCTATGTTTTATTGCATATGTTTGTTACATTGCTTTTGGTTGCATCATGTTACCTGATTGTATATAATGGTTATAGTGTTTGTATTGCACGTGTTTATGATAGAAATAATATAACTAAGGAAAATATAACTAATCAGATTTACCAAAAACCAAGTAAGTAATTGATTTTTCTTAGGTTGGTTATTACTTCTTCCACTCCGTAATAATTTCGGAGATGAAATTCTTTTAAGGGGGGAGGGCGTAACGATCCGTAAATTAATCGCTTAGTATTTGAATATTTAAATCATTTTTAATATTTAATAATGGATTCTAATATCCAAATAAACATCTTTTAAATAATAATTAATGCTGTTAAAATTATTTTCAAAATATGTTTATTAAAATAGTTAGTTCAAATAAAAATAGAAAATATGACCAAAAAGCTTCTCCTTAATGTATTAAAATAAGCTATAAAGGTACACATAAGTATCCTAAAGTGCACCTACACCTTACCACCATGCCTTGCCATGTTCATGAAGAGGAAAAAGGGAGGGAAGGGTACAATTCACATGTAAAAGGAGGGATGGAGGAGTTATGGAGCTCTGTGATACATTCACACTTTATATTATTTAATTCCTAAGTCAATTTACTAAAATGTCATTCTCATTTGCCTATAAATACATGCCTCCTCTCACCATTCTTCACTTTACATCTCCACTTCCATATTTATTACCATTCTCTTCATGTATTAGTAAATTTCCGCGGCTTTTATTTGTATGTTCATGCCTTAAAACTATAGTTTTTCCACTTCCATCCACTTAAAATAGCTTATACCTTCTCCATATCACTCTACTTACCAAAACAACACCTTAACTCCCCATTTCAACCATGGACGAGCCCATAACGGCACATGACCGAACCCAAATAGCCCATTTAAGGGCTCAAAAGTCCATGCTTGAGTGGAGTGAAGTATAGTTCGTGTGTCGGCAATTTGTTGTAGGAGTTCGGCTTAGTTCGGTTGCATTTTTGTGAGTAAAACTTCACCTTTAAACCAAAAGTTTTCAAACCATACTCATGTTCATATTTGTCGCTATTGAATGCTTGTTATATGTTTTGGTAGTGTGGTAGTTGTTGGTTTGATTCATGCTTCGAAAAGTTGACATCTTGGCCGTAGTTTAGTAACTTGTAAAGTTAGTAAGTAAAAGTTGCTTATAATGTTGGTTCATGCTTACTGTTTGTTGAATCATAGTAAATTACCATGTATTTATGCTCATATCCTTGCTATGTAATGTTTGTTGTAATGATAATGCCATAAACTTGTTTGCCGAACTGCCCATATAGCGGTAGTCGCTATATCGGCACTTTCAGAAAATCACTTTTTATTGAAACCATTTGGTTTCATCTTCGTGCTTGGAATTGTTTTACAAGTTAAGCAAGATTTTGATTAACGTTGTTTTCAAAAGTAATTAACCATTTTAATAATGATTATTTAATCAAATTAATTATTTAATTAACAAGGATTAAGGTTAACTAATTACTTAGTTAATGATGTGTTTTAAATTTAACTAATTACTTAGTTAATAATGCGTTTTAAATTTAACTAATTACCTAGTTAATGATGTTTTTAAATTAATTAATCTTTTTAATTAATGACTTTTAAAAGTTAATCCACTTAACTTTATTAATCTTTCTTTAATTGATGTTTTAAATTAACTAACCATTTTTAATGATGTTTAAGGTTAATTAAATTTTTGATAATGATGGATTAAAATTAATCAATCAATTAATTAATGATGTTTTTAAATTAATTAATCTTTTTAGTTAATGACTTTTAAAAGGAAATCAACTTGTTTTAACTTTAAGTAATCTTTCCTTTACTTATGTTTAAAGTTGTTAATCATTTTAAATAATGATATTTAATTGTTTGTTAATTAAGTATATTTAAATATTACTAATTAATTGAATTAATGATGTTTTAAATGTGATTTACCCTTTTCAATTAAAGGCATTTGAAGTTAATTTATCAACTTAATTAATGAAGTTTCATAGTGAATTTATCAAAGTAACATGGATATTTTGACTTTTTTATTCAGTTTAATTAATGATATTTATTTATTTATATAATTAATTAATTTTTATTAATTAATTAAATTAATGCCGTTTAAAGGTGGTTAATTTCTTTTGAAATAAAGGTTATTGAAGTCAATCAATCAACTAAGTTAATGAAGTTTTTAAAGTTGATTAATAAATGCAATAAGGATGTTTTAGGTTATTAAATCCTTTTTATAATGATGATTCCAAGTTAGTAAACTCTTTTAACAATGTTTTTTAAAGCTAATACTTGTAATATGGAGCCAAGTACGAATTGGGGTTTTTTAAAAGAAATAGTTTGATTCCTTTATGGAAATACATTAATTTCCGTAAAGCGAATCACTTATACGGAAACGATTTATTTGTATACTTAGCACTAATAATCGAAGAAGTAGACTTGCCCCTATTTCAAAAGTTAAGAATAATCGTGAGACATGACTTTGAGGTAACACTACCTGGACTTGTCCGGTATTATTGTTAACCAAGAAATAATACAAGTTTGAATTCGATGAGTGGTGGTAAGTATATAAGACTTAATTTTCATATACGATCATTTTATATCCTCGATAGTTGGTTTCTCATCTATGGGTTACTTCAGCTTCTTTATTATCGTCATTCTAAGACGATGTGTTGCTCAGTTGCGCTTTGTTATCCTTTTTCGGAAATCACTAGAACCAAAGCACGAGAGGGGGCCAAGCTATGTTGGGTTGCTCCCATTAGGATCCTTTCACATCTAATTTAGATTGGATTCGGTAACGCTATTAGATGTGAAATATTTTGATTCTTGGCAAGGTTTGGCGGGGTCCGGCTTGGAGGTTTCCGAGAAGTGTCATAGAGTAAATAAGCTTCTCAGAACTATATTACTAGAGGTATACTTCAAGGGGGGTGCACCCTTCCTAGTCATTTGTTGGAGATTTTCCTTTCCTTATTTGATTCGAACCATCGAATTGTTTTTCTATAATTGCAATGGGAAGAGTCAACCACTCTTTACGACATTTAATCATAGGTTTTGTCCATTGTATCAAGTTTGGACTGTTATCTTGTTTTATCCATTCTGTCCAGTTTGGATTTTGTTCATACTATTTCCATTTTTTTAAGTCTGGATCTTATACTATTTTTTCCATCATCTATGTTTGGATTTGTTTCCTATTGTTCTTTCCTATTCTTATGTTTGGTTGTTGTTTATATAGGATAAAACCCATTCTGCTTTAGCGGCGTGATCCCGCATATTATTGTTAATTACATTCCCTTTTGTTTCAGAGTTTTACTCATACCAGACATATTTTCCGACCCGAGTTGTTTATTTTCCCTAAACTCTCGGGTATTCAATTATATTTGAGTAGTCCGAGAATAGCAGCTTTTTCTATAGAGCTCTTTAAAGACGGCGATCAAGCAGGTGGCTCCTTAGTTATCCAATTATTTATTTCCACTGTATGATTAAGTTGGTATATTTGGTATTTGGAAAATGTAAAGTCATAATGTATAACTGCCAATCTGTTAGGTGTAATACTTTTGTATAACTTCGATAACTCCATGTAAGGAGTAACCTTTTGTACTATATCATTTTGTATTATATGCAACCATTCTATTGTGAGGTTTTTCTATTTTGTTCCTTTAATTATTTACTTTTTCCCATGACAACTTATCTTTCAAATGCTTAGGCAATGGCATACAAATACCGAAGATGTATTAAGTGTCATTCACAAGGGTCAGAAAGGTGGGTCGTCACATATACTATACCATTTATAAATCTATTCTTTTATTTTCAGCATTTTATATAAACCAATTTCACAAATATCCATTTCTAAAATATCTTCACCTCCCTTTAAACATAAGATCGCCCTTTTTAAAATAAAATATAACTCTTTTAATTTTCCTTTTTAAAATAATGCTTATTATTAAAATAGTTTCCTATAAAGACAAATACTTCCAAAATAATTTATTAAAACATTTACTTATATATATATATATAAATCAAAAAGAATAAATAAATAAATATATTGAAATAAAATAGAGAAATTCAGAACTCATTTGTAATTAAAATATCTCAGCAATTACAAAAAGTCTGATTTAAATATCATTTTCCAAAATGACAATCATTTCCAAAACCAAACGACAATTAACAGTATTTTCAAAATACCATATCGAGGCGAATGGTTACTATAGCACTAAACCGTGCTATTATTACCCTTTTTACTAAAAGGTTCCATTTTTCCACATGTGCCGATGTCACATCCAATATGGCCAAACAATCAAATTTCAGCATTTAGCAGTCCAAATCATAGGTATATAACTAAAATAAAAGCAATAGGAATATAACTGGAAATTAAAAATAATAATATCGAGAAATCTGGATTTCTCTACTAAATTCATTGTTTTCCAATTTAAATGTCAATCGCTTTTCAAAGCGACTATTTAACCAAATCAAACAATCTTTCATCCAAACACAAAAGTAAATTTTATCTACTATATCACATACTGATTTATCCAAAGAGGTGAGTTATACTCACCAAAATGTCAATTATCGCCAAAGCATCCTTATTTGATTATTCGATTTTAGCGTAAAATTCCAATAGCTCTAATCTCAACCAATCCAATTACAAGATGTAGTTGACGATTCTACGAGTCCAAAGCTACCGACCGCGTCTAATCAAACCGTAATCCCTTCTTCCAAATCATGGCCGCACTAAATTGAAACTCAACCGCTCCGTTCATCACCGCCTCTCTACCGCTACTGTTCACCAGAGCCCACTGCATCACCCCCCTAGGTAGCCTAGTCCACGAGCTGCCCAACGATGCCAGCCTCAACCTCCATCGCTACCGCAAACTCCTCTACCGAACCCAAAATGCAGCCGTGTTCATTTGGATATTGTCGCCTCCACACACCGAACTACGGTGATCCACCACTTGAAATGAGTTCCCCTGGCCACCCCGCACAACTTTCATGTTGACCCCTTCCCCTAACTCAGCTTCTAGTGGATGGAGCTATAATGGTTGTTGGATGACAGGTTGTTTCTTTCGGTGGCTAGGGTTTGCAACTTCGGATTTGGGCAAATGAATGGGTTTGGGGTCCTTGTATGGAAAACTAACTTACGCCATTCACGCCCAAAAATCACAAACTCAAATCTAGGCATGCATGCTGGTGTTCTAACCAAATACACCTATCTCAAACTCAATGAAACTATTTTTGGGACCTAATTCCAACACATGCAAATGTTAACCTTTCGAGCCGCTTGATTTACGAACCAAACTTGACCTCCTAACTCGAAACAAAATATTCAAAATATATTTATGCTTATACTTACTCTAGCTCGCTCGGACCATCCAGATTCAGTGGAAATAATCTCGAATCCTAAAATGTCCGTCTACGAAAATTGAGTTTTTAGCTCATCGATAAAATAAACCATTAAATATTTAAATATCCAAAATTTAAATATTCAGAGCAGCCTAAAAATACGGATTGTTATAGAAATCGAAAGATTTCTATGTATCCTCTAAGGTTTTTAGGAACATAAATGTGTTGGAAACTTATTAGTAAAATGAAATAAAATATTTAACCTTACTAATAATACACGAATATATACCATATATAAATTAAACCAATCTACTTCAATAAATTTGTGTAACTAATATAATTTATACAATGTTTATCAATTGAAATATACAAATGAATTGAGTTAAGGTTGAAAAATAAAATACAAAATATACTTACCAATATTTTTTTTCATGTTGTTAATTCAAGGCCATGCAATTGCCTAATCATACAACTACTAAATACGTTCATAACTTGGTTACATATGTGTTTATTTGTCCAAGACTATGTATTATCTTTTATAAGTTTCGAACTCTAAAACAATACTAAAATATGAATATTCAATCCATATTGATGCAGCGCAGCAACATAAAGAGGAAACGAGACATAGAAGAAACGAAACATGCCTCAAATCGCCTTTGTCATCACCACTGCTATCTCCTAGCTCGCACATGACTTATCAATCAAACCCTAACTCGCGCACGACTCATCGGAAGCCACGACTTACGACTTACCACATCCCATGACTGACGACTCATCCCCTTCGCGACTTACGACTCATCACTACCACGACTCACGATTCAACCTCCAAAGCGACTTAACTCCAATCGCCCATCCTAAATTCCTGCCCCGAACTATTCCCAGCCTAAGTTGAAGCTTCGACCTAACTCCTCCGACCTATCTCCTGCCGCGACTTAACCCAAGGCGAAGAATTCCATCCCGATCGACCTAAATCGCGAATGAAGCTACTTATTCCCAAATCGCGAATTACTTTAAGTCGCGTGCAATTTGCCTTAACTCGCGAACCTTCATTTCTTAAGTCGTGAGAACTGTTAACTCGCGCGAACGAGTTATGATAAGTCGAGAGATATGATAAGTCGTGAGAACTGTTAACTCGCGTGAACGAGTTATGATAAGTTGTGAGATAATATTTTAAGTCGTTGTAGTTCATTCTTTAATGTGACTTGTGTTGTGTTGTATTGTAGTTTTCTTAAGTCGTAGTATGTTGTAAGGTCATGTAACGACCTAAGTGTTGTAATGTCGTTGATAAGTCGTATACGACTTATGCGAGTTGTTTTGTTGTAACCCTATAAATAGGGAGTGATGTCATTTGTAAATGGTTGTTGACTTTTGAATAAAATTTCCATTTTGATTGCTTTGTGCTTTCTTCTAATTGGTAGTCGAGTGAAGTCTCCTATCTCCACTTACGTTATTCGAGTGCGCTCGAATCTTCGTTTGTTGAAGCCGATTCACGGTATCTTGTGTGCAAGATCAACGTTGAAGAATCGTAGATCTTCTTCCCGGTATCTTCGGATCAACGAGTCAGAGATAGCTAGAATTCGGTATCTTCGGATCAACGGATTTGGGCATTTCAGTATTTCTCAATCCACCGATTGCTATTCTCACCGTATCATCATTTTTCTATTCCGCCGCTGCGTCATTTGGTATCAGAGCGAGACTTAGCCAATCATAGCTAAGCCGAGTCTTGGAGCCAATATTCTATCGAAGAATTCAAGTCATACATCATTTGTTGTTTAAAGCCGAGAGCTTGAAGTGAAGCCGTGCATCTTTTGGTGTGCGTCGTGTTCATCATAAAGTTGCAACAGCTTGGAAGATTTCGATAAATTTCATTTTGGATCTAAGAAGGGAAAGTGTTTGAGTTGACCGTGGAAGTTTGCACGCCAAACGTGGATTTGAATTGTGTTTGAATTTTCTTTGAAGGGTAGAAGAGTTAGAGGCGAACTTGTTCAAGTGTGTGGGAGATTTGTTCAAAGTTCATTGGGCATCAATTTTGAGAGAATGAAGTTTGACATGAATCGAAATCAACGGAGAGTGTCGCCACGTTATGATAGAGAAAGAAGAGAATCATCTTTGTCAATAAATCGAGATCGTGGAGCTCGAGACAATCGTGATTATCATAAGGGAGAAAGAAGAGCGTATCGTGGTTACGAACATGAGCCATCTTATGATTATGAGAAAAGAAGTAGAGAGGACGTGCATGGGCATAGAAGAGTCGATGTTCAGAATCGACGACGAAGTTCAACTAATTTTAAAGAGGAAAGTTATGGTGATCGTGTTCATTTTCGATATTCCGATCAAGGGCAAAATTGATACAAGAATATCGAAGAGGATGGTTATACATGGAAATCAAGAAAGGATACGGAGATTCCAGATTTCCGAGGTGGACTACAAGCAGAGGAATTTTTGGACTGGTTATCCACGATTGAAAATGTTTTTGAGCTCAACTACGTTCCTGAGGATCGTTAAGTGAAGTTAGTTGCTGCAAGTTTGAAAGGAAAAGCCATGGACTGGTGGCAACAAACTAAATCAACCAGAGAGAGGATGAAGAAGTCTAAAGTTGTCAAGTGGGATAAGATGAAAAGGATGATGAAAGCAAATTTCTTACCCTACAATTATCAAGCTCGTATTGATCAACAATTGCAGAAGTTGAGTCAAGGGAATCGAGGAAGGGGTGTGGTTACAAACTACAGCAATCAGAATCATGATGTTCATTACAGTAAAAATGTTTTTAAGAGAGTCAACGAACCAGTTGTATATAGAATCACGAGGGCAAGTGTTGATGAACGAGTTAAGCGATATCATTATCAGGAGTTTGACCATCGAAGTTTTGAATGCACAAAGTCCCAAAAGAAACCCTTTGTTGTAGAAGAATGTGAAAGCGAGGATGTGGATGATTCTACTGAAAATGAGACAGAAGAGGAAGAGGAACCAACTAATACATTACCTTTCGGCGAAGGTGCTGAAGAATCGGAAGGTAGTGCTGAAACCTTGGTTAGGTATGAGGCAAGTGAAGAGCTTAAAACTCTCGAGGAGGTTAAGCCAATGTTAGAAGAATTTGAAGAGGTCGGTCCTACAGAATCATTCACAGCATTACCACTAAAGTTTGACAACGAAGATGAAGAGGTCGAGTTGGAGAACGAAGAATGTAATTTGTTGAGGAGGATTGATGAAGTTAACTTTTATCAACCACCACAATTTGACGACGATGAAGAATTTCTGCCAGGATTTGAGGAATCTTTGTCAGGGAAAGTAGAAGTTTTGTCAATAGAGAAAGGAGGTAACTTGTTGAGGAGGACTGTTGAAATTGACTTTTATCAACCATCGAAATTTGATGATGATGAAGAAATTGAGTCAAATTATGTGGATGTAGAAGTTGATTATTCATCACCACCAAAGATTGATGTTGATAGTGTGGAAGAAGAAATTGTGTTCGGAGTTGAAGGAAACGATTTGACAATGAAGGATTCTTGCTTAACATATGAGTTTATGGAGGAAGACCAGCCAAGTGAAACTTTTTTAGTTTTCGAGGAGTCCGAACAAAGTAAACATGAAACAGAAGAGAAGGCAGAATCAGATGATTTATTATCTTTGAAGGAGTTCGACAGTGAAATAAAAGATGGTGATGAATTATCAATGTTGATTGAACCTGGAGAAAGTTTTGATTTTGAGAATTCTGAAGAGATTGAAGTATTTAAAGATTGTGAAGATGAGATTTCTGGGAAACTGCCTGAAGAAATTAATTTTTTATTGTTGGAAGAGTATGTGGAAATGAGGAATGAATTGTTTGTGTTGACCGGGCAAGGAACGAGTGAAGATCTTGATGTTTTTGAGGAAGTTAGATCAGAATTCGATGAATCTGAAGGCGAATATCCTGAAGAACTACCCGAAGAGTTACCACCACTACAGGACATTCAACCTCACACTGAACTAGTACTAGTTGCCATTCTACTATAGGGATCGTATGATCTTCAGAATCTGAAAGAACAGGAAAGACGAGAATCTGAGCATGAGTCCTTACACTTTTTCGGTCGTGATTTCCCAAGTCGTTCCATGATTTTAAACTTCCTTATATCGTCTCACATTTTCGACACATTTTGGTTCTGTATCACGTCTTCCTATTGGCACAAGCAATATGGTATACGACACTATTCTTATGAAGTTCTGTGCTACATGGATTGGATATGGCACCTAGTGCTTAGTTCAGGCCACACTTTTTCTTATGTCATCTCCCTCAGATCACTTCCTTATGCCGCCTGCCTAATGCCACGTCTGTTTTACGCAATGCGTTCCTTATGTCGAGCCACATCTTCAAAGGGTCAAGTCAAGATCAATCTCGAGAGTGGTTATCACCAGAACCGCACCAAACCAGATAATGAATGGAAGACAGCGTCTCGAAGGAGGAAAGTGTGTAAATTCAGTACGAATTCTTTTCAACTGGAGGATGTGTTCATTTCTGACGTATTTCATGTTAAACATCTTACACCTTATTATGAAGATGAACAACCAACTGGAAAAGAAATCTTAAATTCGAGGACGAATTCTTTTCAACAAGGGGAGGATGATGCAGCGCAGCAACATAAAGTGGAAACGAGACATAGAAGAAACGAAACATGCCTCAAATCGCCTTTGTCATCACCACTGCTATCTCCTAGCTCGCACATGACTTATCAATTAAACCCTAACTCGCGCACGATTCATCGGAAGCCACGACTTACGACTTACCACATCCCACGACTGACGACTCATCCCCTTCGCGACTTACGACTCATCACTACCACGACTCACGATTCAACCTCCAAAGCGACTTAACTCCAATCGCCCATCCTAAATTCCTGCCCCGAACTATTCCCAGCCTAAGTCGAAGCTTCGACATAACTCCTCCGACCTATCTCCTACCGCGACTTAACCCAAGGCGAAGAATTCCATCCCGATCGACCTAAATCGCAAATGAAGCTACTTATTCCCAAATCGCGAATTACTTTAAGTCGCGTGCAATTTGCCTTAACTCGCGAACCTTCATTTCTTAAGTCGTGAGAACTGTTAACTCGCGCGAACGAGTTATGATAAGTCGAGAGATATGATAAGTCGTGAGAACTGTTAACTCGCGTGAACGAGTTATGATAAGTCGTGAGATAATATTTTAAGTCGTTGTAGTTCGTTCTTTAATGTGACTTGTGTTGTGTTGTATTGTAGTTTTCTTAAGTCGTAGTATGTTGTAAGGTCATGTAACGACCTAAGTGTTGTAATGTCGTTGATAAGTCGTTAAGTCGTATACGACTTATGCGAGTTGTTTTGTTGTAACCCTATAAATAGGGAGTGATGTCATTTGTAAATGGTTGTTGACTTTTGAATAAAATTTCCATTTTGATTGCTTTGTGCTTTCTTCTAATTGGTAGTCGAGTGAAGTCTCCTATCTCCACTTACGTTATTCGAGTGCGCTCGAATCTTCGTTTGTTGAAGCCGATTCACGGTATCTTGTGCGCAAGATCAACGTTGAAGAATCGTAGATCTCTTTCCCGGTATCTTCGAATCAACGAGTCAGAGATAGCTAGAATTCGGTATCTTTGGATCAACGGATTTGGGCATTTCAGTATTTCTCAATCCACCGATTGCTATTCTCACCGTATCATCATTTTTGTATTCCGCCGCTGCGTCACATATTCAATCATATATAATGCTATATGGTGAACGGTCGCAATTCATAATGCATGAATCTTCGTTGAAATTAGTTTATTCAAAATAAGCAAGTAAACCATAATGGAGATTGTGTATTCAATACGATTGGTTATAATGAGGATCTTGTTGTGTTTGATGTTGTAATAAACCAAGAAGTATAAGATGTACCTAGGAATTAGATCATTGAAATGTTAGTTTGAACAGTTTACATAAAGTGCAACTTATTCAATATCCTTAAATGTTAAGGTTGATCGAATTCATTTTTGTAAATAATTCATTATGCTTGTAGTAAGGATTATATTTTTAAATGGTGTGACCAATTAGAAAAGCAAGCAAATGCATGACAGTGGATGTAATTTATGCACAGTTGGGATGAAAAGAGTAAATGGTCACCTCTGCCTCATGAATGGATATTGTAAATAAGAATTGTATAAAATACTAAAAGATACTTAATACGAAATGAGACGTGTGATTTCTAATCCAATGTACTTTGATATAGAAAAATGTATTTATGAAAGTTATTTTTTCGAGTGTTAGATATTTGATTTGACACTCGACTATAAACAAGTTACAGCGTATGAAATAAAATTATGTAATAAGTAGTTAAATGAAGCTTTATATTTGTAAGCTATTATAGTATGGCAGAAATAGTGAAAGCATACCATATAACACTTCTTAGTGAATGCATCAAATTACGAAAAATGATTTTCGCAAACATACCAAATATTATTTATAAAATTATAACTATTTTTAGTATTGACTAAAAGCAGACATGGTTCTATTTTAATGTGAATAGTATGAATATTCGTTATAAGATAAAACTATAATAATGATATTTGTTTTCATAACAAAAGTAATACATTAGAAAATTCAAAAGCATTTGAAAGTTTTACAATTATTTTGGATTTATGGACTAAGCTAAAATTTTGAGAAATAATTCTTTAATTATATGATTATGAATCATATGGTACTAGTGAATTGTATCTCAAATGATTAAGGGAAAAACACACATTCAGTGGGAGCGACACAAGAGTTTATGAACTCTATGGATTAATAGATAAGGATTAATGCAATGATAAGTCTAATGGTATCTAAATGATTCCAAATACTTCGTTAAATTCAATGATGAATCATGACAAACACGAACAATTGTATTTGATACACATGAGAAAGTCTATGATGAGCTTATAGAATATAAAACAAAAGTAAGTAATGTAACATATAAAAGGAGATAAACCAAGTTGATTTGATCAAATAGGTGAGTATATTAGAAAAGGGTTACAAACATATCTAAAAAGAATAAAGATATGATCTCAAAAGTTTCTCCTCTATTTGAGACATAATATTGTATCAGTAAGAAGTAATCAGAATTTGTTGGATAATGAATAATTAATAATGAGTGAAGCTAAGTTAACTTCTTTCTATAGGGTCGTGTGCTTAAGAGTAAGTACACAAAGACAAATTAATTTCATCTAATGCATATTTACGAGATTATACAAGATAAAAAACCCCTACAAATCCTAAGTCAAGAAGTTGATAGATTGTGCGAGTCAAGATACTACACATAATACTTATTCTTGAGGGATCTTGTATGGACCACCCCAAAGGAGTTGGGGACCAATCGATAATGATTGACCAGTTTATGTTATGAACTTAAATTTCATAAACTAGAAACCAAATAAGTTTTATGCATATATAAGGCGGTTCATAAAATGTTTGTGAATACATATTTCATTGCACTGAGAAATCACTGTTGTTTCAAGAAATACCAACTTCGTGGCGAAGGATTTCTTTTAGAAATTGTTGGTACTGAAATTGTTTTGGGTACGACTTAAAGAAAAACTGATTACGAACGATGAAATAAAATTAACCAAACCTAAATAAACACAACAAACTAGAATGCCTAGTAAGAACGCTCGCACATTGAAAAGACTATGGATTTCTTATTGATGTCGAGAAAAGAACTTCCTAAGTTGTCTATAAACCATTAAGAGTATTGAATTTGCCAGATGGCATAATGTGCAAACCCGGAATGAATTCCAAGTACACTATCAAAATATGATAGTTACATCCGAAGGGATATGATTCATTAACCGAAAATATGTCTTTGAGAAGAAGACCAATGCAGTTCGATATATAGTAAGTAATGTTGATAAGAAAACACTATATATTTCAATTATTGAAATTAGTGTAACAGATCATTTATTCAATATGCTTAAGCTAATTTAGATTTTACTTGCAAAATTATCGCCAATATAATTTTGAGTTTTGGTACATATATGTTGAAATAGATAATTCTAAATGATGATTTAGAATAGACTATTTGCTGATAATAGACAAAGTGTCTCGAAATTAGTGGGAGTGATACTGAGTTTATGGATTTCAGATATGGTTCAAGAACTGATATTAAAGTATTGTTTAATAAGCATCAGAATTGTACAAGTAAAGAGATATCAAATAGTTTGATTTACAGTCAAAATACAAAAGAAGCGTGTATCTATAAGAAATAATATTAAAAGCACTTAGATATGTTTAAACTACAAGTAAACAAAAAACTTATGATTGTTAATAATTTACCCATGTTAAAATCATTTTATTCGTTGTTTAATACTTGTCATTGGATTTGAAAATGACATCTTTTATAATCGGTATAAAAGAATGTCAGGATAGTCCCATACAACATATATAAACACCATCTTAAAACTTTTAATATTAAGCATATGAGATAGACTCCTTATACATTTGCAATAGGAATTATCATATATGTTATGACATCTATTATATCGCTAATCACTTATGTAAATGGTACATTAAGTGAATATCAAATCCGAATTAAGATCACTAAATGGTAGGTAAGAGTATTCTCAAGTATTTGCAAAATAATAGAGAATTGTTTATAGAAACAATGAACTCCTTGTGAATAAATATTTTAACTCCAACCTTATAAGTGATATAGATTGTAATATGTAAATATTAAATTCATGTTCAGACCTTAAGCTTAAAAATGAAAATGTTCCAAACATCAAGTTTGGGGCTAATGAACCAAAAGCTAAGTATATCACTTTGCATAATAGCGCCGGAAAGGTTGTATATGTACATATATATAGAATGCACAAATTTATAACCGAGCTAGCGTGATTCCAAATGTTCATAATCTTATAACATTATTATATAATGAAAATGTTGTGAAATAGACCACGAAAGAACCTAAAGCTCACTAAAAGTTGGAATATATACTCCAAATGTTTCTGCATGTTAAAGGCTGTTTATCGACGTCAAAGAGAGTTGATTGACCTAACGAATAATTAAGACAAACATAGAAGATCCATTTACGAAAGGACTAGCTTAGTCGATTCTTAGCAAACGGATCAAAGGGAGGAATTGAGATTCCATAATGGTCCGAAGTGCAAGTGGGAGATTGATAAAGTTAGGGGTATGCTAAAGGGACAATAATGTAATTTATTTTAAATTATCACAATGTAATAAAATTTTGTTCGAAATAAAAGGTATTTTCTTTCTATTATATACTTGTAATGTTGTGTTATCTTGATTAATTATTTAAATATAGTATATTAAATAGAAAATCCTTAAATACTATGTTATGTGATAGTAATTGTGACGCCCCACCTCTATGCTCACAATAACAAAGAGTATTAAAAGAAATACTGTCTGTTATTACGAAGAATAAGGCTGGATAGGAGCGGCCATCCGTAGTTGGGCCTTACACTAGTATTGGTTACCTCGATAGGAGTGGTATATATTTTTATTTTTCATCTCTTATTTATTTACTCCCATCGACATACCCAATTCTAGTATAAAACGAACTACGATGGTTCATAATAGTTTAGGACAATATATATAAAATAATGACAGAGATAAGCTAAATGCGGAACACAGCTAATATCAAATCTCATATATATATAACTGAAGGCAGTTACAATACATTTGATACAATACATATGATACAACTACAACTGTCGACTCTGGAAGTTATATATACAAGTACATTATCGAATAATATACATGAATACATATCAACCTAGATCAGATACACAGACTACTACAAAATGACGACGACTACTCCAAAAGATATGAAGAGACTTCATAGCTCAAGCAGCAACCCAAAGCAAGATATCTACAACCTGTAATAACTCGGTCTGACCCGAGTATTAAATTCAAAAGAAAATAATACACGGGTCAGTCTAATTCAAACTCAGTTATTAATGCACAGAAGCAATAATAATTAATTAATCAAATAGACGACAGTCACAGAAATCTCGTCTATCCAAGCCTTTAACAAGGAAATCGGATAACGGTAGATATAACAATAAACAGTGTTAAACCACAAATCAGCAAATTCAAATCATCAACAAAGATAAATAAAAAGGTTATCAATGAAGATAATATGAAAACCCCAAAATTGCCTAAACAACAATTATCAAAAAAAATTAATTATTAAATAAATAATTAGAAACTCATAATCTAATTATCAATAGATAATTAGACAAGAACAAAATGATAAATCAAACCAAATCAAAGTACAATTTCAAAATATTGAATTGGACACACAAAACAATTAAAGAAATTGAAATATCAATTAAAACGTCACTTCTGTTTGGCTGCAGTACACGCACGCGTGCACTGCCTCGCCACTATAGTGATGAATATACACAAAAGCTCAATTAATCAAAATGCAAATGAATACAATGGTCTGTGCAATGCAAGACCCAATCTAAACTGCAGCCACCACAAGAATACAAGGGCAGAACTGCAACAAGAACTGCAGCCACCACAAGATCACAAGGGCAAGATTGCAACAAAAACTCAGATGCAAGCACACTCAAGGCGGAATTGGACAGTATAACTCAAATGCAAATTGTTGAGTTCCAAGAAAAAAAACTACAACATCAAGTATACATGGAGCAATGACCAGAAAGTAAAACTCAACAGTGTGCATATGAAGACCAAAGTGCAAAAGTGATGAACAGTGCACAACAAATTCAAACTACAATGAACAAGTAGACAGGACAAGTGGAGCAGCCCCAACTCAAATGAACACAGCGAAATGCACAAAGGTCACTGCAACATGAATACAAGTGCAGAACAAAACAGTGAAGCAGGAGTACACAGGGAACTCAAGTCTGGACCAAATGCCATCATATGTTATTGGGCAAACAAGTGCACAGATGTACACAATCCAGGCAAAGCAGGATGACCACAAACTCAACAAACATATGTATAGCATCAAGACATCAAGCAAATGGAACCAGACCCAAATTACAGTATCACTAAAACATGGACAATGGAGTACATAGCTACATGAAGTCCAACAGCAAATGAACATCAAAAATGAAAACTGCAAACTGAATCAGCATGTACAAACTTGCATCAAAATACAACAAAATAACAGTGACAACAAATGTATAGCAAGTTCATCCAAGCTTACAAGATGATATGCACATACAAAATCAAAGTCATGCACATGTCAGAGACCAAAGAATGGCCAGAGACAAAACCCAAAGAAACAATGCTACAAAAGGTACCAGACTCAATTGAATCAAGAACACTTCAAGACCAGATAAATAAAACAAAGTATAGACTGGCATCAAAACCAATTCAGCAATCAAGTACAGTAAGCACAAAAGCACAATCCAGTCCAAATGCAACAACTATAAACAAAGTCAAAATCAATGAGACCGAACAACGTGTAGCAGCAGTTACAAGTGACTCAGGCAAATGTACAGAAGCAACAACAACTACACTAAGGTTCAAATGGAATCAAGACAAATCAGTGCAACCCGAAGTCAGCAGCATCAGGACAATGAAGAATCAAAGTCGAAGCCGACCAGAATTCAGTTTAACAAAGAAGTCAAAAATAAATCATCGAACAAAGTCAAATATAGTCAAGCCAGAAATTCACCAAATTATACGAGATCGACAAAGTCAGTGAAATCATCAACAACGGAACACAATTGAACGGTCAAAGCACTACACTAAGAGTGAATTAGGATGTGAGTGAAGAAAATCACTCACCTTAGCCTGAAGCAAACTGAAGGAGCCGTGAGCGAAGCGCAGAGACGTCGATCGACAGAGCAAGGTCGAAAATCATTGTTCGATCGAGCAGTTGAAGGCGGCGCCTTCAAATTTATTCCAAGCACTAATTTTTGAGACATGAACGAGCAACGAAATTTGAAGCCCCCATTACTATTCTTCTCGTTTATTTTGGTTTAGGGTTTGTAAATGAAAAACTGAAGGGAGAAGTGGGACGGATTTCTCCTTATGATACAACATAGCACCATAAAAACTTGGGCCAAGATTTAATATTTAAGGCCCACACAACACTTAACAAATTTATAAAAGAAATTCAACCCGATAAAATCCCAATAACAATCAGCTATCGCCATTAATCATTTAATGACGATAATTAATTGATGCGAAATCCTGGGTTGTTACAGACTCCCCTTCTTATAAAAATTGCGTCCCCGCAATTTTCATAATTAAAGACGTCAATAACAATTATTTTTCTAACATAAACTGGTTAAGCTAGAAAAATAAAAGTCGAAATACAAACGCCAAAGAAATCTTTTAATTTCATAAAAGAAATTCACAAATTCTCAACAAAATCTAATTATCAAATAGATAATCAGAAAACAGCAGAACTGAATAAATACAATTATCAGCAATATTCAATTATCAATTAGATAATTAGAACATAGAAATCACAAAACAGCAATATCTAATTATCGATACGATAATTAGAAAACAACAAAATCTAATTATCAACAAAGATTATTAGAAAACACAAATCACAATTCGCAAAACTGCAATTATCTAGTTATCAACCAGATAATTTAAAAACAACAATTATCTAATCACCAAAAACGATAATCAGAATTCTCAAATCAACAAATATCTAACTATCAAAACGATAATCAGAAATCTCAAATATCTAATTATCAAAAACGATAATCAGAAACCTCAAATCAACAAATATCTAACTATCAAAAACGATAATTAGAAATCTCAAATATCTAATTATCAAAAACGATAATCAGAAATCTCAAATATCTAATTATCAAAAACGATAATCAGAAACAACAAATATATAATTATCAAAAACAATAATCAGAAAACACAAATATCTAATTATCAAAAACGATAACCAGAAACAACAGATATCTAATTATCAAAAACTATAATCATAAACACAAATATCTAATTATCAAAAACGATAATCAGAAACAACAGATATCTAATTATCAAAAACGATAATCGGAAACACAAATATCTAATTATCAAAAACGATAATCAGAAACAACAAATATCTAATTATCAAAAACGATAATAAGAAATCGCAAATATCTAATTATCAAAAACAATAATCAGAAATCACAAATATCTAATTATCAAAAACGATAATCAGAAATCACAAATCAACAAATATCTAATTATCAAAAACGATAATCAGAAATCTCAAATATCTAATTATCAAAAACGATAATCAGAAATCACAAATATCTAATTATCAAAAACGACAATCAGAACTCAAATAAGCAAATATCTAATTACCTCAAACGATAATCAGAACTCAAATCAGCAAATATCTAATTACCACAAACGATAATCAGAACTCAAATTAGCAAATATCTAATTACCTCAAACAATAATCAGAACTCAAATCAGCAAATATCTAATTACCTGCAGATAATTAGAAACAACAAATATCTAGAAATCAATTAAGATACTCTAGAAAATCAACATAAAAGGTTAGATCGATCCCATTAGATGGCGAGTTTTAGCTACGCCGTACGTGCATCAACAAATGGCCGAAGCCTACCAAGTACTATAATTTTTTGGCGCCCATCAGATGACCCGAAGGTCCGTAGAGGGACCCGAAGGTCTAGTACTGGTATTTGACCCGAAGGTCCTCAGAGTGGCCCGAAAGCCCAACAAATGACCCGAAGGTCCAGCAGAGTGGCCCGAAAGCCCAACAAATGACCCGAAGGTCCAGCAGATGACCCAAAGGTCCAACATAGTGGCTCGAAAGCACACAAAATCATCAGAATCATCAAACAGCAGATGTTTCAATTAACGAGCCCGGAATTAACCAAAATAGCAAACGCACATGTCCCATACCACGTGTTTTACTAAATCGTTTAAATCTCTTCATTGTTTCCTTGAAAGTGCAAAATTGTGGATTCTAAATAGTTAATATTTTACGTTCTCAAATGGACAAGTCCGGAATTAAGCGAAACAGTAAAAGTGAGGGTTCATAGTCCTCAATTTTGCTGAAGCGTTTAAATCGCTTCCTCATTCCTTTAAAAGCGCAAACTGCAAAATTTTGTATTTTAAATAATTAACATTTTACGTTCTCAAACGGACAAGTCTGAAATTAAGCGAAATAGTAAAAGTGAGGGTTCATAGTCCTCAATTTTGCTGGAGCGTTTAAATCGCTTCCTCATTCTTTTGAAAGCGCAAATTGTAAAATTTTAAAACAATTTTCAAAACACGTGATTAAAATAGCAACATCTGTAGCAATTTCGATAAGGAAATCGCACTTCTCAAAACACCGTAAAAACGGATATCAAATCATCATTGCAGAATAACCGCTTGAAAATTCCACTTTAAAATTGACGGTTACTGAAGTCAAAGCAACAGTAATTTTTAAACGTCAAAATCCCATCAAAATAATTCGCATCAAAATATAATACCAGTGAATTTTCATTCATTAAAAATGTCAACAAAACATCGTGCTTCAAATATTTAGCATCGGTGTAAAAATCCTGTTATAAAATAACGGCAACAAAATACGTTTAAACCAAACATCGGTTCAACGTAAAATCAATGTAGTAACGAGCAACTCAAATTTGCACGCACACTACAAGATGAACAAAGAAATCACTCGATTATATCTTCAATGAAGATATATTTTAAACAGCAAAAATCTAATCAATATGTGATTAGCATAAAAGAAAACCAGCAAAAATCTCAACAAAATCAAGACCACTGGTTAACCAACACAATGGAACTAATTTCATTTTCATATTTTGATTTTTAAATCAAAAATGTTACCAGCTGTACTCAGCGAAGACAGTCACTATTTCCGCTGTGCACTCTAATAAACAGAACACAAATTTCTCAATCATCAAAACACAATTTCACTTTTATTTTAAATAAGGATATTTAAAAATTTCTTCATAATTTCAAAACTTTAGTTTTGACTCAAAACACAATTAAAACATCAACAATTAGTTGTAACACATGTTCCATCTAAGTTATGTTTTATATTATGTCCATAAACCCCAAGCTCTGATACCAACTGTGATGCCCCACCTCTATGCTCACAATAACAAAGAGTATTAAAAGAAATACTGTCTGTTATTACGAAGAATAAGGCTGGATAGGAGCGGCCATCCGTAGTTGGGCCTTACACTAGTATTGGTTACTTCGATAGGAGTGGTATATATTTTTATTTTTCATCTCTTATTTATTTACTCCCATCGACATACCCAATTCCAGTATAAAACGAACTACGATGGTTCATAATAGTTTAGGACAATATATGTAAAATAATGACACAGATAAGCTAAATGCGGAACACAGCTAATATCAAATCTCATATATATATAACTGAAGGCAGTTACAATACATTTGATACAATACATATGATACAACTACAACTGTCGACTCTGAAAATTATATATACAAGTACATTATCGAATAATATACATGAATACATATCAACCTAGATCAGATACATAGACTACTACAAAATGACGATGACTACTCCAAAAGATATGAAGAGACTTCATAGCTCAAGCAGCAACCCAAAGCAAGATATCTACAACCTGTAATAACTCGGTCTGACCCGAGTATTAAATTCAAAAGAAAATAATACACGGGTCACTCTAATTCAAACTCAGTTATTAATGCACAGAAGCAATAATAATTAATTAATCAAATAGACGACTGCCACAGAAATCTCGTCTATCCAAGCCTTTAACAAGGAAATCAAATAACGGTAGATATAACACTAAACAGTGTTAAACCACAAATTAGCGAATTCAAATCATCAACAAAGATAAATAAAAAGGTTATCAATGAAGATAATATGAAAACCCAAAAATTGCCTAAACAGCAATTATCAACAAAATCTAATTATTAAATAAATAATTAGAAACTCATAATCTAATTATCAATAGATAATTAGACAACAACAAAATGATCAAATCAAACCAAATCAAAGTACAATTTCAAAATATTGAATTGGACACACAAAACAATTCAAGCAATTGAAATATCAATTAAAACATCACTTCTGTTTGGCTGCAGTACACGCACGCGTGCACTGCCTCGCCACTATAGTGATGAATATACACAAAAGCTCAATGAATCAAAATGCAAATGAATACAATGGTCTATGCAATGCAAGACCCAATCTAAACTGCAGCCACCACAAGAATACAAGGGCAGAACTGCAACAAGAACTGCAGCCACCACAAGATCACAAGGGCAAGATTGCACAAAAACTTAGATGCAAGCACACTCAAGGCGCAGTGCACATCAAACCAGAGAATACAAACTATGGCACAAAAGCACCAATACCAACAGAAGCATAAATGAACACAACCATACGGCGAAACTCATATCAACTAAGACTAGACAGTCCATACATGTCAACCAGACAGCAAGTAAGGTCGACAAGTACTTCATGTACGTATGCCTATCTGGATGCATGAATAACACTTAGTGGCAAAATATACGAAGTCAACATGTATGCAACAGGGAATTATATTGGACAGTATAACTCAAATGCAAACTGTTGAGTTCCAAGAAAAGAAACTACAACATCAAGTATACATGGAGCAATGACCAGAAAGTAAAACTCAGCAGTGTGCATATGAAGACCAAAGTGCAAAAGTGATGAACAGTGCACAACAAATTCAAACTACAATGAACAAGTAGACAGGACAAGTGCAGCAGGCCCAACTCAAATGAACACAACGAAATGCACAAAGGTCACTGCAACATGAATACAAGTGCAGAACAAAATAGTGAAGCAGTAGTACACAGGGAACTCAAGTCTGGACCATCATATATGTTATTGGGCAAACAAGTGCACAGATGTACACAATCCAGGCAAAGCAGGATGACCACAAACTCAACAAACATATGTATAGCATCAAGAAATCAAGCAAATGGAACCAGACCCAAATTACAGTATCACTAAAACATGGACAATGGAGTACATAACTACATGAAGTCCAATAGCAAATGAACATCAAAAATGAAAACTACAAACTGAATCAGCATGTACAAACTAGCATCAAAATACAACAAAATAACAGTGACAACAAATGTATAGCAAGTTCATCCAAGCTTACAAGATGATATGCACATACAAAATCAAAGTCATGCACAGGTCAGAGACCAAAGAATGGCCAGAGACAAAACCCAAAGAAACAATGCTACAAAAGGTACCAGACTCAATTGAATCAAGTACATTTCAAGACCAGATAAATAAAACAAAGTATGTACTGGCATCAAAACCAATTCAGCAATCAAGTACAGTAAGCACAAAAGCACAATCCAGTCCAAATGCAACAACTATAAACAAAGTCGAAATCAATGAGACCTAACAACGTGTAACAGTAGTTACAAGTGACTCAAGCAAATGTACAGAAGCAACAACAACTACACTAAGGTTCAAGTGGAATCAAGACAAATCAGTGCAACCCGAAGTCAGCAGCATCAGGACAATGAAGAATCAAAGTCGAAGCCAACCAGAATTCAGTTTAACAAAGAAGTCCAAAAGAAATCATCGAACAAAGTCAAATATAGTCAAGCCAGAAATTCACCAAATTATACGAGATCGACAAAGTCAATGAAATCATCAACAACGGAACACAATTGAACGGTCAAAGCACTACACTAAGAGTGAATTAGGATGTGAGTGAAGAAAATCACTCACCTTAGCCTGAAGCAAACTGAAGCCGTGAGCGAAGCGAAGAGACGTCGATCGATAGAGCAAGGTCGAAAATCATCGTTTGATCGAGCAGTTGAAGTCGGCGCCTTCAAATTTATTCCAAGCCCTAATTTTTGAGAGACGAACGAGCAACGAAATTTGAAGCCGCCATTACTATTCTTCTCGTTTATTTTGGTTTAGGGTTTGTAAATGAAAAACTGAAGGGAGAAGTGGGACGGGTTTCTCCTTATGATACAACATAGCACCATAAAAACTTGGACCAAGATTTAATATTTAAGTCCCACACAACACTTAACAAATTTATAAAAGAAATTCAACCCGATAAAATCCTAATAACAATCAGCTATCGCCATTAATCATTTAATGATGATAATTAATTGATGCGAAATCCCGGGTTGTTACAGTAATTACAATGTGATGTAATCGTGAGAAATTTATCACATCAGAAATAACATATTGTTTTTTAAATATTACTAATCAAGATGTTTCGAGACAGGATATAAATAAATCCATTGAGACTAGAGTACATAACGCCCTCCTAATGTAGTTAAGTGTATTACTCATGGCTGTTGGAGGCAATAAGGGATATGTTTTGATAGTTATTGCATAACTATGAAATGACTCACTCGATAGTTTTCTATTGGTTAATATAAAGGTCAAATAGAGAATCTCAAAGTGACTATATTACATAGTTCTCTTGACTTGAGAATACTATTAAACTTCAACGTAGACTGTCCACTTTGATTGTAGGTAAATCGTGGCACGACGTTCATCGAACAACTATAGTTGGGTCTGAGTTGTACATTAGAAGTGAAACACTACTCAATAGAGGATTCATCTCCTCAATTATATAAGTAGTACCATGGTCGACTGTAGCAAACTCAAAGTCAAAGTCTATGGCCACAGCAGTATGATTAATAATGATTGTTATTATTAAACGAAGGACTTTGTGTATGGATTAAATAATTTGAATGTAGACAAAAACCAAATTCCATAAGTCCTATAGTGATATAGTTTTGAGAACGAGAATTAGTTTAAATGATTGTTACTACCAGGTAACGCTTGATATGGTAAAATTGGATTTTACTTAAAAAATATGCAACGATAAGTTTAACCAAGCTATCACATCACTAGTTAAGCTAATGTGTGAATGACAATATTCAAAATGTTCGATATTAATCGCTCATTGAATTTACACCTTTGAGAAATACAACTGCAATATTGAATACTTCAAAATACCACACATTTTAATTAAATTATCATTGTTAAAAATTAATTAATATTCACGAAATATTAATTATTTAATTTATTTGATTTATTTGAACTAGTATTTAATAAAGTGCCCATATGAAAGTTATATATGTACGTATCGATATATGATATCGATAAGTATTTAAATTAGATTTAACTAAATGTTCTTTGCATTTGGAAAATTTTATGGGCCAGTCTAGCCCTTATTATGGCCAACCATAAGGGGAAGGAGGTGAGTTGTAACGACTCACAAATTTATCACTTTGATAAATGATATTTAATTTTGAAATATTCAAATATAAGGTTTTATAACACCAACTATAAAGATTTAAACCCTAAAATTATAATAAGAAACTTGTTTTAAAAATATAATTGTGGAATATAGCATCATAAACAAAGCCCGTGCTTCGTATACAGGTTTTCATTGATAAATTTATTTTCAATAGAATGGAGATTTTCTCCATATCTGAGTGCACGAGTCTGGATACATACACTAATATATTTATTTAAACAAGGTTATGAAATAAAATTATTTATTTTATTTTTAGAAATAAAACGTATTTATGACATCACCAAGGATGTCATCGCTTTTATATATTTCTTCGAAAATTCAAGTTACGTTTAAATAATTAAATAATTGTTTTAATATGCCAATAATTAATTTTAATTAGTTATAAAGTGATAGTAAATCATTTAGAATAGTTTTGAGAAGCGATATACTTGATTTGAAAATATAAGGAAAATTGATAACGCTTTATCGATACGATAACACTTTTTGTAAACACTTGTTAATATCGATATATATATGGTTTTATAATTCAAGTGAGATCGTTTTAGTTCAATTAAAATGATGAGAAATATATTTTTAAATTTTATTACTAATATATATAGTTTAACTAAAAACTGAAAATGTGACCGGGAATCGAAATCGGAATTCGTAACAATTTAACGTATAGAAGTTGTAAACAAATCGATACAACGTTGTTATACATATACATATACATATACATGAACAAATATACAAATGTATACATATATACATTTAATTACGTTTAGGAATTAGTCAAATCAAGCAAGGAAAATATCCAAACACATATGTATATATACATGTGTAAACAAGAGATAAAATAAAGTACCACATCACATCACAAGCCAAGCACATGCAGGGAGGAGTGGGCTTCATGGTTGGCCGAATGGTGATGGGAGGGGATTAGGTGGAATGGTGATGCAAGCATGCTTAGGTAAAGAAATAATATCATGATATTTTTGGTGCAAAACTATTCTATAAATACCCACCTCACTTTCCTACACACAAATTCTCTTCATCTTCTTCTTCCTCTCAAGCTATTTCAATGGCTTCCTACCTTAGGAAAAATATGGTGAAACATATTGTAAAAAAAAGAAATTAAATTAATATAGTATATATATTAGCTATCCACTTCAAAACCAAATGCAATCACCTCCTTACCTCCTTCACAACACACGGCCACCACCCTCCATCACCAAAGCCGAGCCCACCTCCACTTGCAAGCATAGGTCGAACTTTCCTAAGGTCCCGGGCTCAAATTCCATAAGTTCCGGTTCAATTGTAGCAAAGCTATAGTCCATTTTCCTAAGTTTGATATCTAATAAAAGTGAGAAAACTCTATAAAAATTTATATATATTTATATATCATAATGATGATGTGATATGTTTGCCATGGATGTTTTCTATGCTTTGATCATCAAGTTTGATTGTTTTAATGTAGTTGTTTATATTGTGTAAAAAAGTCACGTTAATACACGTCGAATATCACAAAGGAAATAACTTTCCTTTATTAAATGAAATGGTGTATATGATCTTATTAAACCTCTTTTAAAATGGTTTAAAATGATTTATAAATGGTTCATAAATATTTAAACGTGTTTCAACAAAGTTGAAAAGAATATGAAAATTTAGTTAAAATAGGTGCGTCGAGCAATAGTAATTCGCGATTTCGCGCCATAGAAAGTTAAATCCATTTATACAATGGATTCTAAGTCAGAATTCTTTGGAATAAGAATTTTCTGAACCATTATAATCATAGTTTCCAAACAAAAGAAAAAAATTGAGATTTATTTTAGTAGATTTTGAAATATGAGCAAATCAAGTTTTCAAAATAGTCGTGGTTTGGCAGTTCGGAAACCAAAGCGATAAATTCTTTAAAATGATATTTTTAATTCTTTTAAAAATATGGAATAAATTCTATAAAATTTTAAAATGTTTTAAAAGAAATTTGAATTATAAAAATAGATTTATAGATGATAGAGAAGTTTTTTGAGCAAATAAGCTTTCAAAACACTATTCGCACACTATTCGCAGCACTTTTTGCAGCCCTTCTAATAACTTTTGAAATATAGCTTTAAACTTAAGTATTCTTTTCCAAATCTTTTATAAATATTTTCAAATAAATAATTAATTATTTAAATATGATTTGGAGGTTTCATAATTATTTTAAAAGAGTTTAAATAAATGATTTATATAAAAGCTGTTATAATCATTTAACCTTGGCTCTAAAAGCCGGTGAGTAGACTGGATTTTTCTATTCAGGAGACCTAGATCCGAGGTGCTTAAACTAAAGAGATGTTCAGGAGAAACCAGTGCCCTGGCTCACCTCACCTCTTTCTTGGGCGAGGGATAGATAAGGTCGAAATGTTGGAAACGAGACAAGTATAAAAGATCTAATTTTTATAATTAATTAATTGCAGCTTGGATTGAATAGAGATAATCTTCTTATACTTGGTGTTAAATTCCAAGGTGGAAACTCATACTAATCACATGAATTTAAAAGGTGATTCCACCATTATTCGATGAATAGTACAAGTTGAATACAGAAATTAGTATCGAGTAAAATTAGTATAATTTCTATGGATCTGTTTTACTCGAATACTAACTAATTTGGATTTAAGATCTTAGATAACATGGTTTTAACCTATTAAAAGGTTGTGATTTTAGAATAAGAAATCTTGTTTCAAGAATTAAATAAATGATTTGGAATTATTTTAATTCCTATAGATCCATTTACTAAAAATTAATTATTTTGGGTTTACAATAAACGATGTCTTAAATAACATTGTTTTCAACCCATTTAAAAGTTATGTTTTGGAAATAAGAAATCTTTGTTAAGTTTTAAATAAATTATTTAGAAATATTTTCCTAAGTAAAGGATGAAATGATTTGGAATTACCCTAAGATTTAAAAAGGTTTTAATTAAATAAAGATTTGATAAATGGGTTTTAATGATCCTGTGTATACTGAAAAGAAATGGTTTTAAAAAGATATATATCTCTAAGAAGATATTTTGGACAAAAAGATACTAATTAATGGAATATTCAATACCCACATACTTAACATCTTTTTATCGACGATTGGTTTGGAGGACCGGGATCGGATTTTGGCAAATTCCTATCCGAAAATCACTTCGAACCAATTTACGAGTTCGAAAGTGAAGACATGTTAAAGACAATGAAGTTGAAGGCAGGGATCTTCATAACAAAAGGACTGCTTTTTGATAATTTTGGAGTTGCACCCAACATAAATAAATAGCAGTGGTCCCTTCGTTTTGGGATCTTCGTATGCAAGGACTACTCGCTACTAATCCTAGCGGTGTTGCCAATAGGATGTGGTAGGAGAGTGCGTTCGGTTTGTCATGTTCTCGAATAACTTGTATGGATGGATGTCTGACATTACTTTTCTAAGATTACAGTACATTGATCTCTAAAAACGTACCTCTATTTGGTGGTATAGGAGGTAACCCCTCTTATGCTAACACCCTTCTCTGAGACATTCGAGCTCAGAGGTTGTACTTTTGTTGAAATTAATAGTGTGTTGTTCGAAATGGCAATGTGGCATTTTAAGTGGAAATGTTCTAAGAAATATAAACTTTACCTCAAGCCTCATACCTGGGGAATTGTGAAATATGGGTTGCTTCAAGGCGAAGTTGTTTGCAACCATCAAGGTATGGTATCACCTTTTTAGATTTATTTATTTCTACCTGCTATAACATTGGGTTTAAATTTTGTGGTGTATGCTATGAGACGTCTCGGAGAGGTCATGAACGACCGGGGTGAAATCATATTCGGTGCTACCCATACCATCTGTTGGTCTTAGGTAGGCCGATCTTAATTCGTAGAGGACCATATGTTTGCACGTGAGGTAGTCCCTTATCTTGCTATTCATTGGAAATCCATTCTCTAATAAGTGCCTTCGGAATTAGTTGTAAACCTATTATGGCGTCAAATTTTACCGATGTAATAATTTCGACTATTTGAATATGTTTATTTCAAAGATTTTCAAAGAATGTCATTAAAAATAATATCACAGAATTTTACGTATGATGATTTGGTTATCATAAGGTAAAAACCCGTTCCATGTTTATGTGCGGCGTGGTCTTATGAGATACCCTTTGTTCTCAAATACTCGTATTTTAAGTTTCTCACATCAGTCTCATGACTAACTTAGAATTTATTTTCTTTCCCTTAAACTTCGGATGCCCTATTTTTCCAGGCAGCCTAGTAGTCAAGTTTAGTTTGGTGCATTTTGAAAGAGCTCGGGGCATGGAGCTAGATGATTCTTCTGAAGATTGTTATCCATTTCCACCACACTTATGTACTATTGTATTCCGCATTTGTAAGGACAGAGATTTGTAACTGTCCATGTTGATGTTTAGTTAAATTTTGATAAATGTATTTTAAATTTTCTATTGTCAAGATTATATATTGAAATAATATATGTTATTCCATTCGTTTAAGATTCTATTCTGTCTTTATTTTCTTTTTTCCATAACTATCCACCTTTTCATTCAATTTGAGTTGGACATGTGTGGTTTATTATCAACTTAAAATGTCCGAAATTGTGGGTCATTGTAATTATTATCAAATCTTAGGTTGAGTGAACACCTAAGCCTTGTTGGGGGTGTGTCTCATCTCTACTATTAATAATGAGAATTCATTGAATAGACTTCAACCGTGTCTTTTTGAAATACCAAATATGCCCTTGCTCTCGCCGTCCGCTCTTCTCTCGTTAGAGATAGGGTTAGTAATACCCTAGGATGAGTAACTCATTAGAGATAGGGTAAGTGACACTCTAGAATGAGTTAAGAGTATTATATCTGAGCGCGTATTTGTTAATGCCGAAAATAATTTTGTTTTGAAAAATTTAGGTAAATGAAACAATTTTACCTACGGCGATATTTTATATATAAAGAAACAACTTTCAAAAATGTATAATTATTTATAATGTGATAGTTTGTAATTAAGGAAATAATAATATTTATTTATTATCATTGATTGATTGATTTTTTTTATTTAAAAAACATGAACAACTAGTGAATTAAGTTTCATGATTTGACTATATGGTGTTTAGTAATAATATTGGTTTAAAGTTAAGAAATTTA
Source organism: Allium fistulosum (assembly GCA_030737815.1). NCBI lineage: Eukaryota > Viridiplantae > Streptophyta > Magnoliopsida > Asparagales > Amaryllidaceae > Allium > Allium fistulosum. The sequence continues at coordinate 83,924,200 of CM060903.1, forward strand.
TTTAAAATAAATAAATTTATAAGCCTAAAAATGTAAAAAGAAGATGAACCTAAGAAATGAATATATAAATCAAGTTTTATAAATAAAGGAATTGAAAAGAAGAATCCTATGATGACTAGTGCGACTGGCTCAGAAGTGACTAAAAATGGGCAGAAGATATGTTCGGATGGTAAACATTTCTCTTAAGTATTACCCATCTGGTTAAGGGGATATATGATTCTATTGGTAGTACCCGGTTCCTTGGTATCAATATGGAGTTAGTCGATCTATAAAAAAGTTTAAGTTAAAAGATAATGTGAATCATCAATTGATAAATTGATTAGTAATTATAAAGATCTTTATAAAAGTGTTAAACCAAGATAATTTGGACCACCGGTTGATAAATAAAATGGAATTTTCGGTGACATTAAACAGTCGGAAATTTCCGAATCACACCTAACTCAGAACTAAGAAATTTTGAAAATATAAAAGATAATTAATTATGAAATGTTTTGAGTAAATAAAATTATATAAGTATAATTTATAAACATGATTTATAAATAAAAAGGATTTAAGAGCTGAGAATTTAAAATTTAAATTCCAGTGGTTTAGAAAATTCTTCTTCAAAATTGAGAAAATAATAATAGTATTATTTGGAAGTATTTTTGAATAAAAATATAAGTGATAAGTTTTATAACTTACGAATAAGATGATATTAAATTACAAAAAGTTTTAAATTTGTTAAACGCCCTGATGAAAGTAAAACTAATCTGAAATTTGGGATTTGTATCTATACTCTTTGGATGTAATGAAGTATTATACAAATATAGACTTAAGTCGTGAACTATTTATACACTTAAGTAATGTTGTAAGAGTTAATTCAATAATGGATTTAGTATGAAGTGAATGTTTATGAAACTTAAAACCGTTGATTAAACCAAAGTTGTGTTTTATAAGTGTTTATAAACTTAAGAAATAGCTTTATGAAATGGTTCATAAAATGATAGTCATATAAAATTGATTGTGATTTGGTATAGTTAAGAAAACCAATTGGAATAAATACGTAAGTTATACATAGATCATTTTATTCGCGTAACAGTTTGACTTAAGATTCGAGTACAGGAGGTATTTACGCCAGTCCGAAAAAGATTTATCACACAATTCTTGACGACAAACGTTGACGAGGGTTTGTGGTCGGATCCTTACATTTTCTATCATAGTTGAGAGCTATGCAAGGAAAATAGAAGTTTCGGAGCCTGATCAAAGTCCGCACTAGAGAAGCAAAGGATCAATACTAGTTCGAAAGCAAAGTATCACATCACTAGTTAAGCTAATGTGTGAACGACAATATTCAAAATGTTCGATATTAATCGCTCATTGAATTTACACCTTTAAGAAATACAACCTCAATATTGAATACTTCAAAATACCACACATTTTAATTAAATTATCATTGTTAAAAATTAATTAATATTCACGAAATATTAATTATTAAATTTATTTGATTTATTTGAACTAGTATTTAATAAAGTGCCCATATGAAAGTTATATATGTACGTATCGATATACGATATCGATAAGTATTTAACTTAGATTTAACTAAATGTTCTTTGCATTTGGAAAATTTTATGGGCCAGTCTAGCCCTTATTATGGCCAACCATAAGAGGAAGGAGGTGAGTTGTAACGACTCACAAATTTATCACTTTGATAAATGATATTTAATTTTGAAATATTCAAATATAAGGTTTTATAACACCAACTATAAAGATTTAAATCCTAAAATTATAATAAGAAACTTGTTTTAAAATATAATGGTGGAATATAGTGTCATAAACAAAGCACGTGCTTCGTATACAGATTTTCATTGATAAATTTATTTTCAATAGAATGGAGATTTCTCCATATCTGAGTGCACGAGTCCGCACTAGAGAAGCAAAGGATCAATACTAGTTCGAAAGCAAAGTGGTATATTCGAATTTAAGATCAAATAAGAAGGTGCATACAAATAGTCTATAAATATAAGAACAAATTTATATTTGAAATTTCAAAATTTATTTTGAATACAGTACTACTAGTTTTTGCGTGGTATTTTCGGGAACGAAATTTCTTTTAAGGAGGGGATTCCATAACGACCCGAAAATTTATCACTTTGATAAATGATATTAATTTTGAAATACTCAAATACATGGTTTTATAACACCAACTATACAGATTTAAACCCTAAAATTATAATAAGAAACTTGTTTTAAAATATAATTGTGGAATATAGTTTCATAAATAAAGCACGTGCTTCGTACACAAATTTTCATCAATAACTTGATTTTCAATAGAAAGTAGATTTCTTAATATTTGAGTGCACAAGTTTGGATACATACACTAATATATCTATTTAAACAAGATTATGAAATAAAATAATTTATTTTATTTTAGAAATAAAACGTATTTATGATATCACCAGAGATGTCACCGCTTTTATATATTTCTCCAGAAATTCAAGTTAAGTTTAAATAGTTAAATAATTATTTTAATATGCTAATAATTCATTTTAATTAGTTATAAAGTGATAGTAAATCATTTATAATATTTTTGAGAGGCTATATACTTGATTTGAAAATATAAGGAAAATTGATAACGCTTTATCAATATGATAGCACTTTTTGCAAACACTTGCTAATATCGATACAATTGGTTTTATAATTCAAGTGAGATCATTTTAATTCAATTAAAATGATGAGAAATGCATTTTCATGTTTTTTTACTAATATATATATTTTAACTAAAAACTGAAACTATGACCGGGAATCAGAATTCGTAACGATTTAATGTACAGAAGTTGTAAACAAATCAATACAACGTTATGATAAAAATATATATACATGAACACATATACAAATGTATACACATATACGTTTAATTATGTCTAGGAATTAGTCAAATCTAGCAAAGAAAATATCCAAACACATATGTATATATACAAGCTCCTTATGTGTAAACAAGAGATAAAAACAAAGCACCACATCACATCACGAGCCAAGCACATAGAGGGGGAAGTGGGCTTCATGGTCCGCCGAATGGTAGTGGGAGAGGATGAGGTGGAATGGTGATGCAAGCATGCTTAGGTAAGGAAATAATATCATGATATTTTTAGTGCAAAACTTTTCTTTTAATACCCACTTGGCTCACCTGACCTCTTTCCTGTGCGTGGGATAGATAAGGTCGAAACAAGACAGGTATAAAAGATTTAATTTTTATAATTAATTAATTGCAACTTGGATTAAATAGAGATAATTTCTTATACTTGGTGTTAAATTTCGAGGAGGGAGTACTAATCATATGAATTTAAAAGGTGATCCCATAGTTATTCGATGACTAGTACAAGTTGAATACAAAAATTAGTATTGGGTAAAATTAGTATATTTCCATGGATCTGTTTTACTCGAATACTAACTAATTTGGATTTACCATCTTAGATAACATGGTTTCAACTGATTAAAAAGTTATGATATGGAAATAAGAAATCTTTTATCAAGATTTAAACAAATGATTTGGAATTATTTTAATTTTTATGGATCCTTTTACTTAAAATTAGTTGTTTTGGGTTTGCAGCAAACGATGTCTTCAATAACATTGTTTTTGACCCATTTAAAAGTAATGATTTAGAAATAAGAAATTTTTGTTAAAATATAAATAAAAGATTTGGAGATATTTTTTAAGTACATGATGAAATGATTAGGAATTACTCCAAGATTTAAAAAGGTTTTAATTAAACAAAGATTTGATAAATGAGGTTTAATAATCTCGTGTATACTGAAAAGAAATGGTTTTAAAAAGATATATATATCTCTAAGAAAATATTTTGGATAAAAAGATACTAATTAATGGAATATTAATCACCCGCCTACTTAACATCTTCTATCGATGATCGGTTTGGAGGAATCAGGATCGGATTTGGGCAAATTCCTATCCGAAAACCACCTTCGAACCAAATTACGAGTTCGAAAGTTAAGACATGTTAAAGACAATGAAGTTGAAGGCAGGGATCTTCATAACGGAAGGATTTCTTTTTATAATTTTGAAGTAGCCCCCGAGATAATTAAATAGCAGTGGTCCCATCGTTCTGGGATCTTTGTATGCAAGGATGTGGTCGAAGAGTGCCTTCGGTTTGTCCTATTCCTAGACAACTTGTATGGATGGATGTCTGACATTGCATTTCTAAGATCACAGTACATTGATATCTAAAACATACCTCTATTTGGTGGTGTAGGAGGTAACCCATCTTATGCTTAACACCCTTCTTTGAGACGAACAAGCTTAGAAGTTGTACTTTTGTTGAAATCCATATTGTGTTGTTGGAAATGGCAATGTGGCATTGTAACGACCCGGAATTTTGGTCGCTAGATTTTGAGCATTTAATTTATTTTAAATGTTGAATGTGAATTATAATTTGATTTGAAATAAGAATTTTTGGTTAAATCAATAAGATTTGTTACAATTTCAAATATGACTATTTAATTGGATTTGGATAAATAATAATTAAATATATGGAATTGGGATAATTTGTGAATCTGGATGTGAATGGTTATGAAAATGGTTTCTAAGATTTATTTTAAGTTTTGTTTGATTTGAGTTTTAATGTTGGACTTTTGGATGGAATCAAAAGTCGATAAGTCAAATTTGGAATTTTATATTAATTTAATAATGGGATTTAATAATATAATAATGCAAATAATCAGATTTTGATTCGGAATGAATTAGAATGATGTCTAATGTGAATATAAGTTCTATATGATTTATAATTGAGTTGGTAAAGTTTTAAAAGTGAGATTTTAAATGATTTCGACGATTTTGGAAATCGCTCGAATTAATCGACGTGTTAAAATAGCCTTCCGGGGCATAGCCTCGGAATTCGACGAAACCAGTTCCATTGGATCCGTAATAGTTAGTTATTATCGGATTTCAATTTTTGTAGCAATCGGAGTTGACATTGGACCGTGGCAGCTCAAAACGCATAGAAGTTATTTTAATCGATTTAATTTAAAATTGATCGTTTATTTCCGTAACTCGCGTATATGATCGAATTAGCCTCCGAAACACGTTCCATTGTGTTTGGAATGCGGGTAAAACCTTATAATCGCCTGGCGGCATGCCTAATTCGGAGTTCATGTGAAAAAGTTGTTTTAAAATGGATTTAATATTAAAATAATATTAATAAAACGTATATATATACGTTTAAGCCAGAGAAACCCTAGGTTTCTCTTCACGGCCACCGCTTAAACATTTCAATGGCCGAAAAGCTCTTGCATTCAAATCCAATTTCTGACCAATCCATCAATCCATCGCAAAATCTTCCAACACGAGAAAGGTAGAACTCACCGAGCTCGACCTATCCAACGGTCAAGATTGTTTTTCATGCTTCGAAGGAGCGGCAGCTCATCGAGGAAGGGCGCACGTTCGCGCGCGAGTCTTGAGGCAATGGAAGCGCCGAGCTTCGCTTGGTTGCGGCCAATGGTAGAGCTCGCATGGGCTTCATGGTGGCAGCCTCCGATCATGTTCTAGGGCTCGAGGAGGCACGCGGTGATCGGTCAAAAGCAACGATGGATGGGTTCGTTTTTGCCTGGTTGCGTAGTGGAAGAAAGAGCTACGGGCGGCCACAATTTTCTGATGATTAACTTGCGGTCCAGATGTTGTTTGGTAAAAAAAAGGAGTTATTTATATAAATTATATTCAAAAGTTTAAAATTTCATAACTATCTCATGCGTGGTCAGAATTCGACGAATTTGGTGGCGCCGGAATCGCAGCTACGAGATCTATGCTGCAGCGTAGATTTGGGCACGTTTGGGGCAAGCAAGAATTTTAGATTAAATCGAAGGCGGTCGATTTAACTTAAAAATTGAAACGCTCGACGAATTCAAGGTGAGTTAATCTCACTCACATCTGGGATTTCAGCTGATTTAAATAGTTAATATTTAAATAATTGTGTGATTGGTTGAATATGAATATTAATATCAGTCTGGATTGATATTTGCTGTTGTGCTAACATCTGTGGATGCAGGGAAACAGGTTGGAGGGATCCAACTGGATTCCTCTCAATGTAGAAATTATTTTCATAATTGATGATGTATTTTATTTATATACTGTGATAGATTAATTTGGAAATTAAATTGTGTCGTGTTATGATTGGATAAATAAAATCTGGGATTTTAAAATATAAATAAAATAAATTGGGATTAAAGGGAAATGAAAAGGAATTTTTAAGGAATGGTTTTAAGGAGATTAAATTCAAGAAATTGGATTGGAAATTGAAGTGTTTTTTTTTGAAACTTTGATTAAAAAGGAAATGAGAAATGGAAATTTATAAACTGGGTTTATAAATGAAATGGAATATTTATCGGGGGATAAATTTGGAAGTATAGATTTCCGGTGGGAACTCCTATAAGAAGGTGCAAATTGTTTTAAAGGTAATAGTGGGATATTTTTTTAAAGATGGGAAGTGTGATTTCCTGGAAAACTAAATATGTTTTCAAAGGAAAGCTTTCGAAGTATAAACTAGAAGTTTAAAATGTGTTTCTAGAATGTTTTAGAAGAAAATACTATTTTTAATTATTTTTAAGTGAAAAGTAAATATTTACTAAGTAATTATGGTATTTAATTAATTTAAAGATAAATTAGTATTTTGATTTCTAAAGGAAATTTTATTATAAGAATTTGATATGATAACTTTATATTAAAAGGAAAATTTTGATTTAAATTGCTCAAGAAAACTTTTATAAATTTTCAAAAGTATATTTTGAATAAAGAATTTGGTAGCTTATTTTAAATAATTTTAAGTATATATTTTGAAAGTGATTTTCAAGAAATGGGAAATGTGTTTAAAATAAAAAGGTGTTTATTTCTAAGCCGAGGAAAGGAATTTACGGGATTTAAACGTAAATTTGAATTGAGATAAATCCAACACGATTTATAAATGAATTCTTTAGTTTATTCTGAAATGGAAGCGTATTTCCCTAGAAAGCCAAGTACGTTTTAAAAACAGATTTTTGAGTAAAAGTTAGAAGTTTTGAAGTTGTTTTTATAAGAACGTTATTAAGAATTATTATTTAAGTTGTAAAAATCTTAGAAGTAAAAATTTAATAAATTTGTTATAGTAGTAATTATTTTTAAGGGTTAATTGGTATTATGTTTAAAAAAAATATTATTAATATTTATATTTTATAAAATGGATTTATTTTAAAGGTAGTTTGGTTAAAGTTTTATTTGAACTAGTATAGAATTTTGTAATTCCTCTTTTAAAATTCTAGTGTAACTTAACCTTTATTTTAAAATTAGATATATCTTATAAAATAGTTTTGCTTTAAATATTTTTAAAATATATTTTTGAATAGAATATTTAAAAGTAGTTTAATTTAAATATTTTAAGATATATTTTAGAATAAAGTGATTTAATTGTTTTAGAATCTAAAATGTTTGGACTTGGTTATTTTCAGTGGAAAAAACAATATTTGGGAAATTTATTCCATAAAGGAAGATGGTTTGAAAAACTGTTTCAAGGGTGAAATTGGGAATATATCTTGTGAAGATATCTTGAGATTTATAAATAATTTGGGTAATTATTTATTGTTTGATGGATGCTTGTGGATGTTAACTGATAGTTAAATCACCGACTATCAATATTTGGCCAATGCGCTGATTGTTTCGAAGAGACCGGGATCAGGATTTATTTTCCGAAAACCACTTCGATCTGGTTTGTACGTTTTCGTGGAAAAACGAGTTCGGAGTCGAAAATGGAACAGTGAAGTGCAAGGGCTAGTCGCTACTAATCCTGAGGGTGATTCCAAAATGGATGTAGTAGGAGTAGTGCCTTCGGTTCCGTTCGAACCCGGAACGGACTTGTATGGACGAATGCTTTCGGAACATCGTCAGGTGGACGATGAGCATTCTAAGTGATATGTTCTAAAAAAGGTAACGCTTAGCTTCGACCCTCATCAACCGGGAATAACTGAAAATCAGGGGTTATGCAGCAAGGCTATATGGGTAGCGCCCATTAGGGTGAGGTCATCCCTGTCTAGAAGTCCCTTTTTATTCGGCTTAGTGGTGCAGTTGCTGATCCCAACCGTGGGGTGATCTTACTCGGAATTATCCAGTAAGGGGTAGTTCCGGTCTTGTGTTGCAGGGTATCGGGTGTGGTCCTCGGTACGCTGATCTAGAACAGGTACTGTGACAGGTGATACCCCAGTGCCTAGTCATTAGTTGGAAATCCATTTTCCATATGCGCCTGTACGGTTTTGATTGTGCCCAACTATTGCTGAAACGTGAGATGTAAGCATTTCAGCTAGATTCTATTTTACTTTCTATAGACACTATTATAATATCAAACGGATTTGATAAAAAGTGTTTTGGCTATCGTAAGGTAAAAACCCGACATGTTTATTTGTGGCGTGGTCTTACGAGATGCTTTTGATTTCAAAGGATTTTTGAAAATTCAAGAATCAGTTTGGATGTATTTTTCTGACGCTGGTATTCCAGACTGACTCGGGTGTTATTTCATTATAATGCTCAGGTCAGACCGTTACAGTTTGATGGGTTGGTTGCGAGTCGAGAGGCTGGCCGTAAAAGCAAATTTGAGGTATCACTGTATGCCACAGCAGAGAGTGGCCGCTGTCAATGGTTGAAAAGCCTAGACCGTTACAGTTGGTATCAGAGCTTAGGTTAGCGATAACCTAGGCGTTGGTGGGTGTGAAGACCCAAATTATTGAGATGAGAATAATTTTATAAAAATCAGTTAATGGAAAATATTCAAAGAATAAAATAGTTTGAAAATAAATATCAAGAATGAGTGAAATAAATAAGGAAGAGGATAGTTGTTTTCAATAAATAATAATGAGAAGAAAATAACTAAGTATGAATGAGTTTTATATTCACATATCTTATATATATATTGTATATAAGTAGCCAGAGGAGTATAGAGTGATAAAATAAACTCTTATGATGATTAAAATATATGAAACCAGTTTAGTATTATATATGTATAAATACATTTTATAATCAAGAGAAAACAAATGGTTTGAAACATTAGCAAGGAATTAATTGATAAAAAGATATATATGTGAACATTACAGATTTGTCTTAAGAAAATAAATAATGTAGATAAGTCACATGAAAATAGTGTGTATGTGAAACATGCAAATGGCATGTACACAGAAAAAGAAGAAAAGCAACTGTAATACCCGAAATGGAATCAAAAAGAAAATGGCATATTTAGCCATAAATACATATACATAATTCTCTTATTTGTGTGGGGATAAATGGGTTTCTCACTCCACTAAAACCCTAGCTAAATGTTTTAAAAATAAAAGGATAAGCAGCAGTTTATTTTTGAAAACAGAAAGATATTTTAGAAAATAAAAAGAAGAGCAAACTCACACTGTTTTCAAGTTAGAGCATTCTCGGGGAAAGAAGAAGGAAGGTGAGTGATTAATCATCTTATGAGATTTAAGGCATTAAGACCCAAGTTAAGGGCAGCCATATTACTTTTATAAAACCATATCATGTTTTTGTTTAATTTTATTCTCTGAATAAATAAATGTTGATTATCGTTGGTGTTTTGGCTGAGTCTTTGGTTGATGTTTTGATCTGTTTTGATTGTTTTGATTAATGCTTTGAAAAGACAAATACCCTGATCACAGAAATGGATTCTGTAACTTATAATCCAGTTTTTACATGGAGATGAGTTAAATATTTTTACTGAGAAATAGGGTATTAATGAAGAATGAAGTAGGCAGTGTGAATAAGGGGATTCATGCTTATGTCTAGTTCATTTTAATAATGATATAAACAATGCAATATTATATATATATATGTGCTGATTTGTTCAAATCACAAGTTAATATGTTTTTATGGGTTTTTCTCAAAAAAAAACCATACCCTATGTTCACAGTAAAATAAATGTAATGTTTTATATGACTTCACCAGATTTATGTAAGAAATGGGAATATTTCTGGAAATAAATATATGCAAGTTTTAGAAAATATGATTGAATAAAAATGACCTTAAAATGGGATATGGTGTTTTGCATGAATGCTTTGTATGTCTAGCTGAAATCCCTGAGTGAGTTTAATACTCTTTGATTTATGAAAGGAAGAAAAGAATATAAAGCATTTCAAGAATTAATAAAATTCTCCTAAAAGAAAATGAGAATGGTCTCTAGATTATAAAACTAATCTAGGAGTAGTGCCTTGATCTATTCATCATTAGGTGGATGATGGGTATGTGCATGACTTGTTTAAGTCCTGTAGGCCTCTGTGTAAAGGGTTAACAGAATTGAGCCCCTTTGCAATGCACACATGGTGTTCAATGGCAAGAGTTAAGACCAAATAAATGATAAATGGGGATTGAGAAATTGAGCTATGGAATTAAGGGAGTTAATCCATAGGAGTATATGTACATATAACTGAATTGTGTTAATGAATGAATGCTTGTGTGCATGTATGTTAGTAAGAGCTTATATATGTATATATATACTCAGATTTTAGTATGAATTTAAATAAGCATCAAACATATGAATCTCTGCACAGTATTTAGTAATTACAAGTTATTTATAATCTATGATTTCACTCACACCAGAATATATTTTCTGACCCTATTTGTTGCCTTTGCAATATTTGGGGTGTCTCATTTTCATTGAGGCAGTTCAAAGTGTTGCTGCAGGGAAAGATGCTTGAGTAGCTTGCTTGTATGGATGTTTGAAGAACTTGCTGGTTTTAAAATGCTTTAGAGAAGTAGAAGTTTAATTGTAATAAATAATCTAGGCAAACTCTCTTATGTCTTGTGTATTTCCAAGATTGATACTTGCTTTGTTTTCTTGAAAAGAATATGTAAAAAAAACTTAAGTATTATATGTGCTTGTGAGTTGTTGATTTAAGTAGCAGACTCTGGAAATAATCCAGTGGATTATAATGAAGGAGAACATGTCATATAATCTGATATGTGGATATATTCTCCTTGGCATGTTTGTTATATTTCAGTTATAAAGTTAAAGTTGTTTTTGAATAAATATGTGCCAAAGTATTAAGTAAATGGGTTGAACATGGTCTTGGCTAACCTGTAAGGCTTGTACATGTCTTGTAATTGATACAAGTACATGCAAAAGCTTGAAGTCATAGTCTTTAGATTCCTGAAGCAAACAAGACCATAGTGTAAGCTAATTTGAAATGCAACTAAATCCTATGATATGTCTAGAACAAGAGTAGGATTATGATACCACAAAACCTGAAAATCATAAGTATATAAGGATTTAGGGATTTGAATTGGTAAAATCTGGAACTGACTTCAATATGAAACTGAAGTAGCAAGCCAGAAATAGGGATAGACAATATAGACTCAAACAAGAATGTAGAGTAATTTTGTTAAGTGTTTAAAAATCCAGAACATCACACTTTATATGCTTTTAGCCAGAAATATGCAAAGATCTTTCTAAAATCATATTCAACACTATTTCCAATCTAAATATCAGAATCTGTATGACCTTTAAAATTAGTTTACAACTCTATTACTCACATGATCATTACATGCTTTATGAACCTGGATATGTGCATTTTGCTTGACCTGAATTGCTTGTGCATGTTTGTGCATGTTTTGTGCATGTTTATGTTTGAATCCTGAATCTGGGCTAGACTAACAAGTGATCCATAGATCAAACCAAGTTTTAATATGTTTTATCATTCTAAAACAACATGTATGAATTCCTGAATCCCAAAGATCAAATACATGGGTTATAAATCCACAAATTAATCAATCTGGTTTATAGAATAATCTGGAAAATGAAGAAGAGAATAATAGATGCTAATACTTGAAAAATGTATTAGTCACTCTTGAGTCATTCCAAGATGATAATACTTGAAAATGTATTAGTCAATCTTAAGTCATTTTAAGGTGGTAACACTTGAATCATGTATTAGTCAATCTTGAGTCAATAAAAAGATTAAAGTGTAGAAATAGCTATGTGACACAAAACCTCTCAATTATGGAAAATATTGTGTGATTAAATTTCTTTGCTACTTTAACACTCTGATAGGCAAAGAAACATTTATATATCTTCACATATATAAATGATATGACTTGATTTAAATACTGATATTTTTATATTAGTAAATTCTGGATCTTGGGAAATTAATTAAAAGAAATAAAAGAGGCAAGAAAAGAAGTGATCCCTTGTTTAAAAAAAACTCAACTAAAAATCATTAAAATATAGGTGAAGAAAAGTGGGTCACTTCAGTTGTTATCAGAGCTATGTTACCAAAAACATAGCAAAATAATAAATAAATAAAATCTAATTTTCTTATATGGATAAAATCCTAAGGAACAAACCACATAAAAATATTTTCAGTAGGAATAAATTACTGAAACAATTAAATCAAAAACAAGACTAACTAGCTATGTAAATTGTATAGCGAATCATGGTAGGAAGACCTCCAAACTCTGGAGCAGGACCCTCTAATGCAACACCATTGGTCAATTTGCAAGGTTTGGTGAGGGCATTTAGGGAAGGAGCAGTGCAGAGGGAAGAAAATCCTCATGAGGAGTTATCTAAGCTACTGAAAACATTCTTAAATTTAGGAGGCAAGGATTTTGAAGGCACTGAAGGAGTCATGGGTGTGCAAACATGGCTAAGAACTTTGGAAAGGATATTTACAGACATGCAAATCAATGACCAAAGGAAGAGGCAAATAGCTTCCAGAAGGCTCAAAGGAGCAGCACTGGATTGGTGGGAGGTAATCATCACAGGAAGACCGGAAAATGAGATAACATAGGATCAGTTCAAGGATATGCTTGAGGCTAGATTTGTCCCAGCAACAGCTAAGGCAACATTGCTTGAGGAGTTCATAAGATTGAGGCAAGGATCAATGAGTGTGACTGAATACACTCAAAAGTTTGAGAGCTTGTCTAAGTATGGAACCATGCTCATAGGGAATGAGGAATCAAAGAATTGAAGATTTATTCAAGGACTTAATGCTGGTTTAAGAAGAGCAATGCTACCATACAAATACAAAACATTTGATCAAGTCATAGATCTCACTCTTTCTTTTGAACAACATGATAATGCAAGTGAGAAATTCAGGAACATGAGAGCTAATAACAACAACAAGAAGGGGAAAAATAGAGCACATCCTTATGATAAGAAGAATTCAGACAAGAAGGTTGAAGGAGCAACCAGTGGGGAAGTTAAGAAGAAAATTATTTGCTACAGCTGTGGCAAGGAAGGACACATGAGTAATAGGTGTCAAGCAGCTAAGAAAACTCCATTCAGTTGCTATAATTGTGGGAAAGAAGGTCATATCAAAAAGAATTGCCCAGAGTTCAAGAAAGGAGCAAAGGTAGGAGCATTGGAAGGCAAAGCAAAAGCAAATGCAGTGGTAAATTCTGGACAATTGGAAGGTATACTCCTAATTAAAGATTATCCAATCTCAGTTATATATGACACTGGGGCTACACATTCCTTAATATCACAAGACATAGTAAATAAATTGGCTCTCACATGCAATTTAGTTGATAAACCTTTGTTTATTCAGAGTCCCCTAGGTAGTTCTTGCATGCTAGGAATTAAACGTTTGGGAGTAGAATTAAACATAGGTGGAAATATGTTTAAATCTGATTTGTTTGTCTTAAAATATCCTGGAATAGGAATTATTCTAGGAGTAGATTGGTTGAATAAATTCAAAGCAATTTTGAACTTGGAAAATTTTACTATTTCTTTGAAAACAGAAAATGGTAAAAATATTATAGTCATGAGTGAAATAGCCAAAACAAATTGCCTTAATCAAATGTGGAGCATGACTGAAAAAGAATTAATTCTGGAAGACATAAAAGTAATAAATGAATACCCAGATGTCTTTGGAGAGGTTATAGTAGTTCTATAAAATAGGCAAGTTGAATTTCAGATAAGATTGATCCCAGGAGCAAGTCCTATCATCAAGAAGCCTACCAGAATGGGTCCTAAAGAATTAGTGGATTTGAAACAACAATTGGAAGAATTGGAGCAGAAAGGCTTCATAAGGCCCAGTAGTTCAAACTGGGGTTCTCCAGTGGTATTTGTAAAGAAACATGATGGTACAATGAGGATGTGTATTGATTATAGGGAATTAAACAAAGTTACCATCAAGAATAATTATCCACTCCCCAGAATTGATGATTTATTTGATCAATTAAATGGAGCAAGAATTTTTTCAAGGCTAGACTTAGCCTCTGGATTCCATCAAATGAAGGTTGAGGAGGAGAGTATTAAATACACTACATTCAACACAAGGTATGGGCTATACGAATTTTTAGTAATGCCTTTTGGATTGACAAATGCACCATCCTATTTTGTAGATTTAATGAATAGGACATTCAGAGATTTTCTAGATAAATTTGTAGCTGTTTTCATTGATGATATATTGGTGTATTCAAAATCAGAAGAGGAGCATGCAAAGCACTTGCATCTGGTTTTGTCAAGATTAAGAGCATATGATTTAAAGGCAAAATTTACTAAGTGTACATTTTGGCAGAATGAAGTCAAATTTTTGGGACACATTATATCTCAACAAGGGATTTGTGTAGACCCAAACAAAGTCATGGCAGTGCAATCATGGAATAGACCCAAATCAGTGACTGAGGTGAGGTCATTTTTAGGAATGGCAGGCTACTATAGAAGGTTTATAAAAGACTTTGCAAGGATAGCCATTCCACTAACCAAGCTAACCAGAAAAGAGCAACCATATGTGTGGACAGAAAAATGTGAACAAGCTTTTGAATCATTGAAGAAGGCATTGATGGAAGCTCCAGTCTTGCAAGTTCCAGAGGGAAATGAAGGATTAGTGGTTTATACTGATGCTAGTGGGTCTGGGTTAGGGGCAGTACTCATGCAACATGGAAGAGTCATAGCATATGCATCAAGGCAACTCAAGCCAAATGAAACCAGATATGCCACTCATGATTTAGAGCTTGCTGACATTGTTTATGCATTGAAGCTATGGAGACACTACTTGTTAGGTACTAAATTTGAATTGTTTACAGACCATAAATCACTTAAGTATTTGTTTTCTCAAAAAGACTTGAATATGAGACAACATAGGTGGGTAAAGTTTTTAGCTGCCTATGATCTTGATATATTATATACTCTTGGAAAAGCTAACAAGGTAGCAGATGCTTTGAGTAGACATCAAGCAAGATTGGCAAGCTTAATGATGATTGAATTCAAGGATTTAACGATCCTTAGTGAAGTAGAAATGAAGGAAGAAATTGGTGCATCAGACAATGTATATAATGACATGATTGAATATGGAAAATTAAGTCTCATCTCCTTAAGATCAACCCTGGTTGATAAAATAGGAAATATGCAGAATCAAGACACTAATTTAAAAGGAAAGAAGGACATGATATCACAAGGCATGTCAGTGGAAAATTATGAAGTTGATGATAGAGGCTACTTAAGAAAGAAAGGGAAACTCTGCATACCCAATGTAGAAGAACTAAAGCAAGAGGTTATGGATGAGCATCACAAGACAAAGTACACTATACATCCAGGTGGTACAAAAATGTACCATGATCTTAAAAGAAACTATTGGTGGCCAGGAATGAAAAGGGCAGTGGCAAGATATGTGGCAAAGTGTTTAACATGTCAACAAGTCAAGGCAGATTATCAAAGACCTTTAGGCCTACTACAACCTCTGGAAGTGCCTACCTGGAAATGGGAAAGCATTTCAATGGATTTTGTGGATGGTTTGCCAAGAACAAGAAGAGGCAATGATAGTATTTGGGTTGTGGTTGATAGACTCACAAAAATAGCTCACTTCATTCCAGTGAATTCAAATAGAAATGCTCACAAATTAGCTCAATTATTTGTGAAGGAGATAGTGAGATTACATGGAATTCCCAAGACTATCATTAGTGATAGAGATACCTTGTTTACCTCAAGGTTCTGGGGTAGCTTTCAAGAGGCTATGGGGATAGAATTAAGCTTGAGCACAGCTTACCACCCACAAACAGATGGGCAAACTGAGATTGTTAACAAGATTTTAGAGGATTTGCTTAGAGCATGTATACTTGATTTTGGAGGCAACTAGGAAGATCATCTCTATTTAGCTGAATTTGCTTATAACAATAGCTATCAGTCCACTATAGGTATGGCTCCATTTGAGGCTTTGTATGGGAAGCCTTGTGTATCTCCTGCATGCTGGATGGAGGCAGGTGAAAGAGTGTTGCTTGGACCAGAACATGTGAAAGAGACCTCTGCAAGGATTGAACTTGTAAGGCAGAGAATGAGAGCAGCACAAGAGAGACAAAAAGCATATGCAGATAAAGGGAGAAGGCCAGTGGAATTTGAAGTGGGAAATTATGTATTTCTCAAAGTTTCACCAATGAGAAAAATATTGAGGTTTGGCAAGGTAGGAAAATTGTCACCAAGATATATACGGCCATATGAAATTATTCAAAGAGTAGGAACTTTGGCTTATAAGTTGAAATTGCCAGAGGAATTGAGTAATATACATGATGTATTTCATGTATCTCAATTAAGAAAATGGGTGCATGATAAGGAGACCATTCTGGAATCTCCTACACAAGTTGAAATTCAAGAAAATCTGGTTTATAAGAAGGAACCAGTGGGTATTGTGGCTAGAGAAGAAAATAAATTGAGAAATAAAATAATTAAATTGCTTAAAATCCAGTAGAGTTTAGATGAGAATGATTGTACATGGGAGACTGAAGATAGGATGAAGGATAAATATCCTACTCTATTTTCTGCTTAAAGGTATGCCTAAAATTATGATAAACTTAAACATTACTTATGTATGTTTGATTGGTTTTGAATGCATGAGTTTCTGAAATTTCTGAAAAGAAATTATGCTTTGTATACATTTGGATGGAAATGTATGAGAAAAACAATTGTGGGACACAATTCCTTTTAGGAGGAGAGTATGTGAAGACCCAAATTATTGAGATGAAAATAATTTTATAAAAATCAATTAATGGAAAATATTCAAAGAATAAAATAGTTTGAAAATAAATATCAAGAATGAGTGAAATAAATAAGGAAGTGGATAGTTGTTTTCAGTAAATAATAATGAGAAGAAAATAACAAAAGTATGAATGAGTTTTATATTCACATATCTCATATATATATTGTATATAAGTAGCCAGAGGAGTATAGAGTGATAAAATAAACTCTTATGATGATTAAAATATATGAAACCAGTTTAGTATTATATATGTATAAATACATTTTAAAATCAAGAGAAAACAAATGGTTTGAAACATTAGCAAGGAATTAATTAATAAAAAGATATATATGTGAACCTTACAGATTTGTCTTAAGAAAATAAATAATGTAGATAAGTCACATGAAAATAGTGTGTATGTGAAACATGCAAATGGCATATACATAGAAAAAGAAGAAAAGCAACTGTAATACCCGAAATGGAATCAAAAAGAAAATGGCATATTTAGCCATAAACACATATACATAATTTTCTTATTTGTGTGGGGATAAATGGGTTTTTCACTCCACTAAAACCCTAGCTAAATGTTTTAAAAATCAAAGGATAAGTAGCAGTTTATTTTTGAAAACAGAAAGATATTTTAGAAAATAAAAAGAAGAGCAAACTCACACTATTTTCAAGTTAGAGCATTCTCAGGGAAAGAAGAAGGAAGGTGAGTGATTAATCATCTTATGAGATTTAAGGCATTAAGACCCAAGTTAAGGGAAGCCATATTACTTTTATAAAACCATATCATGTTTTTGTTTAATTTTATTCTCTGAATAAATAAATGTTGATTATCGTTGGTGTTTTGGCTGAGTCTTTGGTTGATGTTTTGATCTGTTTTGATTGTTTTGATTAATGCTTTGAAAAGACAAACACCCTGATCATAGAAATGGATTCTATAACTTATAATCCAGTTTTTATATGGAGATGAGTTAAATATTTTTACTGAGAAATAGGGTATTAATGAAGAATGAAGTAGGCAGTGTGAATAAGGGGATTCATGCTTATGTCTAGTTCATTTTAAAAATGATATAAACAATGCAATATTATATATATATATATATATATATATATATATATGTGTGTGTGTGTGTGTGCTGATTTGTTCAAATCACAAGTTAATATGTTTTTATGGGTTTTTCTCAAAAAAAACCATACCCTATGTTCATAGTAAAATAAATGTAATGTTTTATATGACTTCACCAGATTTATGTAAGAAATGGGAATATTTCTGGAAATAAATATATGCAAGTTTTAGAAAATATGATTGAATAAAAATGACCTTAAAATTGGATGTGGTGTTTTGCATGAATGCTTTGTATGTCTGGTTGAAATCCCTGAGTGAGTTTAATACTCTTTGATTTATTAAAGGAAGAAAAGAATATAAAGCATTTCAAGAATTAATAAAATTCTCCTGAAAGAAAATGAGAATGGTCTCTAGATTATAAAGCTAATCTAGGAGTAGTGCCTTGATCTATTCATCATTAGGTGGATGATGGGTATGTGCATGACTTGTTTAAGTCCTGTAGGCCTCTGTGTAAAGGGTTAACAGAATTGAGCCCCTTTGCAATGCACACATGGTGTTCAATGGCAAGAGTTAAGACCAAATAAATGATAAATAGGGATTGAGAAATTGAGCTATGGAATTAAGGGAGTTAATCCATAGGAGTATATGTACCTATAACTGAATTGTGTTGATGAATGAATGCTTGTGTGCATGTATGTTAGTAAGAGCTTATATATGTATATATATACTCAGATTTTAGTATGAATTTAAATAAGCATCAAACATATGAATCTCTGCACAGTATTTAGTAATTACAAGTTATTTATAATCTATGATTTCACTCACACCAGAATATATTTTCTGACCCTATTTGTTGCCTTTGCAATATTTGGGGTGTCTCATTTTCATTGAGGCAGTTCAAAGTGTTGCTGCAGGGAAAGATGCTTGAGTAGCTTGCTTGTATGGATGCTTGAAGAACTTGCTGGTTTTAAAATGCTTTAGAGAAGTAGAAGTTTAATTGTAATAAATAATCTAGGCAAACTCTCTTATGTCTTGTGTATTTCCAGGATTGATACTTGCTTTGTTTTCTTGAAAAGAACATGTAAAAAAACTTAAGTATTATATGTGCTTGTGAGTTGTTGATTTAAGTAGCAGACTCTGGAAATAATCCAGTGGATTATAATGAATGAGAACATGTCATATAATCTGATATGTGGATATATTCTCCTTGTCATGTTTGTTATATTTCAGTTATAAAGTTAAAGTTGTTATTGAATAAATATGTGCCAAAGTATTAAGTAGATGGGTTGAACATGGTCTTGGCTAACCAGTAAGGCTTGTACATGTCTTGTAATTGATACAAGTACATGCAAAAGCTTGAAGTCATAGTCTTCAGATTCTTGAAGCAAACAAGACCATAGTGTAAGCTAATTTGAAATGCAACTAAATCCTATGATATGTCTAGAACAAGAGTAGGATTATGATACCACAAAACCTGAAAATCATAAGTATATAAGGATTTAGGGATTGGAATTGGTAAAATCTGGAACTGACTTCAATATGAAACTGAAGTAGCAAGCCAGAAATAGGGATAGACAATATAGACTCAAACAAGAATGTAGAGTAATTTTGTTAAGTGTTTAAAAATCCAGAACATCACACTTTATATGCTTTTAGCCAGAAATATGCAAAGATCTTTCTAAAATCATATTCAACACTATTTCCAATCTAAATATCAGAATCTGTATGACCTTTAAAATTAGTTTACAACTCTATTACTCACATGATCATTACATGCTTTATGAACCTGGATATGTGCATTTTGCTTGACCTGAATTGCTTGTGCATGTTTGTGCATGTTTTGTGCATGTTTATGTTTGAATCCTGAATCTGGGCTAGACTAACCAGTGATCCATAGGTCAAACCAAGTTTTAATATGTTTTATCATTCTAAAACAACATGTATGAATTCATGAATCCCAAGGATCAAATACATGGGTTATAAATCCACAAATTAATTAATCTGGTTTATAGAATAATCTGGAAAATGAAGAAGAGAATAATCTGGAAAATGAAGAAGAGAATAATAGATGCTAATACTTGAAAAATGTATTAGTCACTCTTGAGTCATTCCAAGAAGATAATACCTGAAAATGTATTAGTCAATCTTGAGTCATTTTAAGGTGGTAACACTTGAATCATGTATTAGTCAATCTTGAGTCAATAAAAAGATTAAAGTGTAGAAATAGCTATGTGACACAAAACCTCTCAATTATGGAAAATATTGTGTGATTAAATTTCTTTGCTACTTTAACACTTTGATAGGCAAAGAAACATTTATATATCTTCACATATATAAATGATATGACTTGATTTAAGTACTGATATTTTTATATTAGTAAATTCTGGATCTTGGGAAATTAATTAAAAGAAATAAAAGAGGCAAGAAAAGAAGTGATCCCTTGTTTTAAAAAAACTCAACTAAAAATCATTAAAATATAGGTGAAGAAAAGTGGGTCACTTCAGTGGGAGAAATTACTCATTAGAAATAGAGTCAGAAGTACTCTAGAATGAGTTTGAGAGTAATAATAGATATGAGAGCGTATTTGTTAGTGAATATACAAATTGTTTTTATACTGTGTTGACTTATCGGTTGAGTGTTTATGAATTCTGGTCGGTACTGGAAGTACAACCGTATCGATAGGGGTTTCTAAACTCTTGAACAAGATAAACCGACATAGTATTGTTTTCAAAGCGGGTAAATGAAATAATTTTACCCAAAATTATATTTTGATATAAAAGAAATAATTTTCTAAAATTATTATATATATTTGGATGTTTGGTTGTTAATATTATAATCAAATAAGAGTCTTAAATTTGAAATGGTTTATAACCAAATAAATTCTATAAGTGGGACTTATCCGAAGAAGTATAACTAAAATTTGATTTAAGCCAGAATTTAAATCCCGGAAATTTTGAAAGGGTTTTAAATGAATTTAAACAAAAAGGTTTGGAAATTTAAAAATCTTGGAAATGTTTGAAATGTTTTCCAAAGCATTTGAAGGCAATAATGGAGTATTATTTTGGGAAATATTTTTGGAATGGAAATTGTTTTGAAAAGGAATTTGTGGAAGTAAAGAAGCACTGAAGTCACTTCAGTCGCTGGAAAATAATCCTGATGATGATGGCCACATCATCAGAATTCATTTTTGAGTTTCTAAAGTGATGGATTGCTACCGTGGTGATTGGTTATGATATTTATTTGAACTTGTCGGGTATGCAAGGTTTTTTAGAAATTTCAAAAGGGAAATTGTTTCGGTAAAACCAAGTGTTTTGGAATCCGAAGATTTGATTGGACATACCAAGTGGGTATGTGTTGATTATTATTTCAAAATGGTTTTGAAATTAAACCGGCAATTGAATTCTGGGAATTCTATTTAAAATAAAATGTGAAGGTTAAGATGAATCAACTATTGAACTTATAAGAGAAGTTGATATTAATAAGGAAGAAGAATGAAATTTTAATCCTGAAGTTAAAATTTAATTTGAGTATATGGGGGTGAATAAAATATATTTGAATTTAACTCGGGATAAGATAAATAAATTAAAATTGGAATTGATTTGATTTGGATAAAGTTGAAGTATAAAATGAT
The DNA here is from genome assembly GCA_030737815.1 of Allium fistulosum. Classification (NCBI taxonomy): domain Eukaryota; kingdom Viridiplantae; phylum Streptophyta; class Magnoliopsida; order Asparagales; family Amaryllidaceae; genus Allium; species Allium fistulosum. Next base: position 83,945,853 of record CM060903.1, read on the forward strand.
ATAATTATGGGTTATAATTGTGAAATGAAAATTTATACCCTTAAGTTATATATAATCTGGGATTGTGATTATACGATGAAAATGGACTCAAATGAGCAATATAAGATCTTAAGTGAATAAGTTGTTGAACTTATGAATAGGGAAATGGAATGGTGAAACAAAAGTAAAATGGTTGGTATTTTATGGAAAATCCAAATTTAAACACTAAATGAAATGTAAATGGGATAAGGCATAGTGAAATATGAAATGTGGATGGACTTAGGTTAATAAATAAGTGTTGAAGCTTATATATTGAGAAGTAAAATTTAGTCGAGTTTGGTTTGAATTGAACTAAAATCAAAATTTCAGTTGTGTTATAAATAATATTGAATGGAATTAAATTCCTATTTAAGTTAGCAAAGGAAGTGATATGAATTTAAGTTGGTTAAATGAAGTTAGTTGAACTTGAATTAAAATTGGAAAAGAATTGAATTGAAAGAAAATTTAATTTAGTTGAAATGATATTGAATGAAGTAAATGCTCACTCAACTAAATCCAAAAGAGGCAATCACTTTAATAATGGCTTCCCTCTCCAACCTATCACAAACCCCTCCAAACCCCCCCTCCAACCTATCCCAAACCTCTCCTAACCCCCCCTCCCGCCCTCTAGTAACCACTCCACCAGCTCCTGTATCGTCCGGCAATCCCCCTCTGATCTCATTCGTACCCAAAAGATACGCCTCCCATCTCTGCGCCAAGTCCACCTCTACTCAACCGACCTCGGGAAGGGATACCACTGCTAAAGCTAATTCAGCTAGCCCATCACAACCCCACCCAGTCAATACCAAAATTATCCCAGAAAGATCTTACGCACAAGTGGCCGCTCTCCCACCACTCATTCTCGAACTCCCGAGACTAAAACGTCGGCGTTCCCTGCCGTCTTTCGCTAATGTACGCTCCATGATTGATTTTTTAAAATCCAAGGGACGATGTCTAAATTGCGCCGGGAGTGGACACCTGGCTCGAAGCTGCAGAGACTCAAAGATTTGTTACAAGTGCAATCTTTTCGGTCACTCGCAATCAACATGCCCCGAGGCAAACAAATCAGCCGCCTCGTATCCCGTGCGAGCCTCTGCCCCTCCCGCAAAAAACAAAACATCATCTCATTCGTATCGGGACCCAGTGCCACATTATTACACTGCCAAGCTTAAAAGTACCCCCAAACCAATTAAAATTCTGGAGTCTCCTCGTTCCCCGCTCCATCCTCATTCCAAAAAATATCCCGAACCCAGAACCTCTGCTCCCTCTTCACAACAATTTTCAATGGACAACTCCACACTCTACCTCACCGCAACAGTAATTAATGGAATCTGGACGTTGGAATCATTACACCAAACCCTCTCTACCGCTCTCCAACACACTGAGTTGCCCATCTGGATCTTAAACAATAACAGCTTCGTCTTTTGCTGTCCTACACACGAAACACTCGTCCGCGCCCTACAACTCCGAACCATAACCAAACCAGGCGAGGCCGTCCTCATCCAACCCTGGTCTGACCCTGAGCCCTCCTCTTTCAACCTAGAACCGGTCACCTGGGCCCACGTCCAAGGCTTTCCAGAGCTCCTCCGAGACAAAACTGACGCGGTGCGCTCCGCCCTGAACCCATTTGGCCGCTTCGTTGAATTCGACTGCTGCAACTGGGCAATGATTGATCATCGATACCTATTCATCAAAATTCAATTTTTTTCAGGTGTTTCCACTCCCACTGCTATCGTTGCAAACTTAAACAACCATGACTACCTCCTCACCGTAGAAAGATGGGAACATGCGCACCCAAACCGAAACCCAGAGTCGCTACCAATATGGACAGATTTGGAGGAGGCCTTCAGATGCTTTGACGAACATATCCCCCTACACGAACTCAACTCGGAAGACAGATTCGACGCTATGAACTTTGACCCAGATATCTTTGCCCCTCTATCTCCTCTTGACCCCATCCCTATGGTTGACCCCATTCATCAAGACGCACCAGAACTCGAGGCCCCCAACCCACATGAAAATTCCTTCGAATTAATGGGTCCCCTTGGCTGGGACAGCTGGCCGACTGAAGACCAGAATTGGAACCCCTACGCAGATCTAGACCTGTCCAACCCATGGTTCCTCCAATTCCCCATCCACAGCCATCCTCCTGGTCCCAACTCTAGTAATCAACTTGCACTCATCCCCTCACCATCCCACCCGCCTCCAGATAACTTTCACATTCCACGTAACCAATCCGAGAACATCGCCTCCACTCCCATGGATGACAGAGCAGTTCTCCCCATCCACAGCCATCCTCCTATTCCCAACTCCTGTAATCAACTTGCACTCATCCCCCCACCATTCCACCCGCCTCCAGTTAACCTTCACATTCCACGTAACCAATCCGAGAACATCGCCCCCACCCCCACGGATGACAGAGCAGTTGCATCCTCTCCACCTCGGGCTGGACAAGAGTCTCCAAGGATCACTCCCACAGCAGTCAAACGAAGCGCCAGACTACATAAAGCTGCATCTCACCCTGGTAGTTTTTTCAAACCCGTAGTTTTTTCCTCTGCAAATAAAATTTTAAATAAAAAAATTGCACGTTGCATGGGGGTGAAACTGCGAGAGGAACATCTCGCTGCCATGCAATCACTAGAACTGGAGCGTTCATCCTCATCCCAATGAAGATTATCACCTGGAATGTCAGGGGCTTAGGGGACCCCAGTAAAAGAATCGCCCTAAATCTCACACTGTCCCCACACAAAAGTGATATTCTCCTCATCCAAGAAACTAAACTCGTGGACCCCTCTCCTACCCAAATTAGACAGCTAGGTGGGCCCCATCTTTCTGGGTGGGCCCATTAGAATGCCATAGGTTCCAGCGGTGGTTTAATCACCCTCTGGAATGAATCCACTTGGTCTCATTGTCAAACCATCCTTCATCCTTCTGCCCTTCATGTTTCACTTCGCCACATCCAAACCAACACCATTTACTTCTTTTCCAACATCTACGGCCCTCAAAACCCCACCGATAGAAATACCCTCTGGAACAACTGCCTCACTGTTTGCACAAAAAATGGACAAACACCTCAAAGTTGTATGATTTAGTAGATCTTATGTTGTTCTTAGTGATTTTGGAGGTTTATGCAAATATATGAAAAACAGGGGCTAAACTGTAAAAAGACACGCGGATTTATAGTGGTTCAGCCAGAATGTGCCTACGTCCACTTTATATGTTATTTCTCTTCTTTTTTTTTGTGATTACAAGTACAAAGCTTTGATACAAGTAAAAGAAAGTTGTTTGAAAGTTCCTTCCGTCCTTGAGCTCTCAAACTTGTGTCCATTGTTGTACCCCTGCCCCTCTATTTATAGAGTGAGGCTAGGGGTAGGGGTCTAGGGTATGTATAGTCGTTGATGGGCCTGGGCTGAGATGATTTGGCCTGGTATGTCTTGGTTCGGCATTGCTTGGACCGGTGTGGAGATGGACGTAGGTTGGATCGGTAGTAGTTGGTCCGGTAGGATGGAGTTTAGGTTGGATCGGTGGCCGTTGGTTCGGTAGGATGGAGTTAGGCTAGTCCGGTAGGAGTTGGTTCGGTAGGATGGAGTTAGGCTAGTCCGGTAGGAGTTGGTTCGGTAGGATGGAGTCTGCCGAATGGACGTGGCGGGATGAGAATGCCGGATGGGTTTCTATTGGGCATGGGAACCGAATGAAGTTCTGCCGAATGGGCCCTGGAGAATGTCAATGCCGAATGACTTTTAGGTAATCCTGGGTGGATGCATCTTGCTTTTTGGTCTCGAGGTCTTCTGGGTGAGAACACGCCCAACATTTGCCCCCCAAAGCGGGACATATTCTCGAATATGGCGTGCTTTGTTCGATACCTTCATTCGGCCCTTGGATACCGATCCAGATGGTCCGGTCCTGTCCTCTTGTCTATAAGTAAGGACCATATGCCTTGGCTATTTCTTACCTACCGTACTAAACACTTGTCTTTGCCGGATCAGACTCTTACCCTCGCCGAATCAAAACGTGGTAGCCGAATCACATCTGGTAACCGAATCAGATCTGGTAGCCGAATCAAACATTTCGCCGAATCAGTTACTTTGCCGAATCAGGTGAGTGAATATTCTGCTGAATGAGTTTATGTATTGTATTACTGAATGCCGAATGATCTTGCGTTCGTGCGTTTGTATGCCGAATGGACTTAGTCCTCCGATACCGAATGACATATAAACGTTTAATACCGAATGAGATTATTGAATTGTTGTACTGAGTAAACATGTGTTTTATACTTCGAATTTTTAAGCGAAATTCCAGATTATGCTGCTTGTATGTTCTAACGATATACCTTTCCCATGTTTGCAGATAAAATGTCTCGAAAAGTTGAAACTCGATCAGATAAGAGGAGATCCGGGGGTGAAGGAGAGTCCTCGGCCGTGCCCCCAGCTCAATCAGGATCGGAGCGTCACGGGCCCGCCCCGAGGTCATTAGTGGATGGATATGGTCCCCAGGAGTTGCTAGATTCCCCGCCTGACTGCTTTCCTAGCTTTCTCAAAGAGGAGCAACTTGATGTTATATCTCGTTCCTTTGGGATTGATAGAGCCCTCATGCTGCTGCCGGGTCCAGGAGTCATGCCATACAGTCCTCCCGAAGGATACTTTGCTTATAGCAGGTACCATTGCATGTGTGGTGCTATCCCGCCTCTCAATGCTTGGATAGTCAGCTTCCTCACGTACCTGAAGGTGGCCCCATTTCAGCTTCAGCCCAACTCTTACGCCATACTGGTGAGCCTTTTCGTTATTTTTCGGAGGAAGTATGGTCGCGCTCCCTCCAACCGGGAGATCCGGTACTTGTACAATTTAAGGGGCTACAAGAAGGGGTCCCCATATATTAACTTGGAATCTGCTGTGACCTTCAAGCCGGTCCTGGACCTTTATTCCAAATTCAGCATGTTCAAGAAAGAGTGGTTCTTTGTTAGGGACGACTCCGTCTCTATCCGGCGCTTTACCTCTGGATGTAAGTTGATGCTTTTACTTATAATTTCTATCCTGATTGTGATGCTTCTTCTCATACTTTCTCATTTTTGCTAGCGACAGGTGGCTTTCCTGTTGTGGAGACTGACCGCCTGGTTCAGACGGCGGCGGAGATAGAAGGCATTCTTGGGAAATACAGATCATCTGCTTACTTGATTAGAAATGCGATCCTTCTAGAATATAACTTGATCCTTCCGCAGCAGTCTGTAGTTAAGTTGAGGGAAACGGCGGAAGAGAGGGCGGCTGCTCAGGCCAAGGGAGGCGTTGCGGCAGAGGGTGGAAAGAGAAAACCATTCACGAAACCTCCAGCCGTTGGAGGTAAGAAACTTAAGAGGTCAGACGGTCCTTCTCCCAACAATTGTCCACTTACTCAGGGGGAGATAGACGCGGAGGAGGAAAGAGGTGAGGCGGAGGGCGGAAGTGACGTTGAGCGTCTTGGTGACGAGGGTGGCGATGGACAGGGTGGTGATGGTTCCAGGGCTCTGTCTTCTGGGCAAGTAGGCGAGATGCAAGAGTGGACGGATGATGCTCTCCGTCTAGCTTTTGAGGGGTTGGGTGATGATCCGGCTTTGGTAGAGAAGACCGGGGAGGCGGACAAAACCGGGACTGGTGCAAGTGAGTCTTCTCCGACTATTCCGGCCAAGGTGGCTCTGACGACTCAAGGTGAACTCTTGACCCCTGCATGCTTCACTAATGATAGGGACTTAGGAATATTTTATGACCCGCTCCCGTCCTGGAATGAAATCCAGGACTTATTGCAGTATCCCACTCCTCCCCAGGGTTTGTACAACCACAGCTGTGTTCCTTTTCCTTTTCTAACTTGTAACCTACCGCGTTTCTTGAATCATATAGTAATGTAAGATTATGACACTTGTTCTTTATATCAGGAGCAGGCAAGACGCCCAAAGCTTCAGACCTTCGACACAGGCTCGAGCAATATAAACTTTCCAAAATTTCTGCTAAGCCGAAGCCCTCAGCCCAACGCTTCGGGGATGTAGTCGGGTACCGTCCTCTTCTTGGGGTCATCGAAGAGGGTATTCAGCAGAGGAAGAGGAGTCATCCTTTATCCGAAACTTCGCTCGGTCCTCAGCCTCCGGCTCAGCCTATTCATGACATTACTGAGGAGGGTAGCGAGTTTGTACCCTCTCCACACCCGTCCGGAAACCCTTCTGTTATTCATATCGACCGTCCCGACTTGGCCCGTAATCCCTTCGCGAGTCATCCTGATCTGGATCCAGGTTCTCAGGATATTACTTTTGACGAAGTTACTGGTGAACACCTTCTCCCCCGTAACCCCATGGTACGAGTACTTGACGAAGCCAAGTCCTTAGACCTCGATCTACTCACCACTCGTATAGTCACTATGGGAGACGAGGCCAAAGCTAATATTGATCGGGTGGCAGAGGAGGCCAAGAAGCTGATGGGGCATCACGCTCGGCTGGTTAAGGCCGGAGAGGAGATAGGGAGCGCCAATATCCGACTTCGATTGGTGGTCTCGGATCAGGCCAAGCAGCTTGCGGATCAGGCTATCCAGATTTCTCAGCATGAGGCTGCTACTGGGCGATTGAGGAGAACCATGGAAGAGGCCAGTCGGGCCGAATTGCGGAAAATGGAAGCTGCTTGCAAAGAGCGGATTGACATGGCTATTACCACGGTAGATGAGGTTCGGAGAGCGGATCTCGAGCAGGTGGGGGAATTGTCCGAGAAGCTTGAGGCTGCAGAGCTTGCTCAAGCTAAGTTGAGGGAAGAGATGGAGGTGATGCGGAGGTCCCTTCAAGCTGATTGCTCGAGATACAGACTGGAGAGAGATGCTGCCGTGGAAAGGTTGTCGGCCTCCGATGCCCGGATGAGGGAGTTTGAGGAGAACGAAGGAATGATGGATGACATGCTCCAGGACATGTATTTCCGGACTTGGAAGCAGGGTAACCTCTCTTGGATGGATGATTATCCCAGAGTCATGGCCAAGACATATCTTCGGGCTTTGGAGGAGGCTAAGGCTGATGCAGATAAAGAGGGTGGAACGGTCTTCAGTATGGATGTGGTCACTGCCCAGTTCACCAAGGAGGAGAAAGTGGCGGTAAAGGAGGGTATGCGGCTGCTTGCTGCTGAAGAGGCGGGTGTGCAGGTAGAGGATGACGACCAGGATGGTCAAGAAGCTAGTACTGGTAAGCCTTCCTTTCTAGTCTTTCTGTTAACTTGGTTACTCATCACTAATGAATCCTTTTTATGACCGGACAGGCGGGCAAAAGAACAAGGACAAGACTTCGACGTAACCAGCTCCATGACTGAACCTGAAAAATTCTTTTCGTAGGCTTGGCATTGTTGTATCTGTTAGTCTTAAGACAGTAGAGTAACCTCTAAGTTGTAATTCTTGCTACTTGTAATAACATTATTCTTGACGTGTACTTTTTTAGCTCAAGTTGATTTTGTCATTTCTTGAATATTTGTTGCTATTTCGACATATCGTATGAGAAATGTAGCTATGTATATTCTTGTAATTAAATTGTGTTTGATGTCAGATTCTGGTTTTAAATCATAATCTCATGACTTGCAATGTTAGCGTGTGGTGTGAAAAAATCAAATTATAGTCATGCATTTGTACATAAAGGAAGAAAATACCGCCTTCCATGTTCTGTTTGTAAATGGCAGTTTCGAATATCTTGTATGACCAAGCATGGAAAGCAGTTGACTGCCCTGCCATCTGATTGTGAATCTCTGCATCCATTGGCGAGTATCTCTTACCCTGCATCCTGTACTTTATGGTTTGTTATAGAGGATAGGAGGAAAGTTTTTCAAGTAAAATTGAAATATGTGAAATAGTAAAACTTCCAGTCACGGAAGGCCTTCGATGTGCTTAAGTTCGTGGCAAACGGGTTTTGTAGTCACTTTCCCTAGCTGTGGGTCTTGGAGACATTTGTCACCCATCTTACGCCTCCGCGGGGAGTTAATTCTTTTTTACCACAGCCGCACTTAAGACACACCGGAGCCGAGATCGCGCACAGTAACTACCCGGGCCATTATGGCCCGTACTCATGGGTATTATTCGACTTACTGTGGCCGGCTAGCGTGGGTGCCGATCGTCAACTGTGAACTGCCCCTGGCTGGCCACACCTTATGTTGGGGCTTATAATCGGTTCATAGTCGCCGGCGAGCCTAACGCCGTAATGAGCTGCCTCGGCTATAGTCGGCCTTCTCGGTGGCTTATAATCGGCTCATTACAGTTGGCTTTAAGGGCCGTCGCGAGCAATGAGTTAACCCGCAGCAGAGGGATGCTGGAGCAAAAGTGTCTCATTGGCGAGGGCATATATTCGCATAGTACCTGTTGGGGCTTGTCCACGTGAAGTTGCATTGTGGAGTGCTTTGAATAGAAATGCTATATGCTCAGGATTTTGTTCAACAGAAAAGGATAAAGTTTAACAAGCAGCCAAGATACAAAGGAACAAGTTAAAAAAGAGACAGGGCTTTTTTAAAGTGGTTCGGCACGAAAAAATGCCTACGTCCACTGATTCTCTTTGTTAATTAACTTCATATGGGCAATACAAGTTAAGAAAAGTATCGACGGAGGTGTTGGATGTTCCATGCCCTCTGGAACACCTCTCCGTCCACTGTTGACAAAATATAGGCTCCGTTGTGGAGATCTTTATGAATTACATATGGTCCATCCCAGATTGGGTCTAGTGCTCCGGGGCGAGGGAAGATTCGCTTGAGGACAAGATCCCCTTCTTGTAAGGTACGATGCTTGACTTTGGAGTTGTATTGTGCTGCCACCTTTTGCTTGTGGGCTGCTGTTTTTAGGACTGCATCATTCCTTCTCTCCTCGACTAAATCCAAAGACATGTTGAGGAGCTCTTCGTTTTCTTCTGGGTTATAGTGGATCCTACGGTGGGAAGGCACAATGGTTTCAACTGGGAGCATAGCCTCCGATCCGTATGCCAAAGAGAAAGGAGTGTGCCCTGTTGATGTTCTGAAAGATGTGCGGTAGGCCCATAGTGCCGTAGGGAGTTCATCCACCCAAGCGCCCTTTGATTTTTCGAGCTTCTTTTTGATCAGAGTTTTCAGAATTTTGTTGACTGCTTCGACTTGTCCGTTTGCTTGGGGATATGCTACGGATGAGAAGCTTTTGTGAATTCCGTGTTCTTGGCACCAGTTGGCGAATTCCTCGCTGTCAAACTGAAGTCCATTGTCTGATATGATTTTTAGTGGGACTCCGTACCTGCACAGAACATTTTTGATTAAGAAATTGATAACTTTCGCTGAAGATACTTTATTTAGAGGTTCTGCTTCCACCCATTTGGTGAAATAGTCGACTGCTACTATAGCATATTTGGCGCCGCCTCGACCCATTGGCAGTTCACCGATTAAGTCAATTCCCCATACTGCAAAGGGCCAAGGGCTGGTCATCTGAGTAATCTCGGTTGTTGGCAGCCGAGGGATCTTAGCAAATTTTTGGCATCTGTCACACTTCTTGACGAAATCTAAGGCGTCCTTGCTTAAGGTGGGCCAGAAATATCCGTATCGGAGTATCTTTTTTGCTAACGTTTGCCCTCCGGTGTGATCTCCGCAGCTTCCTTGATGAATGTTGGATAAGATTTCCTTGGCTTCCCTTCCGGCGACACACCTTAATAATGGGTTAGAGAACCCGCGCCGATAGAGGATGTCTCCTTGTATTGTGTAGCGGGACGCTTTCCTCAAGATTTTCTTGACTTCGTTACGCCCGTCGGGTAGTGTGCCATTTTGTAGGTAGTCTCGGATGGGAGTCATCCAAGTCGCTTCTTCGGTTGCAGTTATCAGATTCACTTGCTCAAAACTTGGGATCATTTGCTTTGAGACAGTTACTGCCCCGAAGATGGCGACGTCTCTCATACTTGCTTGCTTTGCCAATTCGTCGGCCTCTTGGTTCTCTTCCCGAGGGATGTGTTTGACTAAGTAGTGGTCCAATCGGCTGAGAAGTAACTTGGTCTTCTTTAGATATGCTATGAGTCGTTCTTCTCGAGCTTGGAATTCCCCTAGTATTTGATTAACAATAAGCTGAGAATCGCTGTGAAGACACAAAGAATTGGCTCCGATCTCGATAGCAATTTCTAATCCGGCTATTACTGCTTCGTATTCTGCATCGTTGTTGGTGGCAGTGAACTCCAACCTTATAGCATAGTGCAGTTTATTTCCCCTGGGAGTGATGATTACCACACCTGCCCCCGAGCCTTGTTCGTTAGATGCACCGTCCACAAAGAGATTCCACTTGATATCTTCTGTTATTTCCAGTTGCTCCTTATCCTCGTTGGTAGTGAATTCTGCAATGAAATCAGCCATGGCTTGTCCCTTGATGGCGGCGCGAGGGTGATAGGTGATATCATATTGACTCAGCTCAATACACCATTTAAGTAGTCGCCCGGAAGTGTCGGGACGATGGAGTACCTGCCTTAGTGGTTGATCGGTTAGAACCTTGATGGAATGGGATTGGAAGTAATGACGTAGCTTTCGTGAAGTGATTAGTAAACAGTATGCTAACTTTTCAAGCTTAGGATATCTGACTTCTGCCCCAGTAAACCTTTTACTGACGAAGTAAACTGGTCGTTGCGTGCGGTTATCTTCCCTTACCAAGGCAGCGCTTAGAGCGTGAGATGACACAGCAAGGTATAAGTATAATTCTTCGCCTTCGCTTGGGGTCGAGAGTACCGGTGGTTTCTGGAGGTGTTCGATCAGGTTAAGGAAAGCGGTCAAGCATTCGTCCGTCCATTCGAACTTTCCTTTATCTTTCTTTAGAGCTTCGAAAAAGGGGACGCACTTGTCCGTTGCTTTGGAGATGAATCGGCTTAGGGCAGCCACTTTTCCATTTAGGCTTTGCATTTCCTTTCGGGTGGAAGGTATCTTGATGTCTCTTAATGCTCGGACTTGTTCAGGGTTTGCTTCTATCCCTCGGGCATGGACGATGAATCCTAAGAATTTTCCTGATGATACTCCGAAGGAGCACTTTAGTGGATTCAACTTCATCCCATACTGTCGAAGTACCTGGAACATTTCGCCCAGGTGGCTTACGTGATCTTTGGCTTTCCGAGATTTTACCAGCATGTCGTCTACATATACTTCCATTGTTCGTCCTATTAGCCCTGCGAACATCTTGTTGACGAGGCGCTGGTAGGTGGCTCCTGCATTTTTAAGTCCGAAGGGCATCACTTTGTAGCAGTACAAACCCCGGTCGGTGATGAAACTAGTGTGATCTTGGTCGGGAGCATGCATAGGAATTTGGTTATATCCTGAGTATGCATCCATAAAAGACAGGAGTTCGTGCCCGGCTGTGCTGTCTACAAGTTGGTCGATTCTAGGAAGCGGGAAGCAATCCTTTGGGCAGGCGTCATTTAGGTTGGAGAAGTCAATGCAGGTCCGCCACTTCCCATTAGCCTTCTTTACTAGTACCGGGTTGGCGATCCATTCTGGGTAAATAGCTTCTCGTATGAAGTCATTGGCGAGTAGATTCTTTACTTCTTCATCGAGGGCTGCTGATCGCTCTGCCCCCATACTTCTCTTTTTTTGTTTTACAGGTGCCTTGGTAGGATCAATTTTTAATACGTGGCACGCTATGTTGGGGGAGATTCCGGTCATGTCAGCGTGTGACCAAGCGAATACATCCAAGTTGTGGTGGAGAAAATCAACGAGTTGTTCCTTCAATTCAGTTCTCAGCTGCGACCCAATTTTCAGTAGCCTACTTGAGTCGTGCTTGTCTACAGATATAAACTCCATAGCCTCTGCAGGCTTGGCGGTGGCCTCCTCCTCTTTGTCCCTAGGGTCTAATTCATTGAAAGGGTCGCTGGTGTACCGAAGAGGAGGGGCTTTCTTTAGTTGCTATGCTTCACGGCTTTTTGTGCAGAGGGCAATCTCTACACCTTTCCCTTTATCTCTCCTGTGGTTGTTGCGAAGTTCGGTTACATAGCAGTCTCGTGCAATATCTTGGTCTCCTTCCACTTCCCCTACTCCATTGTCCGTTGGAAATTTCATTTTCAGGCACCACGGGGCTAGGACAATCTGGAAGTCAGATAGGGCTGGTCTTCCTAGGAAGGCGTTGTAGGCCGAATGGTTTTCTATCAGCACAAACGTCTGTTTCCTTACAACGGAGCGGGGATGGCTTCCAATTTCAACGAAGAGGTCCAGCTGCCCGATGGGCATTTTCGCATCTCCAGTGAAACCGTGTAGCGGTTTATCGCAGGGAGATACATCCTTCATTGATAGCCTCATTTTGTCGAATGCGTGTTTGAACAGGATATTTACAGAGCTTCCGGTATCTACCAGGATTCGGTAAACTTCGGCGGGACCGAGTCGGGCAGAGATGACCATGGGATCCATGTGAGGGTACTGTCTTCCTTCTAGGTCGCGTTTACTGAATGTGATGTCTTCACTTTCTTTCCGCTTTGGGTGGCGCTCTTCTATAACTGTATTGACACAGTCTCTATTGTCTCTGAGCGACTTCCCGTATCTTTCCATCTCTTTCCAACTTCTGTCTGCGATGTGTGGACCTCCTGAGATGGTATGGACCACTATCTTCTCTTGACTAGAGCTGCTAGCGTTGCGGTCGCCTCTGCCGGTCCCTGGTGAGGGTAGCCTTGGGTTTTCACTGGCAGGAGCTGGAGTCCTGTCTTGACTTTTTACATAGCGCTCCAGTTTCTTTCTTCTGATGTGTTCCTCAATCAGATCTCGGAGATGATGGCATTCGTTGGTATCATGTCCGTGGGATTCGTGGAAGCGGCAGAATTTTCCAGATTTCTGTGCGCTATCTGATTCCTTCTTGTATGGTGGGCGTTTGTATCTAACTTCGCCTTGGGTGGCAAGGAAGATGTTTTCGACGGTCTCGTTCAAAGGGGTGTAAGAGTCGAATCTTGGTCCTGGCCGATATAGGCGTTTTTCTACTTTCTTGCCCCCAGCATTGTCTCTGGAATCATTCCTTCGAACGTCCCTTGCCACAGCAGGGGCGTTGCCAGGGGTCGTCTTACTTTGCTGCCCTGACTGCTCCTCAATGGCAGCGTCCTCAAGCCTCATGTATTTCCCGGCTTCATGGAAGAAATCGGGTAAAGTAGCTGGTTTTTCTTTTGTCAATCTCCTAGCAAATTTAGTGTCTGGATGTACCCCACTGCAGAGGGCCATTAGGATAAGCTTCTCATCGGCATCCTGAACTGCGGCTGCTGCGGCGTTGAATCTGGTCAGGTATTGCTGCAGCTTTTCTCCAGGTTTCTGTTTGACGCTGGATAAGGAATAAGCGTCCTTAGGTTGCTCCACATGAATGCGGAACTGACTGATGAATTTTTCTTTCAACATTTCCCATGAGCTGATGGATCCTTGGGGTAGATGACAGAACCAGGAGGTAGCAAGATCTGCTAAGAAGAGCGGGAAGCATTTGCACAGCACCCCCTCTGTTGCTCCACTCATGAGCATGTGCTGCGTGTACCTCTGTAAGTGTACAACGGGATCGGAGGTTCCTTTGTAAGGTTCCATTGTTGGCATCTTCCATTCTCGGGGGGTGATAGCAACTTCGATATTGCGGGCGAAAGGGCTGGTTACCCTAGCGCCTATCCCTCGATCTCTTTGCTCCCGTTGGACACACTCTCTGAATAAGCGCGCCATCCTTTCATCAGAATTTGGAGCAGACAGAAATGAGTTTGGCTCTGTTCTGTGGGGTTGATTCCGTCCAGACAACCTGTAGGGATGGTATCGTCTATCATTCCTCATATTTTCCAGTGGCTGCCTTTGATCTTCTGGGAGCATGCTTGGGTCAGCTACAGTTGGCCCTTGCCTTGATCTTCCCCGGTTGGGTTCTGATCTTAGCACTTCCTCGGGTCCAACTTCGGGCTGAACTCTAGCTCGGCCCCGTTCACCGGTGTTTCTGTGGTTAGGCAGCATGACAGGCTCAGCTGCAGTTGACCTTCGCCCGGTACCTTCCCCGTTGGGTTCAGTACCAAACGTTTCCTCAGGCCTAACTTCGGGCTGGGCTCGGTCTCGGCTCCTACCACGGCTACTTCTGCCGTTAGCTTCTTCGAAGAAGGAAGATCTTTGCTGTCTCTGAGATCCTCCAGACTGGGACTCGCCCCATGATTCAGTGTTGCGGTTGGATTCTTCAGCGTCCCTCAAGCGTGACATGAGATGGTCCACCAAGGCTTCCTGCTGGGACGTGAAGCGGTTAGTTACTTCAACAACAACTCTGTCCAAATCTGCCCTAGTAATTGCTGCAGGCTGTTCTGTGGCAGGAGTGGTTGGGTTAGCCTGTCCTCCATTTGTTACCGTTGCTGGAGGAGGAGGATTCACTTGATTTGCGATAGCTGGATCAGGAAGGCTACTGGATGCGATGTTTTTTCCTTTGCTAACATCTTTCCTCTGTTTGGGAGGCATGTTTTCCAAGTGGCGGATGATGCTGTTAGGAAAACTTGTTAAGCGGATGAAGCTGAAGCTTCGAGCTTCAATTTCTCAGTGAAAGCACCAAAAATGTTTGCACAAAAAATGAACAAACACCTCAAAGTTGTATGATTTAGTAGATCTTATGTTGTTCTTAGTGATTTTGGAGGTTTATGCAAATATATGAAAAACAGGGGCTAAACTATAAAAAGACACGCGGATTTATAGTGGTTCAGCCAGAATGTGCCTACGTCCACTTTATATGTTATTTCTCTTCTTTTTTTTTGTGATTACAAGTACAAAGATTTGATACAAGTAAAAGAAAGTTGTTTGAAAGTTCCTTCCGTCCTTGAGCTCTCAAACTTGTGTCCATTGTTGTACCCCTGCCCCTCTATTTATAGAGTGAGGCTAGGGGTAGGGGTCTAGGGTATGTATAGTCGTTGATGGGCCTGGGCTGAGATGATTTGGCCTGGTATGTCTTGGTTCGGCATTGCTTGGACCGGTGTGGAGATGGACGTAGGTTGGATCGGTAGTAGTTGGTCCGGTAGGATGGAGTTTAGGTTGGATCGGTGGCCGTTGGTTCGGTAGGATGGAGTTAGGCTAGTCCGGTAGGAGTTGGTTCGGTAGGATGGAGTTAGGCTAGTCCGGTAGGAGTTGGTTCGGTAGGATGGAGTCTGCCGAATGGACGTGGCGGGATGAGAATGCCGGATGGGTTTCTATTGGGCATGGGAACCGAATGAAGTTCTGCCGAATGGGCCCTGGAGAATGTCAATGCCGAATGACTTTTAGGTAATCCTGGGTGGATGCATCTTGCTTTTTGGTCTCGAGGTCTTCTGGGTGAGAACACGCCCAACACTCACCTTCGCCACACACCTCAATGGCCCCTGGTTACTCGGGGGAGATTTCAACACCACCAGAAACACCCTCGAAAGAAACTCCGGAAATGCCTCCCAAGATTCAGACTCATTCAATTCCTTCATCAATTCCGGCTCCTTAATTGACCCACCAATTAACAACAGACTTTATACCTGGTCAAACCGTAGATTGGACCCGTCACTAGCTAAGCTTGACAGATTCCTTTTCAATATCAATTGGGATGATCTGCACCCCCTTTCTATTCTTTTCGGCCTAGCCTCGACCATCTCAGACCATTGTCCCCTTATCTTGGACTCGGGCTCATCCTCCAACCCAAATCGCCCCTTCCGCTTCGAACGCTTATGGACCCTGGAACCCTCCTTCGACAATTTCATCCAGTTAACTTGGTCCCAACCTGTGATGTCCAATTCCGCAATCGCCAGAGTTGTCTCCAAACTCCGTTCAATCAGAAAGATCATCAAACCTTGGGCCAAAAATATTTGGGGTTCCCTTTGCTCGCGCATTTCCTCCACTCAAGATGCTATCCTAGAACTCAACATCCTCGAAGAATCCCGACCCCTCACTCCAACCGAACATTCTCAACTGAAGACTTTAGAAACCAAGCTTGATTGACTAATCAAACAAGAGGAAATTGGATGGAAGCAAAGATCCAAAGCCAAATGGTTAGAGGAGGGAGACAGGAACACCTCCTTCTTCCATCGTATGGCCAACGGCAGACGCATATCTATCTACATCTCGGAACTAGTGCACAACAACTCTAGCTTCACCGAATCGTCTGACCACCTCCGCCTCTTCACCGAATACTACCGTAGCATTCTAGTCCAAGCTTCTCAGGCACTACCCCCCATTGAATGGAACCTCCTATACCCATCCTGTCCCCCAATTTCTGTCGACCACCCTTTTTCTGAAGAGGAAGTGTGGGCCGCGCTTAAGGACTTGTCCGACGATAAGGCCCCGGGCCCGGATGGTGTCGGCCCATTTTTTTTAAACGATATTGGGAAACCATCAAAACCGACATACTTGATATGTGCGAAGAATTCCAAGTCAACCCCTATTCAATTGCTCGCCTCAACTACGCCAACATCATCCTCCTCCCCAAATCCCCAGGCGCCAACACCCTACCCGCTTTCAGACCAATCAGTCTCCTAAACACCACTTTCAAAATCATCACGAAGGTTCTTGCCAATAGACTCCAAGCAGTCATCGACCCTCTGGTAGGGGCGGAACAGTCTGCCTTCATACAAGGCAGAAACATTTTAGATTGTGTCGCTGCCACCCAAGAAGTTGTCTCCTACTGCCATAGAACATCAACCCCTGGAACCCTTCTAAAATTAGATTTCTCCAAAGCCTTCGACACGGTACACTGGGACTTCATCTTGGACCTTATGAAGCATAGGGGTTTCCCGAAAAAATGGTGTGGGTGGATTGAAGCGATACTCAACACAAGTATCTCATCCATCTCAATCAATGGCTCTACTGGTGGTCACATTAAATCAGCTAGGGGTCTGAGACAAGGGGACCCGCTCTCTCCCCTAATCTTTGTCCTGGTAGCGGATGTGCTCAACCAGATGATCAAGCTTGCCTCGTACAATGATCTTTTTAAAGGTACCAGCTTCAAAACTCAGATTTAGCTGTGTCTAACCTTCAATTTGCAGATGACACGATCCTATTCGCCTCCACCGACATCAACCACATCCATTGCCTTAAGGTTGCGCTATATGTTTTTGAAACAATCTCCGGCCTTTCTATCAATTTCAACAAAAGCTTCGTCATCATGCTAGGCAACTCCGCTAACCTCGGTCCTACAATCTCATCCCTACTCAATTGCAACCTAGCCTTATTCCCCATTTCCTATCTAGGCATCCCTATCCGCCCATCCAATCTCCACCGCGCCGACTGGCTTCCCCTCATTTCCAGAATTGAATCCAGACTCTCAACCTGGAAGGCACACTCGTTATCCTCTGCAGGTCGTCTTGTCCTAGTCAAATCGGTCCTATCAGCTATCCCCTCATACTGGATGTCCTTCCTCAAGCTTCCATCCTGGGTTATCAAGAAAATTGACTCAATCAGACGCTCGTTCCTTTGGAACGGAGGCAATGCAAAATGTTTGGTCAACTGGAAGACGGTGTGTTTACACCGCAATCATGGTGGGCTAGGGATTACTGACCTTCGCACATTCAATCAGGCGTTGCTGTCCAAATGGCTTTGGAGATTACTTACACCTGGAAATTTCATCTGGAAATCGTGGATCTTATGTCAGCATTATCATTCAAACCCTCACTTGGCACTCCACCTCACCACCCGGTCCCACCCATCCCCTTTCTGGTCGGGGGTCCTTCAAACCCTACCTAGAGTCAAAGCACTGTTCCAGGTTAAAGTCGAAAGCGGCAACAGGTGCCTATTCTGGTTAGATACCTGGTATGGACAATTGCTCCTCGCTAAACTACTACCCAACCTCTTCTCGCACGCCGCCCTCCCCAATGCAACAGTTGAAGACTATCTCACCCTAGGTCCCGAACACCTTTGCCCACCTTCCATCTTCGATGCAGACCTAGTTCCTGAACTTCTCTCCGCCACAAATATCCTCCTGTCGATCCGTCCTTCCAACAGTCAAGACCTCTTTCTCTGGGCCCTTGCACCTTCCAAAGGATTCTCAGTCGCCTCCTGTTATCAATACCTAATTCACCCCGGTCGCCTTTTCTCCTTCCCCAGGGTTTGGCATTGCAACCTTCCACCTTGTATAGCCTTTTTCCAATGGTGCTTAATTTCTGGCAGAATCAATACCAAAGACAGACTCAACAGACTCAACATCCCCATTGATCCGCGCTGCGTCTTTTGTTCAACTCAGAACGAATCAGTAACTCACCTTTTCTTCGAATGTGATTTCTCCTACTCAATTTGGGCAGCAACTAGTGCCTATCTTCTGGGGTTTATCCCTAGCGTGACCTCTTACTTCGAATATTGGCAGTTTAATCAGCAGAGTCTGCTGATGGACACCTTCATATCAACCTTTAGCTGGTGCATTTGGAAAGAGAGGAATGCCCTTGTATTTGGGAAACCAACACGCCATTTCGAGGGAACCTGTAGAACTATCACTCACATTTTCTCCTCTATAACAGGTCAATGTCACTCTGCGCCTTTCCGCCTGAGTCTCCCGCAGTGCAGCGTCCAGCCAGTAGAATTCCAGGGAAGCACCACTGCATCTCCGGAGAGGTAGTCTTAGTCTACAGAGGGATATCACGTACTACAGTTAATATGTAATAGTCTATGATACTCTAGTATTTCTATTACAGTTTGTTGCTTCACACCTATTTTTTGGCCATCGATCGGGCTTGTCGATCGACCTCTTCAGTACTATATAATATAACTATTTAACCGGCTGTGTAGTTTCACGCTACACACCCGTCACTCTCAAAAACTAAATCCAAAAGAATTGTTTGAGGATGAATTTAGTGTAAGCTAAATTAAATAATAAAGGGTAATGGGATGAATAAAATTTTGGTAGCTTGTTAAAAATATGAAAAGCAAAATAAAACCCAGTTCTGGTATAGAATAATTGGAATGGTCATGTTATTAATAAATTCAGAAATGAATTGAGAAGGTGAATTAAAATTAAAATGGATTGAGTAAATAGACTAATTGGATTAAAATTTGTAAATGGATTGGAATTTGATTGGATGAGAATCAAATTAATATGAAAGTAGAATTGATGCAAGAAGAAATGAAGTTATTGTGAAGTTGAAATAACTTAAGTAAATTATGAAGTGTTTGCTGTCGAGTTTTATGGAATGGTTTTGAATAAAACCTGTTTGGATAAGGAAATTGAAATGTAACAATATGGATTTAATTTAATTTTTGTGAAGAAGTAAGAATATTTGGTTTATGAAAATTTCAGAATGAAAAAAAATATTTCTTACTTAAATAAATGAAAGTAAGTTGACTTAGATTGGAATAAGTAAAAATATGCTTGGGTTAAGTAAGGATCTCGAGATAAAATGAAAGGGGAATGTGCTTAATTATAAATGAATGGAAGTATGAAAATATAAGCGTGTGACCTATGAGAATTTGAATAGTGAAATAAGGACCAAAATAAATTTGTTTGGTATTTCAGAATGAAATAAAAATCCAAACATGAATTATAAAATAGATTAAACTCGAGAAAATTAATTAAAGTGATTTTTGAAGATAAAAATCAAATATTGAATTGTAAGATGGGAGTGTACTAATTTGGAATAAATTAGTTAATTGAATATGTTAATGGGATTTAAATTTGGTAATAAAAAGTTGAAAGTGTGGATGAATAATGAAATTGGATTATAATAGTGATGGTTTGAATTGTAAATAAATTCAAGTGAATGATTGTGAATAAATTTAAAAATGGAATGGAATTAAATAAATTGAGCCGACATCAATTTAAATTGGTTGTAAAACTTAAGTAATTATTTATTCACATGGATATCGTCAAATTGCAAGGAATAAATCGTCGTTTGACGTAAACGAAGTAATTAAAATTCTATGAGTTGATAGAAGTTAAATAAATTTGATTGTGAATCAATTTGGAATTGAATTGAATTAAATTGATGAAAGTAAGGCATATGTTATCATATTGAAGTAAAAATGGATTGGTTGTGGTGAACATGAATTGTATATAGTAAACTTGAATGTAAATCATTCAAGTGGAATAAAAATGAAGTTTGAGTTTGTAAAAGAACTTAAAATAGTATTGAAACTTGTGATTGTTTATAAAATATGGTTTACATGTAAAATTATGCAAATTTGTTGTGTAGGCTATGAAATTGATATGTATAGCTAAGATAAATGTATGGAAGGTTGTTAAAAATCTCATATTATTGGAAACTGATGTGTTTGTTTGAGTAAGTACAGGTGCGGGAGGCAATCGATTGAGTTGGAGCGTGTAAATGCAATATAAATTAGCCGCTCACTTTAAAATGCTAATCAAAAGGTACGCCTACGCAATAAAATTTGAAAATGATATATATATATATATATATATATATATATATATATATATATATATTGTGAAATATTTTGTTTTCCGACCGTGTAGGTCGATGTATATATATTTATGTCTATTGTGATATTGTAAAAGGCTCTCCATATAAATGAGACGCTGTCAAAAATTTTGGGAGTTAGGAAATTTTTGGGAATTTTTGAAAATTTTGGCTAACTAGAATAGTTAATTTTGAAAATGATGTTGTAAACAAAGCTTTTAAGCTATAAATAAGCAAATGTTTTGGAATTGAGCTAAAGATTTTGGTAAAGTGAATGTAAGTTTTTAACTAAGTAAGTTTGGGTAAGTTAATGAGTTTAGTAGCATTATCCTACCTTAGCAAATTTCAAGGACGAAATTTTTATAAGGGGGGAGGAATGTAACGACCCGGAATTTTGGTCGCTAGATTTTGAGCATTTAATTTATTTTAAATGTTGAATGTGAATTATAATTTGATTTGAAATAAGAATTTTTGGTTAAATCAATAAGATTTGTTACAATTTCAAATATGACTATTTAATTGGATTTGGATAAATAATAATTAAATATGTGGAATTGGGATAATTTGTGAATCTGGATGTGAATGGTTATGAAAATGGTTTCTAAGATTTATTTTAAGTCTTGTTTGATTAGAATTTTAATGTTGGACTTTTGGATGGAATCAAAAGTCGATAAGTCAAATTTGGAATTTTATATTAATTTAATAATGGGATTTAATAATATAATAATGCAAATAATCAGATTTTGATTCGGAATGAATTAGAATGATGTCTAATATGAATGTAAGTTCTATACGATTTATAATTGAGTTAGTAAAGTTTTAAAAGTGAGATTTTAAATGATTTCGACGATTTTGGAAATCGCTCGAATTAATCGAAGTGTTAAACTAGCCTTCCGGGGAACAGCCTCAGAATTCGAAGAAACCAGTTCCATTGGATCCGTTAAAGTTAGTTATTATCGGATTTCAATTTTCGTAGCAATCGGAGTTGACGTTTGACCGTGGCAGCTCAAAACGCATAGAAGTTATTTTAATCGATTTAATTTAAAATTGATCGTTTATTTCCGTAACTCGCGTATATGATCGAATTAGCCTCCGAAACACGTTCCACTGTGTTCGGAATGCGGGTAAAACCTTATAATCGCCTGGCGGCATGCCTAATTCGGAGTTCCTGTGAAAAAGTTGTTTTAAAATGGATCTAATATTAAAATAATATTAATAAAACGTATATATAAACGTTTAAGCCAGAGAAACCCTAGTTTTCTCTTCACGGCCGCCGCTTAAACATTTCAATGGCCGAAAAGCTCTTGCATTCAACTCCAATTTCTGACCAATCCATCAATCCATCGCAAAATCTTCCAACACGGGAAAGGTAGAGCTCACCGAGCTCGACCTATCCAACGGTCGAGATCGTTTTTCGTGCTTCGAAGGAGCGGCAGTTCATCGAGGAAAGACGCACGTTCGCGCGCGAGTCTCGAGGCAATGGAAGCGTCGAGCTTCGCTTGGTTGCGGCCAATGGTAGAGCTCGCGATGGGCTTCAGGGTGGCAGCCTCCGATCATGTTCTAGGGCTCGAGGAGGCGCGCGGTGATCGGTCAAAGCAACGATGGATGGGTTCGTTTTCGCCTGATCGCGTAGTGGAAGAAAGAGCTACGGGCAGCCATGATTTTCTGATGATTAACTTGCGGTCCAGATGTTGTTTGGTAAATAAATAAAAAGAGTTGTTCATATAAATTATATTCAAAAGTTTAAAATTTCATAACTATCTCATGCGTGGTCAGAATTCGACGAATTTGGTGGCGCCGGAATCGCAGCGACGAGATCTACGCTGCAGCGTAGATCTGGGCACGTTTGGGGGGCAAGTGAGAATTTTAGATTAAATCGAAGGCGGTCGATTTAACTTAAAAATTGAAACGCTCAACGAATTCAAGGTGAGTTAATCTCACTCACATCTGGGATTTCAGCTGATTTAAATAGTTAATATTTAAATAATTATGTGATTGGTTGAATATGAATATTAATATCAATCTGGATTGATATTTGCTGTTGTGCTAACATCTGTGGATGTAGGGAAACAGGTTGGAGGGATCCAACTGGATTCCTCACAATGTAGAAATTATTTTCATAATTGATGATGTATTTTATTTATATACTGTGATAGATTAATTTGGAAATTAAATTATGCCGTGTTATGATTGGATAAATAAAATCTGGGATTTTAAAATATAAATAAAATAAATTGGGATTAAAGAATTTTTAAGGAATGGTTTTAAGGAGATTAAATTCAAGAAATTGGATTGGAAATTGAAGTGTTTTTTTTGAAACTGTGATTAAAAAGGAAATGAGAAATGGAAATTTATAAACTGGGTTTATAAATGAAATGGAATATTTATCGGGGGATAAATTTGGAAGTATAGATTTCCGGTGGGAACTTCTAAAAGAAGGTGCAAATTGTTTTAAAGGTAATAGTAGGATATTTTTTAAAAGATGGGAAGTGTAATTTCCTGGAAAAATAAATATGTTTTCAAAGGAAAGCTTTCGAAGTATAAACTAGAAGTTTAAAATTTGTTTCTAGAATGTTGTTTGCACCAAAATTGGTCACAAACACCCAATTGTTGACGAAAGCACCAGTTCACAATCACAGATCACAAACAGCAAGTGTGTAGGAAATTGAAAATGAAGAACACTCGGAAAATCAAAAAGGGAAACAGTAAACAACACACAATTTATAGTGGTTCGGCGATCTTGCCTACATCCACTCTGAAGTTGATGATTTTATTGATGTTCAGTTGATGATTTCAATTGATTACAGTAGGTTTCAGTCGATAATAATGATTTACAACAGTGGAACTTGTTAGTAGCAGCAACAATAGAGTTTAGAACTGGATCCGGCAGAGTCTGGGCGTTGGAGAATTCAAAAAAGAAGAAGCCCCCCTTTTTGTTAGCTCCGGGGCTCTATTTATAGGTGTAGGAGGCTGATATTTCGCTCAGATATCGGGAGACTCCCTCTGGCACATGACTAGGCCCGCGCGCCCAAGCCCGCGAAGTTTCAGCCCGATCCGTGATTGATACGAATGGATTTCGTATCGATCAAGATTGTGTCCGATGGAGTCGAAATTCGGTGTGGACATTCTCTAACATGTACGTAAGCTTCTGTGAAAATTTCATTGCATTTGGACTGGTGGATCAGGAGATATGATCGATACGAGATGGAGTTTTCGGTGGGCTGCGCTGTTCGAATCGATCTATTCGTATCATTCTGTTCGACTCGATCCTGAGCAGGTATGCATGTGGTGATGTGGCGCGAGATTCTTGGATCGCTCCATCTTTTATGCCGAACGATCGAGTCGTCCTTGTGCATAGGCCTTGTTCGCATCGATCGGTGGTGACGTATTTCGTGTTGAATGACACACTATTCGAATCGATCCAACAGTTGCTCTCTTCGAATCGATGATTCAAAGGCGCTTCATATAGATCGCTATCATTTGTATCGATCGATCGTGGTGTTCGTATCTATTGATTATCTGTAAATCGATCGATACGAATGAGTGTTTGTTATGGATCGATACGAACTGTCGACGCTCGATGGATACGAATAAGACTTCACTGGAGCCAGACGAACACATTGGATACAAAGCGAAGTCACTCTGATTGAGTCGAACTCGATGGATTCGAACAGCGCGACCATGGATCGATTCGAACATGATCGATTCGACATCAGACCGATTCGAACATCACTTCTTTGGATCGATTCGAACAAGGTGCCAAGATCGGTACGAACAGCATGTTTCCCTCATCTTGTATCGATCATATCTTGAGCTTACGAACTCGGATTGACTTGAAACTTGAAACGTTGGCTTCTACGGCTTTGCTCGTTATGTCTTGTCGACTGTAGCTTGATCTGGACCCGGACAAAATCCATCGATATCCATGGTGAACCTGCCACCCATAACCGATGTTAGGGATGGCTAATCATTGTTTTTCAGTCAATTTCTTGATATCTCAACTTTGTTAAAAAGTGGGATAACACTTTGCCCCCCCCCAAATATGCCTTGCGGTAGAAAGGTGTGTTTTGTAATGCCAAAGGCTGGATGTTCATATCCTGTTGATGACCTGCAAAGAAATTGATAGTCTTATCTGACCGCGAATGACAATCGTTCGGGATCGTATGCATTCGAGATAGTATGTGACCGTTCGGGGTCAGATGCCGTTCGCGGCGAATGGTGACCGTTCGCGGTCGGGGTGCCATTCGAGGCAATTTGTGATCGTTCGCGATCGAGTGTCGTTCAAGGTGAATTGTGACCGTTCGTGGTCAGGTGCCGTTCGAGGCGAATTGTGACCGTTCGCGGTCGGGTGCCGTTCGAGGCGAGTTGTGACCGTTCGCGGTCGGGTGCCGTTCGAGGCGAGTTGTGACCGTTCGCGGTCGGGTGCCGTTCGAGGGGAATTGTGACCGTTTGCGGTCGGGTGCCGTTCGAGGCGATTTGTGTGTTCCCGGGGGGGACTTAGCATCATTAGTGCCAGATTTCACATTCGAGTGATTTTCTGAACTGTTTGTTATGACGGTTTATCGCCATCTCAGAGCATGCCTAAGGACCGTTCGCGACCCCGTGCATGTGTAAGTGGCTTAGCCGTTATGGAACCACAAATGGCATGCTTTTATCCAAAATAAGTCTTCCAACAGAAATCTTAAACAAAATCAAGTATAAACATGAGAAACAGAAAACAAAAGCAAAACAGGGACGTCAAAGTGCAAACACCTACATCGATGCGGTTTATAGTCATATTAGAGCATGCCTGATGATCGTTCGCGGTCCTGTACATGTGTAAAAGGACTAAACCGCGTTGGTGTGGTGTTTGCCACTTATTCGTCATTATCTCAATCAATTGATGACAAGCTGACGCCTCGATCCTGAGCCGTCCCTGGTAGGTGCAGGTGGTGTTCGCTCCCATTCTACCGTTGTTGTTCCCCTTCTTACATACTGCGATAGCAGACCATTCTGGATATGTCCCTCAACCTCATCCTTCAAGTGTCGGCAATCATTCGTGCTATGACCATTCAGCTCATGGAATAAATAGTACTTGTCTGATCTTCTTTCATTGTTGGTCGGATCCCTTCTCATTGGATTTCGATAAGGAATCTGCCCCCTAGTGTCCTGGTAGATTCGCTCCAAAGTCTCATTCAAATCCGTATAAGAGGTGAATCTCGGTTCCTTTTGTGGTCGCGTTGGTCCTTCATCATTATCCTTGGCCTTCCGTTTCCCTCTGTCAATCCTGAGTCTGTTTTGGGAGGATTTTCACCCTTGACTGCATAAACATCAACTCCTTCTCCTTCCTCTCTTTCAGCATTTGCATCCTCTAATCGTAAAAATCCTTCAGCCTCATGATAAAATTCTCCTAGATCCATAGGAGGATCCCTTGTTAACGAATTCTTGAACTCTGTGCCATCGGCTATGCCAGATACAGCTGCCATCAAAACCATGGATGGATCGGGTCGATCCACTGATGCTGCCGCTGCATTGAATCGCGTCAGAAAGTTCCTCAAAGACTCCCCGGTTCTCTGCTTTAGTGCCGCCAAACTCATCACATTCTTGGGTCTTGAAATGTGAACCCTGAACTTCCTCATGAACCTTTCGTTCAAATCGGTCCATGTTCCAATGGAACCGCTCTCCAGTTGTCTGAACCATAATGCTGCTATGTCTGCCAGGGATAGCGGGAAGCACCGGGCCATGACCTCCTCTGATGCCCCCAGCACTTCCATGTGCCTCATGTACTTCGTTAGATGAACTGTAGGATCTGTCCTCCCATTATACATGTCCAATGTTGGTAACTTGAATTCTGGTGGATTCCTGGCTTGCCTGATTGGAGGAGCAAAGGGCTCCTATTCACATCCTCCAGATCTCTGTTCACTAGTCCGCCTCTCATGGCTCGTCTGACCATCTCCGCCAATTTGTCACTATCTCCAAGTTGTAGTCCTTGTCTATTGCTTCTGATTTGCCCCCTGAGTTCACGAGGGATTCCTGGAATCTGCTCTCCTGGCGGAGCATTCATTTCTCTGTCAATGTCGCGTTGCACAGTTCCACCTAGTACTCCGCCCGGGATTGGGTAATCATGCTCTGGATTATTGCCCCCTAGTTATGGTGTTGCGCCAGATGGTCCTGCTCCGTTCTGAACTCTGGTTGCTCCTTGATCTTGCGCTCCAAGCTGCCCAATTTGAAGAAACAAACTCCAGATCATTTCCTCTTGTCTTTTCATCATCGTCTCCATCTCATCCCTGGTGATGAAGATCAATGTCTGATTTGCACCTGAAGAGGCCTCCTGACTCCCTTCATACTGACTTCTCTCTGGCCTCGGTCTTCTGCTTAATTTCCTTGTCATAGCTTTTCAGATCTGAATCTCCAAGCCTTCAAACTCAACTTCCAAACGATAGGATTCCTGAATTAGCCTTCTCAGTGAAAGCACCAAAATGTTTGCACCAAAATTGGTCACAAACACCTAATTGTTGACGAAAGCACCAGTTCACAATCACAGATCACAAACAACAAGTGTGCAGGAAATTGAAAATGAAGAACACTCGGAAAATCAAAAAGGGAAACAGTAAACAGCACACAATTTATAGTGGTTCGGCGATCTTGCCTACATCCACTCTGAAGTTGATGATTTTATTGATGTTCACTTGATGATTTCAATTGATTACAGCAGGTTTCAGTCGATAATAATGATTTACAGCAGTGGAACTTGTTAGTAGCAGCAGCAATGGAGTTTAGAACTGGATCCAGCAGAGTCTGGGCGTTGGAGAATTCAAAAAAGAAGAAGCCCCCCTTTCTGTTTACTCTAGGGCTCTATTTATAGGTGTATGAGGCTGATATTTCGCTCAGATCTCAGGAGACTCCCTCTGGCACGTGACTAGGTCCGCGCGCCCAAGCCCGCGAAGTTTCAGCCCGATTCGTGATCGATACGAACGGATTTCGTATCGATCAAGATTGTGTCCGATGGAGTCGAAATTTGGTGTGGACATTCTCTAGCATGTACGTAAGCTTCTGTGAAAATTTCATGGCATTTGGACTGGTGGATCAGGAGATATGATCGATACGAGATGGAGTTTTCGGTGGGCTGCGCTGTTCGAATCGATCTATTCGTATCATTCTGTTCGACTCGATCCTGAGCACGTATGCATGTGGTGATGTGGCACGAGATTATTGGATCGCTCCATCTTTTATGCCGAATGATCGAGTCGTCCTTGTGCATAGGCCTTGTTCGCATCGATTGGTAGTGACGTATTTCGTGTTGAATGACACACTGTTCGAATCGATCCAACAGTTGCTCTCTTTGAATCGATGATTCAAAGGCGCTTCGTATCGATCGCTATCGTTCGTATCGATTGATCGTGGTGTTCGTATCCATTGATTATCTGTAAATCGATCGATACGAATGAGTGTTTGTTATGGATTGATACGAACTGTCGACGCCCGATGGATACGAATAAGACTTCACTAGAGCCAGACGAACACGTTGGATACGAAGCGAAGTCACTCTGATCGAGTCGAACTCGATGGATTCGAATAGCGCGACCATGGATCGATTCGAACAGGATCGATTTGAAATCAGACCGATTCGAACAGCACTTCTTTGGATCGATTCGAACAAGGCGCCGAGATCGGTACGAACAACGTGTTTCCCTCATCTTGTATCGATCATATCTTAAGCTTATGAACTCGGATTGACTTGAAACTTGAAACGTTGGCTTCTACGGCTTTGCTCATTGTGTCTTGTCGACTGTAGCTTAATCCAGACCCGGACAAAATCCATCGATATCCATGGTGAACCTGCGACGCATAACCGATGTTCGGGATGGCTAATCATTGTTTTTCAGTCAAATTCTTGATATCTCAACTTTGTTAAAAAGTGGGATAACAAATGTTTTAGAAGAAAATACTATTTTTAATTATTTTCAAGTGAAAAGTAAATATTTACTAAGTAATTATGGTATTTAATTAATTTAAAGATAAATTAGTATTTTGATTTCTAAAGGAAATTTTATTATAAGAATTTGATATGATAACTTTATATTAAAAGGAAAATTTTGATTTAAATTGCTTAAGAAAATTTTATAAATTTTCAAAAGTATATTTTGAATAAAGAATTTGGTAACTTATTTTAAATAATTTTAAGTATATACTTTGAAAGTGATTTTCTGGAAATGGGAAATGTGTTTAAAATAAAAAGGTGTTTATTTCTAAGGTGAGAAAAGGAATTTACGGGATTTAAACGTAAATTTGAATTGAGATAAATCCAACAGGATTTATAAAAGAATTCTTTAGTTTATTCTGAAATGGAAGCGTATTTCCCTGGAAAGCCAAGTACGTTTTAAAAACAAATTTTTGAGTAAAAGTTAGAAGTTTTGAAGTTGTTTTTAAAAGAACGTTATTAAGAATTATTATTTAAGTTGTAAAAATCTTAGAAGTAAAAATTTAATAAATTTGTTATAGTAGTAATTATTTTTAAGGGTTAATTGGTATTATGTTTTAAAAGAATATTATTAATATTTATATTTTATAAAATGGATTTATTTTAAAGGTAGTTTGGTTAAAGTTTTATTTGAACTAGTATAGAATTTTGTAATTCCTCTTTTAAAATTCTAGTGTAACTTAACCTTTATTTTAAAATTAGATATATCTTATAAAATAGTTTTGCTTTAAATATTTTTAAAATATATTTTTGAATAGAATATTTAAAAGTAGTTTAATTTAAATATTTTAAGATATATTTTAGAATAAAGTGATTTAATTGTTTTAGAATCTAAAATGTTTGGACTTGGTTATTTTCAGTGGAAAAAACAATATTTGGGAAATTTATTCCGTAAAGGAAGATGGTTTGAAAAACTGTTTCAAGGGTGAAATTGGGAATATATCTTGAGATTTATAAATAATTTGGGTAATTATTTATTGTTTGATGGATGCTTGTGGATGTTAACTGATAGTTAAATCACCGACTATCAATATTTGGCCAATGCGCTGATCGTTTCGAAGAGACCGGGATCGGGATTTATTTTCCGAAAACCACTTCGATCTGGTTTGTACGTTTTCGTGGAAAAACGAGTTCGGAGTCGAAAATGGAACAGTGAAGTGCAAGGGCTAGTCGCTACTAATCCTGAGGGTGATTCCAAAATGGATGTAGTAGGAGTAGTGCCTTCGGTTCCGTTCGAACCCGGAATGGACTTGTATGGACGAATGCTTTCGGAACATCGTCAGGTGGACGATGAGCATTCTAAGTGATATGTTCTAAAAAAGGTAACGCTTAGCCTCGACCCTCATCAACCGGGAATAACTGAAAATCAGGGGTTATGCAGCAAGGCTATATGGGTAGCGCCCATTAGGGTGAGGTCATCCCTGTCTAGAAGTCCCTTTTTATTCGGCTTAGTGGTGCAGTTGCTGATCCCAACCGTGGGGTGATCTTACTCGGAATTATCCAATAAGGGGTAGTTCTGGTCTTGTGTTATAGGGTATCGGGCGTGGACAGGTGGTACCCCAGTGCCTAGTCATTAGTTGGAAATCCATTTTCCCTACGCGCCTGTACGGTTTTGATTGTGCCCAACTATTGCTGAAACGTGAGATGCAAGCATTTCAGCTAGATTCTATTTTACTTTCTATAGACACTATTATAATATCAAATGGATTTGATAAAAAGTGTTTTGGCTATCGTAAGGTAAGAACCCGACATGTTTATTTGTGGCATGGTCTTACGAGATGCTTTTGATTTCAAAGGATTTTTGAAACTTTAAGAATCAGTTTGGATGTATTTTTCTGACGTTGTTATTCCAGACTGACTCGGGTGTTATTTCATTATAATGCTCAGGTCAGACCGAGTATTATAGATTACAGGATAGGATGTTGTGGAGCTCAGGAGAGGAGCTGGAGTTCGAGACATATTATTCGTACTTGTTTATTCCACTGCTATAGTTGTTTGAAATTTCCAGCAGTTGTGAGGCAGGCTGATATAACTGCCAAGCTGGTAATTGTTGTTTACTTGTGATATACTCTGATGATGTATTGTATATAACAGATATGGTTTCATTTTGTGTAAAGATCTGTTATTATCTATTATATATTGTTCCGCTGCGATTGTGAGATTCTGATGTTGTTTAGTTCCTTCTTTCTTCTATCTTCTTTCTTTTTCCTCAACAATCTGTCTTTTCCGGCACTCGATCGTCTGCATATTATATTGTGGTGAATTTTGTGTTGATTTTTGAGATTCGAGAAGGGCGGGTCGTGATAGGCATTTTAAGTGGAAATGTTCTAAGAAAGGTAAACGTTAGCTCAAGCCTCACACCTGGGGAATTGTGAAACAAGGGTTGGTTTAAGGCTAAGTGGTTCATAACCATTAGGGTATGACATTACTTTTCTTGATTTATTTATTTTTGCCAGCTATAATGTCGGGTTTAAATTTTGTGGTGTATGCTATTAGACGTCTCGGAGAGGTCAGGAACGACCGGGGTGATATCATATTCCGTGCTATCCGTACCATCTGTTGGTCTCAGGTAGGCCGGTCTTAATTTGCTGAGGACCATCTATTGGTGGCCTCGGTACATTCCTCTACAAATGTACTATACGAAAGGTAGTCCCTTACCTCGCTATTCATTAGAAATTCATTCTCCAATAAGTGCCTTCAGACTTAGCTGTAAACTTATTATGCCATCAAATTTAACCAATATAACAATTTCAGCTATTTGAATATGTTCATTTAAAAGGTTTTCAAAGAATGTCGTTAAAAATAATATCACTAGATTTTACGTAGAATGATTTAGTTATCATAAGGTAAAAAAAATTTCCATGTTTATGTGCGGCGTGGTCTTATGAGATACTCTTTGTTTTCAAATACTCATATTTTGAGTTTCTTACACCAGTCCCATGACCGATCCGGAGTTTATTTTCTTTCTCTTAAACTTTGGGGGCCCTATTTTTTTGGGCAGCCTAGTAGTCAGGTTTAGTTTGGAGCATTTTGAAAAAGCTCGGATCATGGAGCTAGAAGATTCTTTCTGAAGATTGTTATCCATTTCCAGCACACTTATGTACTATTGTATTCCGCATTTGTAAGGATAGAGATTTATAACTGTCCATGTTGAAGTTAAGTTAAACTCTGATAAGTGTATTTAAAATTTTATGCTATAAAGATTATATGTTGAAGTAATATATGTTATTCCATTCGTGTAAGATTCTATTCTATGTCTTTATTTTCTTTTCCCCATAACTATCCATCTTTTCGTTCAAATTGAGTTGGACATGTGTGGTTTATTGTGAACTTAAAATGTATATAATTATGGATCGTTACATGAGTTTGGAATGCAAAAATCTGTTTTTGAATTAGCAAAAGGAAAGAGTAAATAAGGAGATATGAATCTCCACTTTTTACTCAAATATGGTGCCTATTTAAACCTCACTTTCTCACTAGTTTTGAGTTTATTTCTTTTCGTCCTCTCCACCTATCTTGGCCGTAAGCTCCAAAGATTCACTTGATTTCTAAATCAAGAGAGGTAGCCATCTCTAGTCAATTGCAAATTCAAAAGGTGTTTGAACCATATGTTAACGATGGATTTTCTATCGGTTTGAAAACCGTCGAAAATATATCATTATAAAAACCGCAAGCGTACGACATACAATCGTAGTACGTATATGAGTACGAGTCGATCCATGGAGAAAGAAAATTTTAAATATTACTTAACCAAATTAGCCCAAATTTGAAAAGAGATTGTTAACTAAAAATTGTTGAAAAATGCACTAAAACTAGAATGAAAGTGAGAATAAAACTATGAGATTAAGGAGCAATTTAGAGGCAATGCACTTCCAATCATTCATATAAATCAACACAAAAGTCATCTATAATCTCTCATTTAAATTTTAAGTATAAATGATTGACATGTTTATTATAAGTATGGTTTATTTGTGCTATTAATTAGCACAACTTAAACCATCAAGCTCTAACATACCATTCAAATCCACTTATCAACTCCCATGAAAATGATATGAAATTAGAAATAAAATCTATTTTAAGCATGATCTGTTTACTATGAATTAGTAATATAGAGCATCAAATTTTGATTCTAGTTTCACTTTCATTATCAAAATCACTTAGGCAAATGATCAAATAGTTTATGTTTATATTGGATTAAGCATAGCCTATTTGAGATGTCAATATAGGCTATCAAATTCACTAAAAAAGAAACATAAATTATCATCATTCTTAATTTCCATTAAGCACATAACAAGAGACTACAAATGCAACCATTTTATGTTGATTTAGTATGATTCATGAGAGCTTCATTACCTCTAAATTGAAGGGGTTTAGCTCTTTATAATTAAATTCATTTCAATACAAAATTGTTTTTGCATGAAAAATAAGGAAAATAAAAGCTAATTAAAGGAAAAGAGAACTAACTACTTGCATAAAATAAATCTAAACTAATTGCATGAATTAAATCTATGCTATTAACATGAAATAAAAGAGGTATAAACTAACATAAAAGAGCGTGAGATAAGATAGCATAAGAGAAAAGAGCATGTAAACAAAGGCAAATAAGAAGAAGGCTAAGAAAGCATTAAAAAGACAATTTATTTATCATTGATTTTGTGACTACAACATGCATAAAAAAGAAGAGCTACTTACATGAAACATAAGGGGTACTTATACATGCTTAAAACCTTAATTCCAATTTTAGGGGATTACCAAAAATGCCCTTGAGATTGTGTAGCCTCCAAGTAATCATTAGGGAATTAATTAATCCCCACTAACATAAATTTAAATCTCCATTAACATTTTCATGTGCTTTAAATTATGGTCCATTAGTTAGTGGGTGTATGGGCTACTCCATGTTGCATTATTTTTTTTTTCTACATTCTTTTGGCCTCGGACATTTGTGCATGCATATATCCATGAAGCTCCATCCAATTTGCACTCAGTTTCCTATAAATAAAAATAAAATGTGCAAATAAATTTTCTCAAAATTAATTCATACACAAAATTACCATTTTCCCCCCAAATGAAGATGAATGAATGATAATTTGAAAACAATTTAGATTTTGGTGTAAACATGTAAAATACCCTAATATGCTCACTTATTTTAATAAACAGGATTAAATATGGGAGTAAAAATATACACTTTTACGTGCACATCAAATGCCCTCACACTTATCTTTTTATTCGTCCTTGAATAAACTAAAACTAGGACAAATCCATTTTCATAGAAAACACGTTTGCATTGAGTGTATACAACAAGTTGTTAAACCTCTAGATGTTTTTAGTAGAACGAGTGTTGTCTCATGAGGATTTTCAGCGGATACTACCCATAAAATCCAAATGCGATATGCAAATTCTAATGAGACTACATGATGTAAGTTTTTTAAAATATTTACAAATGAAAATTTTACTTTTAAATTGACATGAGTAACTTAGATATAGGTTTTGTTTATTATCAAGAAATTTTAGTCTTTTTACTCATCAAAACTTCCAACAAAAATTAAGTTATCATCACAACTAACTCTAGTTTGGCTAGATCTTTTTAGCTGATAACATAGTACAACTATGAAATGAATCCTTAGTTAATTATCACAACTAACTCTAGTTTGGCTAGATCTTTTTGGCTGATAACATAGTACAACTATGAAATGAATCCTTAGTTAATTATCACAGTTTTGCAAAGTGGTATTTTTATTTCTTTTGAGTAACAAGTTGAATCAAATAAGTGAATATAGTGCTTCGGTTTCAATTGCTTGCTCTCTCTATTTTGAAAAATATTAACATTATTATTTACACACCCAACTCAGATATACTGAGGCCAGATATACCGATCGTGCACTGCCTTTCGGGCTTACATGAGAAGAGTAAAGAGCGTGGCGGTGTACGCACTTGCGTATGAACACATGACTCTAGATGTTTATTATTATTATTTTAATTTATTTACATACACCTAACTCAGATAAACTGAGGCCAGATAAACTAATCATGCGTTGCCTTTCGGGCTTACATGAGAAGGGTACAGAGCGTGGTGAGTGTACACTTACATGTGAACACATGACTCTAGGTGTTTCTTATTTTTATGAAATATATTTTTTGTTTTTTTTGTTTTTTGAAAAGAGAGAGTTATGCAAAATCATCTTAGCACCACTTAACTTAGAAGATCAAAAACGTTATCGCCTTTACTTTAAATCAACCACTGTTTTAAATAAAGATTACAATTAGGATATACTTCATAATTATCACCTATGAGCCTTCCTATATACTAGTTACACCATAGTCACTTGTAGTTTTCCTTTTCTTTTTGTTAAGACAAGTAAATTTTCAAAAATTTCAATTTAATAACTAAAAATGTATACTTATTTTATCGTGTTTCTTTAAAATTAATCAATATGCTAAAAAAAATTGGGTTTTAATTTTTGTTTTTGGAAAGAAAATGCAGAAAATAAATCATGAAAAGTCAAAATAAACATGACACTCCTCCACACTTGATTTTGACTATGTCCCCACAATCAATGCATGATATAACGAGTGTAACGGAGAAAAATATGTACATATTTATAAGAGAGGGTTAAAATTTCTTACTAGACGTAGTGTGGCTCATGAAGAATCATGAGCTCCTCCTCTTGATCACTCGCCAACTCCAGGTAAGGTTTTAAACGTTGACCATTGACTTTAGAAATTAATCCATCCCTAGGGTTTTATATTTCTATGGAACCATGTGGAAAAACAGTACGTATCACATATAGTCCTATCTACCTTGATTTTAATTTCCCAGGGAACAAATGAAGTCGAGAGTCATACAAAAGAACTTTTCAAACTGGCGAAATTGTTTTCCTTAGGATTGACTTGTCATGAAAAACTTTTGTTTTTTCTTTGTAAATTTTCTCATTTTCATACGCGTCATTCTTAATCTCCTCTAATTCATTGAGTTGAAATTTTCTCTTTTCGCCGGCTTTTTCAAGATTAAAATTTATGTTCTTAATCGCCTACAACGCTTTATGTTCAAGTTCAACAGGTAAGTAACATGCTTTACCATATACAAACCAAAAAGGAGACATCCCAAGATTAGTTTTATACGCAGTTCTGTAAGCCCAAATTGCATCTGTCAATTTTTCTAACCAATCTTTTCGATTTTTATTTACAATTTTCTCCAAAATTTGCTTGATTTGGCAACTTGAAACTTCAACTTGACCACAAGTTTGAGGATGATAAGGAGTGGATAACTTATGGGTTATCGAGTATTTCTTCATTAGAGTTTCAAATGATCGATTACAGAAATGGGTTCCATTGTCACTTATTATTATGCGAGGTGTTCCAAACCTTGAAATGATGTTTTCTTTTATGAATTTCACAACAACTTTGTGGTCATTTTTTTACATGGAATGGCTTCAACCCATTTAGAGACAGAATCAACAACAAGAAGAATGTACAGATTTTCGAAAGAGTTGGAAAACAGTATCATAAAGTCAGTACCCCAAACATCAAAGATTTCGATTGTAAAAATGGAGTTCAAAGGCATCATGTTTCGTCGAGAGATTTTTCCTACTGTTTGGCAGCAATCACAAGTTTTACAGAACTCAAATGCATCTTTGAAAAGCGTAGGCCAATAAAAACCATATTGGAGCACCTTTTCTGTTGTTTTATTCGGACCGAAATGACCACCACAAGCTTGGTAATGACAAAATGAAAGAACGCTATTAATTTCGCAATCTGGGATGCAATGTCGAATGATTTAGTCGGAACAATACTTAAACAAGTATGGATCATCCCAATATAAGTATTTGACTTGGGAAAGAAATTTATATTTATCTTGTTTCGACCAAAATGAAGGAGTTTCCTTAGTGACTAAATAGTTCACTATATCGGCATACCATGGATCGATGGAAACGGAAATAAGTTAGTCATCAAGAAAGTTCTCATTGATCGGTAAAGAAGATGGTGCGTTAGGAAGATGGGACAGATGATCAGTAATGACATTGTCGGATCCTTTTTTGTTT
Organism: Allium fistulosum; assembly: GCA_030737815.1. Lineage (NCBI taxonomy): Eukaryota > Viridiplantae > Streptophyta > Magnoliopsida > Asparagales > Amaryllidaceae > Allium > Allium fistulosum. The sequence goes on from CM060903.1 coordinate 83,982,148, forward strand.
TTGATCGTAAGGAAAATTCTTGGAGTAAAAGGATCCAACGGATTAAACGAGACATAGCATCCTTTTTAGCGAAATGGTACCTAAGAGCGGAGTGGTCAGTGTAAATAGTATTGTGTGAGCCTATCAAATAAGGTCGGAACTTTTCGAGTGCAAAAACTACCGCTAGAAGCCCTTTTTCGGTGGTTGTGTAATTGAGTTGAGCATCGTTTAGAGTCATACTAGCGTAGTAGATGACGTGAAGAATTTTGTAAATGCGTTGTCCTAAGACAGCGCCAACCTTGAAAATAGAAGCGTCACACATTATTTCGAAATGAAGATCCCAATTGGGTGAACAAATGATGGAAGCGTAAATGAGTTCATTTTTAGACGTTTGAAAGAAAAAACACAGTAAGAATTAAAGTCAAATGGAACGTCTTTTCCAAGAAGAGTCGTTAGAAGTCGAGCAATTTTACTAAAGTCTTTCACAAAGTGTCTATAAAAACCAGCGTGTCTTAGAAATGAACGAATATCCTTAATAGATTTGGGAATGGGTAGATTCACAATTACGTCAACTTTCACTTTATCTATCTCAATGCCTTTGTTTGAAATGACATGCCCAAGGACAATGCCATGTTTGACCATAAAATGTCATTTTCCCCAATTTAATGTTAAGTGTTTGTCCTTGCATCGATTTAGAACCAACTCGAGATGATATAAGCACTCCGAAAAGGAATCTCCAAAGATGGAAAAATCATTCGTAAATACTTATAAAAAGCAATCGATCATGTCGAAAAAGATGCTGACCATGCATCATTGGAAAGTAGCAGGAGCGTTGCAAAGGCCAATTGGCATATGTCGATATGCAGAGGTGCCAATGGGACATGTGAAAGTCGTTTTCTCTTGATCTTCGGGAATGATTGGAATTTGGTTATAACCGGAGTAACCATCAAGAAAGCAATAGAATTCGTAGCCAGCGAAACGTTCGAGCATTTGGTCAATGAAATAAAGAGGAAAGTGATCTTTACATGTTGCAGCATTTAATTTTCGATAATCAATGCAAACATGCCAAACTGTTTGAGTACGAGTTGGAATGAGTTTATTAGCATCGTTTGTGATAACGGTAAGCCTGAACCTTTTAGGCACGACATGAATTGGGCTAACCTATGATTATCAAAAATGAGGTATATGATTCCATTGTCGAGGAGTTTAAAATTTTCATTTCGAACCGCATCCTTCATTTTTGGGTTAAGCCTTGGTTGCGCATCACGAACATGTTTGGCTTCGTCAACTAAGTGGATGCGATGTTGAACAAGAGCGGGACTAATTCCCTTGATATCGATAATCGGCCATTCAATTGCCTCTTTGTTTTTGACAGAATTGAAAGAAGTTTAGCTTCTTGATCAAGAGAAAGATTTGAAGAAATTATGACAGGAAATGTTTTGTTCTTACCTAAATATGCGTACGTAAGGTGATCAGAAAGAGGGTTGAGTTCCAACCTATGAGGTTGCTTAATCAAAGAATTCGGTTGAAGTTTTGATTCAATGGTGAGAGGTTCAAACAGAAGTACGTTTTCAATCTCGTTAAGCTCATCTTGGAACAGTTGTTCGTATTCGGTCTCGCGTTCGTTGTTAAGGTCAACTGTTTGGTTGTTAAAATTTCCTTGAATGGAGCTAACTTCCAACGTTTGGTCAAGCAGTTCGTTCGATTGGTTTTTGAGATTAAAGATGTTAAGATCCAAAGTCATGTTACCAAAAGAAATTTTCATCGAACCATTTTGACAATCAATTAGGGAATTCAAAGTAGCTAAGAAAGATCGTCCTAAAATCAATGGATTTTGACTTATCGGATTGTTCACGGATTGTGTTTCAAGGATGATGAAATCGATGGGGAATATGAATTGACCAATTTTGATGAGTACGTCCTGGATTTCTCCCACGGGTTTCTTTATCGAACAATCGACAAAGTGAAGAGTTACTTTCATCGGTTTTAGTTCACCCAAGCTAAGTTGCTGGCAAACTGAATAAGGAATCAAATTAACACTCGCACCCAAGTCTAGTAAGCACTTATTAATCATCTTGTCTCCTATCATGCACGAGATCGTCAGACATCCATGATCTTTATATTTTACGGGAATTGATTGAGACAAGACTTCGTTAAGATTGACAGTTAAGAAAACTTTCTTGGGAGTGTGATTGTGTCGTTTTTGAGTACACAAGTCCTTTAGAAACTTAGCGTAAGTTGGGACTTGTTGAACGATATCAAGGAGAGAGATGTTTACTTTGACTTGTCTGAAAATTTCCAACACCTTTTTCATTTGATCGGAATGTTTCTTAGGTCAAAGTCAATGTGGAAATGGAATTCGATACTCAGTAGGTCAGTCTACTTGAGTAGAAGAAGAATTTGGATTGGAATTTGATTTGTTATTTGACTCAACATTTTGTTCAGAATCGGTTGTCGTATTCGAAGTGTCAAGAGGAGCTTTCGGTAAATCATTTGGATTAACTACCTGGTTATCAATTAGTTTACTGGAACGCAAAGTCGTGATAGCATTCGTTTGGTTTACATTACCATCTTGAACGACATGAGCTTGATTTGAGTTCGTGTTTTGATTTCTAGGGTTTGGAATTAGCTGACTTTGGAACGTGCCTCGTTCACGTTCACTCACAGAAGTGGCTAATTGACTCATTTGCATTTCAAGTTTAGCAATTTATTGACTTGTATTTTTCATGTATGACGTTAACAAATTTTGCAAATTTCTATTTAATTGGAGGTTTTGAGTGGTCGCTTTAGCTAATGTTTCAAGACTTTTCTCAAGTGAAGTAATTTGTTTATCGTCCTGAGGAGCGAAAGATTGTTGCGGTTGATTTTGAGATGGAGGCACAAAATTTTGTTGAAAGTAGTTAGGCTGAAAAGGAGGATTCAAAGCATTGTTTGGAAATGCTTGAAAATTGGGACAAACCAAATTCGTGTTAGAATTATTTTGGTTCCATGCAAAATTAGGATGATTTCTCCAACCAAGATTGTACGTTGGAGAAAATGAGTCATTCTTAACCTTGTTAAAAGCATTGAGTTGTTCTACCGAATGAGGGCACTAATCAGCGATGTGATTCAGATCATTACATTTATAACACAATGGTTGGGAAGCTAGGTTCATTTGATTGGATGAGAAAACGTTGTCGAATTTGTTGATCATTGCATCGATTTTAGCTTCCAAAGCCAACGATGATCTTATCGAGTGTGCGCTCGATCGTGAATAAATGGATTTCTCATTAGAAAGTTCCCATTGGGATGATTTTTCGGCTAAGTTTTCAAGGAATTGCTAAGCATCGTCGTGATGTTGAGCGCGAAAATTGTCTTGGCACATTGATTCAAGCATGGTTCGTAAACTATTTTCAAGTCCATCGTATATGATTTGGCAAAGAGTCCATTTTTCAAAATTATGGTGTAGACATTTTACCAAAAGCTCTTTAAATATTTCAAAATATTTTCCAAAAGGTTCACCCCTGAATTGATGAAAATTCAAAATTTTGTTTCGTATTTTGGTCGTTTTTTCCAAGGGATGGAACTTTTTTAAGAAAACTTTAACCGAAGTTTGGATCGAGTTCGAAGGTAAACTGTACAACCATTTTTCAGCATAATCGGTAAGGGCGAATGGAATTAACCGAAGTTTGATTTCATCGTCGCATAATTATTGAAGTTTAATGGTTGCACAGACTTGTTCAAATTTTGTTAAGAAGATGTATGGGTTATCGTGTTCAAAGTTGCCAAATTTCGGGAGTGTGGCAATGTGATTTGCATGAATTTCGATGTGATTACCCATTGCGCGGGTAATGTGATATTAGAAGGAATAGAAACTCTGTTGGAAAAGATTCTATCCATGAGAGTTCGAGAAGCGTTTTCATTAGCCATCATTGGAGGATCGTTTGTTTGAATTAAATGATTTGTTGTGTCCCGAGTCCAGGTACTCATGCACAAGTGAAAAGATCAAGGAGAGAAAGACATGAAAATCAAGATTAAGAAAATGAAACAAGGTTTAAAGAATGAAATGAAGTGAAAAGTTTTTTTTGTTTTTTTTAAAAAACGTTTACCAGAAAGAAATTATTTTTCAAAAGGAATATTTGATTTTTTTTTGTTTTTTTGATTTTAAATTTGCTTTCTTTTTTAAAATGTTTTTTTAGTTTTAGTTTTGAAAAGATTTTTTTGGATTTTTGTTTTTTTTAAAAACTAAATTAAGGAAAATGCTTGTTTTTTGATTTTTTTTATTTTGTTTGATTTTTTTTTCAAAGGAAAATATTTGTTCTTTTATTTTTGGATTTTTTTATTTTTGTAAAAACTAATTTAAGGAAAATGTGTTTTTTTAACTTTTGGATTTTTTGTTTTTTCTTTTTTATATATATGCATGAACTAATGCAACTAAATGAATGCAAGGACTTAACTATAAATTTTCTGTCCTTTGTAGCTCCTAACCCAAAATTGTGTGATCACACTTTGACTTAATCCAACAAAGTAGTTCTTAGCCAGGTAATTGACAGGGGTTATCAATGCACCATGAATCACTGTAGCAATGCAGCTGAAGGTTTAAGCACCTTCAGAGAAATAATCACTATAATATTTACGAATCACCGTAATATTTATAAATGATTATTGCTCTACTATAGCCTAGACACCAAGAAATAAATTGTTAAAAGAAGAAAACTTGTCAAGATACAATTAAGCCTTAGATGAGCTCGCGACACCCTTAAGTCCAACTTCTAACCATTATTATTAGTCAAATTCTAAAATGATATGCAATTTGTGGGCTAAGGAAGGGGTAATGAAATCCCCTACCTTACGTGAAGTTGGGTATTGCTTTTAGAAAATAAAACAAGATGAAATGAATGCAAAACAAAATTTAAATATGAGTTAACGATGTAACTACAAATAAATTTTTGTTTTGGTTTTGGTTTTTGTTTTTTTTTAATATAAATGCAAGCAACCAACAATGCGAGAAAAATAAAAACAAGAGTCAAGATCACAATACCAGAGTAGGGAGAATTATTAGCAATTTTATTTTAAAGCGGGGAATTTTTTTAAAGCAAGCAGTGCAACGCAATTATTTAGCAAGCAATTCATTTTCTTTTCTGAATTCTTGCAATTTGCAACCTGTAAATTGAACAAGAAATTTTTTTTCTTAGAAAAATATACAAATAACTGAATTTACACTAAATAAATAAAAAAAAATTACTCAGGCCTAAAAGCCCCGGCCCAATAAACACTCAACAATCCAAACAAATGCAAACATAACTACTCAACAAGCCAAACGGTAAAAAAATTCTCACACAGAAGTTTAAAAAAAACCCAAACGTTGATTTGCTTAAAATTCACAGTTGTAAAAATACAAAATTCGATCAAACTCAAAACGACTTTGGTTATTTAAGGTTTGGTTGATTTTTCGATTAAGGTTCGAATTTTGATTGGTGGAGAGGTCGGATTGTTAGAGGAGATGAGTTCGGGTTTTCGAATTTGAGTATTGAAGTTGTGAATTTACGGTGAGGTGAGGTGTTTCAGGTGGACAGGAATTTGGGAGCATTAGTTTTCGGGTAGGTGAGGTTGAAGGCAGGACATTTGAAAGTGGGTGGTTGCTGTTGGGTGGTTTAATGTGATTGATTGTTTCGGTTAGGTGGTGGTTAGAAGTTGGATGAGGCTGCGGTCGGTGCAATGGTGGTGGATGGTTGTTGATCGAGGGGAGATGGTGGTTACATGTTGTTTGGCAGGAGACGGTGATGGATTTGGTGACGAAAGTATAGGCATGGGTTGAACTTGATTGTTCAGTGATTTGAAGATTAAGGATTGAGGCAAGTTGGTGATAGTTCAGAATTGGGTGGTTTCGGTAGTGAATTGGATGGTGCCAGTGCTGTTGTGATTTGGTATGGTTGCCATAAGGTTGGCAGATAGATTATTACGATTTGGTTGTTCAAGGTTAAGGTGGTAGGAGGGAATGACAAGTTATTGGAGGATACTGTTGGTTGGTGGGCTCGAGTTGGTAGCAGGTGATGTTTTGGTCGGTGATGGGTTGCGGTGTACTGTGGATGGATGTGTTTGGTTTCGAGTAGTTGATTTAGGTAATGAAGATGAGGTTGTGGGTTGCTGTAATGGAGGAATTTTTATTGGCAGCGAGGTAGGAAGTGGAAATATGCAGGGGTGGGTATGGAGTTGATAGGTTGAGTGATGTTTGGGATGGTGGGTTGTGCAGTGATGTAGGAGGTGAATGTGTGGTGCTTGGTTTTGATGATGGTTGTCTTAGAATTGTAGCGGTGGTTGATGGTAGTATTGTGATTGGATGGAATAGGATGGTTGAATGTTGAGGTTGCAATGGAGGGAGGGAAGTTTGAAGTGTTGTATGTGCAGGCAGTTGGAAAGTGAAGGGAGGTGGCTGTTGTGATTTTTTAGGGAGGAATTACGGGTTGATTGAGGAGGTTTAAGGTTGGAGCATTTTTGTTTGAACATTGAGGATGTGTGGTGATGGTTGGTTTAATGCTTTGGGTTTGGGGATGCAAACAGTTGAAAAGAAAGAAATGAAAACTTGGAGATGAAAACAAAGTCCAAAATGAAAAACAGAACAGTGATAAAAGAAAAGAACAATGAACAAACAAATAAAGTGAATAGTTTTGATTTGTTTTTCTTAATGAAGAACAATGAAAAAACAAAAAACAAAAAATAAGAAGGCACACAACAAACTTTAGCGAGAGAAGAAAACTATTGAAAACAAAAGCAATGGATTTTTTAATAACACAAAGAACAAAATACAAAGAACTAATAACAAGTGACACAAGTGCAAAGGGTGAACAAAACTCAAAACAAAATAAAACAAAAAATAATTCAAAGAGTAAAATTAAAATTAAATTGCAATTCCCCGACAACGGCGCCAAAAACTTGTTAAATTACGGATTTTCTATCGATTAGAAAAACCGTTGAAAATATATCGTTATAAAAACCGCAAGCACATGGTGTACAATCGTAATACGTATGCAAGTATGGGTCTATCTACGGAGAAAGCAAAAATTTAAGTATTACTCAATCAATTCCAAAGTTGAAAGAAGATTGTTAACTAAAAATTGTTGAAAAAATGCACTTAAACTAGATGAAAATGAGAAAAAACTATCAGATTAAGGAGCAATTTAGAGGCAAATCAACTTCCAATCATTCATATAAATCAACACAAAAGTCATCTATAATCTCTCATTTAAATTTTAAGTAGAAATGGTTGATGTGTTTATTATGAGTATGGTTTATTTATACTATTAATTAGCAAAATTTAAACCATCAAACTCTAACACGCCATTCAAACTCATTTATCAACTCTCATGAAAATGACATGAAATTAAAAATAAAATCTATTTTAAGCATAATCTATTTACAATGAATTAGTAATATAGAGCATCAAATTTTGATTCTAGTTTCACTTTCATTATCAAAATCAGTTAGGCAAATAATCAAATAGTTCATGTCTATATTGGATTAAGCATAGCCTATTTGAGATGTCAACATAGGCTATCAAATTCACTAAAAAAAATAAACTATCATCATTCTTAATTTCCATTAAGCACATAACAAGAGACTACAAATGCAACCATTTTATGTTGATTTAGTATGATTCATGAGAGCTTCATTACCCCAAAATTGAAGGGTTTTTCTTCTTATAATGAATTCATCTAAACACAATATGGTTTTAGCATGAAAAACAAGGAAAATAAAAGCTAATTAAAGGAAAAGATAACTAACTACTTGCATAAAATAAAGCTAAACTAATTACATGAATTAAATTTATGCTATTAACATGAAATAAAAGAGACATAAACTAACATAAAAGAGCATGAAGTAAAATAGCATAAGTGAAAAGAGCATGTAAACAAAGGCAAATAAGAAGAAGACTAAGAAGCCATTAAAAAGACATTTTATTTATCATTGATTTTGTGGCTACAACATGCATAAAAATGAAGAGATAATTACATGAAACATAAGGGGTATTTATACATGCTTAAAACTCTAATTCCATTTTTAGTGGACTACCAAAAATGCCCTTGAGATTGTGTAGCTTCTAAGTAATCATTAGGGAATTAATTAATCCTCACTAACATGCCTTTAAATCTCCATTAATATGTGCATGTGCTTTTAATTATGGTCCATTAGTTAGTGGGTATGTGGGCTCCTCCATGTTGCATTATTTCTTTTCTTTCTACATTCTTTTGGCCTTGAACATTTGTGCATGCATATATCCATATTGCTCCATCCAATTTGCTCTCAATTTCCTATAAAAACGTGCAAATAAATTTTCTCAAAATTAATTCATACACAAAATTACCATTTCCCCCCAAATGAAGATGAATGAATGATGATTTAAAAACAATTTAGATTTTGGTTTAAACATGTAAAATACCCTAATACGCTCACTTATTTTAATAAAAGAGGATTGAATATGAGAGTAAAAATATACACTTTTATGTGCACATTACCATAATTAATGGAGATTTCTTTCAACATTCAAGATGCACTTCACTAGCTACGATTTTGGTAATGTTTTATTTTAAAATTATTTTATAATCATATAGGTTGTTCATTTCATTTATGCTGCATATATATTGATTGCTATAATGAGTATATACATATAGTTGTTGTCCAATATTGTACACGTACATCTAAATTGTTTAAATTGAAAAAAAAAACTTTTTTTACATATATACAAATTACACACATATAATTCAACCATTTAAAAAAATAAAAATTTAAAATGAATTTAAATTATTTATAAAATTTAAAATATGAATTTTGTACTTAATACACACACACACACATTTACACACATAATATACTTAAAAAATCTATTTGTGTGTGTATATTCGAATTAAAAATATATATTAGATATATTTCAAAACGTAATTATTGATATAAGAGTGCATGTGTATTAAATCATTTTAAATAATTAATGTATATATGTATATACATATCTATGTAGTTATGTATGAAATTTACATTATTATATATATAAAAATATTTCTAATACAAATCTTAAGGACTCGTAATAATAATAAAAAGTTATAATTTTTAAAAAAAATCTTTCAACCGAAAGTTAAAATAAATACAAAGCAATTTCTTTTAATATATATAATTATATTTATTAATTAATAATCTATCAATAAATATTTTAAACTAAAATACAAAACCTTTTAAATGTTAATTTCAAAAAAAATGTATATATATATATGTGTGTGTGTGTGTATTTTAACACATCTAAATTTGAAATTTGAATTTAGAATAGATTTTTATCTAGGTCTGATTTTAGATTTAAATGGTCGTAAGCTATTTTAGATCCATCATTTTGAATTATATGCATGTATGTATATGTATATAAAAAGTAAATTAAATTATGGACTATATATATATAAGGACAAATGTATCTGTTGCGGTGTATATACCAGCATTTATATACGGGCACATTATACCCTAATATGCACATTATACCATGTACGCTTCCTATATTTTGCACATGCACTATACATGTATATGTGTATAAGATACACATAGACACATTATAACTTATACGATTTAAATCTATATTTTTGTATAAACAAATAAAATAAAATAAAATAAAGAGTTTATTTAAAATACTTTAGACTAGATCTAAATAATTTAGACTTCATAGACCCAATAAAGATTAAAAAGTGGATTTTTTTTGAAATTCACATATTTAACCCGCTGTGATCTAGCCCAGTTCCTTCACTGCGTACTTTGCCACTATGTTGTGATGGTTGTGTTGAATGTTTTGCGATGATATGTTTTGTTATATATTTAATAATCTCCTATCAAATTAATGTTGTTGTTCTATAAGATGATTAATTTTAGTTGCTTGCTCATAGTGCATTACGTTTATAGGGTGGAGTGTGTATTATGTTCGCAGTGCTACTATTTTGGCATATCGTGGATATTACCATGAGATGATGGTATGTAATTTTGTATATAGTCTTCCATGTATAGATTGGTGTATTTTGAAACATCAACGTATCTAGTCATCTTTGATGTGTGTGTATTATTTTGACATTTCATTGTGATATCTGTATCTAATATATATGTTGTATTTCTTAGTCATTTCTGATATATGTTTGATATGTGATTTACACTAGATGCCTTGGCAATTTGTATATGTTGCTTTGTATTAAAGTGGGATACATATTATTTCATATGCATTCGATACTATAACGTATTCAAATTGACCAAAAGTAATGTATACGAGAAATTGTTCCTTTCATGCCCTTTGATCGAGCTATTGGACGGTTATTACTCTCTGGTAGCTTAGCCATTGAGGTAAAGCATCAACTTTACTCTCATCTTACTTTGACATATAGCATACTAATATAGTTTATGTGTTCATTACTTTGTCATATTAGTCAATCTGTATGCATGTGCATTTTCATTATGATTCTTCGCAAATTCTGAAATCAAGAAAGCAAGAAATAAAAGGGTGTAACAATTCAAAAAAACGATTATTTGGAAACAATTTTTGCATATAATATCGATTGACCTTTAGGGTATAATCAATTGATCAATTGTACCTTTTCCAATACAGCCACCCCTACCAATGCTGACTAAAATGAAAGGGCTTGAATGAAAAATCTAAAAGGGTATAAAATAATCTAAAAATTCATGGATTATCTTGATGAGATATTAAATGATGTGTGAGAGTTTGAAGTGATTTAGAGATCATTTATGAGCCTTTAAAAATTCTATTCTTAAGGGTTCGATATAAACACTTAACGTTAGTACTCTATTGTAACAATCTGCCTTTTCGACTTCCGAATGTCGATACTAATACATCCATTGTATTTATGTGCCAAGCACTCAGGTGCTGGAAAGAGAAATTGTTAGGGTAAATAAAAAGAAAAAGAAGCAGAACAAGAAATAAGCAAGCACAATATCAGAATCTCACAGCGAAACGATAACATATAATATCAAAAGATGGTACAAATTTTCACTCTAAGATGCATAGCATTTCAGAGTTACAATCCAAAGTACTATTATCAGCCTGGATAGTTATAACATCTCGTACTAAAAAATGCCGATATATACATAATATTAATGTAGCTATAATAAAAATAATACGGTAGGTGAAAGCATCCAGCTCGTCTCCTCGAGCTCCAAAAATTATTAATGAAAACCTATCTTTTCCAGACTACTAGAAAGAGCACCGATGGAAATAAAGAAAATATAAAAACACAAATCAAACATAAATCTTATATGTGAAACTCAAGAAATATGCAATCAATATATAATAGTACTTTTGAGACCGCACAGAATATAATAATGGTTATCCCCTCAAAAGAACAACCATTTAATTAGCACATAAGGTGATATAATAGATAATGTCTATGGTGAAGAATATAAATCAGAAAAAAGCTGTGCAACTTGCATCTCATGACAAAACAATCTTAGAAGTACGATCAAAACCACTAAGGTACGTTTGCATAGTGGATTTTCCATGAGATCTCTCTAGGCAAGTCGAATTCAATCTCCTTCATAAGGGTCAGAAACTACCTTCCAAAACCATGCATATCTCTAGATAAAATATATCATAAAGGAAAACCTAGCTAGCCCATGTCTAAAACGTGATCTTGAATATCATTAACTCCCGTGTGCAACATCTGTAAGCATCTCTAGATATTTGGAGTTGATATACCATATCGTGGGTTAGCTAAATCTCAGGCTGTGCCCCTAATTTGTTTTTTTCTATTACCGATGGTAAAGTCATGTTCATCATCTCAACACACAAGTCTTTTTCACTCGAATAGATCTCGAATCCCTCTTTGGATTTAGCAACTTGAATAGTCCACGAATCCCTACATGGATTCCAACATCTTGAATAGATCACAAATCTCTATATGGATTCGAGCATCTCGAACAGATCTCGAATCACCACATAGATTCTAGCATAAAGATCACATATATGGTTTGGAAGTAATTATGGTTTCGAGTCATCTCATTAGCATATAGATCACATATATGGTTTTGAAGCGGTTATGGTTTTGAGTCATCTCATATAAGAATACTCCTTCGCTTCCCAGATGCTCCAAGACCAATTGATAGATTTTTGGTTAACTTAACCCTGGTTCTTTGAAAAATAAACAGATAATGCATATGGGTGGAGATCATCTCCTATCCAGACAGATTTTCTTATCGTTTTTCCTAGAAGAGTAAGATGAGTTTATATGTACATTATAAAACCACTGAAGGTAACTATACCATATAGCCCTTGTATTTCTTCTCGATATTTCCTAAGTCATTTAGTCAAATTCAAGAACAATGAGAATGATCATATAAGGAAATAAAGTCTTGGATACTTATCATGTCTTCGACCTTCTCTACTCACATTATCCCTCGGTCAAGAGCAAAGCCGGTAGGTTAGAGCATTATTGCTTCTACACCCTGCTCAAACATCAATATTAACTCTCACAGATAGAAAAAGCCTACTTCATCGGCTTTTAGTGCTAATTACATGATTAAACACTTTTCATAAACAAGTAAACACACAAAGCACAATTAAGTCACACAAAGCACAAGATCAAATCCCACAAAGCACAATTAAGTCACACAAAGCACGGTTAAGCCACTTAAGCAATTTCTAATCCCTTTTTATTCAATTAATCCTTTTATTAATTAAAACCACTTTTATTAGTAAAACTTATTTTATCTAATAAAAATTCATCTATCATTTACTACTATTCATTTGTACACTTTTAATACTTCAAAAAGTATTCGTATACTTTTCTCAAATGGTACAGGTATATTCACAAATTTTTTAACAAGGTTTCTCACTTTAAACCTTTACTTTTTCTATTTTTTCCAAAAGATTTTATACTTGTTATTAGCTTTAAAATATCCATCTAAAAGGTCTAATTATATCCACACATCTATTTCAAAGGCTATTAAGACCAATGTTGCCAACACATTGTCACAACAAACCTAAAATCATCCTATACTTATCATTATCTTTAAAAACATTATTTTAAAGCTCTAAGTATGCCTACATTTATTAAATGAGGTAATAAACTTTTAATAACTTTACAAAACCCTTTATTAATATAATATAAGTGTTATATCCAAAACTATCTATTATTCTTTTGTAAAATACTTTACTTACTTTTCCAAACTTTTGTATATAAAAATACTTATAAATAGGTTTTAAATATCTATGCAAAATATTACTTAAAAATAATTAATTTATAGCCTGACGAAAATCAATAAAAAAACATGTTTTATATTTTAAAACCTACACATTAAAATTTCATAAATAATTATTGAAGATATATTTAAACTTCAAACAAATTTTGAAATTCTACAAAATATGAAGAAAACATTCCTAAAAGATTAAGGAAAAATACTTAATTTAAATATAATATTTAGACACTTAAAACCCCAAGCAACATATTACAGCATTTATAAGTCCTGTTAAAAGTCCTTGACAAAGAACAATATTGAAAAAAAGCACGAACTTTGCGACCAGTTTTCACCACTTAAACAAAGAATTTAAGATCCAATTTTTTTTACAGTAAGTAGTATACTTAGACTACTTAAAATCCATGAAAAGAAACCCTAAAGGGTATCTGCTAATTTATTGATAAAAATTCTCGAAAACAAGCTATAATTCAAAGTGTATTTATAGCGACCTTTTTACTCTAACTTTAGCCACCATGTTTCACAAGTTATAAAATCTTCTAAACTTCAAAAAAATTTCCAACAATAAGTAAACATATAGTACTTATTAAGGATGTAAAGAAACCCCTAAAGATGTCTATCAATTTATTTATAAAAATTTCTGAAAACAAGCGATATCTCAAAGTGTATTTATAGCGACCTTTCGCTTCTACCTTTCACAACTTTGTTTCACAATTTCTATAACTTTATATACCAATTCTTTGCTACCTCATACACAAAAATATGTGTTGAGAACAACCAAAGTATATTATATCACAATATATTCCCAAATAATCACGTAGAACAAGTTTAAACATACAGAACTTCAATGTGCACTTATAGCAACTATCGCTATATGGACCATTCCATATCCATTCCAAATTCAACACATAATCCAAACAACCATTTAAACATCAATTAAAGGCTACACCAGATGTTATGCAATGTAAAAGGTGTGATGTTATACAATACAAAGTTGCCATTTTCTTTCAAAAGTAAGAGGGTCCAAAGTTTTAAACTTTAATTAGTTAATGTCACTTTAACTTTATATTTACACACACACATATACATATATACACAATATAACATATACATATAAACACAATATAAACACATACAAGATGGTGGGATAACTCACCTAAATCCAAGCCAAATACAAGATCTAGCACACACAAACTCAAGAACACCTCCTAGCATATCAAAATACCCAAAGATCCATGCTTTAGCACACACAATCCAAGCCAACGCCCCTTCACTTCGCATTGCTAACGGCCCAAATTAGAACTGTAATGACCCAGAAATATTAACAATTTAAATAACGTATTTAACTAAAAAAATTCATGAAATAAACAATAAAAATTTAGTAATGAAAATTTGATATTTGAAATATGTCTATTTAAGCATAGCAAGTGGAAAATTCTTATTGGAAAATATGAAAGTTTGTTTGGTTGTAAAATTTCAATTTAAAATTTAAAATCAGTTAAAATTGGTGAAAATAAAATATTTTTGAAATTTGAATATTTTTATATAAGAAAATGTAAATCATTTTCTGAGTGAGACGTCACATTTCGTTTCGCTGAATTTCTGCTCTCGCCCCATTTATCTTATTTTCGACGATTTAGCAGCAGTTTGGCAGTGAAAAATCGAGTTTTAATAGGTAGGTCGTGTCTTTAGTATCTCTGTACCATCTTGTTCGTCTCATCGCGCTGATCTCCATAGTATATTTATTTGTGCATTTCGACGTCTGGTACGCGACGAAATCTGCAAAACGGTTAGCCGTATCGGTACTCATTTTGAACCTTTGATTTTCATGTGTCCATTCATTTATTCCCCGAGAGAAACAAATGGCCACTATATTTAATATTTCCTGGAATTCAACTCTGACATTTTCTATTCCCTAGGTTTTAATATTTATGCTGGTTCGTTTATTTTCTTTCAGTCTCTTCTCTTTCCCCTCTGGTTTCATTTGAGAAAATAATATAATATAAAGTTCGTATATATATTATTTGAGAACCTGCTTCTCCTATTTTTGTCAAAACCTACTTGCTCTCTCTCTCCAGTTTGCAACCCTTCGACCTCGTCCATCAACCATCCACCCTCCGCCAACACCAAACCCATCCCTCCTTGACCGAATCATTGCCGAACTGACATTCCCAGCCTGTTCCCCATCTCTATGCAAATCTCCATCAACCGAACACACAGCACAACAGCCTGGCCCACACAACCCTCCGCCAGTTCAGCCGTAGTCCCCTCGCATCCCTCCGCCTCAGATCCTCTCTCCACCATAACCGAACCAAACATCACCAGCCGAACAAACCCGTACAGCCTCCAACCCATTTCCCACCTCACAGCCAACCTCGCCGCCAGACAAACTCCTCCCTGATAGCCCCTCTGCCGAATGCCTATACGCCAGCGCCCACTGTCACCTAGCGCCGACCTTCCTCCCACTCCCTGGCCGAACCCACTGCCTAACACAGACACACCTCCCTCTCCGCTCTCATTCCCTATAGCCTCGCCGCACCACAACCTGAACCCAGTCTCCCCTCTGCTAGCTTTAACCTTTCCACCGTCTACCACAGCCTCTACCCAGCCTCCGCATCACCCTCCGAGCAGCCAAACCCTTCGGCCTTGCTTCCCTGACCGGCCGAACCCCATCCACTTCTCCCTCTTTAATATATATATATATATATATATTATTTTGGTTTTCTATCAAATCCAGTTCAAGCTAGCTTTGGTTGCCTTGCCGCTGTCCGGATCTGTATCGCAGCAGTTTGTCTTGGCGTTGTCCCGCTTGCTTATCTGTGTGTGTGTCTGTGTCATCTTCTTCATTCCCATTGTTTCTCTAGCCTCGATAGGTGAGCGATCACTTACGATTAACATTTTTATTATTAGTAAATTGATTTCACATGAAATGATGATTTAAATATGTTGTTAAATTAGAATTGGTTAGTGATTAAATTGTTAAGTATGATATGTTATTATTTAAATTCGTTAATCTATGTTAATTGACATATGACACCATAACATGTTGTATATATATTATATTTTAAATTGTTAATTTTGATATATGCTTGTCATTGATATGTTATGCCATTTCATATTTTTATTCTGTTGTTCTCACACTGCAATTTTCCTGTTAGTTAGGAAAATCACTATGGGCTGAAATGATACATACCCGAACGATCTTATAGATTAGGGGAAAATCATTATGGGTTGAAATGATAAACTCAAGCGATTTTACTAAATTTGAAATTTTGGGATTGCGGGTTGAAATAATATATACCCGTAAATTTAAATTATTGCAGATTGAAATGGTAAATATCTATATCACTTGACCATTAAATAGAAAATTATATACTGACACTGTTGGTCCATTTTTAAACGATTTCCAGAATTTATGAAAAATACGTGTTTTAATAAATATTGATTTTTTTAAAATATAATATAAAGATTTTATTTTGATATGTGTGTAAAATTTTGATTTTAAAATTATATGTTTGGGAAATTTAAAATAGTGAGTTAAATTTTGAAAAATATAAATTTTAAGATTTTACTTATAATTTTACTATTTTTTAAATATATAAAATAAGATTTAATATAAAATAAATATAAAAATTAAATTTGATTTAATAAAAAATTTAATATAATAAAATGTAATTTAATAAAATTTAATTTAACTAATATATATATGTATAAAATATGTTTAAATTATTTATTTGAAATTTATGTTAATATTTTGAAAATAGATTTTTGAAAGATAAATTGAAATTCATTTGTAATTTAATTTGTTTAAGAATTGCATTTAAATAAGAATTGATTTGAACTTATTGATTTTGAGATTTTAAAAGATATGATTTTATAACTTAATAACTTGATTTTTATTAACGGTGATTAAATGAATTGTTTAAAGAATTGGATTTGAAATCTTGATGTTGAATTTTAAAATATAAATGAAATTTATCAAATTGAGTTATTGTAAATGTTTGAATATTTAAACTTTGAAACCTATTGAATTTGAAGTGGTTTAAATTTGTAGTTCAAACCTGGATTTGAAATCGATATAAATTGAAATGGTTTAATGAGAATTTGAATTGAACCTTTAACCTTTTAATTAAAATCGTTGAACTAAGAGTGATTTAAATTGAATTTTGGAACTAAAGTTGATTTGAATTGATTTGTGAAATTGGAAGAAACAATTCTAATTTGAAACTATTTTCGATATAAACTCTCTTAACATAAAACTATTTTTTCATATAAACCATTTTTATATATTAATAAATTTTAATACATAAATATTTTAATATATATTATTTTAAATTTATAAACAATTTTAAATATATATTTTTTAATACATTAACTATTTCTAATATATAAACTATTTTAATCTATAACCTATTTTTAAAATATAAACTATTTTAATGTATAACTACTCCAATATATAACTACTTTCAATATTCAAACTGTTTAAGTTGGAACTGTTATGATTTAGATTTAATGGATTTAAATGCGAATACTTTGATATGATGGTTTAACCTATTTTGTGGTTATGACTTTGGAAATGAATACGATTTAAAGTGAATAATGATTTCGAAAGTGAATATGGTTTCGAAAGTGATATTATTTTGAAGTGAATATGGTATTCTGATATCAATTATGAATCGGTTTTGGAAATGTAAAAGAACCAACCGGTGTGAAATAAGCATTTGGTTGTTAAAGAGATCGGGATCAGATATTGTCATACTCTCTGCCAATACCGAAAACGACTTTAACAACTGTGCATGTGGTGGAGAATCTAGAACAAAGTAGAATGGTTTGGCGAACGTTACTGTATGAGGTATGAATGCATCCCTAACAACCCTCGGGTCAGCTTGATATGACTAAAACAGGAGCCACACCGGGCCAAGTGAGGTTGCACCTCCGATCGAGCGTGCTTCTTCAAAACCATATCTATTACTTAATGATTTGGTTGGTGTGCACCTTTGATTATGGGAGTGTGTCTCGAAGTGGGTGGTAGTAGCTACTATGCGTTACCACCAGTCCGAATTTGCAAAACGGTAGTATCCTACCCTGGGCATTGCCTCGCGTACCTTGTCATATACCTTATCGATCCCATTACGAGTTTGGTGTGTGTCATACACTATGGAGTGCCCTCTGATAGCCCTCCAGTTTATGGAGGAATTATGGTACTGTATAGACTACGACATTTATATAAAAATGTGTTAAGGAGGATATGGGTAACGCCTTAACGCTATTTTAATATTTTACTTTACTGTAGACATTATATATGTAGCGTATTGTATTATGTATGTAGATAGTTTGACAGATCCTTAAAGGATGTGAATCCCTAGCATCCTTTAAGTTATATTGCATTTCACTTTGACATTTCACTTGAGTTGATTTACTTGCATAAGAATGTTAATCCTGACTCGAGTGTTTTGTGTTTTGCTTTATGCTCGGGTCAGCCTGAGTATCACAGCATTTGGGACTCACCTTTTGAGCTTGGAGCTTTTCTTTGAGATCTATCTTTTATCTATTCAGCTTTCTAGTTATTCCATGTATTTTCAGTTATTTATGTTCAGACTTGTCATTTTCTTTTGTATTAGAGACTTCTGTGTATCTTGGATTTCTGTTGTATTTTGTTTTAAACTCTGATGTTCTGTAGTAGCTTCATGAACTACTATTTATCTATTTCGCTGCGTATTGTTGTATACTCTATGTCTGTGATTCTATAATTGATTTATTTACTGTATATGCTAAGATTTGTCAAATATAAATAACAATCTGTTGTTTTGAGCAATTCAAGTCTGACATGTGTGGACTATTGTCGATTTGAATGGTTCAAAATAGCGGGTCGTTACATTTGGTATTAGAGCTCTAGTTTAGGTAAAACTTAGCTTATGGAGTAAAAACTCATTAGAGATAGGGTAGAATAACCTAGAATGAGAAGAATCAATTATGGAATCATCCTTCCTTTCGAGCCTATCTTCTTAGTTAGAATTCTCTTTGATTAGGGTTCCTTTAGATTTGAATCTCTATCCTTGTTCTAAAATCCATTCTTGAATCATCCTATGGGAGAGTGTATTTGTAATTGATATAAAAATGTTTTACATTATTTTGTTTGAGTTGCTAAGTTTGAATTTTGGGTCTCGATCGATTCGTCTAGCTAACACTATCGATAGGAATTCCAAACCACTTGAGCAGAGAAAACTGACACAATATTGTTTTCGAAATTGTTAAATGAAATAATTTTATGTATAATTATATTTTTTATATAAAAGTATAATTTTCTGAAATTAGATAGTTAAATGAATTGGTTGTTAGAAGTGATAGCACTAGATTATCATTTATTGTTTTGCCAACATTCCTAAATCGTTAACTATTGTTGTATGTTATAAGGAGATGAAATTTTTAAAACATGGTTTATAAATCAGATTTGCAAATGAAACGAATTTAAATTAAGGATTTAAGAATTTAATTTTCAGTGCTTTTCAAAATTTGGTTTTCAAAGTTTAAAAAAAAAATATTATTTGAAAGTATTTTTGAATAGAAATTGTTTCCAAAGAATTTTAAAAGAAGTAAGTCAGTACTCTACTCTTATGTCGCTGGAAAATAATTTTGATGATGACTGCAGCATTATCGACATTCATTTTCGAGTTTCAAAGTGTGGAGACCACTTAGTAGCTTTGCTACACTATTGTTTTAGGAAAATGGATTTGATTTGAACTTCTTGAGTATTATTTGATGTACAATATATATATATATATGTATGTATGTATGTATGTATGTATGTATGTATGTATATCTTTATTTCAAAATGGTTTGAAGTGAAACTGGAAATTTAACTCTTAAGTTTTATGTTAAGTGATGGTTTTCAATTATTGAAATGAAGCAAATTTTTTGAATAATTGGAGTGTCTAAAATGAGAAATGGAATTGAAACAACTTGAAACAATTGAACTAGGATAAAATTTATTTGTATAATACTCAATTGCATTCTAAAACATATATAACTTACCTGAAATATTCAAAAAGTTGAAATGTTAATGTGAATATGTAATTGAAGGTTATACAAGAGAAAACTTAAGTACTAAAATGTTCAAACTAAATTTTTCTTAATAGAAATGTTGTAAATAAAAGGTAAATTTGTATTGTACTCAATTACATTCAGAAACAATAATAAAACTTACTTGGAAAGTTTGAATGTAATGAGAACCTGTAATTGAATAGTACACAATATAAAATGTAAGTAATAAGATGTCCAAAATGAAATTTTGTTAAGGGAATTTATAAATAAAAATTGAGTGGTTATAATAAATGTTTATACACTTAATCTATGTTGCAAGATATGCTAAGTAAAATAATTTGAATATAAAAAGAGAATGCTATTTAAGTAAATAAATATGAACTTAAGAAACTAAACAAGTAATAAATAAATTCATATCTTTGTAAACCGTCTGTGATACAAGAGTAAATTATAAAGAATAGTTGAAATTGAATTATGAAATGGAGTTAACTTAAGTGAAGTCAAATGGATTAAATAAATGAGTTAAATAAAATAAAATTTGTTTTGAAAAAAATGAACTTAAGTTATAAAGAAAAGGTGAATGTAAATAAATTATAAATGAAAGTTAATTAAGTAGAGATGTAAGAAATTTGGAATATACAAGTTATATAACTTGAAACTTGAGTAAATTGGAAGTAAAACCAAAATACAAATAGGGTTAAACATTTTGGATAAGCAAAAGAAAATATGGAATGTTAATATTAAACTTAAATAAATTTGTTGAAGGGTTATTAAGTGATATTGATATTAAAGGAAATATACTATGTGAATGAAATAAAATAAATGAACATAAATAAAATTGAATATGAAAGCGGATAATAAATATGATTGTAAATGAATATAAAGAAATAGGGTGAACATAATGAACGTTAATAATTGAATGTAAGTTAATTGAACATAATAGAATGGAAATTAATGGAATGAGAATTCATTGAATATGAATAAGTAAGTATGAAAAAATTTGTAATGAATGTTAATAAATTGAAAGTAAATTAATTGAACGAAAATACATTGAATTAAAATCAACCAAATGTGAATACAATGAATATTGATTGATTGAATAAAAATGGATTGAAACCAAATTAGTTGAATATAAATCAATTAAAAACTAATGAATTGAATATAAATCCATTGAATGATTAACGAGATGAATGAAAATGAGTAAATGTTAATCAATTAAGAAGTAAAGAAAGGGGAATGCAAATAAAGTGGATATGAATGTAAATGAATTGAACGTGAGTTAATTAGAATGATAATAATAAATGGATGTTAATAAGTAATGAGATGTATAATGTTAACACTCAAAAATGAAATTTATACGGTTTGAATTAATTGTTGTATCTAGTACTATGTATTTCGAATCTATCTTTCCTTTTTGTTGCTTCTATTCTCCTATCTCTTTCCTTTTCGGGAACGAAAAGTTTTGAGTGGGGGAGAGTGTAACGACCCGGAAATTTTAACAATTTAAATAACGTAATTAACTAAAAAATTTCATGAAATAAATGATAAAAAATTTAGCAATGAAAATTTGATATTTGGAATACGTCTATTTAAGCATAGCAAGTGGCAAATTTTTATTAGAAAATATGAAAGTTTGTTTGGTTGTGAAATTTCAATTTAAAATTTAAATTCAGTTAAAATTTGATGAAAATAAAATATTATTGAAATCTGAATATTTTTATATAAGAAAATGTATATCATTTTCTTAGTGAGATTTCGTTTCGCTGAATTTGGACTACTCTAGCCCCGTTTATCTTATTTTCGGCGATTTAGCAGCAGTTTGGCAGCGAAAATCGAGTTTTGATAGGTAGGTCATGTCTCTACTATTTGTGTACCATCTTGTTCGTCACATCGCACTGATCTCTGCAGTATATTCATTTTTTCATTTCGACGTCCGGTACACGGCGAAATCTACAAAACGGTTAGCCGTATCGGTACCCATTTTGAACCTTTTTGGTTTCCCTATGTCCATTCGTTTGTTCCCCGAGAGAAACAAATGGCCACTATCTTTAATATTTCCGGGAATTCAACTCTGACATTTTCTATTCCCCGGGTTCTAATATTTCTGCTGGTTCGTTTATTTTCTTTCAGCCTCTTCTCTTTCCTCTCTGGTTTCATTTGAGAAAATAATATAATATAAAGTTCGTATATATATTATTTGAGAACCTGCTCCTCCTATTTTTGCCGAAACCTGCTTGCTCTCTCTCCAGTTTGCAACCCTTCGACCTCGTCCATCAACCATCCACCCTCCGCCAACACCGAACCCATCCCTCCTTGGTCGAATCATTGTCGAACTGACCTTCCTCAACCTATTCCCCATCTCTACGCAAACCTCCATCAACCGAACATGAAGCACAGCAGCCTCGCCCACACAACCCTCCGCCAGTTCAACCGCAGTCCCCTCGCATCCCTCCGCCTCAGATCCTCTCTCCACCACAACCGAACCAAACACCACCAGTCGAACAGACCCGTACAGCCTCCAACCCATTTCCCTCCTCACAGCCAGACAAACTCCTCCATGACAGCCCCTCTGCCGAACGCCTATACACCGGCGCTCACCATCAACTAGCCTGACCTTCCTCCCACTCCCTGGCCGAACCCACTGCCTAACACAGACCCGCCTCCCTTTCCACTCTCATCCCTTATAGCCTTTCCACACCACAACCTGAACCCAGTCTCCCCTCCGCTTGCTTCAACCTTTCCACCATCCACCACAGCCTCTACCCAGCCTCCGCATCACCCTCCAAGTAGCCAAACCCTTCGGCCTTGCTCCCCTGACCGAACAAACCCCATCCACTTCTCCTTCTTTAAAAAAATAAAGAAATATATATTATATATATTTTGGTTTTCCATCGAATCCAGTTCAAGCTAGCTTTGCTTGCCTTGCCGCTGTCCGGATCCGTATCACGGCAGTTTGGCTAGGCGTTGTACCGCTTACTTATCTGTGTGCATGTCCATGTCATCTTCTTCGTTTTTGTTGTTTCTTTAGTTAACATTTTTATGATTAGTAAATTGATTTCACATGAAATGACGATTTAAATATGTTGTTAAATTAGAATTGGTTAGTAATTAAATTGTTAAGTAGGATATGTTATTAGTTAAATTTGTTAACCTATGTTAATTGACATATGACACCATAACATGTTGTATATATATTATATTTTAACTTGTTAGTTTTGATATATGCTTGTCATGATATGTTATGCCATTTCATATTTTTATTCTTTTGTTCTCATACTGCAAGTTCCCTGTTAGTTAGGAAAATCACTATGGGTTGAAATGATACATACCCGAATGATCTTATAGATTAGGGGAAAATCGTTATGGGTTGAAATGATAAACCCAAGCGATTTTACTACATTTTAAATTTTGGAATTGCGGGTTGAAATGATATATACCCGTAAATTTTAATTATTGCGGATTGAAATGATAAATATCCGTATCACTTGACCATAAACTATATACAGACACCGTTGGTCTATTTTTAAATGATTTCCAGAATTTTTGAAAAATATATGTTTTAATAAATATTGATTTTTTTTAAATATAATATAAAGATTTTATTTTTATATATGTGTGTAAAATTTAGATTTTTAAATTATATGTTTGGGAAATTTTGAATTATAAGTTAAGTTTAGAAAAATGTAAATTTTAAGATTTTACTTATAATTTTACTATTTTTAAGTATATAAAATAAGATTTAATATAAAATAAATTTAAAAATAAGATTTAATTTAATAAAAAATTTAATATAATAAAATGTAATTTAACTAATATATATGTATAAAATATGTTTAAATTATTTATTTAAAATTTATGTTAATATTTTAAAAATAGATTTTTGATAACTTTAATAAATAAAGGTTGGAAAGATAAATTGAAATTGATTTGTAATTTAATTTTTTTAAGAATTGCATTTAAATAAGAATTGATTTGAACTTATTGATTTTGAGATTTTAAAAGATATAATTTTATAACTTAATAACTTGATTTTTATTAAAGGTGATTAAATGAATTGGATTTGAAATCTTAAAGTTGAACTTTGAAATATAAATGAAATTTATCAAATTGAGTTAATGTAAATGTTTGAATATTCAAACTTTGAAACCTATTGAATTTGAAGTGGTTTAAATTTGTAGTTCAAACCTGAATTTGAAATCGATATAAATTGAAATGGTTTAATGACAATTTGAATTAAACCTTTAACCTTTTAATTGAAATCGTTGAACCGAGATTGATTTAAATTGAATTTTGGAACCAAAGTTGATTTGAATTGATTTGTGAAATTGGAAGAAAAAATTCTAATTTGAAACTATTTTTGATATAAACTCTTTTAACATAAAACTATTTTTCTCTTATAAACCATTTTTATATATTAATAAATTTTAATACATAACTATTTTAATATATATTATTTTAGACAAGCACCATTGTCTCAGTGGTTAAGTGATTCGACTTTGATGCGGAAGGTCACAAGTTCGAAAATTGCATAGCGTGATTCGAACATTTATTGACATGTGAATTTGTGATATGTTATCCCAGTGACATGTTGTATCTAAGTACCATTTCAATATATATATATATATATATTTTTAAATTTATAAACAATTCTAAATATATATATTTTAATATATTAACTATTTCTAATATATAAAATATTTTAATTTATAACCTATTTTTAAAATATAAACTATTTTAATGTATAACTACTCCAATATATAACTACTTTCAATATTCAAACTATTTAAGTTGGAACTGTTATGATTTAGATTTAATGGATTTAAATGTGAATACTTTGATATGATGGTTTAACCTATTTTGTGGTTATGATTTTGGAAATGAATACGATTTAAAGTGAATAATGATTTCGAAAGTGAATATGATTTCGAAAGTGATATGATTTTGAAGTGAATATGATATTTTGATATCAATTATGAATCGGTTTTGGAAATGTAAAAGAACCAACCGGTGTAAAATAAGCATTTGGTTGTTAAAGAGACCGGAATCGGATATTGTCATACTCTCTACCGATACTGAAAACCACTTTAACAACTGTGCACATGGTGGAGAATCCAGAACAAAGTAGGATGGTTTGGCGAACGGTACTGTATGAGGTATGAACGCAGCCCTGACCCCCCTCGGGTCAGCTTGATACTACTAAAACATGAGCCACGCCGGGCCAAGTGAGGTCACACCTCTGATTGAGCATGCTTCTTCAAAACCATATCTATTACTTTGTGATTTGATTGGTGTGCACTTTTGATTATGAGAGTGTGTCTCGAGGTGGGCGGTAGTAGCTGGTATGCATTACCACCAGTCCGGATCCACAAAACAGTAGTATTCTACCCTGGGCATTGCCTCGCGTGTCTTGTCATATGCCTAATCGAACCCATTTCGAGTTTGGTTTGTGTCGTAAACTATGGAGTGCCCTCTGATAGCCCTCCAATTTATGGAGGAATTACGGTACTGTATAGACTACGACATTTATATATAAATGTGTTAAGGGGGATATGGGTAACGCCTTAACGCTATTTTAATATTTTACTTTACTGTAGACATTATCTATGTAGCGTATTGTATTATGTATGTAAATAGTTTGACAGGTCCTTAATGGATGGGAATCCCAAGCATCCTTTAAGTTATATTGCATTTCATTTGGACATTTCACTTGAGTTGATTTACTTGCATAAGAACGTTAATCTTGACTCGAGTGTTTTGTGTTTTGCTTTATGCTCGGGTCAGCCTGAGTATCACAGCATTTGAGACTCACCTTTTGAGCTTGGAGCTTTGCTTGGAGATCTATCTTTTATCTATTCAGCTTTCCAGTTATTCTAGTTATTTTTAGTTATTTATGTTCAAACTTTTCATTTTCTTTTGTATTAGAGACTTCTGTGTATCTGAGATTTCTGTTGTATTTTGTTTTAGACTCTGATGTTCTGTAGTAGCTTCATGAACTACTATTTATCTATTTTGTTGCGTATTGTTGTATTACTCCGTGTGTCTATGATTTTGTGATTGATTTATTTACCGTATATGCTAAGTTTTGTCAAATATAAATAACAATCTATTGTTTTGAGCAATTCAAGTCTGACATGTGTGAATTATTGTCAATTTGAATGGTTCGAAATAGCGGGTCGTTACAAGAACCCCCATTTCCTCTTCACTTATTCCACTTTCAAATTTCTTTCTATGCTTCCTAAGGAGTTCTAAGTCTATGGTGAAAGTTTAGTGAAGTTCAGAGAAGATTTGAATTAATTAGAGAAAGATTAGTGAAGAACATAGTGGATAAGTGCTAATCCACTTCTACCATTTTTGATCTTTTATTTCATTTCAAGTTTTGAATTTTATGAAGTGTAAACACAATCTAAGCCCTCTCCTTTAACCCCCTTGTCCAGCCATAAGCTCTCCTCATCTCCTTTGCATTCCACTTTACACCTCATCACTTGAAAATAAAATATCTAAAACACTGTTAATACAAATATCTTTTTCTAAGTTCTTCTAGAACCTTTAATTAATTTTTGCACAAAATATTCTTAGTTGCTAATTACCAAAATATTGATTAATTAGACAAACAAAAAATGTTCAAACAATTTCTGTTGAGAAATTTTTTTTATCGATAAAACGATTTTCGGGGATTTTATCGGTATTTCATTAAACTATATATTTTTGTAAACATTTTTCTCAAACAAGTTTATCATCGTTAGTAGTTACTAAAATAAGGGTTAAAAAGGTTATTAAATCATTTTTCACTTTTAATCCAAGATTCAAATATCTAAATAACTCGGATATTTAAATACGAAGTGTTCAAAATTCCATATCGTTACATTCTCCGCTATTTAAAATATTTCATTCTCGAAATTCCAACACAAGCAACAATATAAACAATCACATAGCAATACTCAATAGTATTCATAATCACTAGTAAACATAGCTCATGGATTGCCCAAGTTCAAAAACCTTCTCATCGCATAAGGATGATAAATAACCTACTAAGCGTACCTTACGCTCAATAACCTCAGGTCATTACTTAGTCGATCATTCATGCTACCTCACAATAAATCGAAGGGTTATTCCCTAAACTCTCTATAAGACAACAAAACATAGTATGCATATATAACTTAAGCCCATACAATGCACACAGACCATCTGTATGCAATATTCAATATGACCGCTTTCTCGATCACATAAATTCCACTTCCAAACTAGTATAGTCACTTGATCTCTTTAGTGCAGACTCCAATCAGGTTTTTTGATTAGAAACCCTCGTTCTCCTTACATAGCCATATACTATGATAAATTTTTTTGAGATCATATCAAGAATCTGTATCAAGTTTTTTCCACCAAGAATCTAATGAAAAATCCTTATTTGGACTAGTGTAAATCACCTAGAAATCATGCACTCAAATCCTGGATCAAGAACTATCATGCGAATAAAACGATCTACTATAACTTACGTATTTATCCCATTGGTTTCTTAACTTATACCAATTTCTTTCTAATCACATTGATTTATCCAAATAGTACATCTTATTCAATACTAAATCATTTATGAATCATTTCATAAAACACAAATTCAAGTTTATAAACATTTTATAAAGACATAACTTTATAAGTAAAATATTTCATGAAAACTTACTTCAATTTATTACTCGTATAGTACTCTGCTACATCTTAAGAATATATACAAAACACCAAACTTGTTTTGCCTAATGAGGATGTTCAACAAATTTAAAACTTGGTTAAATTCTACCATCTTTTCAATTCAAGGGTTATAAAAACTCAACTCTATTATTTTTTTTCAATTTTCATTTACAGAAAACTTTGGAACTAAACAATGGGTTTATATCTCAAATCGTTTGAAATAATAATATGTAACATATCTTTTGTATACCAAATCATACTTTTGGGATTTAACAAAAAAACTTTTTCTAAAGCGGTATCAAATACTTTGTAAATATTAGTTAGACATTATCTATAATATCACATAATGTAAATATCAAATATTTTTGGTTCTTTTAAGGGAATAATCATTCTGGTGATTCGGTCAGTCTCAAAAGTACCATTATATGCTTATATGCATTTTTTAGTTTCTCATACTTGATTTATGTCTGACACATGGTATTTGTTTTTTCGAAATTCCTCATGTACACTTTTGAGTAGACTGAGGAAAGCAGGTTTTAGTTGTAATGCTTCGAGCTTACAGAGACAAGCTGGAGGCTTCCACTTATCTATTTATCTACCTATTTTCATTTCTGTTTAATTGTATTATGTATGTATTTAATCAGCACTGAGAGTATATGCAGTTATAGTTGTCCAGGCTGAATGTAGTACTTAGATTATGTAACTTTGAGATTATCATGTACGTTGGAGTAGACATTTTGACTACACTTTTGAGATATTATACATTATTGTTCTGCGTATGAGATTTTGATATTGTGTTCTTCTTTCGTTTTCTTTTATTTTACCATAACTATAACGATCCGAATTTTGATCACTTTAATTGGGGATATTTAATTTATTTTAAATATTCAAATATGGATTATTTTCACCAAATAATCAAGTATTATGAAAGGAATGATAATAATGAACCTATTTTGGAGAAATATTCGCAAAAATATTTACTTTGGAAAAATATCGATAAAAGGAACCGAAAATCGTTTTATCGATAAATAGCTTTATAATCATCAAAGGTCATGCATGGAGCTAGATATATACACTTATTTTTAAAATTGAACAAGAATATGAAATAAAATCAATTATTTTATTTTTGAAAATAAAATGTGTTCATGACATCATTAGCGATGCTCTTATATTTAATTATTGATTTATTAAATTAAATTGAGATTTAATGATTTAATAATTATTTTAATTATTTAAATAATAGTTTTAAATGATTATAATTCATTCTAAATAGTTATAAAGTGATAATAAATCAATTATAGTAGTTTTATAAAAAAATATTTTTTATTTAAAAATATAAGGAAAAAATGGATATTGCTTTATCGGTATTATATCTCTCTTTGTAAATAATTATTATATTGATTCATATAGTTAATTCTTAAAAACTATACGTATGTAAATTTATAAGTAAAAAATATGACTGGTAATCAGTTTCCCGATTATCAACGGTTTAACGAATGGAAGTCGGTCAAAGGTTGTTGCAACCTTATTTACATGTCATGTACACATATTTAATTATACATATACATGCACTAACTTTTTATGTGCACACATGAATATATAAATACATATAACATACATT
The DNA here is from genome assembly GCA_030737815.1 of Allium fistulosum. Taxonomy (NCBI): domain Eukaryota; kingdom Viridiplantae; phylum Streptophyta; class Magnoliopsida; order Asparagales; family Amaryllidaceae; genus Allium; species Allium fistulosum. Next base: position 84,011,672 of record CM060903.1, read on the forward strand.
TATACACTTATATATATACATATCCAAGATATTTCTCAAACCTTACCTCTTAAGCACCATAAGTGAACCAAAGGACATACACATGGCTTTGTCCATGCATGATAGGATCTTGGGCCATCCTAGGTGGTGTAGGAGGGTGTAGGTGATGATGGAGAAGGATAAGGCAATGGTGATGTGTTTAAAAAATATATACATAAAAATTACACACAGACACACACACGTACATAATCAATGTATCTTAGTTTGCTTAATACCTAAGCCTTCTTAAGTCAACATAAGTACACACACATGGATGATGATGGAATGAGATGGGGTGGCTGAAATGATGGATGAAAAGAGGGCACATGGGTGATGGAGATGGAGCATGTGGTGGTGACGAGGGGGATGATGTAAGTGTAGATATTTCCCTCCTTTTCTTTTCCTATAAATAGCCCCTTGACAACTCATTCTTTCATTATCCATTACTTTCTCATATCAGAATGAAATGAAGAAATTCTTTATTTTAAACCATTTATAATTCCAGTGGCTACAACTTTCTAGTTGACCACTTCTTCCCATTCTAAGCTTGTTATACTCAGAAACTCCATTCTTTCTAGAGCATGATCGAGCCCAATTTTTTAGGCTGAGAATACCTCTTTTTTATTTGATCATAACTTCCTCAAAACATATCCAAATGAAGAAATTCTTTTTCCTCAAACCATGTAAAATTCCAGTGGCTACAACTTTTATGTTGAGCACTTCTTCCATTTTTTAGCTTAGCTATGTCAAAAGCTCACTTCTTTGCATTGCATTTTCGGGCCCAGAATATTAGGTCCGACAATACTCTCTCTTCTTTTGATCATATCTTCCTCGTAACAAATCATAATCAAGTGTTTCATTTTTTTCAAATTCAAACGGAAAGAAATTGCAACAACTTTCCATTTAACAACTTTTTCAAATTTTGAGAGTAAGAGGGACAGAAACCAGAGAGAAGATGAACTATTTTCTGGTCAAGATTAGTGAATTCAAGGTCAAAGCTTCCAACTTCTCTTTATTAATTTCGACCACACTCCATCCTCATCAAAGCCATAAGCATGCACCTCTTCTAGGCTAAGGCCGTGAGATGTAGAGTGAGGGAGGACCAAGGACGTGAGCAATTGGAGCTTGGAGGGGTGATTGCTTGAGGGTTTGAAGGTGATAAAGGCCTATGGTTGAGAGTAAATGCATATAGGAGGGGGTGGTCAATCACTTGGATAAGGAGATGAAGTTGTTTAGGTGATGGTAGAAGTGTATAAGTGAAGTATTGTGGCAATATAAATGATGGTAGGAAGATTGGTATTAATTATGGTGAGAAAACTCCTAAACTTTAGTTATATATATTATTGGATGATATATATATTTGGATATGATTATTAATGATGGTTGTTTATCGAGTTTGAATATGATGGATGTTTAATATGGTTGTTGAATATATATACAAGTCACGTTAATACACGTGGATAAGCACAAAGGAACTCACTTTCCTTTATTGAATAAAATGGTGTATATAGAATGTTTAAACCCTTTGAAAATTGTATAAAATGATTTAATAATTTTTTATAAACGTATAAAAGAGAATCAACAAAATTTGAAAAGAAATTAGAAAATAGGTGAAAATAGGCGCGTCGCGTAACGATAGCTCGAGATTTCACGCCGTAATAATTTGAATCCATTTATATGATAGATTCGAAGTCGGATTACTTTAAAATAATAATTTTCCAAATTCTTATAATCATAATTTTCAAACAAAGAAAGAAAATTGAGATTTCATTCAGTAGATTTTAAAATATGAGCAAATCAAATTTTAATTAAAATCGCGCTTTGGTAGTTCGGAGGCCAAAGTAATGAATGTTTTAAAATGGATATTTTTAATTCTTTAAAAATATGGGATAAATTCTATAAATCTTTTAAAAAGTATTAAAATAGATTTGAGTTATATAAATGAAATTTTCAAAAGATAGAAAATTCATTTTGATCAATATAGCTTTTAAAACACTATTTATAGCACTTTTTCGCAGAACTTCTTAATAAATTTTGCAGACAACAGTTTTAACTTAATTATTCTTTCAATAATCTTTTTCGAACCTTTTTAAGATGACTAAGAGTTTTAAAATTGAGAATGCGGAAACGACTAGTACATTTGTTCCATTTGTGGGTGTCACAGAAAATCCGACTGAGGAATGGAACAGATCGAAGGGAAAGCCGGATGCTCTAAAATAATTTCAAAGTTAATTAATTACGTTAAAAGATTTAGAGTCGATCAAATAACTTGACCACCTTATGGATGACAGAGAGGTAGTCTCTAGGCTTGGGTTAGGGAAACCAGTTGCCCTCCCTAGCTACTCGGACTGGCCCGACGGAGGGAATAGTAAATTTGATTTACTCGAATCAAAATTTCCCAAAGTATGAAAGATATAAATTTTACAAATTTAAATAACTTGGATTATATGGAGATAATCTTATTATACTTGGTATTAAATTTCGAGGAGGGAACCCGTACCATCCATATGAATTTAAAAGGTGATTTCACCGATATTCGACGGATAGTAAAGATTGAATACATAAATTGATGTTGAGTAGAATTAGTGTAATTTCTATCGACCCTTTTTAACTCAACAATGTTTTTCAATGTGACTTATGAAAATGATTTGGAATTAATTTAATTCCTATACTTAAAATTAATTGGTTTGGGTTTATAGTAAATGATGTCTTAAACAACATTTTTTTTGACCTATTTTAAAGATTATGACTTGGGAATCTTTGTTAAGATTTAATTGAGAGAAAATTAGGGAAAATGACAAACTTTGAAAAAAAATAGGCTGAAGGACATGAAGTTTTATTTTTAGGCTGAAGGACAAATGCTAGTTATATTTAGCATTATATTCAACTTTTACACTATACAAAATGCTAGTTATAACTAGTATTATATTCGATTTTACACAATACAAATGCTAGTTATAACTAGCATTGTCCTTCAACCAAAAAAATAAACTTGCAAAATGCAAACACCAAAGAAATCTTTCAATTTCAATAAAAGAAATCTACAAATTCTCAACAAAGCCTAATTATCAATAGATAATCAAAAAAAAATAGCAAAGCTGAATAAATGCAAACATCAACAATATTCAATATAATCAACGTAATCTAGAATCAATAAGAAACTAGAAAATCTCATATCAATAAAATCAGCAAACATCTAATTACCCAAACGATAGCCAGAAAACAAATCAACAAATATTTAATTACCACAAACGGTAACCAAATTTCAATTTCAACAAATATTCGATTATCAAAACGATAATCAAATTTCAAATTTAACAAATATTCGATTATCACAATCGATAATCAAATTTCAAATTTAACAAATATTCGATTATCACAATCGATAATCAAATTTCAAATTCAGCAAATATTCGATTATCACAATTGATAATCAAATTTTAAATTCAACAATTATTCGATTATCACAATTGATAATCAAATTTTAAATTCAACAATTATTCGATTATCACAATTGATAATCAAATTTTAAATTCAACAAATATTCGATTATCACAACGATAATCAAATTTCTCAAATCAACAAATATTTAATCATCTCAAGCGATAATTAAAAGTAACAAATATTTAATTATCTCAAGCGATAATTAAATCTCAAATCAACAAGTATTTAATTATCTCAAGCGATAATTAAAAGCAACAAATATTTAATTATCTCAAGCGATAATTAAATCTCAAATCAACAAGTATTTAATTATCTCAAGCGATAATTAAATCTAAAATCAACAAATATTTAATTATCTGAAGCGATAATTAAAAACAACAATTATCTGATTATCAAAACGTTAATCAGAACTCATATCAACAAATATCTAATTATCACAAGCGATAGTTAGAAACAACAAATATCTGATTATCAAAAACGATAATCAGAACTCATATCAACAAATATCTAATTATCACAAGCGATAATTAGAAACAACAAATATCTGATTATCAAAAACGATAATCAGAACTCATATCAACAAATATCTAATTATCACAAGCGATAGTTAGAAACAACAAATATCTGATTATCAAAAACGATAATCAGAACTCATATCAACAAATATCTAATTATCACAAGCGATAATTAGAAACAACAAATATCTGATTATCAAAAACGATAATCAGAACTCATATCAACAAATATCTAATTATCACAAGCGATAATTAGAAACAACAAATATCTGATTATCAAAAACGATAATCAGAACTCATATCAACAAATATCTAATTATCACAAGCGATAATTAGAAACAACAAATATCTGATTATCAAAAACGATAATCAGAACTCATATCAACAAATATCTAATTATCACAAGCGATAATTAGAAACAACAAATATCTGATTATCAAAAACGATAATCAGAACTCATATCAACAAATATCTAATTATCACAAGCGATAATTAGAAACAACAAATATCTGATTATCAAAAACGATAATCAGAACTCATATCAACAAATATCTAATTATCACAAGCGATAATTAGAAACAACAAATATCTGATTATCAAAAATGATAATCAGAACTCATATCAACAAATATCCAATTACCTGCAGATAATTGGAAGCAACAAATATCTAGAAATCAATTAAGAAGACTAGAAAATCAACATAAAAGCTTGGATCGATCCCATCAGATGGCGAGTTTTTAATTCGCCGCACGTGCATCTCAGAGTGGCCGAAGCCTACCAAGTACTCAACATAATTTTGGCGCCCATCAGATTGACCCGAAGGTCCGCAGAGTGACCCGAAGGTCTAGTACTGGTATTTGACCCGAAGGTCCGCAGAGTGGCCCGAAAGCCCAACAAATGACCCGAAGGTCCTCATAGTGGCTCGAAAGCACACGAAAGCATCAAAATGTTTCAATTAACGAGTCCGGAATTAACCAAAATAGCAAACGCACATGTCCCATAACCACGAGTTTTACTAAATTGTTTAATTCTCTTCATCGTTTCCTTGAAAGTGTAAAATCATCAAAACGACAGATATTTCAATTAACGAGTCCGGAATTAACCGAAATAGTAAAAGTGTGGTTCCATACTCCGCACTTTTGCTAAATCGTTTAAATCACTTCATCGTTTCCTTGAAAGTGCAAAATTGTGTATTTTGTAAAAACACTTTACATTCTCAAACGGACAAGTCCGGAATTAAGCGAATCAGTAAAAGAAAGGGGTCATAGTCCTCGATTTTGCTGAAACGTTTAAATCGCTTCCTCATTCTTTTGAAATCGCAAACTGTAAAATTTTTGAAAACAATTTTATTTATTTTGTAAAAATAACAATTCGCATTCTCAACTGAACAAGTCCGGAGTTAAGCGAAACAGTAAAAGAAAGGGGTCATAATCCTCGATTTTGCTGAATCGTTTAAGTCGCTTTCTCATTCTTTTGAAAACGCAAACTGCTAAAAATTTATAAAACAATTTTCATTTTAAAACGATTTTCCAATCACGTGATTAAAGCAGCAATATTAGTAACAATTTCGATAAGGAAATTGTACTTCTCAAAATACCGTAAAAACGGTCACAAATCAGTATTGCGGAATAACCGCTTGAAAATCCACTTTTAAAACTTGACGGTTACTGAAGCCAAAGCGACAGTAATTTTAAAACGTCAAAATCACATCAAAACAATTTACATCAAAATGTAATATCAGTGAATTTTCATTCATCAAAATGCCACAAAACACCGTACTTCAAAATATAGCATTGGTGTAAAATCCCGTTATAAAAATAACGGCAACAAAATACGTTTCATAACCAAGCATCGGTTCAACGTAAAATAAATGCAGTAACGTGCAATTCATATTTGCACGCACATTACAATATAAACAAAGAAATCATTCGAAGGTATCTTCAATGAAGACAATTCAAAACAGCAAAAATCTGATCAATATATGATTAGTACAAAAGAAAGCCAGCGGAAATTTCAACAAAAATCACATAGTTGCAATTTCTTCGAATCCTCAATTCGGATTCGAAATTCTCAAAGAAACAAAATAATTACATCTATGTAAACAACAAATGAAATTCACATCAATTTCGTATTTCGATTTTTTTTTTCTTAATCAAAAAGATTATCGGTTGTACTCAGCAAAGACAGTTTCACTGTTTCCGCTGCGCACTCTGATAATTAGAACACAAATCAACCAAATCAACCAAAACACAGTTTCACTTTTATTTTTAAATAAAGATATTTAAAAATTTCATCAAAACTTCAAAACTTAAATTTTGACTCAAATCACAAATAAAACATCGGCCAATAGTTGTAACATATGTTCCATCCAAGTTATGTTTTATATTATGTCCATAAACCCCAAGCTCTAATACCAACTGTGATGCCCCACCTCTATGCTCATAATAACAAAGAGTATTAAAAGAAATACTGTCTATTATTACGAAGAATAAGGCTGGATAGGAGCGACCATCCGTAATTGGCCTTACAATAATATTGGTTATCTCGGTAGGAGTAGTATATACTTTTTATTTTTCATCTATTATTTATTTACTCCCATCGACATATCCAATTATCAGTATAAAACAAACTACGATAGTTCATAATAGTTTAGGACATTAGATATAACAATAACACAGATAATATAAATGCGGAACACAGATTAACAAAAATCTCATATATATATAACCGATGTCAGTTACAATATAGTTGACACGATACATATGATACAACTACAACTGTCGACTCTAGAAGTTATATATACAAGTACATTATCGACTAATATACATGAATACATATCGTTCTATACAATGACACGACTACTACAAAATGACACTGACAACTTCAGAAGATGTGGAAAGTCTTCATATCCTGAACAGCAACTCAAAGAAGAAAACCTACAACCTGAAATAACTCGGGTCTGACCCGAGTATTACATTCAAAAGAAAATAATACACGGGTCAGTCTAATTCAAACTCAGTTATTAGTGCATAGAAGCAATAGTAATCAACATCAAATAGACGACAGTCTCAGAAATCTCGTATATCCGACTCCTTGATAAAAGAATCGGATAACGGCAGATATAACACTAAACAGTGTTAAACAACAAATCAGCAATTCAAATCAATTTAAACAATTGAAATGTCAATTTGAAAACTACGATGCTGATTGGCTGCAGTACACGCTAACGTGTACTGCCTCGCCAATACAGTCTATGAAATACTCAGAAGATCAATGAATCCAAAAGCCAACGGATACAACTCAAATCGAAGTGAACCATTTCAAATACAACTTCAAAATATTGAATTGAACCAATGAAATAATTTAACAATCGAAATATCAACCAAATCTGTCAATCCTACTAGGGCTGCAGTACACGCACGCGTGTACTGCCTCGCCACTACAAACAAATCCAAACAATACTAAACAAGATCAGAGGCAACAAGTGAAACAAGTTCAGCATGTCACAATCAAGGCACAGTGAAATAGCAAACTGAAGGCTAGAGCACCAGAGATATGGCACTACAACGCTCAACAGAAAAGACGCAGAACAGCCTCATTAGAAGATAAGGTCATCAGTGAAGCAAAATGACAAAAATGCAAATGATACAAGGCATCAATGCAATGTATCAGATTCGAGAACAAGGCAGTGCAGCAGAGAAAAACTTCAACTAAGAGAATACGAAATATGTACACTAGTGATGGTACATAACAAACTGCACAAGGCAAATGAACTGAAGTATGGCAGGTCACAAATGAAACAGCAGCAAAGTTCACGTGATAAAACAATTGTCCAGACAATCAAGCAAATACATCCCGAAGTTCAAATTGACCAAACCAGTGCACTACTGAACCATCAAAGATAGGCACAGGCGAAGACCCAAGACTCGAGTATGGGGATGCAAAGCTTCCACAAATCAAACAAACAGTAGTGAATGCAGACAACATATATGAAGACCACAATACTTGAAACAGTGACATTCCAGAAAATCAGACTCGACAAGGTTCATGAATACAACTCACTAATCAGATGAAAAGTGGAAGTGAGACACAAAAACTCATTCAGTACAAATTTGAACTAATTAGACAGGGATATGAATGCAAACTGAACAGCAAATTGTTCCAGTATCAAAGGAATCAATAACTGAAACCCCAAATGTAACAGAGAGATGTGCACTAATGCAAATTTAGATCATACCACCAACTCAACAGCATGTAATACATAGACACAAAAGTCAGAGGAACAGGTTCAAGTGACAAATAGACATAGCAATGAAGACTGCAAATTCAGATGATAGCAGCCTACACAAATATCACAGGTGAAGTGCAACAGGGATCAAAGAAGAAAGAGACGCAACGGCAATATGAACAAGTGACAGGGTAAGCAATTTCCACAATGACACTGCAAACATGCATCTGGAAACCAGAGTGCACAACCACAATTGTCATCAATGATGCTTCAAGTAAAGGTCGAAGTCATGGCATAAAAGTCAACCCAGAATAAGTTCGCAGAGTTTACAAATTAAAAGAAGAAGCCATAGTCAGGTGATCATCAACAGTAAACAAGTCAGAAAGCAAACTATCATCACAGCAAACCAACTTAACAAATCAAAGGGACCGAAGTCAACCAGGGTCCACAATTCCAAAGCCGAGAGTATCACTTAATCAATAGCCAAAATCACAATTTTAAACGAAACAGAAATCAACAACAACAAATAAAGTCGAACGAAATAAGCACAGTAGGAATTCTCATAACAACATTGCTTATCAACATCGAACGAAAACCAATGGCCAAGATAGACAATATCGAATAAAAATCGAATTGCAGAAGCACCTTAATGAGCATGAATTAGATGTGAGAATTACTCACCTCTTTCCCACGAGCTCGACTAAAGAAGAAGCGGTCGAAAGCATCTCCGAGGCGAGCTTCTCAAAAGCAAGGCGACCAAGTTGAAATCGAGCATTCGTGAATAGCTTCGATGCAGACGGTTGAAGTCGAAATCGACAGAAGTTCAAATGGGGACGAACGAAACTAACGAGCTTGCCCTAATTTTGAAAAGAGGGACGAAGACGAGCCACCATTTTTTTTCTTTGTTTGGTTAGGGTTCTTGAACGAAAAATGAATTGGGTCCGGTTTAATTGAATCTCGGCATCAAAATAAAGCAAGGGATGGGCTCCATTTCAAAAGCCCATCAACACTAACCAATCTTTTATTAAAGAATTATACAAATCTAATAAGGATTTTAATCGATTCAAAATTACAATCGCAATCGACAACCGATTTAATCGTCATTTTGATGATGATTCAAAATTACAAACTCCCGGGTTGTTACAGACTCCCCTCCTTATAAAAATTGTGTCCCCGCAATTTTCATAATTAAGGTCGTCATTAACAATAAATTTTCTAACCTAAACTGGTTAAGCTAGAAAGTAAAAGTCAAAACGCAAACACCAAAGAAATCTTTCAATTTCAATAAAAGAAATCTACAAATTCTCAACAAAGCCTAATTATCAATAGATAATAAAAAAAAAACAGCAAAGCTGAATAAATGCAAACATCAGCAATATTCAATATAATCAACGTAATCTAGAATCAATAAGAAACTAGAAAATCTCATATCAATAAAATCAGCAAACATCTAATTACCCAAACGATAGCCAGAAAACAAATCAACAAATATTTAATTACCACAAACGGTAACCAAATTTCAATTTCAACAAATATTCGATTATCAAAACGATAATCAAATTTCAAATTTAACAAATATTCGATTATCACAATCGATAATCAAATTTCAAATTTAACAAATATTCGATTATCACAATCGATAATCAAATTTCAAATTCAGCAAATATTCAATTATCACAATTGATAATCAAATTTTAAATTCAACAATTATTCGATTATCACAATTGATAATCAAATTTTAAATTCAACAATTATTCGATTATCACAATTGATAATCAAATTTTAAATTCAACAAATATTCGATTATCACAACGATAATCAAATTTCTCAAATCAACAAATATTTAATCATCTCAAGCGATAATTAAAAGTAACAAATATTTAATTATCTCAAGCGATAATTAAATCTCAAATCAACAAGTATTTAATTATCTCAAGCGATAATTAAAAGCAACAAATATTTAATTATCTCAAGCGATAATTAAATCTCAAATCAACAAGTATTTAATTATCTCAAGCGATAATTAAATCTAAAATCAACAAATATTTAATTATCTGAAGCGATAATTAAAAACAACAATTATCTGATTATCAAAACGTTAATCAGAACTCATATCAACAAATATCTAATTATCACAAGCGATAGTTAGAAACAACAAATATCTGATTATCAAAAACGATAATCAGAACTCATATCAACAAATATCTAATTATCACAAGCGATAATTAGAAACAACAAATATCTGATTATCAAAAACGATAATCAGAACTCATATCAACAAATATCTAATTATCACAAGCGATAGTTAGAAACAACAAATATCTGATTATCAAAAACGATAATCAGAACTCATATCAACAAATATCTAATTATCACAAGCGATAATTAGAAACAACAAATATCTGATTATCAAAAACGATAATCAGAACTCATATCAACAAATATCTAATTATCACAAGCGATAATTAGAAACAACAAATATCCGATTATCAAAAACGATAATCAGAACTCATATCAACAAATATCTAATTATCACAAGCGATAATTAGAAACAACAAATATCTGATTATCAAAAACGATAATCAGAACTCATATCAACAAATATCTAATTATCACAAGCGATAATTAGAAACAACAAATATCTGATTATCAAAAACGATAATCAGAACTCATATCAACAAATATCTAATTATCACAAGCGATAATTAGAAACAACAAATATCTGATTATCAAAAACGATAATCAGAACTCATATCAACAAATATCCAATTACCTGCAGATAATTGGAAGCAACAAATATCTAGAAATCAATTAAGAAGACTAGAAAATCAACATAAAAGCGTGGATCGATCCCATCAGATGGCGAGTTTTTAATTCGCCGCACGTGCATCTCAGAGTGGCCGAAGCCTACCAAGTACTCAACATAATTCTGGCGCCCATCAGATTGACCCGAAGGTCCGCAGAGTGACCCGAAGGTCTAGTACTGGTATTTGACCCGAAGGTCCGCAGAGTGGCCCGAAAGCCCAACAATTGACCCGAAGGTCCTCATAGTGGCTCGAAAGCACACGAAAGCATCAAAATGTTTCAATTAACGAGTCCGGAATTAACCAAAATAGCAAACGCACATGTCCCATAACCACGAGTTTTACTAAATTGTTTAATTCTCTTCATCGTTTCCTTGAAAGTGTAAAATCATCAAAACGACAGATATTTCAATTAACGAGTCCGGAATTAACCGAAATAGTAAAAGTGTGGTTCCATACTCCGCACTTTTGCTAAATCGTTTAAATCACTTCATCGTTTCCTTGAAAGTGCAAAATTGTGTATTTTGTAAAAACACTTTACATTCTCAAACGGACAAGTCCGAAATTAAGCGAATCAGTAAAAGAAAGGGGTCATAGTCCTCGATTTTGCTGAAACGTTTAAATCGCTTCCTCATTCTTTTGAAATCGCAAACTGTAAAATTTTTGAAAACAATTTTATTTATTTTGTAAAAATAACAATTCGCATTCTCAACTGAACAAGTCCGGAGTTAAGCGAAACAGTAAAAGAAAGGGGTCATAATCCTCGATTTTGCTGAATCGTTTAAGTCGCTTTCTCATTCTTTTGAAAACGCAAACTGCTAAAATTTTATAAAACAATTTTCATTTTAAAACGATTTTCCAATCACGTGATTAAAGCAGCAATATTAGTAACAATTTCGATAAGGAAATTGTACTTCTCAAAATACCGTAAAAACGGTCACAAATCAGTATTGCGGAATAACCGCTTGAAAATCCACTTTTAAAACTTGACGGTTACTGAAGCCAAAGCGACAGTAATTTTAAAACGTCAAAATCACATCAAAACAATTTACATCAAAATGTAATATCAGTGAATTTTCATTCATCAAAATGCCACAAAACACCGTACTTCAAAATATAGCATTGGTGTAAAATCCCGTTATAAAAATAACGGCAACAAAATACGTTTCATAACCAAGCATCGGTTCAACGTAAAATAAATGCAGTAACGTGAAATTCATATTTGCACGCACATTACAATATAAACAAAGAAATTATTCGAAGGTATCTTCAATGAAGACAATTCAAAACAGCAAAAATCTGATCAATATATGATTAGTACAAAAGAAAGCCAGCGGAAATTTCAACAAAAATCACATAGCTGCAATTTCTTCGAATCCTCAATTCGGATTCGAAATTCTCAAAGAAACAAAATAATTACATCTATGTAAACAACAAATGAAATTCACATCAATTTCGTATTTCAATTTTTTTTTTCTTAATCAAAAAGATTATCGGTTGTACTCAGCAAAGACAGTTTCACTGTTTCCGCTGCGCACTCTGATAATTAGAACACAAATCAATCAAATCAACCAAAACACAGTTTCACTTTTATTTTTAAATACAGATATTTAAAAATTTCATCAAAACTTCAAAACTTAAATTTTGACTCAAATCACAAATAAAACATCGGCCAATAGTTGTAACATATGTTCCATCCAAGTTATGTTTTATATTATGTCCATAAACCCCAAACTCTGATACCAACTGTGACGCCCCACCTCTATGCTCATAATAACAAAGAGTATTAAAAGAAATACTGTCTATTATTACGAAGAATAAGGCTGGATAGGAGCGACCATCCGTAATTGGCCTTACACTAATATTGGTTATCTCGGTAGGAGTAGTATATACTTTTTATTTTTCATCTATTATTTGTTTACTCCCATCGACATATCCAATTATCAGTATAAAACAAACTACGATAGTTCATAATAGTTTAGGACATTAGATATAACAATAACACAGATAATATAAATGCGGAACACAGATTAACAAAAATCTCATATATATATAAACGATGTCAGTTACAATATAGTTGACACGATACATATGATACAACTACAACTGTCGACTCTAGAAGTTATATATACAAGTACATTATCGACTAATATACATGAATACATATCGTTCTATACAATGACACGACTACTACAAAATGACACTGACAACTTCAGAAGATGTGGAAAGTCTTCATATCCTGAACAGCAACTCAAAGAAGAAAACCTACAACCTGAAATAACTCGGGTCTGACCCGAGTATTACATTCAAAAGAAAACAATACACGGGTCAGTCTAATTCAAACTCAATTATTAGTGCATAGAAGCAATAGTAATCAACATCAAATAGACGACAGTCTCAGAAATCTCGTATATCCGACTCCTCGATAAAAGAATCGGATAACGGCAGATATAACACTAAACAGTGTTAAACAACAAATCAGCAATTCAAATCAATTTAAACAATTGAAATGTCAATTTGAAAACTACGATGCTGATTGGCTGCAGTACACGCTAACGTGTACTGCCTCGCCAATACAGTCTATGAAATACTCAGAAGATCAATGAATCCAAAAGCCAACGGATACAACTCAAATCGAAGTGAACCATTTCAAATACAACTTCAAAATATTGAATTGAACCAATGAAATAATTTAACAATCGAAATATCAACCAAATCTGTCAATCCTACTAGGGCTGCAGTACACGCACGCGTGTACTGCCTCGCCACTACAAACAAATCCAAACAATACTAAACAAGATCAGAGGCAACAAGTGAAACAAGTTCAGCATGTCACAATCAAGGCACGGTGAAATAGCAAACTGAAGGCTAGAGCACCAGAGATATGGCACTACAACGCTCAACAGAAAAGACGCAGAACAGCCTCATTAGAAGATAAGGTCATCAGTGAAGCAAAATGACAAAAATGCAAATGATACAAGGCATCAATGCAATGTATCAGATTCGAGAACAAGGCAGTGCAGCAGAGAAAACCTTCAACTAAGAGAATACGAAATATGTACACTAGTGATGGTACATAACAAACTGCACAAGGCAAATGAACTGAAGTATGGCAGGTCACAAATGAAACAACAGCAAAGTTCACGTGATAAAACAATTGTCCAGACAATCAAGCAAATACATCCTGAAGTTCAAATTGACCAAACCAGTGCACTACTGAACCATCAAAGATAGTCACAGGCGAAGACCCAAGACTCGAGTATGGGGATGCAAAGCTTCCACAAATCAAACAAACAGTAGTGAATACAGACAACATATATGAAGACCACAATACTTGAAACAGTGACATTCCAGAAAATCAGACTCGACAAGGTTCATGAATACAACTCACTAATCAGATGAAAAGTGGAAGTGAGACACAAAAACTCATTCAGTACAAATTTGAACTAATTAGACAGGGATATGAATGCAAACTGAACAACAAATTGTTCCAGTATCAAAGGAATCAATAACTGAAACCCCAAATGTAACAGAGAGATGTGCACTAATGCAAATTCAGATCATACCACCAACTCAACAGCACGTAATACATAGACACAAAAGTCAGAGGAACAGGTTCAAGTGACAAATAGACATAACAATGAAGACTGCAAATTCAGATGATAGCAGCCTACACAAATATCACAGGTGAAGTGCAACAGGGATCAAAGAAGAAAGAGACGCAACCGGCAATATGAACAAGTGACAGGGTAAGCAATTTCCACAATGACACTGCAGACATGCATCTGGAAACCAGAGTGCACAACCACAATTGTCATCAATGATGCTTCAAGTAAAGGTCGAAGTCATGGCATAAAAGTCAACCCAGAATAAGTTAGCAGAGTTTACAAATTAAAAGAAGAAGCCATAGTCAGGTGATCATCAACAGTAAACAAGTCAGAAAGCAAACTATCATCACAGCAAACCAACTTAACAAATCAAAGGGACCGAAGTCAACCAGGGTCCACAATTCCAAAGCCGAGAGTATCACTTAATCAATAGCCAAAATCACAATTTTAAACGAAACAGAAATCAACAACAACAAATAAAGTCGAACGAAATAAGCACAGTAGGAATTCTCATAACAACATTGCTTATCAACATCGAACGAAAACCAATGGCCAAGATAGACAATATCGAATAAAAATCGAATTGCAGAAGCACCTTAACGAGCATGAATTAGATGTGAGAATTACTCACCTCTTTCCCACGAGCTCTACTAAAGAAGAAGTGGTCGAAAGCATCTCCGAGGCGAGCTTCTCAAAAGCAAGGCGACCAAGTTGAAATCGAGCATTCGTGAATAGCTTCGATGCAGACGGTTGAAGTCGAAATCGACAGAAGTTCAAATGGGGACGAACGAAACTAACGAGCTTGCCCTAATTTTGAAAAGAGGGACGAAGACGAGCCACCATTTTTTTTTCTTTGTTTGGTTAGGGTTCTTGAACGAAAAATGAATTGGGTCCGGTTTAATTGAATCTCGGCATCAAAATAAAGCAAGGGATGGGCTCCATTTCAAAAGCCCATTAACACTAATCAATCTTTTATTAAAGAATTATACAAATCTAATAAGGATTTTAATCGATTCAAAATTACAATCGCAATCGACAACCGATTTAATCGTCATTTTGATGATGATTCAAAATTACAAACTCCCGGGTTGTTACATGTGGTGTGTGCTATGAGACATCTTGGATCGGTCAGTTACAATCAGGGTGATGACATATTCAGTTTCTATCTAGGCCATGTCTGAGTGCCAAATAGAGATAGATCGGTCTTGCCGGATGGGGAGGATTGTGTATGTATCCTCGGTACATTTATCTAATTATGTACTGTACGAAAGGTAGTCCCTTACCTGCCATTGTATGGAAATCCATTCTCCAGTAAGTGCCTTCGGACTTAGTTGTAAACCTATTATGCCGTCCAATTTAACTAATGTAACAATTTCGACTATTTTAATATGTTTATTTGAAAAATGATTTTCAAAGAACGTCATTAAAAATAATATTCCCAGATTTTGCATAGCAAATGTTTTGGTTATCATAAGGTGAAAACCAATTTCGTGTTTATGTGCGACGTAGTCTTATGTAAAATTGACTAAGGATCGTATAATATGGAACATTAACTAAGTTATCTACTAGTGCAGAATATAAGTATAAAAGTAAATAATAAAGTGAATGACACCAGAGATTTTTATACTGGTTCGAACTTCCCGTTCTACGTCCAATCCCAGACTCCTTCTGGAATTCAACTATAAACCTTCACTTGACCCGGAGGAACAGGTATTACACCACCTAAGCATCCGAACATGACTTCTACTGCCTAAGCAATATAATAGGACTTCAACCGCCAGAGCAACCGAACAGGACTTCTAATATAAATAGTAGAATTGTTTCTAACTGAGTATGCTCTTGAGTAGCATTGATAAGTCAATAACGCATACCCTTCCTATAATCTCCTCCTTTGTGGTATATCGAGTAGTTTGTGAAGATGGAAAGTTTATTAAATCACTAATGAAGTTTGCTTGAATGAACAAGTGATTAGAACGAAAATATTGAATGCAAATCAAGATTGTTTAAACAATAAGAATGAGAATTAGAATCAAAATTCAGTTATTAAAACAATGGATTTCATGGCTATATATAGTGATTAAGAGTTGCGATCATTCGTGAAAAGTAGCCACAAAAGAATATGGAAACAACTCTTTAATGAAGAGTTGTTTCTATTCGCTAAAATGAAGTGTCTTTTCAAAATATAGCCGTTATGAAGATCAGCTGTCTGAGTGGAGTAATTCAGTGAGCTGAATCGATTAAAAATCGAATAAAGAAAATAGTGCAAAAGTCATGCAATTCAGCCGGCTGAATCATAAAATTCAGTCGTCTGAATATTCAAGTTTAGTTGTGCACATGACAGGCATTTAGTCGACTGAACTATATGATTCAGTCGGTTGAATTGCCTGTTTTTTGCTATATCAAAGATTTTTCAGAAAAGTTTTTGTATATGAACTATGTTACTAACATTTTAGCATATGAACTATGATTTGAAATATTTTTGAATTGTGTGTGCGTGCATATACCACTGAGAGATTTTAACATGAATTCACTACTAGACTCAAACCATAGACTAAATATATTGCTGAAGCTTCTATCCAGAATCTGGTCTTCAATCTGTTACATTATTTCTTGAGTAAAATAATATCTTCTACTGCAAATATGGTTCGTTCATACAATATTTACTCATATAGTTGTCACAATCAAAACACCAAATTCAAGGTTCTAACATTCTCCCCCTTTTTGATTTAAACAAATGATTTAAGATCCTTTTTTTTACGTAAGTAGTATACTTAGACTACCATAAAAAGAAACCCCTAAGGATATTTTCTAGTTTATTTATAAAAGTTTTCGAAAATAAGCTATATTTCAAATTGCAGTTATAGCGACCTTTTTATTCTAACTTTAGCTATCTTGTTTCAAAATCTTTTAATCTCCAATTTTTTCCAATAATAAGTACACATATAATACTTAGTAAAAATTCAAAGAAACCCCTTAGGATGTTTCTCAATTTATTTATAAACATTCCAGAAAACAAGTTATATTTCAAAGTGTATTTATAGCGACCTTTTGGCTTCTAACTTTCACAACTTTATTTTGCAGTTTTTATAACTTTCCAAATCAAATTATTGCTACCACATGCACAAAAGTATGTGTAGAGAACAATAACAATTTATTATATCATAATATATTCCGAAATAATCACATATGACAAGTTTAAACGTATAGCGATTCAAAGTGCAGTTATAACGACTATTACTATACAGGCCATTCCATATCCGTTCCAAATTCAACACATGATCTAAACAACCATTTAAACATCAAATTAAGGCTATGCCACATGTTATAAAAGATAATATGAGTGATGTTATATGATATAAATTTGTCATTTGTTTTCATAAGTAAGAGAATCCAAAGTTTATAACTTTAATTAGTTAATGTCACTTTAACTTTATATTTATACACACGTATATATACATAATATATACATACAAGATAATGAGATAACTCACCCAAATCCAAGCCAAACACAAGCACAAGCACATATAAACTTAAGAACACCTCCTACCATATCCAAACACCTAAAGATCCAAGCTTTAGCACACACAAGCCAAGCCAGCAACGCCCTCACTTCCCATTGCTCACGGCCCAAACTAGAACCCCCAGTTCCTCTTCACTTCTTCCACTTTAAACTTGTTTTCCATGCTTCCTAAGTAGTTCTAAGACTATGCTGAAATTTTGGTGAAGATTGGAGAAAATTTGAATTAATTAGAGAAAGATTAGTGAATAATAAAGTGGATTTGTGCTAATCCACTTCTACCATTTTTGATATTTTATTTCATTTCAAGCTTTTAAATGTTATGAAGTTTAAACACAAGCCTATGCCCTCTCCTTTAACCCCCTTGGTCAACCACAAGCTCCCCCACATCTCCTTTGCATTCTTCCCACTTTACACCTCGTCACTTGAAAATAAAATATCTAAAACACTATTCACACAAATATATTTTCCTAAATCCTTCTAGAAGTTTTAATTAATTTTACACAAAATATTTTTAGTTACTAATTACTAAAATATTGAATAATTAGAAAAGCACAAAAAGTTCGAATAGCTTCTATTGAGAAAAAAGCTGTTTATCGATAACATGATTGGTCATTTTATCGGTATTTCATCGAAGTATATTTTTTTGTAAACATCTTTCTAAAACAAGCTTACCATTATTAGTTATTACTAAAAAAGGATTAACATGGTTATTAAATCACTTTTATTACTTTTAATCCAAGATTCATATATTTAAGAAATTCAGGTACTTAAATACGAAGTGTTCGAAATTCTGGGTCGTTACATTTCTTGTCCATATTTGAGTGTGTCTTTGACGTACTTATGCTCCAGTCAAATTTTGAACTTTTTTATTAACTTTGAATGCTCATGTACTCCTTCATAGTCTTTTTTGCTTCGTTTTTCACTTATCGAGCATGTATATCATCATTTGCCATGTCATCTTTATAACTCACTTTCTCATCTATTTTTGTTATATCTACTTTTTGATCGATGAAAAACTTAATAAAATTATTAGTAAACTGTTGTATGGTTATTTTCATCAAAACATCAAAGTGCAGGTTTTAATAGTTTATTTTGTCTATATCAATACATTTCTCATCATGGCTTGCATTGACTATGCAAATGGATTTTCGCTATTTTTTCTAAAAAATGAAGTATGATTTCAAACCGAAATATCAGTAAATTTTGAAAGATATTTTAAAGTTGATATTTTGAACAAGTTTTGAAGAGTAAGGCCAAAACTTTGAAATGCAATATTTCTCTAATGTTTAGGCGAAATTTTCCAAAGTTACCAACATAGATCTAAACTGTGCGTGCATTTAACTTCTCACAACCCAAACTAAATCAAAAATAAATATGCTTCTATAATTCTAAATCTTCATGGAATTTTCCAAATCGGATTGTAAAAGGTATGATTTTTCTTTTAATAAAATAAACAGTATTGACATATAGTTAATAAAGTCAGCTATTAAATAATTATTTATGAAATTAATAATTAAATACAAAATTTTGGTAATGCATTTCATTTTGGTTTGTTATTATATGTCTCAGCTTGCATCATTCAGTTCTTTTCAATATAGTAAGTCTTTCTAGAATTGAGTTTATATGAAAAACGTTAATATGTTTCATTTAGTGTTATGAGTTTGCTAATTCTATGGGTATACAAGCAATTTCGTTAACTAAACTTTAACCTATCTATAATTAACTTAGAACAAATACTAATTACAAACATATACTTAGAGGTTACATATAAAGTAATGGTTAGTTTATTCTTTCATTGCTTTCCCTCTTTCATACTCCACTACTTTACCAATTTTCAAATGTTCTTAAATAGTCTTTATCTTTAATCCACAATAGGATCACATTCAAGGAAATCAACCAAAAAATAAATTCGAGTTTCACATAAAAATTTCACGCTGCTTGGTCGAGGTTCGTGTAAAATCCTAGCTCAAGTCGAGGGTGTATGTATAATAGCTTCGTTTAGACCGATCATGGTTTATGTGAAAACCGAGTTACATGATCATAGTGCTTTGTGAGAAAACCACATTACATTTGAATGCGGTTGAGTGGTTTATGCTGAGTGTATATTTTCAAAATAAAGTAGGATGAAAAGAATAAATTGCCCAAAGGGCTCGAAAAGGAAGGAAAACAAGGGGAGAGTAGAATAATTCAAGTAATAAAATGTGGCAATTTGTCACACATCCTTATTTTTAATTATTTTATAAACTATACCCCTCCTAATTTTGCGTTATGTTTTGCATCTCCCTTTTTATTTTTCAGGTCTATCTTTCCATTTTTATTCCTGTACGTATACCTAATTTCAATTTGACAACTTCGTGCTCTATATCTAATTTCGATCAATGACTTCCAATTTTCCTTCTAACAATTTCGACTTCTAATATCATTGGAATTCTCGTGTCGGATTTGTATAATGTAATTTCATTTGAATTACAATGTTTCGCATAAATCTTGAGCTATGGTTAGCATCTTAGGTTTTCCTTCATCTCGGCCAGTTTTTGTTACATCTCGTTCAGTTTTTGGTACACCTTGATCAGTTTTTGCTACATCTCGATCTGTTTCAGCTTTTAATCTTCTTCTATTCTGTGTTAAAAATATGAGTTTGAGGTTAGTTTTATTTTATTATAGTTATTTTTATTTGTTTAATTTTTGTTATAGCATCATGTTGAATTAAATTTTGTTTATTTTGTCGTAGCTCTAATTGGTTATCAATTAATTTGTTATTTCTATAAATGAACTTTGTTGTTGTTATTTATGCTATGAAGGCAATTATTTATATGGCATATATTTGCCTATGATGAAGGTACTATGTTTGTTATTGTTATCATTGTAATTGGTTGTAATGCTTATGTTGTTATTGTTATGATTCATGTATGTTATTGTTATTGAATTATATGATATTAATAGGATATGGCAGCGAAATTTTATGTAGGAAATTATTATTATGGCAAATATTTGCTAGGTACTTAGTAAATATTGGCCAGAATAATATTTTTCTGGCAAATATTTGTTTTGGTAGTTTTTTCTATTTTTTATGTTATACTTTTATTCTAATATTATATATTTTTTCAGGTCTGATCTTATTGATGTTCTTGTCATTTTTCTGTTGGGTAATGATACTTATAGTAGGCATCTTAGTTTGAGTGATTGTGTGTTAAGAATGAGAAATTATATTTGTGAACATTGACCTGAATTAATATCTAGTTCTATTGAATTTGTTTATGAAAGAGATGAAAAGAACAGAGTTATTAAAACTAATTTTTATTTGCATAGTATAATGTTGCCTTTGCTCATAGCCATGATGATTTTCTAATTTTTTCGGTTATATCTAAGCAATATAAAAGTATTTCGACTGATGTTGATTATTATAGTTCTTCATTTGTTAGTTCTTTTGGTGAGTGTGGCTCATCTACTTCTTTAATGGTTTGTTCTTCAGTTGATTCTAGCTCTACTTTGAAACGGTTGTTAAAATATGATTTTAGAAATATAATATTTACTAGTGTTGGTCAAAGATTTTCTGGTGGCATTGAGAAGTGTTGATTGTATCTTATGATATACTGTATTAAGAATGGTTATAAAATTAATGTTGTTAAAAATGATAGGTAGTGTGTTATAGTTGTTTGTTCATATGAAGGTTGTACTTTTCATATTCATGCTTCTTGCAAGTTTAAGCTTCCAGGATTTTTTGTCATCATTTAAAACTATATAGCCTAATCATTCATGTGGAGCTGGTATTATAGATGTTAACCATCCACCTGTTTCTAGAAAATTAGTTGAGAAGTTGGTTGTTGATTTTATTCGTTCAAATCCTCTTATGAAATCGAAAGATATTGTTCATTGATTTCAAATCGATTACAATATTACGTTAAATTACTATTTTCCTTATAGGAAAATGATCGGGTTTGGAAGAAATCCATGAGAATGATTTGCTTTCATACAATCATTTGAATTCGTTCTGTAAAGTTGTGGCTGAGTGTAATCTTGGTAGTACTGTTGAACTTCGAGGTGATTTAGTTAGTCATGAATTTTAGAGGTTTCATCGGATTGAAGGATGGAAATATGGATTTGATTATTATTGTCCTTTGATTTTTCTAGATGAGACTTTTATTAGAGGTAGCAGATAAGGTTGTATTATGTCTGCTATAGTTAAGAATGGTAATCAAAGTATGATTTAGTTCTGAAAATTATAACATAATTGATTTGTATTTCATTTAATGAAATATTCGCATGTCAAAAATATTTATGGCAAATATTTGCATGTCAAATATTTGCCATATTTTTATGGAAGATGTTAGAACCTCCACTCTATAGTTTCAATGACAACAACTATACAATCACATATATTATATATCTTATCAATTTACAGGTATACACTACAAGAGATTGCCTTGCTCAAAGATATCGGGACTCGAAGACAAAAAAAGATTTATGGACCATACTATGGTCATACTAATATGTTAATAGTCTTAGATAAACAATGTAAAATCTCCTTGAGTACACATACACACACAAATTCAAATATACAAATATTTGCATCAAAACAAGCTTTATTTCTGGAATTGCCAGCAACAGACGTCTGTGGAAAACCAATAGATGTCTATGACAAGGCTCAGGATTTTCATCCCTAAAGCCACAGACGTCTGTGGAAAACCAACGGACGTTTGTGAGAAGGCTTGAGATTGTTATTCCCAATGCCACGGACGTCTGTGGTTTTCCAACAGATGTCTGTCATCTGAGTAACTGCAAAATTATGAATGGATATTTTTATTCATATTGAAAGAACTCCTCTCTTCCTCAAAAGTTGCAGCCATTATATCAAAGAGATTTTACCTAGCAGTAACAACTCTTCATTTACATCTTGTTGATTCCATAAATACATCAAATATTGAGATTACAAAGATTAACTATTTTTTTCTTGATTTCTACTTCTTTCTATCTTCATATTTGTGCACTCTTTATTATATCCTCGATTAATCATAACCAAAATATTATTTTGATTAGATAACTTCCTACAACTCAAAGCATTCACTTTCATATACTCAAAGGAGATTATAGGAAGAATTGTACAATTAGTCAATATCCATTTTATTTGGATAGATTGTCGAAGAAATACTTTTGTATTAGGCTATTCCTCCACCCGAAGTGAGGGTTATTGGTTAAAGGAATTACCAAAGGGGAGCTTCGGGACTGGACGTAGGACGGGAGGTCCGAACTAGTATAAAACTCTAGTGTGCTCGCTTTATTATCTATCTTATTTATACTCTGTTAGTTTACTCTACTTAGTATAATTATTAGTATATACTCTCACATTAGTATATAAGTTACATTATATAAGATCCTATAGACTTTCATTTGGTATCAAAGCAAGGTTATTTCAATTTACAGTAATATGTGATTGAAAACTCTTTAATATGGCAAGTACATTTCAAGAAGGTCAATCAACTACTCATCCTCCACTACTGGTTCTAATTATGCTTATTGGTCAACACGAATGCGAATTTTTATAGAAGCCAGTGGTTTAGAAATTTGGCGAACTACTCAAACTAGATATAAAGAACCTACCACGGACATTAGCACTTGGACCGATGCACAAAAAAACACAGCAACTAATAATGCCAAAGCCATGAATTTTTTATTTTGTTCACTTGATAAAAATGAATTTTCACGAGTTATGCTTTGCACTACTGCATATCATATATGGCGCACTTTGCAAATTACTCATGAAGGCATGACAAAAGTCAAGCAAACAAAGATCTCTATTTTACAAAATCATTTTTCATCATTTAAAATGAAAATAAATGAATCTATTAGTGACATGTATTCTAGATTTCAAACTATACAATACGATATCATTGCACTAGGGGTCAAATTCACTGATTTTGATTTAGTTACACGAATCTTAAATTCTTTGACTGTCGAATGGGAAAGAAAGGTTTTATCCATAGAAGAAGCTAACAATCTTTCTCAACTCAAAGTCGAAGAACTAATAGGAAATCTGATGTCATATGAAGCTAATTTATAGGCAAGAAAGGAGCAAAATCAAGAAAAGAAGAATATTGCTTTTCAAGCAAATAATGACAATTCCGACTTGAATAAAGAATAAATTGTATTCATTGCTAAGAACTACAACAAATTCAAGAAATTTAAAAGATGACAAAATTTCAAAATGGTGGCAATTCAAATTCATCAAATCAAATATCAATCAAATGTTATGAATGTGGAAAATTCGGCTATATAAAGAAATCCACAACTCAATAATGACAAAAAGAAAAGAAAATTCGAGAAATTAAAAAAAAAGTGAAGAGATTTTCAAGTAACTTGGAATGACTCTAGTTCGTCTTCTTCCTTTGACAGTGACAGTGAAAGCAACACAGAACAAACTAACGTATGTTTTATGGTCAATACTAATGAGGTACGTCCTTAATTAATATATGATGAAATTTTGGAAATTAGCATAGAATTGGATGATAAATATAGAAAATCCAAGAAACTAAATAAAGAATATATAGGAAAGATAAATAGAGTAGAGATAGAAATTGGTTTATTAAAAGATGAAAATACCACTTTAGAAGAAGAACTAGAAATAGCTCAAAAAGAATGCAAAAGGTTATCTTCTTAAAATGCTACTATATTACATGATTTATAAAATAGTAGATTTGAAAACACCAAACTTGAAAAAGAAAACTAGAACTTAAGGCAGGTGTAGATTCTAATAATATTGAAAATTTTCATCTTAAGAACAAGTTGGATAAAATAACTAATACTGTGTCAAAATTTAATAAAGGAAAACAAACTAAGAAAATTTAATCAAAATATCAAGATCGTCAGGAAATTGAAATGGGTTAGGATTTAAAGCTAAGCAAAAACATTGAAACTATAGTACACTATATACTAAATTCAAGAAACCTATTTCAAAAATAAAGATTAATACTCCTAAAACAAGTAATGTCAAAATATGGACCCCTAAATCAAATAAAAAAATTATTAGGCAAAAAAATATAGATGAATACTTGAAAAATATGGTTTATAATAAAAATTATGTTTTCAAAGGTCCCAAACCAACTTGGTTATCCTACCTTCACCCACTAACACATAGGACCCTAACAAGAGGAAGTGGGTACCAATTAAATCTTTACTATTTTGAAGGTACTAAAAAAACTAAAAGTAAAAAAAGAATTGGATACTCGATAGTTGATGCTCCAAGCATATGACAAGAAATGCACACATGTTATCAAATATAACAAATATCAATGGAAGCATTGTGACATTTGGAGATAACTCAAAAGGATTTGTCATCGGTACTGGAGATGTTATCAACGTTGGTATATCCGCTTCTCCTCTTATTACTAATGTTTTGTTAATAGAAAATCTTAAACATAACTTACTAGTATAAGCCAATTACGTGATAAATGATTTAAAATTGATTTCGAAAAAGAAAAATGCAGTAGATCAAAATAAAAATTTAATTTTTGAAGGATTAAGAAAGCAAACTATTTATATTTTAAACATGAATATTAAAAATAATAGTGTTTATGCTTAACCGCCAATCATATTGGTACATGGTTATGACACAAATGCTTTTGTCACGTAAATTTTAAATATATATATAAATTAGCAAAGAATGATTTAGTAAGAGGATCACCCAAAATAAATTATAAAGTTAAAAATCTATGTGATGCTTGTCAAGTTGGAAAATTAAAGAAAAGCTCTTTTAAATTTAAAAAAGAAATTACTACCAAACAACCACTTGAATTACTTCATCAAGATTTATTTAGCCTAACTCAAGTAAGATCAATAAATCATAACAAATATGTATTTGTTATCGTCGATGATTTTTCATGATACACTTGCACTATTTTTAAATCATAAAAATGATACGATACGTTTGAAATATTTAAAATTTTCGCTAAGAGAATTAAAAATTTAATGTACTTAAAAATTAAAAGTATAAGAAGCAATCGTGATGGTGAATTTGAGAACGATATCTTTGAAAATTTTTGCAACAAAAAGGGAATTAGTCATAATTTTTCTTTTCCCTTAACACCACAACAGAATAGCATAGTAGAAAGGAAAAATCGAACACTACGAGAATGTGCACAAACACTACTTAGTAGTAGTAGTTTACCAAAAAAATTCTGGGCCGAAGCTGTTGCTACTGCATGCTATGTATTAAATCGTGTAACAATTCGACCTATGAAAAAGAATACATGTTACGAAATGTTTTTCGAAAAGAAACCTAAAGTATCATATTTTTATATTTTTGGTTCTAAATGCTTTATTTTGAATACTAAAGATAATCTAGAAAAATTCGACCCAAAAGCTGTTGAAGGAGTTTTTGTTGGATATTTTGATCTTAGCAAAGCATATAGAATGTAACGAACCGTAATTTTACCACTTTTAAAATGAAATATTTAAATATTCAAATATAGAATTTTAAAACTTAAATAATCATGTTTTATATAATAAATAAGAATGGTAAACTTATTTTTAGAATTGAATAAAGATTTTGGACTCTTATCGTAACATGGACAAAATTGACAAAAACCGGTTTTCGATAAAATTGAATATATAGTCTAATAATTGTTTTAAAGGATAAATAATTTCTTTTAAAATCATTATATAATGATAATAATTGGTTGATAAAAGTTTGATAACTGTATATATACTTATACTTATGTTATAGTGATTGACGAATTTCGTCGCACATTGACAAAATCAATGTTGTATATTTGCAAATGAATTTTGACATTGTTTTATATTATTTTATAAGTCAAATACACTTGTTTCAATTATTTAAAAATGATAAGAAATTTATTCTGAAGTTTGTTTTACATGAATAAATAGTTTAACAAAAACGTCAAAATGTGAACGTAAAACATTTTGTCGAGAATCAACGTTTTGTCGAATAAAAGTTGCCACAGCGTTGTTGCACCTTTATGAACATGTTTTAACATATATATTACATATTTTAATAACTAAACATGTTTAATTTTATTAATTATGATTAGGAAACTTTTAGAATATAATTAACAAAAGTAAGTAAAAAAAAGAGTCAAAAAGTAAACATCACATCAAAATCAAACCAAATCTTCTCTTTAGCCACTTTTCCATCCAAATACATTTGCTTAGCTCTTAAGTGACTATGACATAAAGTAAGAAGTGATAAGTGATGGCAAATGTTGAAAAAGTAAGGTTACTTTAAAGTTAAGTAAGGTTATTTTGTTAATTTGGTAAAGGGATATTTTAGTAACTTACCACTTCATTTTTTTCTATAAATATACATCCATCCTTCTTATTTTCTCACACAAATCATTCTTTTCTTCTTATTCCTTTAAGCTATGTTAATGGCTTCTTCTTCTCTTGTTTTCCTTACTAGCTTTTCTTAAAATCATATCAAACCAACTCCAAACTCCACCAAACTTTGCCAAAGTTCTTATAATATCATTAAAACATGCTTTAGCATCTAAGAAGTAAAGAAATTTTGGAGGAAGAGGTGGAATAGGGGGAGACCGAATGTACAGAGGAGGGAGGAGCAAGTTAGAAAGCTCCGGTGCAAGAAAAAGAGAAGGAAGTGCTGCCCGTTTCATTCTATGGAAATAGGAGGAAGTTTAAAGTACTGCGGAAGCTCTGCCAAATTTTCTGAAGTTTGAAAGAAGAGATTGATACCATAAAGCAAAGAGGAATGAAGTAGAAGCTGATTTGTTAAAGTTAACAATGGTTTTAGTGAAGTGTTGTTAATAAGAATGTTGGTAGAAAGTTAATCGATTTGGTTAAAGATGAGAACTCCTCAACTATTATTATTATTATATATTTAGATGATGATATGATGTTTTCAATGGATGTTTAATATGATTTGATCATCAAGTTTGGTTGTTTTCATATGAATGTTGAATATATATGCAAGTCATGGAAATACACGTCGATAAGCGTAAAGGAAATCTCTTTCCTCTATACTTAACGAAATGGTGTATAGGAATGTTAAACTTCCTTAAAAAAATGGTTTAAATGTATTTGAAATGTTTTATAAACATTTAAAAGTGTTTTGGTGATGTTTGAATGAGAAAAGGAAATTTTAGTTAAAAATAAGCGCGTCGCATGACGGTAGTTCGCGATTTCGCGCTATAAAAGTCAAACAAGTGTAATAGTTGGAATATAGCTTAGAATTCTTCGAGATAAGAATTTCCTGAACTATTATATCCATATTTTTCTAACTAAGAAATAAAATCGATATTTTGACAAGTAGATTTTGAAATATGAGTAAAACAAATTTTGGAAAACTCTTGATTTTGCAGTTCGAAATCCAAAACTGGATTTCTTTACAAATGATGTTTTAAAATTGTTTAAAAATATGAAATAAATCTTATAAATCTTTTAAAATGTTTTAAAAGTGATTTGAGTAAGAAAAATGGATTTTCAAATAATAAAAAGTCGTTTTGATCAATATAACTTAAAAGGCACTTTCCGTAGCACTTTTTCGCAGCATTTTTCTACAACTTTTGAAATATAGTTTCAGACTTAACGATCCTTATCCAAATCTTTTATATATGTTTTTGAATCAATAATTAAGTGTTTTAATAATGATTTGGAAGTTTTCTAGTTATTTCAAAAAAATAATTTAAATAAAATATTTAAAGAAAAGCTATTACAAATTAAGTGATTTAATCTTGGCTCTAAAAAGCCGACGAGTGGACTGGATTTTTTATTCGTGAGATCCGGATGAGAGGTGCTTAAAATAAGGAGATGTTCTGGAGCAATCAGTGCCCTGGCTCACCTGGCCTCTTCCCTAGGCGAGAGATAGATAAAGTCGAAATGTCGGAAACGAGTTAAGTATAAAGAAAGATATTTTCCAGGATTTAAAAAATTTGGATTTTATAGAGATGATCTTCTTATACTCGATGTTAGAGCCCAAAGAGGGAACTCGTACTATTCGTAGAATTTAAAAGGTGATTTCACCATTATTCCGCACATAGTATTTGTTGAATTCAGGAATTGATATTGAGTAGAATTTGATGATTTCTATAGACTCTGCTCACTTAATAATCGCTTATTTTAGATTAACATCCTAGGTGACATGGTTTCAACTAAATCGAAGGTACGAGTTTTGGATTAAGAAATCTTTACTAAGATTTAAATAAATAATCTGGAAATATTTTCCTAAGAAAAGATGAAATGATTTGGGTTGTAAAATGGTTTTAAAGTAATCAAAGGATTTGATAAGAGAGGTTTAATGATTCCGTATGTATCGGAAAGAATGTTTTAGAAATGTATATCTCCAAAATAGAATTTGTTAAAAAGAACTAAATCAATTAAAGAATGATTCCCTATTCACAGAACATCTTTTTATCAATGATTGTTTCGAAGGGATCGGATCTGATCTGGCACTTACCCCTTGTGTTGGGGTCTGCTCCATTAGTTGGAGTGTGCAGTATGATAGGAGGTTCGCGCTTTCTGTTTGGTGGCGAGCAAGAGACTCTTACCCCTACATGTCCCTAGATGGAAAAGGGTTTGTTTTTAGTCGTGAGGATGGCTGTAAAATCAGATTTGAGGTACCAGTGTAGGGCCATGGTGGTGTTGGGATGGTTGAAAAGTCTACCGGTTGTTGCTGTCGTTGGTTGAAAAGCCTAGATCGTCACATTTGGTATCAGAGCTGAAGGTTAAGTGAGATCCTTGACTTTAGTGGGGTATAACTCATTAGAGATAGGGTTAGTAATACCCTAGCATGAGTAACTCATTAGAGATAGGGTTAGTAACACCCTAGAATGAGTTTGAGAGTATTATATATGAGCACGTATTTGTTAATATAATATAAAAATGATTTTGGTTTTGAAAATTTGTGAATGAAATAATTTTCCTAAGAATATATTTTGAATATAAAGAATATTATTTTAAAAAGTTTTTCGATCAACGAAATGATAATACTCAGTTAATATCATATATTAATTGGTTGTTCAATTTAAAATTAAAATACGAATACCTCGTGAATTTAGTTTCACAATTTGAGTATGGGGTATTCGATAAATAATAATGTTGGTTTAAGATTAAAAGAATTTATTTAAGATAAATAAATCGTATGAATATGCTTTATATGAGTAATTTTATAAACTGGATTTATAAAATGTGCTTTATAAAGGAATTTTTGAGAATTTAAATTCCTGTATTTTTGAATGGAATTTCAAATAATTTTTGGAAAAGGAATAATGATAATATTATTTCTAAAATGGGGATTTGAAAATGAAAAACAATATTATGGTTAATTGATCCGAGTGGCTCGAAAGTAACTTAAAATGGGCAGAAG
Organism: Allium fistulosum; assembly: GCA_030737815.1. Taxonomy (NCBI): domain Eukaryota; kingdom Viridiplantae; phylum Streptophyta; class Magnoliopsida; order Asparagales; family Amaryllidaceae; genus Allium; species Allium fistulosum. The sequence goes on from CM060903.1 coordinate 84,042,140, forward strand.
ATGTGTTCGTATGGTAACCGCTTCTCTTAAGTATTCCTCTTCTTGTTAAGGAAATATGTGATACTATTTGTGGTGCCCAGTTCCTTGGTATCGTTTTTTTTGTTACTCAATCTATATAATTTTCTAAAGTAAAAAAAGGATAATGTGATTCACTTATTTGACAAATTAATGGTTGTCAATTTTTATCGAAGTGTATTATCTTAATTGATAAGCATGGGTATGCCTTGATCTTTAAAATAAATATTTAAAGTTAATAATGAATGGTTTTGGGTTTGTAGTAAATGATGTTTTAGCAACATTTGTTTTTAAACCCTTGAATGACACTTTGGAATAAATCTTATAGGTATATTTAGATCTTTAATAATGGGATTTTAAAGATAATAACAAGTATTGGAATCTTTTATGTAAAGATAGAAAATGTTATGAGTTTAAATCATAAAAAAAGGTTCATTATAACAATGTTTTGGTAGTGGTTGTTTTAATCTCTTCGATTATATTTTTAAGTAAGACTTGTTGAGTAAATTGTGAATATACTTAAAGCAACTGAATAAGTATATGAATACTTTTATATATAGAAACTGTAAAGGTAAAGAGAATATATATATATATAAAGGATGTTTTAATTAATAAAGGAGTGTTAATTGATAAAGAAAGTTTAACTATAAAGAATGTTTTCACATTTGATATTAACTGAAGGAAGTTTATGGTGATTTATCAATTAAATGAATTATTTTGAAAATAAGTTTTTCAGAAACCATTAAGATAGGTTTAGAAATGTGTTTTTAAGTATAAATATTTGGAAATAAAAATGCCAAATGGTTATGTATAAAGAAGTATATTTATGAAAGTTTTAATAAAGAATGAAAGTTTTATGAAATATTTTCATAAGAATTTTGGGAATGTCAATAAATACATATGAAGTATACGGATTATTTTGTCACACGATTTAATCTAAGATTCGAGTGTAGAACTTTGATGTGTCTTGACACTTATCCGAAAAAGGATTTATCACTCGATTCTTGACGACGAACATTGATGAGGATTTGTGGTTGGATACTTGAGTTTTCTATCATAGTTGAGAGCTATGCAAGGAGAACTAAATTTCTGATCAGAAAGCCCGATCAGAGTCCGCACTGAAGGATCGGGGGTCAATACTAGATAGGAAGTAAAGTTGTGGATTCGAATAGCAGATCGAATCAGATATTGTGTACGGATGATCTATGTATATCCTATGAAATTAAGACTAAAAATAAATATTTTTAGGAAAATACCTTTGGGTTTTTGTTTTGGATAATTTCGGGGACGAAATTCTTTTAAGGGGGAAGTATGTAACTATCTGTAATTTTACCACTTTGAAATTGAAATATTTAATGTATTTAAATATTCAAATATAGAATTTTCAAACTTAAATAATCATGTTTTATATAATAAATAAGAATGGTAAAATTATTTTTAGAATTGAATAAAGATTTTGGACTCTTACCGTAACATTGACAAAATTAACAAAAACCAGTTTTCGATAAAATTGAATATACAGTCCAATAATTGTTTTAAAGTATAAATAATTGCTTTTAAAATCATTATATAATGATAATAATTGTTGATAAAAGTTTGATAACTGTATATATACTTATGTTATAGTGATTGGCAAATTTCGTCGTGCATTGACAAAATCAATGTCGTATATTTGCAAATGAATTTTGATATTGTTTAATATTATTTTATAAGTCAAATACACTTGTTTCAATTATTTAAAAATGATAAGAAATTTATTTTGAAGTTTGGTTTACATGAATAAATAGTTTAACAAAAACATCAAAATGTGAACGTAAAACATTTTGTCGAAAATCAACGTTTTGTCGAATAAAAGTTGCCGCAGTGTTGTTGCACCTTTGTTAACAAGTCTTAACATATATATTATGTATTTTAATAACTAAACATGTTTACTTTTATTAATTATGATTAGGAAACTACTAGAATATAATTAATAAAAGTAAGTGAAAAAAAGAGTAAAAAAGTAAACATCACATCTGTTAATTCCTTTATTTCAGCGACCTAAAACTTTGCGACTTAAGAGAAGTTTTGCGACCTAACGAAGTCACGACCTAGGGAATTCTGCGACTTAGTGAAGCTACAATCTAAGCTACAGGAATGTCACGACCTAAGAAAGACGCGACCTAAAAATGTCACAACCAAACTCTTGAAGCGGCCCAGCGACCTACGACTTAGGGGATATTGCGACCTAGCAGTATTGCTACCTAAGCGACCTAACAGGCTACGACTTAAGGAAGTCTCCGGCTTAACTACAGAGACAACTCAAGGGATCTGCGACTTAAGACTTGGGGAAAATACCTGATCAGGAACAACTAATACAACTGCTTCTATCTCATCGCCGACTTAAGAGTCTACGACTTAAGAGTCTGCGACTTAAGAGTCTGCGACTTAAGAGTCTGCGACTTAAGAGTCTGCGACTTAAGAGTCTGCGACTTAAGAGTCTGCGACTTAAAACCTACCTTAAGTCGAGACCGACCTACCACTTGTTCGAATGAAGCCAAGTGCAACTTCACCAGCTAATTTCTTAAGTCGCAAGGAGACTGCGACCTAGCTTATGTCGCTCGCGACCTACGACCTAACTAAGGTCGTTCGCGACTTAGGACTTAGCATTTTCTCTGCCCAGAATCCAGAGCTGCTCCTATAAATACCCCACCACTTCTAACTTGAGGAGGACTTTTGGCAAATCATTTCTTCAAGCGTCCATACTCTGCTGCACTCACAACTCATTCAACAAGTAAAGATCTTCCAACACTCAAGGCATTACAACAAGCTTCGTGAAGGACTTCATTCATCCGACACGGATTTAGCAAGATTCGTCACCGAAGTTTGAGCTAGTAGTCGAGATTGTTGTGTGATCAAGTTGCATTGTATTTGACAAGTGATTTGCATCGAATTGTAACCGAATCAGCAATAAAAGACTATAAAGTGGACGTAGGCTCAATTACGGGCCGAACCACTATAAATCTGTTGTTCATTTACTGCTTTTCTGCTATTTCAGCTTATATTCTGTTCCCGTACCAACGGGTGGTGCTTTCACAATTCTATTACACACACCGGGTGTTAGCGTTTACTTTTTAGCGTTAACATTTTTGTGCTTTCACTGAGAATTGAACTCAAGCGATCATCCACCGTTGCTTCGCAAAGATTCATAAAAATAACCTCTCTTAAAAACCAGATCCGAAATAATGGCTCCTGGAAGAAGAGGTAGACCTATCAGATCCAAAAATGCTCACGAAGGGACTTCCGCTTCCCCAACAACAGACCAAGCGACCCCTACCTTTGGAGTCACCAGGGCTGAATTGGACGACGCAGTTTCTGGATTATACCAACAAATTGAAACTCAAAACGCTTTGATGATGGATAGGATAACTGCCCTGCTCGGGGCAAATCGTCACCCAGAAAACCATCAAACCACCCTTCTTGAAATGCCACCTTTCCAAGCTGATGGTTCTATGCCGCAACCAACTTGTCGTGAACATATGCCCGGGCAAACTTCCGAGGGAAGAACTGATGCTTGCCTGGAGGTGTCTTTGAACAATAAAGAGTACCTGTCTGAAATGGTTGGCTGCATCATGAAAGAGAGCATGCAAAGGGAAGAGGATGAGGCTGACTGGGGATTCGCGCCAAGCAGAACTCCGTTTACTGAAAGGATCCTGAGAGCGGAGTTTCCAAGGAAATTTGCACCTCCTACTATCCAAGCCTATAGGGGAACCAGTGACCCTAATCATTTCCTATACAAATACGATTGGCATATGACTGGTGCAAGAGCATCAGACGAGATCAAGTGTCGATACTTTCCAGTATACTTGGAAGGTGTGGCATTACTTTGGTTCACGAAGCTTCCAGTACGGTCTGTAGATAAGTTCTCCGACTTAACGCAAAAGTTCAAAGAACAGTTCAGATTGTATGCTTCAAAAGCTAAGGATATAATGTCACTGTCTAACCTGGAACAAGCGCCCGGAGAATCAATCAAATCTTTCTTGAGCCGTTTCAATATAGCTTTAGCCGAAGTAGAAAATGCGGAACCACGCATGATCCTGACTTATTTGATGCGAGCCATTGATAAATCGAGTAAATTTGGAATATGGCTAAAGATGAAGGAACCGAACTCACTTGAAAATTTTTATAAAAAGGCCGACGAGTTCATTCGCTTTGAAAGCCTTTCTACAACATCGAAAGTGGTTGCTGCCCGAACTAATAATAACAATGTCCCATCTAATAAAAGAGAATCTGAAAGTCAGAAAAGGGAGAATGAAGGAGGAAAGAGCCAGGGAAATGAAAAGAAACCTCGCCGCTTTAATCCTTCAGATTTTACTCCTTTAACTGATACACCAAGAAATATCTTTTTTGCAACAAAGGACGTTGTCAGGTATCCTAAGCCACCTGAGATGACGAGAGGTGCAAAGCGTAATGGAAAATTCTGCCAATTTCACAATCAACCTGGCCATGACACTGACCAATGTCGCCAGTTAAAGAATGTGATTGAAGAATTGCTGGAGCAGGGTAAACTCCAACAATACGTTAAGAGAAGCGGAGTCGATCCAACCTCATCCACTCGGGATCAACAATGTCCTACCCATCCACCCGATTCTCACCACAACACTGCAGCGCAAGATTCAGAAAAGCTTGTCATTAATGTTGTCACAGGAGGTCCATACCCAGCAGGCAGAAGTTGGGACGACTACTAATTACCCACAAAACTGCGGCTGGGGTATCTCTCACTTTCTCTGGCGTAAAAATCCAAAAGCTATGAATCAAGCACAAATGGAAATCCAGCTTGGAGATTCAGAAACAACAATCACTAGCATCCATTTTTTGCTTAACAGCGTTGCTTAAATTTGTAAAAAATGATGATGGATGTGTAATTTCTGCATTGTAAACCGCTGAGAAATCAGCGTGACTGAATAATGAAAAACTATGCATTCTGTGTTTTCTATTATAAAATGCCTGTTATATTTCGATGTGTAAATACTCTAAATGTATTGCTAAAATGTCGATCTAATATTGCAAGTCATTAAAGCAAAGCTCACCCATCGCAAAGCTAAGCGAGCCTTACAAATCATTTATTAAAGCAAATACCAAGCAACAAAAAATTCCATATTCAAATCCTATACAAGAAGAAATTCACATAAAAAGTTGGCAACTCCGCTGGGGCAAACCTTCGTTAACCGGTTGTGATTGTCAATATGAACAGACATCCAGCTAGGTAACTCGCGTTTGTCCCATGAAGTTATTCAACAGTGAAGTCCACTTCTTCGGATAAGGCAATTTACTTACAAAAGGAACGAAGATACGCTTGGAAATGATAATAAAAGATCGCTAATGGGCAGATGGTGGGAGAACATGGCCAAGCAAGCATGGAAGCAACCAAAAGGAATTTTGCTCCTCAATAAAAGGGCCGGTAGAACCACCGAAGGGACACCTTCCCAAGCAGAAGGAACAGGGCCCTTGCTAACTGATCGTGATGCATCCGATCAGGCAGCTTGCGTCCGTCCCGTGGATCTACTCGCCCCTGAGAAGCAACCTTCCTGGCACACCAACCAACCGATGATCCTTCCCGAAGATCAACAAAGCCCTCTAACGAGGCACGCCAATAAATGAAAGTGCTTCTCTCAATAACAAGATTGGTGGAACCACCGGAGGGGCACCTTCCCAAGCTGAAGGAACAGGGCCCTTGTTAATTGATTGCGATCGTTTGTGCAAACGAACATCCAATCAAGCAACTTGCGTCCACCCTGTGGATCCACTCAACCATGAGAAAGTAACTTCCAGGCAATTTCAAGACCTCTTCGGGGCAAAAGCCCTCTTCGGAGGCACATTTCACCCGTGTAGAAGTGCAAAATGCTTCTCTTCGGAGACCCACTTCACCAGTGATGAAATGCTAAAAAGCCCTTTTCGGAGGCACATTTCACCCGTGTAGAAGTGCAAAATGCTTCTCTTCGGAGACCCACTTCACCAGAGCTGAAATGCCAAAATTGCTTCTCTTCGGAGACCAAAATTGCTTCTCTTCGGAGACCAAAATTGCTTCTCTTCGGAGACCAAAATTGCTTCTCTTCAGAGACCAAAAGATCTCTGCAGAGGCGTACTTCACCTTGCTTGAAGTACCAAAAATAAACCCTTTACTGGGGCACAAAAATCAAAACCTTCTTCAGAAGCTCATTTCATTGTGCAGGAAAATTCATTTTTAAACAAATAAAAGTGATCATTCCCAAAAGTCGAAGTGTTCTTCTGACAGAAAGAGAAAGTAAAAATTTCTCCAAAAACGAGATATACTCTATTAAAAGCAGAATGATTCCTTCCTCAAAAGTGGAATAGTTATTCTCTAATATAAGAGTATCAGTCTTGTAAAAGCGAGAAACATTGCAATGCACTTGTGGTATGGGGGCAACATTATACAATTCAGTTACATTAATAAAAGTAATATACAAGCGACACACCACAAGTTCATTGCAATATCACATAAAGAAGATGTGGAATAAATGCGTTCTTAAAACACAGACAAAAGTTTGTACAAGTAAAAAGAATCATTTACTCTACACTTCAAATGAAAAACAGATATATTCCTACATACACAAGAATTTGTACAAGTAAAATAGTTATTTTATTCAATACTATGGAAACTTTTTACATTGTGCAGATTACAAAAAGGAGCGGAGACCGGTATCCGCACAATCTCCGGTCAATGCATGCAAAAAGCAGAAAAGTCAAAATCAAACTCATTTCTCCTTCTTCCCACCCTTGGAGCCTTTACCCGGCCTGGTAATTAGTTTCGGAGGACGTATTGGAAAAGAAGGAGAAAGAGACTCAGCCGGATCGACTTCTGCTTCATCTCCAGCAGCAGAAGAACTTTTCTTTCCTTTCTTCGAAACCACACGTTTCCCCTTCTTCTTGGAAGAAGACTCACTCCCCGGAGTAAGAAATGTAGAAAGCTTTGTGTCGTAGTCAAAAGACTGCTCCGGGGTCTTCTCACTATCCTCCAGATCTTCTGCTTTCTGCTCCTCGGAAGCAGGTGGTTCGTCCAAACCTTGAAGGGATGCTATCTGTTCTTCCTGTGAACCTGGTTGAGAAGCTGGAAGAGGAGTAACTTGAGAAGGAGGAGGAACGGCAGCTGAAGAAGGAGAAATTGGTGCAGTTTCCGGCACGTCCACTGCATAATAAAAGAAATCAAAATCAGTATTCTCCGAGAAAAAAGAAGACAGTGCATCGTCAAAGCTTAAGTAATAAGTAAGAAGTTCGTCGAACTCGGTTAAGTCGAATAAGCAATTCACTGAATTCATCTCGTCAAAGTTACCTGGAGAAGTCGGTTTGGCGAGATCAATCTCAAATTCCCGAGCCTGAAAGTCCTTCATTGCCTCTTCTTCTGTAGTAGTGGTCACAACTGGATGTGAAGGATGAGAGCCGGAATCCATAATGTTTGCATCAGCCGAAGTAGAAGTATGAACAGGGGGAGTTAAAGGAGCTTCCTCTTTTGAAAGCTCTTCTCCCAGTGATTCAGCTCGTACTTTAGCAAGCTGCTCCTTCCCTCTAACAAGAGCGGCGCGAGCCTCATCATCAAGATAGCGAGCCTCGAATTTTGCTTCCTCGAATTTTGCTTCATCATAGCCGGCACCTTTAAACATATCAAGTGCGGCTTCCCACACTTCAGCCAGAGTGATTTCATAATCAGGACCCAGAAAAGCAAGGCTCCCACGACCCAGAACGCTGTGTAAATAAAAGTCGAATAAGGTAGAATTGATGTTTGCTTTCGTTGCCTCATGTGATTGCTCAACCGCTTCTTTTTCGGCAATGGCAGCAACCCTACCAGTGATAGCCTCATCACGCTCTGTCTCAGCTTTAGCGAGTCGAGACTTTAGTAACTCAATCTCCACGTTCTGGGAGGTGACTTTTTCCCGCAGTTCGGCGTTTTCTGTGCGATATTTCTCATTAACGTGCTGTTCGGCGGCAAGCTTCATTTCGACATCTCTTTGCGCAGCATGTGCGTCCCGCACTTGCTTCTGAAAGACTTCTTCCTTTTGAGTGTGCGATGCAGAAGATGAGGCCAGATCTTCCTTTAGTCGCTTGACTTCAGATGCAAGCTTTGCATTGTCGTCTGCAATGCTCGTCATCTCCGCATCATGCTGCTTACGCCATTTGTCCCATTCTGATTTATCGTTCTCCATGGTCATCATCGCCTCAAGATTCAGGTGGTTGACCCTCTGAAGTTCGTCGACAAGTTTCTGCCATTGCGACATCCTCTCAATATTAAGCCTGACCGCGTCAAGACTTTTAAGCATGTCTTGCTTATCAATCGGAACCAAATCCAAGTCAAAGCGCACTCCTTTTAGGCACCAATTCGGAAATCGGCTCTGAAGCGTTGGAGGGCCGTCTTTAACTTGATATTGTGGTCTGTTAATGATTGTTTGAATATCAGATTCCTTTAGAGGAGGAGAGCCGGCCGGAATATCAGAAGAAATGGGAGCGTTAGTCTTCTCAGAAATAGCAGACGCGTCACTTGGCTTAGACCGTTTGCTCGATTCGTCAGTAATCTGAGTTTTTCCCTTATCATCATAAGACTTTCGCTTATGAGAATCGTAACTTCTGTAAGAAGAATCATATCGATCAGCATCTCTTCTTCTCTCCCGCTGCTCATAATCCCATTTTTCTTGAGCCTTCCTTTGGGCCCGTTCCTCATCTGTCTCTCTCTGGTCACCAAGATATTTCCTAAAGTCATAGGATCCACGACCTCCATGGCGCTGAAATGGGTCATAGTATGAGCCGGAGCGCCCCATCGGAGAATCTGAAAACGGAAAAGAAGTAAAGTTTAGAAATTTCCAGAAAGGAAGAGTAAATGCTTATAAGTGCAGAAAAATCCTAAGTGTGTGCGGCGTGCGAACTACGTGCGTCAAACTACAAACCACGCTTTAGTGCGGGAACGGAGACGACAAGTGTAGAAGGCGTCGAGGTCTGTCTTAAAGAGGAAGTCGCTTCAACGACAGGAGAATTCGCCTTTGGAATATTATCCTTGAAAAGCTCTTGAGAAGTTATCATTATGTCACTCAAGTCATCGAAGGTGTCATCATTATGATGCTCAGCAGAATTCTCCTTCTCAACTTCCACATCAATTGATTTTTCAGAAACTCGAGGATTTTCTTCCTCCTCGATAATTGGGGCAAGTGCCGATTTGCTGACTAACCCTACAACATTAGTGGATGCGGAACACTTTATCAAAGCAGCCTCTATGACAGGTGTTTCTGATGCAACTTCTTCTGCAGAAACTGGGGCATTCGATGCCTCTGCCTGAGAGCCCGAAGCAGCTAACGTTTCTGCATCAGAACTAGAAATTTCATGAATCTGGGTCGATCTAGAAGGATGTAAAAGACCAAATTGGTGCAGAAATTCATCTTTCAGCAAGAATTTGGCACTCCTCTCTTCAACATCAACGGCACTCAAAGTATCTAAAATTAACTTGTGACTGGTATCTCGAAGTGGAGGAGGAAGTGCTGCAAAAAGAAAGAATGGAGTTAAGCATTTGACAGTTCGAGTTCTGGAAAGTCTTAAAAACAAATCGGAAAGAGGCAATCTTACTTCCGACTCTCCAGATGGCATAAAATCCCGGAGGACAGCGGACATAAAAGAATTGAGTCAAGAACCCATGGGCACTTTCGGGCAAGTCCAGAATTAGTTTACGGTTCCTGGCACTCCTCACAAGTGTAATAGAGGGATGATCTTTGTTCTTTGCAAATGTGCACAAGAAGCGAATTTCGGCAAAACTGGGAAAACGGCCCAACGTTCTCCTGAAAAGCACACACAGTCCCAGCAGGATGGAGTATCCATTAGGGTGCAGTTGAAAAGGGGAGATAGATAGCCGAAGGAGAAGTTCTCGAAGACAATCATTAAAGGGCGGAATAGCTCCGCTCAAGCACATCTGACGATTCACAGCAACAAAGCCAAGAGGCGGCCTGTCAGCAGTGTCGCTCGACCCAGGAAGTAAAGCATCTGCTTCGGCAATGCCGAACTGGATGCACAATTGTCTGAAGACCTTGTGGCTCAGAGTAGTAGAAGTCCGTTCCGGAGGGTCGTTCATTGGAGTAGCAATTGGAAAAGCTTCTCCAGCTATTTCCAAGTCTTCCTGTTGAGATGCCATTCTACACAAGGAACTGGACGATCAAATATTAAGGTGCATGTTTCCTAAAAAAGAGTGAAGTGTTGTGCAAAACTAACGCAATAACAAGCAAATATAAATGAAACTAAATTAGTTGATACTTGTCGATTATAAAGTTTCGGGGCTTGATATCTTAAGTCCAAGAACAGTGTTGTGTTGATGCAAATAAATCAGCTTTAGTTGTTCGTTTCAATTTTGCTTTAATACTTCACTTAGATTTGTTAGTTCACAGCATTTCATTCGCGAAGTTCATTTAAGTTTGATATTCTTTGTCGACTAATCTGTCATTTGATGTGGGCAATCAATGGCAGTATATTCGTCCCATTTTTTCTGTGAATATTGCTTCTAAACAGGTTATCAGCATTGAAGTTAAGGCAATCTGAAAAGAAGTACAACGAAGTCTAAAACAATTCAAATTCAAAAATCAGCCAAATTCTGCCTAAATTTCTAAGTCCTAGGTCGTTCATGACCTAACATAAGTCGGAGCAATTTTAAGTCGTGCTGTCCAATTTGAAGCGTTCAGGGCTTTACAAATTTGTTTCAAGTACTAGGTCGTTCAGCGACCTATCATTGGTCGGGGCATATTTAGGTCGCACAATGTAACTGTGGATCAAGGCAATGCAATTTACTCCATGTCCTAGGTCGCATACGACTTAGCATAGGTTGAGAATTATTAGGTCGCAAAAGAGGTTGGTCAGCTTCGTTTTAGTTGCAGATGTTTTTTAGATCGCAAGGCTTAGGTCGCCAAGAACCTTACGACCTAACTTTTAAAGCCATCCGGATCTGCTAGGTCGCTGGCTTCTTCTCCAAACAATCTTACTGATCCAATAACCCGATACTGCTAGTATAAAGAAAACGATTCATCCTCTTCTTGAATCCCATTCATCTCTACATACCAACCGAATCGCCCAGTAAATCAATTTCAAGTTCTTCGATTCATTACAAACATTACCGTGCATTCACGAATCATGTTAACATGTCGATTGTGACAATCATTCAAAAAACGAAACACAAATAATTGGAATTAAACTTGGGTTAGAAAACATGAACTCATGATTGGGCGGCGATTATGGTGGGATAGAGATCGAAACTCACTTACGTAGTTTGTTAGAAAGGATGAATCGTCGTTTAAAAAAGTTGAATTCTCCCTTGGAGGTTCAAAGATTTGTCAATAGCAACGGGAAATTAGAGCAGAAAGATTAGGAGGAAGAAGGCGACTTAACAGCTTATATGGGCTGAGAATGGAAGGCGAATAGGCACGAAGTTTTAGGTCGTCCACGACTTAGCAAAGTTGAATCGAAGTATACGACCTATGGCATAGCCATATACCTCGAGGGGCAAATGTTAATTCCTTTATTTCAGCGACCTAAAACTTTGCGACTTAAGAGAAGTTTTGCGACCTAACGAAGTCACGACCTAGGGAATTCTGCGACTTAGTGAAGCTACAACCTAAGCTACAGGAATGTCACGACCTAAGAAAGACGCGACCTAAAAATGTCACAACCAAACTCTTGAAGCGGCCCAGCGACCTACGACTTAGGGGATATTGCGACCTAGCAGTATTGCTACCTAAGCGACCTAACAGGCTACGACTTAAGTAAGTCTCCGGCTTAACTACAGAGACAACTCAAGGGATCTGCGACTTAAGACTTGGGGAAAATACCTGATCAGGAACAACTAATACAACTGCTTCTATCTCATCGCCGACTTAAGAGTCTGCGACTTAAGAGTCTGCGACTTAAGAGTCTGCGACTTAAGAGTCTGCGACTTAAGAGTCTGCGACTTAAGAGTCTACGACTTAAAACCTACCTTAAGTCGAGACCGACCTACCACTTGTTCGAATGAAGCCAAGTGCAACTTCACCAGCTAATTTCTTAAGTCGCAAGGAGACTGCGACCTAGCTTATGTCGCTCGCGACCTACGACCTAACTAAGGTCGTTCGCGACTTAGGACTTAGCATTTTCTCTGCCCAGAATCCAGAGCTGCTCCTATAAATACCCCACCACTTCCAACTTGAGGAGGACTTTTGGCAAATCATTTCTTCAAGCGTCCATACTCTGCTGCACTCACAACTCATTCAACAAGTAAAGATCTTCCAATACTCAAGGCATTACAACAAGCTTCGTGAAGGACTTCATTCATCCGACACGGATTTAGCAAGATTCGTCACCAAAGTTTGAGCTAGTAGTCGAGATTGTTGTGTGATCAAGTTGCATTGTATTTGACAAGTGATTTGCATCGAATTGTAACCGAATCAGCAATAAAAGACTATAAAGTGGACGTAGGCTCAATTACGGGCCGAACCACTATAAATCTGTTGTTCATTTACTGCTTTTCTGCTATTTTCAGCTTATATTCTGTTCCCGTACCAACGGGTGGTGCTTTCACAATTCTATTACACACACCGGGTGTTAGCGTTTACTTTTTAGCGTTAACAACATCAAAATCAAACCAAATCTTCTCTTTAGCCACTTTTCCACTCAAATTCGTTTGCTTAGCTCTTAAGTGACTATGACATAGAGTAAGAAGTGATCGCAAGTGTTGAAAAAGTAAGGTTACTTTAAAGTTAAGTAAGGTTATTTTGGTAATTTGGTAAAGGGATATTTTAGTAACTTACCGCTTCATTTTTTTCCTATAAATACACATCCATCCTTCTCATTTTCTCACACAAATCATTATTTTCTTCTTCTTCCTTTAAGCTATGTTATTGGTTTCTTCTTCTCTTCTTTTCCTTACTAGTTTTTCTTAAAATCATATCAAACCAACTCCAAACTCCACCAAACTTTGCCAAATTTATTATAACATCATTAAAACATGCTTTAACATCTAAGAAGCGAAGAAATGTTGGAGGAAGAGGTGGAATAGGGGGAGGCCGAACCAATTGAGGAGGGAGGAGCAAGTTAGAAAGCTCCATTGCAAGAAAAAGAGAAGGAAGTGCCGCCCGTTTCATTCCGTGGAATTAGAAGGAAGTTTAAAGTACTGCGGAAGCTCTGCCGAATTTTTGAAAGAAGAGATTGATGGCATAAAGTAAAGATGAATGAAGTAGAAGTGGAATAGTTAAAGTTAACAATGGTTTTAGTGAAATGTCGTTGGTAAGAATGTTGGTAGGAAGTTCATCGATTTGGTTAAAGGTGAGAACTCCTAAACTATTATTATTATATTTTTGGTTGATGATATGATGTTTGCAATGGATGTTTAATATGCTTTGATCACCAAGTTTGGTTGTTTTCATATGAATGTTGAATATATATGCAAGACACAGAAATACACGTCGATAAGCATAAAGGAAATCACTTTCCTCTATATTTAACAAAATTGTGTATATGGAATGTTAAACCTCCTTAAAAAACATTTTAAAATGTATTTGAAATGTTTTATAAACATTTAAAAGTGTTTTGGTGAAGTTTGAATAAGAAATGGAAAATTTAGTTAAAAATAAGCGCGTCGCGTAACGGTAGTTTGCGATTTCGCGCTATAAAAGTCAAACAAGTGTAAAGTTGGAATATAGCTCGAAATTCTTCGAGATAAGAATTTTCCAAACTATTATATCCATAGTTTTCCAACTAAGAAAGAAAATCGAGATTTTGACGAGTAAATTTTGAAATATGAGTAAAACAAATTTTGGAAAAATCTTGATTTTGGAGTTCGGAATCCAAAACTGGATTTCTTTACAACTTTACAAATGATGTTTTAAAATTGTTTAAAAATGTGAAATAAAATTTATCAATCTTTTAAAATGTTTTAAAAGTGATTTGAGTAATAAAAACGGATTTTCAAATAATAAAAAGTCGTTTTGATCAATAGAGCTTAAAAGGCACTTTCCATAGCACTTTTTCGCAGCACTTTTCTACAACTTTTGAAATATAGTTTTAGACTTAACGATTATTATCCAAATCTTTTATAAATGTTTTTGAATCAATAATTAAGTGTTTTAATAATGATTTTAAAGTTTTTTAGTTATTTAAAAAAAGAATTTAAATAAAATATTTAAAGAAAAGCTATTACAAATTAAGTGATTTAATCTTGGCTCTAAAAGCCGACGAGTAGACTGGATTTTTCTATTCGTGAGATCTGGATAAGAGGTGCTTAAATTAAGGAGATGTTCAGGAGCAACCAGTGCCCTGGCTCACCTGGCCTCTTCCCTGGGTGAGGAATAGATAAGGTCGAAATGTCGGAAACAAGTTAAGTATAAAGAAAGATATTTTCCAGGATTTAAACAATTTGGATTTTATAGAGATGATCTTCTTATACTCGATGTTAGAGCCTAAAGAGGGAATTCATACTATTTATGGAATTTAAAAGGTGATTTCACCGTTATTCCGCCCATAGTATTTGTTGAATACGGAAATTGATATTGAGTAGAATTAGATGATTTCTATAGATTCTGCTCATTTAATAATCATTGGTTTTAGATTAACATCCTAGATGACATGGTTTCAACTAAATCAAAGGTATGAGTTTTGGATTAAGAAATTTTTATTAAGATTTAAATAAATAATTTGGAAATATTTTCCTTAGAAAAGATGAAATGATTTGGGATGTAAAATGGTTTTAAAGTAATCAAAGGATTTGATAAGAGAGGTTTAATGATTCCGTATGTACCTGAAAGAATGTTTAAGAAATGTATATCTCCAAAACAGATTTTGTTAAAAAGAACTAAATCAATTAAAGGATGATTATCTATTCACAGAACATCTTTTTATCGATGATTGTTTCGAAAGAACCGGGGTCGGATATGGGTAACTCCTATCCGAAGACCACTTCGAACCAGTTTACGCATTCGAAGTAAAGACATGGATATGATATTTTGGATTTTCATAATGAAGAACTGCTTGTTGATCATTTGGGGATAAAATCCCAATATACATATAGTAGCGGTAGTTTCTTCGTTATGAAATATCCGATATAAGGACTAATCGCTATTAATCCTAGGGTGAATTCCCGACAGGATGTGGTAGGAGAGTACCTTTGGTTTGTCCTGTTTCGGACAACTTGTATAGATGAATCTCCAATGTTGCATTCCTAGTTACATAAGTGATCTCTATGAATGTATCATCTGTTTGGTGGCGGGGAAGGCAACTTCTCTTAGCTTAACACCCTTTTCTGAGACATACGAGCTCACGAGTTATATGTTTATAGAAATCAGTTGTGTGATTATGGAGTGGCAATGTGGAATTCAAAGAGGAAAGATGATGTGCTATGTGAAAGGTAATTGTTACCTCAGGCCTCACACCCGAAAATGACCTAAATAGGGTAGATGCGGCAAGGCTATGTGTTCGCAACCATTAGGGTATGATCTTCCTCTTCTAGATATATTTCTACCCGCTTTAATGTTTGAGTTTAAATTATTATGGTGTATGCTAAGAGACGTCTCGGATAGGTCGGTAATGACCGGAGTGATGACATATTTGGTACTATCTAGGAAGAGGTGGGTCGGTCTTGTGTTGGTAGAGAACGATCTGTTGGGCCTCGGTACATTCCTCTAGAGATGTATTGCCAGAAGGCAGTCCCTTCACCTGGTCATTTGTATGGAAACCCATTCTCCAATTAGTGCCTGCCATTTTGTTTATAGAACCCGCGTTTGTGGTTAGTATGCTGGAATTTAACAATGTAACAATTTCAGCTAAGATTAATAAGTTTACTAGCAAATGTTTTAAAAGATATGTCATTAAAAATAATACCAAGTATTTTGACGTAGAATGATTTGGTTATCATAAGGTAAAAACCCATTCTTTTTTTATGTACAATGTGGTCTTATGAGATACCCTTTTGTTTTCAAACAACCTATTTTCAGTTCTTACACCAGTCCCATGACTGACTCGGAGTTTATTTTGTTTTCCCTTTAAACTCTAGGTGCCCTATTTTTTTGGGTAGCCATGTAGTCAGGATATCCTAGGAGCATTTTGGAGCATGTTGTGGAGCATTTTGGAGAAGTCTTTTGGAGCTATGAAGCTTAAGAACCTTATGTAGATATTTACCCATATTCCGCTGTGTATGTATTTAGTATGTCTCAGCATATGTAAGGATAGACAGTTATAACTATCCCAGCTGGATTAGTATTGAACTCTGATGGATCACTTGGAGTGATCACTTATCATATGTATAATTAAAGTGTTGAATGCGATGTGAGTATTTGTGTTTCTATCTTTTATCTTTATTTCACCCCTGATAATCTACCTCCCCGGCACTTGGATTTACGGCACGTGAACACCGTGGATGTATTAGTGTTGATTTCTGAGGGTTGAGGAGACGGATCGTTGTTAGTCCATAGGATAGTGGTTTTGATGACAACAACTATAGAAGTGTTATAAAATATATATGTGCAGGAAATCTATATGCAGGTATCAACAAAAGAAGACTGTACAGTAAAGAAAACAAAATTGATGAAGACAAAGATCAAGAGTTCAAGATTGAAGACTCATGAGATTCAAGATATTCAAGAGTTCAAGACAAATAATATAGTTAGGTTAGATATTTATTAAAACTCCTTGAAAGCACTATCATTCTTTTTTATCCAATTTACTCGTGGAATGGAATCTACTTCGTTCTTGTTAAAGGGATGGAACCCTAGTGAGATGGAACTCACGAAATATCTAGTGGAACGGATAGTAGCCCTATTTTGTTATCCACTAATTTTGATTCAAAATGATTTTCAAAATTATCTCTTGTTTTATAAAATGATTTTCAAATATTCCTTTTCAAAAGAAAAACCTTCGTTCACATTTCCAAAAATGTTTTAGCCTCAAAATCATATTTATCATTTTGTTATATTTTGATTTCAAAATTGTCCTTGATATTTTAGCCTCAAAATCTATTTTAATATTATATTTACTTTAGTTTATTTACTTTGATTTTAAATATATTTTAGTATATATACATATATACATTCATAAGTATTTCTACTTCTAAAATACCTTCTACAAATACATAGAGTCCATTTGAATAAAGTTGCATATGTTTTAAATCATCATTTTCAAAGTAAAGCAAATCATCACTTTTTACTAGACCATGTCGACATCCTATTTACTTGTCATGTCGACATGCTTCCCGTTACAGCAAAGGTTGTTTTCAAAAGAAGTGTCTATTCGTTTAAACCTCTTAGAATGGACACATCCATTCATTCTCTATAAATAGAGGCTGTTATGAACGTTTTCCAGTAACTACTTTCTTTATTTTCTCTCCTCTTTACTCTCTTATCTTATTTTCTAATCATCCTATCCATATTCTGCCGAAATCTTAAGTGAATCAAACCAGAATATCTCTAGTTTGATTCTCTGCCACTCTCTTCAAAGAATCTCAGTGCTTATCAGAGTTATAGATACATTTGTACTCAAAGAAACTTGTGTGGGGTTATAAAGGTGTGATCGTGTCCTTGGAAATCGATCGGGTGAACTTGTGTCCTGTGAATCAAGTGGTTCTACCTAGAGACCTGAGAATCTGGAGGGTGTACCTCGTTGCCTTGGAATCGAGGGATTGTAATCTAGATTATTATTGAATAGAAAGCCGTACGGGTTGTGCGGGACTGGATGTAGGGTAACACCGAACCAGTATAAAATTCATGGTGTGTTCTTTCCTTTACTTGCCTTTTATTTATATTTGCATCTGTTTGTGATTCTGTGATTTGATCTGTGATTGTGTATTTGCATTAAGTTAGTTAATTCAATTTAAATCAAAGAAGTTTTAAAGAAATTCTTAAAACACTATTCACCCCCCCTCTAGTGTTAAATAGCCTTAAGATCATCTTCCGCGTCCCTGTCATTTGGTATCAAAGCAAGTTTTTCAAAGTATTCATAACCTGATTTTTGAAAAGTAACAATGGCTACCAACACTGGTATTTCTAGTTCATTTGTAGAGGGTCAGTCCACTGCCAGACCACCACTTTTCAATGGCAGTAACTATGCATATTGGGCATGTAGAATGAAGATATATTTACAATCCATTAGTTTAGAAACATGGAATATGACACAAACTGAATACACTGAGCCCACAACTGATTTTGCTCAATGGACGACCGTTCAAAGAGAAGTGGCTCAAAACAATTCAAAAGCCATGAATATTTTATTTTGTTCACTAGATAGAAATGAATTTAATAGGGTATCTGTTTGTAAAACTGCATATGGAATCTGGAAAACTCTGCAAATTACTCATGAAGGAACAAGCAAAGTTAAACAGACCAAAATTTCTATTCTTACTAATCAATTTCAATTATTTAAGATGTTGCCTAGTGAATCTATTCCAGATATGTATAGTCGTTTTCAGGATATTGTTCATTCACTAGTATCTCTGGGAAAAGCAATCTCCGAAGAAGATCAAGTCAGGAAAATTCTGAATTCACTCACTCCAGAATGGGATTTGAAGACACTGGCGATTGAAGAAGCAAATAACATCAGTACCTTGAAGATTGATGAATTAATTGGAAATCTGATGTCATATGAAGTTCAAATTCAGGGAAGAAGGGAGAATAAGTCATCAGAAAAAAAGTCCATTGCCTTCAATGCACTAACTGGTGAATCAGACTCTAGTGATGATGATGAAGAAATAGCCTTCATGACAAGAAATTTTCGAAAATTCTTGAAGTATAGAAAAATGAATAATCACAAGAGAAAAAGTTTTGGAAATAACACTGAATCACTCAACAACATCAAATGCTTCAATTGCAATGAGTTTGGTCATTATCAAAGAGACTGTCCACATCTAGAAAAGCAAACTCCTCAATCAAACAAAGAATATTCAAAGAAAAGAAAGAAAGCATTTGAAGCAACACTGGATGATTCAGATACGTCCTCAAGTGATGATGAACAGAAAACAGAATTGGCAAATATGTGTTTTATGACAACTCAGAATTCAGATAATCAGGATGATATGGAACTCAAACAAGGTACACGTTTACTATTTTAATTGGTTGAAAATTGGTTGCTTAGAATAGTTTATTAGTTAAGTATATAATTGAAAATTTTAAATATCTTTTAAAAAATTTATAAAATATTATTTTTATATATTTTCTGTATAATATATTTTCAAAATATATTCAGACAATAATCATAATATATATAAGTATATATATATATATAAATCTTGTACATGCTTGAAATCATTTTTGCAAAATCTGATGTGCATGTCGACATGGCACTTATTGGTAATGTCGACATACCTGTAGCAAATCAGATTTCTAAATTTGAATTCAAAATTCAAATTTCCCTCCACCTTTTCACTAACTCCTATGTTCTGAATAGTTATGACTCTTTAACCAGAGAATCCACCTATTCAACCTCTTTATATCTATCTTCTATCAACACTTATCTCCATCTTCAATTCAAATTCAAAACAACTTTTATCTTCAAACACTCTTATCTCTTCAAAAATGGCATCCACTAGCAACGTAGCCGGAATGAGGCTGTCAAGAGCCACCAAAGATCATCTCTACAATAATAGAGATGCCATACTTGCATACATTAATTATGCAACTTATGGAAAAGTTCATTCGAGTAATTTTGCTATTTTTAATGACTTCGCTTCTTATGAAATTGATGCTCTCTTTCAAAACAATGGTATTCTAAGCTTGGTTGACAATAACCAAAATGATTTTGTTTGCTATCCAAACCTTGTCAAAATGTTTTATGCAAATTTAAATCGTGGTTTCTATAATGGAAGGGATGATGAAGTGTGGAGTAGTGTCAAGGGGACACAAATTGTTTTGAATACCAATGTTTTAGGAACCATACTTGAGTGTAAAAGTACCGGTTCCAATCTTTCTTCTTTTGAAATCGAGGAAACCGATCGTGAAACTTTTCACAATATTTTTGAGGAAGAAATGGATTTCAAAAACAAATTTTTTCGACCAAAAGCTCGTATTGTTAATCTTCTCCTTCAACGCACTATTACTCCGAGATCGGGAAATTACAATAACCCGACTCAAAAAGTGTGTAAGGCTCTTTTTGCAAATTTTGGAAATTATGATATTAATTGGGCACAAGTTATCTTGGATGAATTTCGACACAAAAACTTGGATTCGGGAGAGAATGCATTATATCATGGAATATACCTCACTAGAATTTTTAATTACTTTGGAGTGGATATGAGAGGTGAAGAATTCTTTCCACGAAAGGTTTTTAATCATTCCAATATTTCACTTATGAAAATTCCGCACGTGTTTCAACCATACGAAACACTAACGGAAAAAGAAGCACGATTGGGGTATGAGGAAATGCAAGAAGATGAGGAGGAAGAAGAAGAAGAGGAAGAGAAGGAAGAAGAAGGTGAAGAAGAAAAAGGTGAGGAAGAAGAAGAGGAAGAAAGTGAAGAAACTTCCTTAGAGAGTATTTATTTTCCCACACGACCATCAAACAAGATTCTCCTTCACAATCAACGAGTGATTGTGAAAAATCAAAAAGCTCTCAAACACTCCGTAAACAAAAAATTGGACAAAATGTCCAATACTATGAACAAGTTCTTCTCCAAAATCAGCAAGAAGCTCAATATCTCATCATCTTCATCCTCATCTACTAGTTTCTAGAATTTACTTTTTGTATATCAATGAAATTCATGTACTTCTCTGTTCTAGTATGAAATGAAGCTTATTCTCTGTTTATCTTACTGTTACTCTTATTTATATCAAGTAATATATATATAAATCATATGTATTTACACTAAAAATTCAAAAATAAGATGTGCAAAATCTGCTATGTATGTCGACATACTGTATAGAGGTCATGTCGACATATACTGGTAATATTCTGAATGGACATTTCAATTTGAAATTCAAAATAACTCCTTATGTCTATTCATTTCAAATGACTTTCCTGTCTATTTAAGTCCTATTTTCTTCCAAAAAAATTCTCATAACTTCTCTCTACTCTTATCTACTTATTTCCTTCTTACTTATCATCAAAATGGCTTCATCCTCTTCAAATCTAAGTGATAATCTTGAAGAGACTCTTAAATCCTTCAAAGATATTCTTACTTTTATTCTACGAAATCAGAGGCACTTAGAACTGAGTCAAATGCAGATGATAAAGGAACAAGAAAGGCATTTCGATGCACTACGATGGATGATCTCCGCTCTCAACAAAGAGGATCTCCAAGTAAATCCACCGAAGACATTGCTCCAGGACGATGAAGATTGGGAAGTAATCAAAGCGGATCCCATCTTTGGAAAAGAGGGATGGGTTGAAGTTCCACGTAACATTTAACTTGTTTGATTTGATTTAAAATTGATTTGATTTGAAATACTTGATTTGGTTTGGTTTTAAACATGGTTGATTTATGATAACTTACTATATTGATTATGTAATAAGACATAAATAGGTGTGCTTATGTTTGATTGATTTGTCTACTTATTGTATGCATTTTCTTTTCATTTAACAAGTTATGTATATAGTGATATGAATAAAATAATTTGTGGTTACACTAATTTTCTCATTCTTATATTACTCATATATATCATTCTGAGTATACAATATTTAGTATTGTTGTATCTAGTTTCAGTATTATTAATGATAACACTATCATTAATATCATAGATTTAGGGGGAGTTAGTGTCATTTTTTTGTTGATGACAAAGGGGGAGAAGTATAAAATAGGTTAGTTAAGCATATATTAAGGGGGAGTTATTAGATTTAGGGGGAGTTATAAGGAGAATATAAATATTTTATAAACAAAAGTTGTCATCATCAAAAAGGGGGAGAATGTTAGTCCATAGGATAGTGGTTTTGATGACAACAACTATAGAAGTGTTATAAAATATATATGTGCAGGAAATCTATATGCAGGTATCAACAAAAGAAGACTGTACAGTAAAGAAAACAAAATTGATGAAGACAAAGATCAAGAGTTCAAGATTGAAGACTCATGAGATTCAAGATATTCAAGAGTTCAAGACAAATAATATAGTTAGGTTAGATATTTGTTAAAACTCCTTGAAAGCACTATCATTCTTTTTTATCCAATTTACTCGTGGAATGGAATCCACTTCGTTCTTGTTAAAGGGATGGAACCCTAGTGAGATGGAACTCACGAAATATCTAGTGGAACGGATAGTAGCCCTATTTTGTTATCCACTAATTTTGATTCAAAATGATTTTCAAAATTATCTCTTGTTTTATAAAATGATTTTCAAATATTCCTTTTCAAAAGAAAAACCTTCGTTCACATTTCCAAAAATGTTTTAGCCTCAAAATCATATTTATCATTTTGTTATATTTTGATTTCAAAATTGTCCTTGATATTTTAGCCTCAAAATCTATTTTAATATTATATTTACTTTAGTTTATTTACTTTGATTTTAAATATATTTTAGTATATATACATATATACATTCATAAGTATTTCTACTTCTAAAATACCTTCTACAAATACATAGAGTCCATTTGAATAAAGTTGCATATGTTTTAAATCATCATTTTCAAAGTAAAGCAAATCATCACTTTTTACTAGACCATGTCGACATCCTATTTACTTGTCATGTCGACATGCTTCCCGTTACAGCAAAGGTTGTTTTCAAAAGAAGTGTCTATTCGTTTAAACCTCTTCGAATGGACACATCCATTCATTCTCTATAAATAGAGACTGTTATGAACGTTTTCCAGTAACTACTTTCTTTATTTTCTCTCCTCTTTACTCTCTTATCTTATTTTCTAATCATCCTATCCATATTCTGCCGAAATCTTAAGTGAATCAAACCAGAATATCTCTAGTTTGATTCTCTGCCACTCTCTTCAAAGAATCTCAGTGCTTATCAGAGTTATAGATACATTTGTACTCAAAGAAACTTGTGTGGGGTTATAAAGGTGTGATCGTGTCCTTGGAAATCGATCGGGTGAACTTGTGTCCTGTGAATCAAGTGGTTCTACCCAGAGACCTGAGAATCTGGAGGGTGTACCTTGTTGCCTTGGAATCGAGGGATTGTAATCTAGATTATTATTGAATAGAAAGCCGTACGGGTTGTGCGGGACTGGATGTAGGGTAACACTGAACCAGTATAAAATTCCTGGTGTGTTCTTTCCTTTACTTGCCTTTTATTTATATTTGCATCTGTTTGTGATTCTATGATTTGATCTGTGATTGTGTATTTGCATTAAGTTAGTTAATTCAATTTAAATCAAAGAAGTTTTAAAGAAATTCTTAAAACACTATTCACCCCCCCTAGTGTTAAATAGCCTTAAGATCATCTTCCGCGTCCCTGTCAATCGTCACATAGAATCTTTAATAAACGAACTGAGATTATTGAAGAAAGTCTTCATTTTCTTTTGACGAAAATTTTCAAGATACCAAAAATGACGACAATGACGAAATCTATAATGACAATAGTATTGATAATACTTCTATAACTGAAAACAGTAATACATAAATAATAATCTTTTAAGATCACCATCTCGAATCTTAAAAGATCATCCAATTAACAATATAATTGGTGATTTAAACACAAGAGTTTCAACAAGAAATCAATTAAATCAAATAAGCCATGTTGCATTTATTTCTAATTTTGAACCTAAAAGTTGTAAAGAAGTATCGATAGATGATTTTTGGATTATCGCAATGCAAGAAGAACTTGATTAATTTGAAAGAAATGATGTATGTAAACTTGTACCAAGACTAAATGATCAATCCATAATAGGAAAAAAAATGGGTTTATTAAAACAAAGCAGATGAAAATGGAAATATTATTCGTAATAAAGCAAGATTAGTCACTCAAGGATACAACTAAGAAGAAGGAATTGACTATGAAGAAACATTCGCTACTGTAGCACGTCTTGAAGCTATGTGAACATTGCTTGCTTTTTCATGTCATAATAATTTTAAATTATTTCAAATGGATGTGAAGAGTGCATTTTTAAACGGTTTCATAAAGAAAAAGGTTTATGTTGAACAACCACCATAATTTATTCACCAGATATATCCAGACCATGTTTACAAACTTAAAAAGGCATTATACTTCTTAAAACAAGCACCTCGTGCTTGGTACGAGAGACTTAAAACACATTTATAAATTTCGGTTTTCAAATTGGGAGAATTGATTCTACATTATTTATAAAAGGAGAAGATAATAATATACTAGTTGTACAAATATATGTTGATGGCATCATATTTGGGTCAACTGACGAAAAACTATGTAATGAATTTTCTAATATAATGGAAAATGAATTCCAAATGTCGCATATGGGAGAATTAAATTTCTTTTTAGGTTTACAAATAAAACAACTAGAAAATGGAAATTTTATAAATCAAGAAAAATATTGTAGAGAATTACAAAAACAATTTGAAATGGATAGTACTTCAAGTAAACCAAATCCAATGAGCATGAGTTTACATTTATATATAGATGAAAATGGAAAAGATTTCGATCAAAAATTATACCGAAGTATGATAGGATCTCTGCTATACTTAACGGTTAGAAGACCGAATTTTATGATGGGCATATGTCTATGTGCAAGACTTCAAGCACAACGTAAGGAGTCACATGGTCGAGCAGTTAAAAGAATCCTACGATATTTAACCCACACCAAAGATTATGGACTTTTCTAACCTAAAGGCAGCTCTTTCAAACTCATATCATATAGTGATGCAAATTTTGGCAGTTGAAAGACAGATAGAAAAAGTACCAGTGGCACATGTCATTTCATTGGTCAATCTCTAGTTTTGTGGTTCAGTAAAAAGCAAAATTGCGTCTCTCTCTCAACATGTGAAGTCAAGTATATATCAGCAGCCTTAGCATGTGCACAAGTAATTTATGTGCAACAAACTCTTCAAGATTTCGGTAAAATTATAACAAACTCTCCTATATATTGTGATAATACTAGTGCTATAAATTTATCCAAAAATTCAATTAACCATTCTCGTACAAAACATATCAACATTCGTCGCCATTTTTTAAGAGATAATGTAGAAAAAGGAATTTTCTCTCTTGAATTTGTTAACACAGAAAATCAAATTGCCTATATTTTCACCAAACCATTATGTGAATCAACCTTCAGAAAGCTAGGACGAGACCTTGGTATATGTTCCATTAATGAATTAATTAATTAATGTATGCCACAATTATTCATCATTATAAACATTATTTTTATATAACTTAAATTTAATTCAGTCAATGTTTTGACAACCATAAAAATAAAACGGCTAACAAATTAATGGTTAGAACAACTCTATCCATACAAAATTCTAACTATAAATAGATTATATAATCTATTTATACATGATTAAAGAAAAATAAAACCAGAAATATTATTTAAAAATTTAAATAAAAACTAAACATGACTTCTGATCACGACTCCACTTATTCAACTATCAGCTTTAGCTCACCTTCATCAAATAGCACCTACATATCACCAACTAAAACCACACCTCCGTCAATTCGATCGGCCTTGCTAAACATTATGGCATCACTTCCATATCACACCGGTTTCTCTCCTAAGGAAAAGAAAGTCAAACGAGCAATTGATCTAGAATCAACATCTCTCAACACCAAAGTTGATGCAGTATATCACTATCAATAAGAAATAATGAAAGTTTAACGAGAAATGTATTACGAACAACGACGTCAAGGATCTCATCTTAACTTTCTCGAAAAATGTATTCTAGGAATTTGTGGTCATTCACCAACAAAAAATTGCATTCATCAAAAATCTCCTTGTTTAACAGAAACTTATGTAAAAGTTATAACATTACTCCAAGAAATTTATGCAAGCCCGAACCATCAAACCAAAACTAGATTGATACTCCGGCTCGCCTAAGTTGGTCTCCACTTAAGCCTCATGATAAGAAAAATAGTATAAACTCTTGGGATCAATCTAAAATCAAAAGTTCTTCCGACGATAATTAATCCTTTGTACTTATATATACACACTTATATATAGAAATAAAAATGAAAACCATATAATATATAATTCTTTGTATGATTATTGGTTATAGTAATTGTTTTTATCATGAATCTACGAAAATATTCAGTTCAAATAAAAAATTCGATCACCAAAAGTAAATATTCAATTCTGCCTCTCCACAGACGTCTGTGAAGAAGAGACAAACTTGTGTCATATTGCTCGAGAAAACAATACTGAGGGATCTCAAACGTCTGTCACTCCTTCTCAAACGTCTGAGCCAAGTTTTGGATGTTACCAAAGGCAACTTCATATATATATTTCTTTTACCATCACTTCAACTATTTACCAATCTAACTTCAAATCTAAAACTCCAACTCTAAAATCCTAACTTCCCAAAACCCTATTTCGTCAAAAATGGCTCCCAAAGCAAAAAATCCCATTAGAAAAAGGTCAAAGAGAGGACAATCTTCATCCTCTCAAACTCGTCTCGTCGCCGATGCGTACATTCAAGAATGGCTTCGAAATAGCACAATTGCAAACAAAAGATTTGAAGAACTGACGCAAAAGAGGCTTTATTCTGGTCCATTCTACCAATTGTGCAAATTTGGAGAATATGGTATTCAAGAACTCACCATCGCCTCTGGCTATCGAGATTTAATCAATTTTGACTAAAATGAGGTACAAATTGATCAATTGACGTTTTCTTTTTTATGCTAACTTATGCAGTAATGGTATTTGGACATCTGAGAATGAAGATGGTTGGTTATGGACAAGTGTTTACGTCCGCGTTTTGAAAATTAGCGTAAACACAATTGATCATTTACTTGATTGTTCCTCTACAGGACTTGATTTGGATGAAATTTTCGACCAAAGAAATCTGCTACGTGATGAAATAACACATCAAATTTGGGAGAATAGAATGTCGCAATGGAAATTCATTTATTTACGCCTAAAAGCTAGTTTATTATATGATAATCAATATGATAATTCTCTATTTAGGAAGTCATGAACAAATATAAGAAAATGACCACAAAGCCCTCTATGTTATATTTGGTGGGATTCAAGTAAATTGGGCTAAATTTATTCATGACAAAATTAAAAGCTTTTGGTCTCACCATTGATGAACAATTATATAAGCTCCATACATCACGCGTCTCTTACACGGTCTCGGGGTACCTTCTTATATTTCTCATTTTGAAGAAATTCCTATCAAAAAAAGCGATATAAGGTTTTTATCCTTAATGCATCTTCCCAAAAGACCACATCCAATCATGTCCCTGGCACAATGGACTACACAACGGCAACAACAAATGTATCTGATCCCTACTTAACAGATTCAAACTCCTCCTCCTCTACAACAAACTCATTCGCCTTGTCCTCCACAACAAACTGGTTCCTTTCATCATACTGCCGAATACTATTTCGATTTAGAGATTTACGAAGCTCGCACTGAACCAATGCAAAATGAATTTATCTATGATTTAACACTTCGAAATCAAAATTAATCATGGTTATCCAGTGAGCTTTGAACACTAAAATGGCCGGTTTGGAACGATCTTTTTCAACAAGAATGACTAAAATGAAGAAAACTTTGGAAAAGGTTGTGTCCACTTTAGGTAAAGTAATGAGAAAAGTACGTGGCAGGTCATCTTCTCGATCATCGTCTTCTCCTTCACCTACACCTCATTCTCAACCACAAGCACCAATCTATCATGCTCATACCTCTCATGAATGAAATTCTCAAGCTAAAGGCAAAAATATTGAGCAAGACCAATCAGTAGAAGAGGAAGAAGATAGTGACGATATGTCTTTGTCCAATCCTAACCAATCTCACCAACAACATTATATGGCTTTCCAAGGGCTTTCAATTCAAGAAAATGAAGAATATAATGATCAAACTTAATGGCTAACTGAATAATAACAAGATCTATCCGCCTACTGGGAATATTATGAAAACTATGGCGGACTATCCTATTCGTCAAACTGGTGTCACTAGCTTCTTTCATTTGCTCTCTTTTCCTTTGAACTATGTATTTAACTTTGATGTATTGTTGTACTACTTGTAATTTTGTTATGACTATTGTTGAACTCGTGTTTGTTATCATTGAATTATCGTATGTTCTATTTGTGTTTAACATGTCTATATGTTGTTTATATATTTATTTTATGTTGTGTATAATTTCTTTTATTATGTTTTGATAATGACAAAGGGAGAGAAATATATGCATATACATAGGGGGGAGATAAGGGGAAATTATTTCATCATGACTAATGATTGTATAATTGTCATCATCAAAAAGGGGAGAATGTTAGAACCTCCATTCTATGGTTTTAATGACAACAACTATACAATCACATATATTATATATCTTATCAATTTACTGGTATACACTACAAGAGATTGCCTTGCTCAAAGATATCAGGACTCGAAGACAAACAAAGATTTATGGACCATGCTAAGGTCATACTAATATGTTAATAATCTTAGATAAACAATGTAAGATCTCCTTGAGTACACATACACACAAATTCAAATATACAAAGATTTGCATCAAAACAAGCTTTATTTCTGGAATTGCTAACAACAGACATTTGTGGAAAACCATAGACATCTTTGATAAGGCTAAGGATTTTTATCCCTGAAGCAACAGACGTCTGTGAGAAAGCTCGGGATTATATTACCCAAAGCTACAAACGTCTGTGGTTTTCCAACAGACGTCTGTCATCTGGGTAACTGCAAAATTATGAATGGATGTTTCTGTTCATATTGAAAGAACTCCTCTCTTCCTCAAAAGTCGCAGCCATTAGACCAAAGAGATTTTATCCAGTAGTAACAACTCTTCATTTACATCTAGTTGATTCTATAAATGCATCAAAGATTGAGATTACAAAGATTAACTATTTTTGTTTTCACTTCTACTACTTTCTTTCTTTATATTTGTGCACTCTTTGCTTATACATCCTCAATTAATCATAACCAAAATATTATTTTGGTAACTTCCTACAATTCAAAGAATTCACTTTTATATACTCAAAGGAGATTATAGGAAGAATTGTACTATTAGTCAATATTCGTGTTATTTGGCATGCAAGATTTTCTATGAAATACTTTTGTATTAGCCTATTCCTCTGGACGAAGTAAGGGTTATTGGTTAAATGAATTACTGAAGGGGAGCTTCGAGACTGGGCATATGACGGGAGGTCCGAACCAGTATAAATACTCTGGTGTGCTCGCTTTTATTATCTGTCTTATTTATACTCTGTTAATTTACTCTACTTAGTATAATTATTAGTATATACTCTCACATTAGTATATAAGTTGCATTATATAAGATCCTATAGACTTTCAGAAAATACTTGACATACCCGTGTTGTTTCATTTTTTTGATACGTTTGTTTATTTTATTTGTTAAATTAGTATTATATATGCTATTTTATTTATTTGGCAATTTTTTTTGAATGGTTTAACTTATCTGTTATATCGGATGATTTAGGTTGTTAAATATTTCAATGTTAAATATTTGCAATATTCTTCTAGCAAATATTTGACATACTTTTGATGTTGCAGTTTGTATATTTTATGCATTTATTTCTATTTTGATTATGTAACAAATGTATTTTTTTTTAGGTTTTTGTCCACTGACTTTTGGGATTGTATCTGGTGGAGATGAACCTAATTGGTATTGGTGTTTGACTAAGCTTAGGGAAATGTTATGTTATGATGATCGGTATTTCACATTTTATATCTGATCGGCATCCTGTTTTTTTTCTTGTTGTTCCTCAAGTTTTTCTAGATTTAGCTCATGGTTCTTATTACTATCATTTAAAGAATAATTTAAAGAGCTTTTTTTTAACAAAACGGTGTCCTCAAGGTAAAAAGAAATGGATTATTTCATTGTTTTATCCAGTTGCTAATGCTGCTGCAATATATGTATTTAATCAAGCTTTATTTGAGTTTAAAAGTGATGGTGAGTTAAAGTAGAATTTTTTTGCATGGTTTGCCTTTTGAAAAGTATGCTAATGTTTTTTGTTAGTAATTGATATGGGGAAATGAGTTCTAATTATGCAGAAAGTTTTAACTGATGGATTTTCAAAAGATATTTACCTATCACTACATGTTTAGATAGAAATCATTTGAAACTCATGAAACTTATGTCTGATAGACATGAGTTGAGTAGAAGTTATAATAGTCAATTATGCACTATTATGGAGAAGCATTTAAGGGATTTATACGTTGTGGGTATTCAATGGAAAGTTACTAGATCTATTATTGATATTTATTAAGTTCAATCAGATTAACCTTATCGTGCAGATTTGAGTGTTCGGCGATGTAGTTGTAACTTATGGCGTGTTAATTGGTTTCCATGTGCTCATGTTATTAGATGCATTCTTCCTTTTGATTTGGATGTTTATTTTTATTTGGAGGACTATTCCAAAATGTCCTTCCGAGCATCTTATTCTCATCTGATTCATCCACTTGTTAATTTTCAAATGGAAGATGTTTTACTTGGAAGTTCATCCTCTTAAGAGAAGACGTGGTGCAGGAAGGCCTCCTTCTTCTAAATGGTTTAAGTCGGTAGGTGAGATGAATAAGTACAAAAGTAGTTGTTTGTGTAAGAAATTAGGTTATAACAAAAGATCTTGTTTGTTAAGAAATCAAGAGTAATTTTTATACATTATTGGCTTTTTATTGTGAAGACTATTAATGTAATTTCATGCTTTGTTTGTTGAATTAAATGTTTCTTTTTGTTATTTGACTTATTTGTTTGGTTAGCAATGTAATTTAGTTTGTTTGGTTAATAATAGTCTGGAAAATATTTGCTTGGCAAATATTTGCATTGGTAATATTTATTAAGCTAATACTTACTAGTGATATATTTAGTAGTTTATGTTTCTGGTTATACATATGCGATGCATATATATGTTTATTCATTATAATATGTTTTTAATTGTTGATTTTGAAGTTAAGTTTGATTAGTCATTATTCTAATTTTGTTAAAAATAGTTATATTTTTGTACTTGATCGAGATGTGTATTTGGTTATCTTTTACATCCATGATGTATGATTGTGTTTTTTATCCTATTAGATTTTGCATTCACATGATTCTTACTACGTTCTGCACTAGCCAAATGTTTGCCGGCAAATATTTGCCTTTGTTAGGAAAATGTTTGCCTCATAAATAATTGTTTTTTCTTTCACGATCATATTGCTTAACTATTGTTATTTGTATACCTAATTAAATTATATATTCACAAATATTTGGTTAGCTTTTTCATCCATACGTCCCGATTAGGTTTGACATTCAACTAGCTTTTTCATCCATACATATCGATTAGGTTTGACATTCAGCTTGCTTTTGCATCCATACGTACCCGATTAGGTTTGGCATTCAGTTGGCATTTTCATTTGGTGGTATGTTCGATTAAACAATATATCTCGATTATAGATTCGTTTCAAAATGTACCTGATTTGGTTTGGAATTTAGTTTGATTTTGCATCCATACGTACTTGATTAGGTTTGCCATTTGGTTAGCTTTTGTATTTACTCGATCGGGTTTGGCATTCAACTAGCTTTTGCATCCATACATAACAGATTATGTTTGGCATTCCGCTAGCTTTTGCATCCATATGTATCCGATTAGGTTTGGCATTCGATTGGCTTTAGCATTCCATGGTATGCTCGGTTAAACAATTTATCTTGGGTATAGATTGGTTTTCATATGTACCAGATTAGGTTTGATATTCGGTTGGCTTTTACATCCACACGTACCAAATTAGGTTTGACATTCGGTTGGCTTTTACATCCACACGTACCAAATTAGGCTTGACATTCGGTTGGCTTTTACATCCACACGTACCAAATTAGGTTTGACTTTGGGCTAGCTTTTACATCTATACGTGCCCAATTAGGTTTGGCATTCGAATAGCTTTTACATTCCATTATATGCTTGGTTAAACTATGTATTTTGGGTATAGATTGGTTTTTAGATGTACCAATTAGGTTTGGCATTCAGTTGGTTTTTACATCTATACGTACCCGATTAAGTTTGGCATTGGGCTGGTTTTTGCTTCCATATGTACCCGATTAGATTTGGCATTCACTTGGCTTTTGCATTCCATGGTATGCTCAGTTAAACAATTTATCTTAGGTATAGATTGGCTTTCATATGTACCCAAGTAGGTTTGGCATTTGGTTGGCTTTGGCATCCATATGTACTTGATTAGGTTTGACATTCGGTTGGCTTTTACTATCATATGTACTCGATTAAGTTTGGTATTTAGCTAGCTTTTACATCCATACATACCTGATTAAGTTTGGCATTTGGCTAGTTTTTGCACTCCATTGTATGCTCGATTAAAAAATGTATCTTTGGTATAGATTGGTTTTCATTTATACTCGATTAGGTTTGTTTGTTTTTGCATCTATACATACCCGATTAAGTTTGGCGTTCGGCTATATTTTGCTTTGATACATATTCGATTAGGTTTAGCATTCGGTTGGCTTTTGCATTCCATGGTATGCTCATTTAAATAATTTACCTTGGGTATAGATTGGTTTCAATATGTACCTGATTAGGTCTGACATTCGATTGGTTTTTGCATCCATGCGTACCCAATTAGATTTAACATCCGGTTAGTTTTTGCTTTCATACGTACCCGATTAGTTTTGACATTCGGTTGGCTTTTGCATTCCATGGTATGCTCAGTTAAACAATTTATCTTGGGTGTAGACCGATTAGGTTTGGCATTCGGTTGGCTTTTGCATCCATATGTACCCAATTAGGTTTGGAATTTGCCTAGCTTTTGCATCCATACGTACACTATTATGTTTGACATTTGGTTGGCATTTACATTCGGTGGTATGCTCAGTTAAATAATATATCTCAGCTATAGATTGGTTTTTATATGTATCAATTAGGTTTGGTATTCGATTGGCTTTTGCATCCATACGTACCCAGCTAGGATTAGCATTCGGTTAGCATTTGCATTCATATGTACCCAAATAGGTTTGGAATTCAGTTAGCTTTTGCATTTAATGGTATGCTCGGTTAAATAATATATCTCGATTACATAACCGAGCCCATGACCGAGACTATGAACGAGCATATAATCGATCCCATAACCGAACCTATAACTAAGTCTATAACTAAGTCCTTAACCGAGCCCATAACAGAGTCCATGACCGAGCGCATGATCGAGCACATAGCCGAGCACACGACCAAGCCCATGACCGAGCCTATGATCGAGCCCGTGACCGAGCCCATGATTAATCTCATAACCGAACCCATAATCGATTAGGTTATCATTCGATTGGCTTTTGCATCCATACATACCGATTAGGTTTGGCATTCGGCTAGCTATTGCATCCATACATATCTGATTATGTAACGACCCGTATTTTCACGGATCGAAAAGTTCGTCAAATCTGGAGTTTTAGCATTTTGAGCCATTTCAGCTTTTAGGCAAATTTTGCCTAAGTCCTAAGTCGTTCACGACTTAGCATAAGTCGTGAGTCGTATACGACTTAGGAGATAGGAGTGACCCAGGGTTTGGCGACTTAAGGAAATAAGTCGTAGCTGGGCTAGGTTAGTAGGTTGTAAGTCGTTGCCGAGTTAAGGGATAGACAACCTAAGGAAGTGACCGACTTATGTTGTTGTGAGCGACCTAGTAGAGTTAACGACTTAGGGGATAAGCAGTTTGCGACCTATAAGAGTTAGCGACCTATGGGATTGACCAACCTAAGTGTTAGCGTAGTTAGGTCGTTAGATCTGTGTTGAGTTAGGTCGTAGGCGACCTAAGATGGTTAGGTCGCGTGTGTGTTAGGTCGCGAGTTTGCTAAGTCGTAGGTCGCGTGGGTGCTAAGTTGTTAGGTCGTAGGGTTTTGTAAGTCTTAGGTCGTAGCTTAGTAAGTTGTTAGGTCGCGGGTTGGCTTAAGTGTTAGGTCGCGTGGGAGTCTAAGGTATTAAGTCGTAACCTCGTTATGTCGTAGGTCGGCAAGGCAGTTAAGTGTTAGGTCGGCAACGACCTAAGTTAGGTCATGGACTTCTATGGTTGTTAAGTCGCGATGTGTTAGGTCGCTGAGGAGTTGAGTCGTAGCCTGTGTGTTAAGGCGCACGTTGCGTTAGGTCGTAGGTCGCTGGGTGTTTGGATGCGCAGAAGGGTTAGGTCGGAGAGGCTTAGGTCGTAAGTCGGAAGCGACTTAGGGAGATAGCCAGATTTCGACTTAAGGAATTTCAGCTATAAATAGGAGGGGTTGTTCTCACTTTTTGGGATCCGGATTTTTGAAGCGACGAAGTGCTGCCATTTTGAGAGCTCGACTTCTACACTTCTTCACTTCTTTCCTCCACTCTAATCTAGTGCTTCCTTCCATCCAAATCAAAGATCAAGATTGAAGATTCAAGAGCTTAAGTTGAAGATCTTCATCTTTTCAAGAGAGATTTCATCGTTTGAAGCGGATTCGTGATAGATCAAGCTTGATCCTTCGCTGTCCAGATCTGAAGCGTGTTAATTAGAGGTTGTTTAGGTGATTTGGTGAGTGGTGATTATCTCTCACACGGATCCAAAGGATTATATCGGATTGTTGGCTCGATTTGGTGTTAAAATAGAGATTTCCATGCATTTTCTTCATCCTATGTGTAGATCCATATAGATCCATTGTTCATGATGATGTTACATCATTTTATCATATGTTAACCTATGCAAGTTCATTCATCAAGTTTGTAGAGATATAATCCATGTTTTCATGCTTATTGGACTTTCAACTCTTTAATTACGAAAATGCCATTGTTGTTATAATTGTCTACTTAGATCATTTTTGAATGCTTGATTGCTTGGATTGATGTTTGATTTGATTGATTGTTATGAACTAGATGATTGATGATTAGATTTAGATCGAAGGTGATTCAAAAGCTAAGGGAAAGGCTCTTGAATTGGGAAAGCTGCTCGTGGCATATGTAGCGGGATGATGAAGCTCTTATGCATAGATTTGATGATGTGATGATGAGATGAGGCTTTGCGAGGATGTAATGAAGCGAGGCAATCATGTGATGAAGACTTGGTCTAATCCAGACGGGATCATTCCAAGCATGTTGATAACTTGGTGATATGATTCGAGTTGAGGATAATGAATGGATATGAGAATAGTCGTCGAGGAGGATGACTAGGAGGCTTGGATAGCATCGTTGTTGAAGGTTCTAGCATGCTCTAAGCAAGAGTACGTTTGGGCAGATTCGATAGTCCCAACGGCCAACCGTTGATGGTCGAGTACTCTGGGCAGATTCGATAGTCCTAGGCACGGGCTGCGACGACGTGCGGGAGTTATGTCTAGAACCGGGGTTTCCATTAGCCCTTGACGGACGGCTGAAAGAATGTGCCGGTCATTCAATTAACGGTGATATCGAAGCAATGATAACAGTGATAGCCAGAGTCATGGATGTTTGGTTGCATCGTCATTCGGACTCAAGAGCGGTATTTTCTGGGTGCTTATCTGATTTAGGCCTTGGTACTTGGAAAACATCGCCCTTGACTAGAGTGATAGTAGTTTTACTTTAAATTGTATGCTCTGCTATGTTTGCTTCTGCCTAGTGTGTGTCTGGGGGCTATCACTGTAGAATGAGGTTGGAGTGGGAGGGTTGTATTCCTATTCCTTTTCCTTTATGCTCTTTTGGTATGTTGTTAGTTAATTTACTGCTCACTAAGACTGTTGTCTGACTCAAGGCTTTATGTTTCAATTCTTATTGCCTTGGGCTGTTCGTCCATTTTGGGACGGGCAGACTAGGTAGCAGGTGACAGGTGCTGTTCTCTTCTCACGATGCTGATATCGAAGACGAGCTGGAGGGTTGCATATTATCTTCTTATTATATGTACTGGATATTCCGCTGTTTTGTATTCTCTGAGAGATATGTAGTGAGGCTTGATGTATTGACTATTTGGATGCTTGTATTCAACTATTATGGAGTTTTATATGATGGCATTTTGTTTTGTAAAGCTTCACTATACATATGTTCTATTGTATTTTGTCCATGCGCTGTGAGCAATACGATAGATTCTGTTGTTTAATTTACCTTGACAATCGTCCATGGTCGCCTGGCACACTTTACAGCGCACTTTCTCTAGATTCGGTGCAGGGGTCATGGGCGGTCGTCACATTTGGTACCAGAGCATTGGTTAATCGATTTTACCCAACGCTCGCCGTCGTAACTACGTATGAGAGACGTAATTGTAATTTTGATGGATGATTACTATATATAATATAGTAGCTTAGTAGAATTTGAGTCCTTTGTGCAGTTGTTTCTCTAGATGTTCTAATCATTCCTTTTTATAGATATTGAGAATGAGTCAAAGAGGGAGACCAGCGGCTAGGGAAGGTCGTGCTACTGAAGAGAATGCTGATTATGCAGCCATGTTCGAAGCTATGATGACTTCGATCATGAGAAGGATACCAGTTCCGGGGGCAGCAGTTGATGTTGGAGTTCAAGTCCAAACTCCGAAACCAGTGGATTTTGCTAAGCTGTGCAAGGATTATACTGCTCTTGGAGGGAAGGTTTTCTTGGGAACAGAATCTACCATTGAGGTCCAGAGGTGGATAGATGCTTGTAGAAGGATCTTTGGTGATTTGGGAATTGATGATGCAACTAAGAGGAAGTTGGCATCAAGGCAGCTTCAAGGGAGAGCTTCTGATTGGTGGAACTCTATTACCATCACTACTCCGGAAGAAGAGATTACTTAGGAGCAATTCCAAGTCAGATTTGAAGCTAAGTTCATTTCTACAGCTCAGAAGTCTGTTCTGTTCAAGAAGTTTGTAGAGCTCAAGCAGGGTGGAAGATCTGTTCTTGAGTATGTTTCTGAGTTTGAAGCTTTGTCCAAGTATGCCCGGTCATATATTGAATCTGCTTATCAGAAGAATGAGAAGTTTGTGACCGGCTTGGATAATTATCTTGGGAGACAGTTGGTGGATCATTTGGACGACTCATTTGAGAAGCTTGTGGAGAAAGCTCTCAGGCATGAGAGTCTGTTTCCTAAGGAAGGACCTATTGTTGCTGTTACCAAGGGAGAATCTAAACCACAGCAGGGTGGAAACCAGAAGAGGAAGCAGCAGCAGCAGAAGGGTAAGGATGGCCAGAAGAAGCCGAAAGGCGAGGTGACTTGCTACAATTGTCAGCAGAAGGGCCATTTCTCTAAGGATTGTAAGAATCCGAAGGTGCCAATGAAGTGTCACAACTGTGACAAGCCAGGGCACATCAGGAAGAATTGTCCAGAACCGAGGAAGGACAGGCAGATTGTGCAAGCCTATGCTTTAGGAGCTATTCTGTCGTCTTCGAAAGCTCCTACTGCTGAAGAGAAGGGAAAGAGTGTGGTTGTTCAAGGTACTCTTTTCCTATGTGGTATTCCAGTTAGAGTTTTGTTTGATACTGGAGCATCGCATTCGTTTGTTTGTAATGAACTAGTAGGCCGGTTAGGTTTGGAACCGGATATTGTTGATAGGCCATTGGTTGTGACTAATCCAGTTGGGGGTTCGTCTTGTTTGTGTATGTTATGCCGTGGTCTAGTTGTATCGAGTCATGGTTGCTCTTTTGTTTGTGATTGTTTTGTTCTGAACTTTGCGGGGTTCGGGATTATTTTGGGTATGGACTGGCTTAGGAAGTATGCGGCTAAGGTTGATTGTGAGAGGCTGGAGGTGACAGTCGAGAATGTGGAGGGGCGAAAGGTTGTGATACGATGTAAGCATGAGGAAGGCGTCTTCATGAGCTTCATGTATTCGCTGGTTGTTCCACGGGATGGACTGTCATCAGTGCCGATCGCTAATGGATTCGAGGATGTCTTTGACGAAGTCAAAGGGTTGCCGCCGCATAGAGAGATCGAGTTTCGTATAGATCTAGTTGAAGGAGCCAGACCTGTTGTGATGCCTCTTAGGCGGATGGCGCCTAGGGAACAGCAAGAGTTGAGGGTGCAAGTTGATGATCTTTTGCAGAAAGGATTCATTCGGCGTAGTGTGTCCGAGTGGGGTGCACCAGTTGTGTTCGCAACCAAGGCAGATGGGTCGTTGAGATTGTGTGTGGATTATCGTGAGCTGAATAAGGTGACTAAGAAGAACAAGTATCCATTGCCGAGAATAGATGACTTGTTTGATCAGCTTCACGAAGCAAAGGTGTTTTCTCAGATGGATTTGGCAACGGGATTTCACCAGTTGAGAGTAGCTAAGGATAGTGTGCCGAAGACTGCTTTTAGGACACCATCCGGTTTCTTTGAGTGGCTGGTAATGCCGTTTGGATTGACTAACGCGCCAGCATATTTTGTGGATCTTATGAATAGAGTGTTCAGAGATCAGTTGAACAAGTTCATACTTGTGTTCGTGGATGATATTCTGATTTATTCCAGAACTGAAGAAGAGCACAAGACGCACTTGCGTATTGTTTTGGAAATCTTGCGGAAACATCAGCTGAAGGCTAAGTTTTCGAAGTGTCACTTCTGGAAGAGTGAAGTGAGGTTCTTAGGCCATGTGATTTCTGGAAATGGAATAGCGGTTGATCCCGCTAAGGTGGCAGTAATCCAGGATTGGGTTAGACCTACGAATGCATCAGATGTGAGAAGTTTTCTTGGATTAGCAGGATATTATCGACGGTTTATCAAAGACTTCTCCAAGATAGCTGCACCGTTAACAGGATTGACGAAGAAGAACCAAGTGTTCAGTTGGAATGCTAAGTGTGAGCAAGCCTTCGGAATCCTGAAAGAGAGACTGACGAGTGCTCCTGTTTTGACTATTCCAAGTGGGAATGATGAGATGGTGGTTTACACCGACGCATGTGGTACTGGACTTGGAGCAGTGCTGATGCAGAAGAATAAAGTTGTTGCGTATGCAAGTCGACAACTGAAGCCGCATGAAAGGAATTACCCAACTCATGATTTGGAGTTAGCGGCGATTGTATTTGCTTTGAAGATGTGGAGACATTATCTATTGGGAGTTCGATTCGAGTTGTTTACGGATCATAAGTCGCTGAAGTATCTTTTCGCCCAAAAGGATTTGAATCTTCGGCAGCAACGTTGGCTAGAGTTTTTAGCATCATATGATTTTGTTATAGCTTATACTCCGGGAAAAGGTAACGCAGTGGCAGATGCGTTAAGTCGAAGACATGCAGGATTGGGAGCCATGTTTTCAGAATGGAAGAGTCTCCAGTATTTAGCTGGATTTGACTTCAGACCTAGATGCGAATTGGAACCTGAGATGTTGGCAAACTTATCGATAAGACCCACTCTTGTGGAACGGATTGGCGAGGGCCAAAAGCGAGATGATAAGCTTGTCAAGATTATCCGTGAATTGGAATCTGGATTGGATCCAGAAAAGGATAAAGGATTCAAGGTCGATCGAGAGGGTTGGCTTCGGAAGCAAGGACGACTAGTTGTTCCCGATATAGATGAATTGAGGAGTGAAGTTCTGAAGGAAAGTCATCACTCGAAGCTGACAATTCATCCAGGTGGAAATAAGATGTATCGGGATATGAAGAGAACCTACTACTGGGAAGGTATGAAGAAGGATGTTGGAAATTTTATTTCCAAATGTATGAACTGTCAGTTGGTAAAAGCCGAACAGAAGAAGCCAAGTGGATTACTTCAGCCATTAGAAGTTCCTACATGGAAGTGGGAACAAGTGTCGATGGATTTTATCGATGGATTGCCTAGAACCAGGACGGGAAATGAAGGGATTTGGGTCATTGTGGATCGTCTGACTAAGAGTGCACGATTCATTCCTGTTCGATCGACTAGGACTGCATCAAAGTTGGCTGAGTTGTATGTTAAGTGGGTAGTTCGATTCCATGGTATTCCGAAGAGTATAGTGAGCGATCGAGATCCATTGTTCACTAGTGGATTTTGGAAGAGCTTCCAGGAAGTTTTGGGAACCGAGTTGTGTTTGGGTACAGCTTATCACCCTCAGACGGATGGTCAAACCGAGAGAGTCAACCGAGTTTTGGAAGATCTTCTTAGAGCATGTGTTTTGGACTTCGGAGGATCATGGGAAGATCACCTTCATTTGGTGGAGTTTGCATACAACAACAGTTACCAGTCAAGTATTGGTATGGCACCATATGAAGCATTGTATGGAAGACCGTGTAACTCTCCAACATGTTGGTTGGAAACTGGAGAAAAGCTGATGCTTGGGCCAGAGATGATTCGTCAGACTTCAGATTGTATAGAAATCATTCGGCAACGAATGAAGGCAGCCCAAGACCGTCAGAAGAGTTATGCCGATAAGCGTCGTAAGGATTTGGAATTCGACGTAGGAGATATGGTTTTTGTGAAGATTTCTCCACTGAAGAATGTTATTCGATTCGGGAAGAAGGGAAAATTGACTCCGAGATTTGTTGGACCATTCCCGATTACCGAGCGAATTGGAAAGCTCGCCTATAGGTTGGAGTTACCTGAGAAGATGTCGGGTGTGCACAATGTTTTTCATGTATCATATCTACGGAAGTATGTGCACGACTCGAATACAGTGGTTTCTGCTGATAGCTGTGAAGACTTCGAAGTTGAGCCAGTCGATAGAAGACCTCGTAAGCCGTTTCGTGTTGTTGAAACCGACACGAAACAGCTTAGGAGGAAGGTAGCTAAGTTGCTCAAGATACAATGGAGTGACGATGA
Organism: Allium fistulosum; assembly: GCA_030737815.1. Taxonomy (NCBI): domain Eukaryota; kingdom Viridiplantae; phylum Streptophyta; class Magnoliopsida; order Asparagales; family Amaryllidaceae; genus Allium; species Allium fistulosum. Next base: position 84,082,785 of record CM060903.1, read on the forward strand.
TAACGACTGTACGTGGGAGGTGGAAGAGAGGATGAAAGCAGCTCATCCCGAACTCTTCAAGGTATGGCCCTAAGGTGTCGTATCATCTAACAACATTGTAACTTGTTCTAAGTCTTAAAATTCTGTACGCTAAGCTAGAATTGGATGCATGGTTTGCTGGTTGTTATGGTTGGTAGGCGTACAGAATAGTCTTTGATTGCTTTGTTTGTTTGGAATTTCGGGGGCGAAATTCCTAAGGGGGAGAGAATGTAACGACCCGTATTTTCACGGATTGAAAAGTTCGTCAAATCTGGAGTTTTAGCATTTTGAGCCATTTCAGCTTTTAGGCAAATTTTGCCTAAGTCCTAAGTCGTTCACGACTTAGCATAAGTCGTGAGTCGTATACGACTTAGGAGATAGGAGTGACCCAGGGTTTGGCGACTTAAGGAAATAAGTCGTAGCTGGGCTAGGTTAGTAGGTTGTAAGTCGTTGCCGAGTTAAGGGATAGACAACCTAAGGAAGTGACCGACTTATGTTGTTGTGAGCGACCTAGTAGAGTTAACGACTTAGGGGATAAGCAGTTTGCGACCTATAAGAGTTAGCGACCTATGGGATTGACCGACCTAAGTGTTAGCGTAGTTAGGTCGTTAGATCTGTGTTGAGTTAGGTCGTAGGCGACCTAAGATGGTTAGGTCGCGTGTGTGTTAGGTCGCGAGTTTGCTAAGTCGTAGGTCGCGTGGGTGCTAAGTTGTTAGGTCGCAGGGTTTTGTAAGTCTTAGGTCGTAGCTTAGTAAGTTGTTAGGTCGCGGGTTAGCTTAAGTGTTAGGTCGCGTGGGAGTCTAAGGTATTAAGTCGTAACCTCGTTATGTCGTAGGTCGGCAAGGCAGTTAAGTGTTAGGTCGGCAACGACCTAAGTTAGGTCGTGGACTTCTATGGTTGTTAAGTCGCGATGTGTTAGGTCGCTGAGGAGTTGAGTCGTAGCCTGTGTGTTAAGGCGCGCGTTGCGTTAGGTCGTAGGTCGCTGGGTGTTTGGATGCGCAGAAGGGTTAGGTCGGAGAGGCTTAGGTCGTAAGTCGGAAGCGACTTAGGGAGATAGCCAGATTTCGACTTAAGGAATTTCAGCTATAAATAGGAGGGGTTGTTCTCACTTTTTGGGATCCGGATTTTTGAAGCGACGAAGTGCTGCCATTTTGAGAGCTCGACTTCTACACTTCTTCACTTCTTTCCTCCACTCTAATCTAGTGCTTCCTTCCATCCAAATCAAAGATCAAGATTGAAGATTCAAGAGCTTAAGTTGAAGATCTTCATCTTTTCAAGAGAGATTTCATCGTTTGAAGCGGATTCGTGATAGATCAAGCTTGATCCTTCGCTGTCCAGATCTGAAGCGTGTTAATTAGAGGTTGTTTAGGTGATTTGGTGAGTGGTGATTATCTCTCACACGGATCCAAAGGAGTATATCGGATTGTTGGCTCGATTTGGTGTTAAAATAGAGATTTCCATGCATTTTCTTCATCCTATGTGTAGATCCATATAGATCCATTGTTCATGATGATGTTACATCATTTTATCATATGTTAACCTATGCAAGTTCATTCATCAAGTTTGTAGAGATATAATCCATGTTTTCATGCTTATTGGACTTTCAACTCTTTAATTACGAAAATGCCATTGTTGTTATAATTGTCTACTTAGATCATTTTTGAATGCTTGATTGCTTGGATTGATGTTTGATTTGATTGATTGTTATGAACTAGATGATTGATGATTAGATTTAGATCGAAGGTGATTCAAAAGCTAAGGGAAAGGCTCTTGAATTGGGAAAGCTTCTCGTGGCATATGTAGCGGGATGATGAAGCTCTTATGCATAGATTTGATGATGTGATGATGAGATGAGGCTTTGCGAGGATGTAATGAAGCGAGGCAATCATGTGATGAAGACTTGGTCTAATCCAGACGGGATCATTCCAAGCATGTTGATAACTTGGTGATATGATTCGAGTTGAGGATAATGAATGGATATGAGAATAGTCGTCGAGGAGGATGACTAGGAGGCTTGGATAGCATCGTTGTTGAAGGTTCTAGCATGCTCTAAGCAAGAGTACGTTTGGGCAGATTCGATAGTCCCAACGGCCAACCGTTGATGGTCGAGTACTCTGGGCAGATTCGATAGTCCTAGGCACGGGCTGCGACGACGTGCGGGAGTTATGTCTAGAACCGGGGTTTCCATTAGCCCTTGACGGACGGCTGAAAGAATGTGCCGGTCATTCAATTAACGGTGATATCGAAGCAATGATAACAGTGATAGCCAGAGTCATGGATGTTTGGTTGCATCGTCATTCGGACTCAAGAGCGGTATTTTCTGGGTGCTTATCTGATTTAGGCCTTGGTACTTGGAAAACATCGCCCTTGACTAGAGTGATAGTAGTTTTACTTTAAATTGTATGCTCTGCTATGTTTGCTTCTGCCTAGTGTGTGTCTGGGGGCTATCACTGTAGAATGAGGTTGGAGTGGGAGGGTTGTATTCCTATTCCTTTTCCTTTATGCTCTTTTGGTATGTTGTTAGTTAATTTACTGCTCACTAAGACTGTTGTCTGACTCAAGGCTTTATGTTTCAATTCTTATTGCCTTGGGCTGTTCGTCCATTTTGGGACGGGCAGACTAGGTAGCAGGTGACAGGTGCTGTTCTCTTCTCACGATGCTGATATCGAAGACGAGCTGGAGGGTTGCATATTATCTTCTTATTATATGTACTGGATATTCCGCTGTTTTGTATTCTCTGAGAGATATGTAGTGAGGCTTGATGTATTGACTATTTGGATGCTTGTATTCAACTATTATGGAGTTTTATATGATGGCATTTTGTTCTGTAAAGCTTCACTATACATATGTTCTATTGTATTTTGTCCATGCGCTGTGAGCAATACGATAGATTCTGTTGTTTAATTTACCTTGACAATCGTCCATGGTCGCCTGGCACACTTTACAGCGCACTTTCTCTAGATTCGGTGCAGGGGTCATGGGCGGTCGTCACAAATTAGGTTTGGCATTTGGTTGGCATTTGATTAGCTTCTGTATCCATATGTACCCGATTAAATCATGCATCTATTTAGCTTGTGCATTCAGTGGTTTATTTGATTAAACAATATATCTAAAATATATTTTTTTCCTTAGATATTCGATTAGAGTATGTAGTTTATTATATTATGGTGGTGGCTATAACCTTGGTTAACCAATATTACAATATTTAATGTCATTACTTCTATTGCTTATGAAATTGTTGCCCGACAAATGTTTATCGAACATATATTTGCCAGATATTTGAGTTTAGTGTTGAGATTATACAATGTTATACTATATGAGAATGACAAAATTTCCTTTGAGTATAGTGAATTACATTTCAGATATAAAACATTGTACATTACGTCAGGTTAAAAGTATGTAACATTCAATATCCAACATAGTTGAGTTAAACATCAAATTTATACATTACACCAACAACGTTTTCTATATAGGATATTATAGTTCAAACATTAAATACTTTACATTACATTGTTATAAAAGTTTCTAACAATCATCTAGAAGTGTTTTTTAAACATCCAATATATACAAGTAAGATTACATATCTGGCATCCAACATTTATCTTCCAGTTTTGATACGTTCGGTCAAGTTAGATAAACTGTGATCATTTAAAAAAAACTGCCTATAGCTATATAATCTTTAATACATTTGACATTGTCGGTTCTGATTTTCAACCATGATTTTTGTCTATGACAATCTCATATAGGATGTGAGCTCTTATTTTTTGCATTTCTTTATCTTCTTATAAATCTACCTTTCTTTCTATGTATATGTCATTGGTTAGGTCTTCGATATATTGCATAACAAATATTGTACAATCAATTTTGCATCGGTTTAAAAAAGTTTGTTTAATATTATTTACTTTTATAAAATAAAATTTTATACTTACGAATAGTATTTTTGCTATGGACAATTCATAAAGTTCACTAGTTTATCTTGAAATTCTGATGGTTTTTTCCTATTTTTTGCATAAGTTGACTTCATAATATCCAGGCAAATATTTGTCACCAGTTGTTATTAATATGTTTAAAATTTACCGCTATTTTTGCTTGTTGTTTGTATAAACAGACGAATTTTTTCCTTCTCGGTCTTTGGGAATCATAATGTGTTCAGGTTTTGTCAACAACATTGAACTCCAATAGCGTATAATGATTTTTATGATGTAGTGATATCAACATTTTTTTGCAATTCATTGCTTCTTCTTCGACAATTTGACTACCAATTATCTATATATTGGTTTTTAGTCTTGAATTATTGATACATACGATTACAGATTAATTAGCTTTCAAACTTTAAAGTGACATTTATTTGCAATTTTAAGTATTTCATACTGATGCGTAGGATTTTAAATATATGATTACTTTGTGATTTGTCTTCAGTTTTATCTCTAACTACCAACCTATAACCTGCATTAAAATTAAATTTTATATATTAGTTTTTTTATTTTCGGTTAATAATATTATATTGATTTATATACCATCGAGTCAATGAATCTGTTGAATAGCGTGTCAGAAATATTGACTCCTCTTATGTCAGTGTCTTTGTCCGAGTTATAGCATACAACTTTCCTGTTTTAATAATAGGTAAAGTATATTAGTATGTATGATAGTATGAAGGTTAGAATATAATATATGAACTTAATTTATAGTTTCTGTTTGAAATTGATACTATAGTATGTGAATATTATTATTTAAATATTCATTTAGCCTATATATTCCTGGCAAACAATTGATTGACCAAGCATATATTTGTCGGTCATATATTTGCTAGGCATACACACATTTCTGTATGTTTGTTTGTATATTCGCAATTTATGTTTTAATACAATAAATTACTTGTTTTTATATGCTTAGTAAATGCATTAAGCTCGTGGATCTGTTCATTTGTAAGCCATTTTCTTCCAAGCTTATTTTTTTGAACCAATATTTTTGTTTCTTCTTTTATTTCAGACCCATCGTGATCAGATTCTGTGCTTTGGTCTGATATATTTTAAGGTTGAGGAGCTTCTTCATCTTTTTTATCAACGTTGCTTCTATACGATTTCTTTTGGCATTGTCTTTTTGGTTTTTGTTTTACTTGTTTTGATAGTGAAGAAGGAGAAACTTTTGTTTCTTTTCTTTCTGACTTTTTCTCCTCCTTTTCAAGCTTGATTTTGAAATCTGCGACAAAATTTTATTGAATGTTTTCTAATTCCTGGATTAATGTTTGGCTGTTTTCTAGACTCTCTCTTTAAGGTGTTAATAAGTAGAACGTTGGGTAGTCTATACCTGGTCTGTCTTTCTTTTTATCATTTGTTACAATTGTATATTTAGGATATGTCAAATATTAAAGATATATTATTTTATATAAAAAATGAATTTTGTTTTAAAATATATACCATTTGTTTTTTGTATTTTTTTCGATATCCTTGCGCAATCAAATCTTCTGATTTTTCACTTAATTTGTCGAAACAATTCAATTGTTATATATTTTGTTTGCTAGCATATATATATGACAAATATTTTTTAGGTAGGCAACTATTTACCAAGTTGAATTTTTTACAGTAATTTGTAAACATTTACCGTTTTTGTGCTTTCTTTTTTCTCTTTAATACCTTCTTTTTCATCCTCACCTTGTACTACCTTTGGTATGATGGTTATTTCATATTGGCTTGTTGTCTGGTTATTAGTGTCACCATCATCATCATTATCATCATCTTTAGCTTTTCTTTCCTTTTGATCATCATTAGCAATATCATCACCTTTATCTTGATCAGCACCATTATCATTTTTACTTTCATCAACATCACGTTTTCTTTCCCCTGCACCATCACTATCACCATCACCATCACTTTTTTTTCCTCTGCACCATCATCATCACCTTTTCTTTCCTCTGCACTACAATATCAGCATCTTTACTCACCATCACCATTACTATCTTTTTCATCATCACCTTTCGCTTTAGTTTCATCTGGACCAACACCATCTTCTTCATCATCATTATCTTTTTTTCCTTTCTCAGCGCCATCACCTTCACCATCTTTATCTTCATTAAGACCATCACCATCTTTACCTTCATCATCACCATCGCCATCTTCGCCTTTATCGGTACCATCACCATCAGCATCTTTACCTTCATCGTCACCATCGCCATCTTCGCCTTTACTAGTACCATCACCAGCACCCTCTTTATTAGTACCAGCATGTAACGACCTGCAAATTTATTACTTGGATAAAATATATTTATTTTTAAAATTATTCAAATAAAAGGTTGATGATACAAATAATATAATTTTGAGTGATAATAAATAATAGTAATCTTATTTTGAATAGATATTTACAAAAATATTTTTCTCGAAATTTGAATCGATAAAATGGCCGAAAACTGTTTTATCGACAACCAGCTCTATAATAAAAAAAACGTCGCGCACGGAGCTAGATTCATGCACTTATTTTTATAATTGAATAAGAATATGAAATAAAATTAATTATTTTATTTTTGAAAATTAAATGTATTTATGTCATCACCGATAATGACATCATATTTAAATATAGATTTATGAATTTAAATTGAGATTTAATGATTTAATAAATATTTCAAATAACGGTAATTCATTTTGAATAGTTATAAAGTGATAATATATCATTTATAATAGTTTAATAAAGATTGACAAATTTCATCGCACTTTGACAAATCGACGTCGTATTTTTACAATTGGGTTTTAATATTATTTAATATGGTTTTATAACTAAAATAAACTTGTTTTAATTAATTAAAAACGATAAGAAACTTATTTTTAAGTTTTGTTTACACAAATAAATAGTTTGATTAAAAACTGAAAATGTGATCGACGATCGTTTTTTGGATTTTCGACTGTTCGTCGAACAGAAGTTTTTTCGAATCGCTGCAACATTGTTAGCATAATTTTAACACATATTAATACACATTTTGAAAATATTAATAATCAGTACAAAATGACAAAGAGAGTTTATTTTTGAAAACTTATAAAGTAAGTAAAATCTTTTGATTTGGTTTCTACTTTTTAATAAAAATACTTAAGTGTTAAGTAATAAAAAGAAAACTTACCATCATCTTTCACCTCCTTACACATACTTTCCATCTCATTAAATGCTAGTAGTTAAAGGTCTAATCTTGCATTGGTATGGAGGAATAAATATGTGGTTAGAAATGAGTTTTGGGTTAGAGGTATTAAGGTCTTTTGTGTGTAAACTTCATGTATAAATACCCACCTTCCTCTCCACTTTCATTCACACTTTCTCTTCTCTCTTTTTCTAAGCATCTCCATCTTCTTCCTCTCCTTTCTACTGACTTCCAAGTCATAGAAAAAAATTGGAAAGAAATAAGGTCGAAATATATACAAAATAAAATCAATATCAATTCGTTTCAAAACCAAACTTACTATTTTTCATATTTTACCTCTTCTTCTCACGGTCATAACTTTCACCAAAATAATCCAAATTGAGAAATTATTTTCTTCAAATTCAAGAGAATTGAGTTGGCTACTATTTTTATTCACACCATTTCTTCAAAATTGAAGAGCTACCATGATAAAATTTCAATTCTTACAAAGTCATTTTCAAGCCAAGTTTTGAAGTCCGAAAATACCTCTTTTTCATTCGAGTATAACTCAATCAAAATAGAACCAAAAAAAGTAATTCTTTTTATTAAATCATGTAGAATTCTAGTGGCTACAACTTTTATGTTTAGTAATTCTTCCAGTTTTGAGTCTAACTATGTCAAAATTCCACCTTTTTACAGTGCATTTTCGGGCTTCATGTTTACAAATCCGAGAATACCCTCTCTTCTTTTGATCATAACTTCCTTAAAACAAGTCGAAATCAAGTGATTCTTTTTTTTAAATTCAAGACAAAATAATTTGCAACAACTTTCTCATTAATTTTTTTTTTAATTTTTAGAGTAAGAGGGTCAAAATCCAGAGAGAAAATGACAAATATTTTGGATTTAGTTTTGAGAATTCAAGGTCAAAACTCCACCACTTCTTCTCTATACTTTCAGCAAACCTTCATCTCAAGCCTTAGTCCAGCACTTGGAAGAAAGAAGAAGTTGTTAGGTAATGTTTAAATAAACTATGAAGTATTTGGTGAAACGTGGATTAGTTTGAATGTTGGTAGGAAGTGAAACGGTTCGGATATTGGTGAGAACTCTAACTTTAAACAATTATAAGCAGTTATAAATGTTTAACGTAACTATATTGATGCTAATGATGCTTGGATGTTTGGTTGATGAATGTTTGAAAAAGTAATTAGCAACATAAACTATAAGTGAGAAACTCTTGCATATATGATATTCTTGGAGATATAATGTTTGCAATGGATGTTTAATATGCTTTGATTATCTAGTTTGGTTGTTTAATATGAATGTTGAAGATATATGCAAGTCATGGAAATACACGTCGATAAGCACAAAGAAAATCACTTTTCTTTATTGAATGAATTTGTGTATATGGAATGTTAAACCTCTTTAAAATGGTTTTAAATGAGTTTGAAATCTTTTATAAACATATGAAAGTTTGAAAGGTAATGGAAAATATAGTCAAAAATAGTCGCATCGCGTAACGGCAGTTCGCGATTTCGTGTCATAAAAGTCAAACGATTATATACAATGGAATTTAGCTCAGAATCCTTCGAGATGAAAATTTTTTGAACTATTATATCCATAATTTTTGAACAAAGAAAAAGAAATCAAGATTTCGATAAGTAGATTTTGAAAAATGAGTAAAACAAGTTTTTGGAAAAATCGCGGTTTGTAGTTCGGAATCCATAAAAGGATTTCTTTAAAAATGATATTATAAATTTGTTTAAAAATATGAAATAAATTCTAAAAATCTTTTAAAATGTTTTAAAAGTGATTTGAGTTATAAAAATGAATTTCCAGATGATAAAAATTCGTTTTGGTCAATATAGCTTAAAAAGCACTTTTTGTAGCACTTTCCGCAGCGCTTTTCTATAACCTTTGAAATATAGCTTTAAACTTAACAATTCTTTCCCAGATCTTTTATAAATGTTTACAAATGAATAATTAAGTGTGTTAATGAGTATTTGGAAGTTTTATAGTTTATTTAAAAAGAATTTAAATAAACGATTTAAAGAAAAGTTATTACAAATTAAGTGGTTTAATCTTAGCTCTAAAAGCCGACAAGTAGACTAGATTTTTCTATTCGTGAGATCCCGATGTGAGGTGCTTAAACTAAGGAGATTTTCAGGAGCAACCAGTGTTCTGGCTCACCTGGCCTCTTCCTGGACGAGGGATAGATAAGGTTGAAATGTCGGAAACGAGTTAAGTATAAAGAGATTCAAATTTAAATTAACTACAACTTTGATTTGATAGAGATGATCTTCTTATACTTAGTATTAAAGCACGAAGAGGGAACTAGTACTATTCGTGGAATTTAAAAGGTGATTTCGTCGTTATTCCGTCCATAGTATTTGTTGAAAATGGAAATTAATATTGAGTAGAATTAGATGATTTCTATAGATTCTGCTTATTTAATATTTACCGATTTTGGATTAACATCCTAGATAGTACTGTTTTAACTAAATAAAATTTCGAGTTTTGAATTTAGAAATCTTTGTTAAGATTTAAATGAAATGATTTTGTAAATGTTTTCCTAAGTGAAAAAATGCAACGATTTAGAATTATTCCAAGATTTAAAAAAGGTTTTAAGAAATCAAAGAATTTGAAAAGAGAAGTTTAATGATTCCATATATACCGAAAAGAAATGTTTTAAAAGTTATATATCTCCAAAAGATATTTTTGATAAAAGAAATGAAATAATCAAATATTATTCACCTATTTACTTGACCTCTTTTATCGATGGTTGGTTTGAAGGAACCGGGGTCGGATCTGGGTAATTTCTATCCGAAAACCACTTCGAAGCAATTTATGTTTCGAGGTAAAGCATGTTGAAGATAAGATCATTGAAGATGAAGGTATTCATGATGTAGTGCTGCTTTCCACTAGTCTCTCAAGATGAAATTTACCATATCATATATTTATGGTGGCAAGTAGTGCTCCGTTATGAAAATCTTCGAATTGCAAAGACTGATCGCTACTGATCCTAGGAGTGATTTCGAAAACAAGATGCGGTAGGAGGAGTGCCTTCGGTTTCCTTCAGTCCCAGAACGAACTTGTATGGACGAATGTCTGACGTTTCATTTTAAAATCACATTAACTGATCTCTATAAAAGTATTTTTGCTTGGTGGTAGAGAAGACAACTTCTCTTAGCTTAACACCCTTTCCTGAGATGTACGAGCTCTGGAGTTATACGTTTTTAAAATTTAGCTGTGTGATTATGGAATGGCAATGTGGCATTCAAAAGAGGAAAAATGTTGTGCTATGTGAAAAGGTAATCGTTACCTCAGGCCCCACACCCAGAAATGACCAAAACATGGTAGAAGCAACAAGGCTATATGGTTCGCAACCATTAGGGTATGATCATCCCCTTCTAGATATATTTCTACATGCTATGACATTCGGGTTTAAATTAATGTGGTGTATGGTAAACAAATGCTCGGATAGGTCAGTAACGACCGGGGTGATGACATATTCGGTACTATCTAGGAAGAGGTAGGCCGGTCTTGTGTTGGTAGAGGACCATCGGTTGGGCCTTGGTACATTCCTCTAGAGATGTACTACCGGAAGGTAGTCCCTTCATCTGGTAATTTTTATGAAAATCCATTCTCCAATAAGTGTCTGCCATTTTGTTTGTTGAACCCACTTTGTGGCTAATATGCTGGAATTTAATCAATGTAATAATTTCGGCTAAGATTAATAAGTTTACTTGCAAATGTTTTCAAAGGAAAGTCATTAAAAATAATATCAAATGTTAATTTTGCATAGCAAATGTTTGGTTATCATAAGGTAAAAATCCATTCCGTGTTTATGTACGGCGTGTTCTTATGAGATACCTTTTTGTTTTCAAAATACGTAATTTAGAGTTCTCACACCAGTCTCATGACTGACTCGGAGTTTATTTTCCTTTCTCTTAAACTTTAGGCACCCTAATTTTTCCGAGCAGCTTAGTAGTCAGGTTTAGTTTAGAAGAAATCTGGATGGAGCTCGAAGAATTAAGCTGAAGATTTTTTTGAAGATTGTTATCTATTTCAACCACACTCTTGTGTTATAATATTCTACATTTGTAAGGACAGAAATTTATAACTGTCCATGTTTAACTCTGATAAATGTAATTTCCGTTGTAAAGTTTATGTTGAAATAATAATATATGAGATTTTGTTCGGTCTTTATTTTCTTTCTTAGCCTTGAGAATTCGCTTCTTCGGCACTTTGATTCGTGGCACGTGAATACCGATGATGTATTAGTGTCGATTTCCGAGAGTTGAAGAAACAGGTCCTCACACAGCATCTTTATGTTTGTCAGCATCATCACTATTTTTGTCTTCATCTTCTTCATCTTCTTCATTATGATCATCATCATCTTAACCTTCTTCATCATCAACATCACTAACAATGTCATTTTGCTTCATTGTCATTAATAGTATTAGTGTGTATTGTTTCATCACCATTAATTTGATCATTATCATCTTCATCATCTATCATCTTTATCATCTTCTTCTTTCCTTCCTTTTTTTCAAATCATCATTTTCTTTTTCAACAACTTTTTTTTGTTTTTTCAGAGCTACGTTTTCCTTTTTCATCTTATTCATTTTCAATTTTATATCTCTTCAGTTGTTTGTTGATTTTTTCATATTTTTGATCGCCAACTGAATCTTTTTCTTTTGCTGATTTAGCTTTGGTAGATTTTAGCTCTTTTTTCTTTCTTTTTTTCTTTGCAAATTAGAAAAAAAAATTGCTTTTTTCATAATTAAAATACCGGTTGAGATATTTGTTTCAAATTATTTTGAAATCTAATTATAAAATTGTCAAAATTTTGTATTTTCCTGGCAAGTATTAGGCAGACAAATATTTGCCTGCATAATATTTACCATTCACTTTTTATAACACCAGTGTATTATTAGTAGATTTACCTTTTTGTCAATGAAGTACTTCATTTTGCTTGGAGTAACTTCTTGTAGTGTCCATTTAGCGAAAGTTGGTTCATTTTGTTGATAACTTATTTTCGAAGCAAATATTTCTATAATATTAAAGAACCAATACAATAGAAAGAGGTATAAGGTGTTAGTTTAGTTTATAACAAAAATTATAAAAGATAGAATGAGTTATTATAATTTACCAATAGCAAGGTTACGCATGCACATATTTTTCTTGGACTGTCTTTATTTTTTCTCACTTGTTCCATCAAATGTTTTTCTATTATTGCTACCCAAGAAATAGTTTTCATCTACTTCAATTTATGAACATATGGTAGCAGCACCCAAGGAAATGCAGAGTTTGGATTGAAAAATAAGTATGTCGAAATAAAAAACATAGCTAACAACCTTACAATAGCGTTCGTAGTTTCTGTTTTTTCCTTTTTCTATTTGAAGCTAATTGAATGCTTATTTCAATATCCTTTACTTTGATCATTTTTGAAGTATTATTTGAATGCTTTTATTTGAGAGTTTGTGTAAGATTCCTTCAAATGAATGTGTTGATTGTGATGCATTCAATTGGGAATCCAAAAATTGTTATAATGTCGCTTTCTTTTAGAATTGTTTTATATCTCCGAAATAAAAACAGTTTTCTTTAATTGAAAATGAATCTATTATCATATATAGAGCTGCTTCTTTCGATATATCCTCAATTGTTATAGGTCCTTCCATGAATGGATTAATAATTTTGAAGAATGGAATTTGCTTTAATAATGCAATGTGTTCTTCTAGAAGTAGATTTTTTTAACTAAATTTTCTACCAATGTATGGAAAGACTTAAAGCTACTTTTATAGCTTTTTGAATTATCTTTTGGCACTTCTATTTTTTGTTTCTTTATAGATGATTTTTTAGTGCTTGTTCTTGTTGTTGTTTGTTTTCTCCTGAAATATTAAAGAGGAACATCTTCTTCTGATTCTACATCTTCTTTTGATTCCACGTCTTCTTCTGATGCTATATATTTTGAAGATTTAGATGTTGGAATTGTGGGAGGTTCAGATTTTGAAGATTCAGTGTTGTGAGATGATTCAGGTTTCTGAGAAGATTTAGGTACATTTGCAAATACCTTGACTTTGAATGGTTGTCAATTTTTTTGTGCCACAACTTTGTATCTTCATTGTTGTACTTGTAAAGGTTTTAAAATTATCAAATTGGTGTCGCATATAAAGAAGTAGTAAATACTGGTGTGACAAATATTTACCAAGCAAATAATTCGTATTGTACACTTTTCGTGTAAATGTATATATACTAAAATTTCAGTCTCCAAAATTTAAACTTTATTTAACAAATATTTGATATTTTTAATATTTACAGTAAAGAAAAGAAAATACACAAAATTACTATCATAAATTGTGTGGCAAATATTTGCAGTCATCTTTTGACCATCTGATTATGTACTATAATTTCAAGGGAAATTTCCACTAATTTCAATCTTTAATCAATCAGAGCTACATATGATAAGTATTTGATACTCTTAATATTTGTGTTAAAGGTTTTTGTAACACATACAGCTATTTCTATGACAAATATTTTAAGCAAATATTTGCTACACTCACTTTATCATTTAATTGTATATTACAATTAGAATCTATCATCATTCAAAACTAAATATGTGTAATATTTTACAGTTTTAGTACTAATATATGCAAATAGTTGCAAGAAAATATTTGCTATTCTTCAAATATTTCAAGCAAAACTACATATGCAAATATTTCAAGCAATTACTGATAGTAATCGTTAATACCTCAGTTATTGATTTTGATGATAACAAACTTAATAAATAACAAAGTACATTTATATAAAATATGGATACAAATGTTTTGCCAGGTTATACAGTATATAGTGCAGGATATTATACAAGTATTGAATCGAAGACTATACAGTAGAAAGAATCAAAGAATTGACATGAAGACTCATGAGTATAAAGATCAAGATATGAAGATCTCATTACTACAGTAAAGTTTATAGAGTAATAGAATATTGTTAAAATCCTTAGTAGCAATATTTGATCTCTATTTCTCATTTTCTAATCATTTATCTTTAAAAAAAATATAATTTAAAAAAAAATTCTAAATTTTTTTCTAAGGTTAAATGTTTATAAACTATGTTTAAACTATTTTACAAAGTATCAAATTATTTTACATAGTATAGGATTTTCAAAACATTTTAAATAAACAAGTTTTCAAATTACACTAGCATATGTCGACATATAGGCAGATAATCTATCGACATACATGCCGCAATTTTGAAATTCAAATTTTAAAATGAAGTTTCTATCCGTCGTATCTTCATGAATGGACATATCTATTTATTCTCTATACATAGGGAGTTTTCAAATGAATTTTTAACAACTACTTTCTTATTATCTTCTCTCTTCTTACTCTGTCAAAATTTCAAGTGAAAAATATGTTCAAATCTTCTCAAATTCAACCATAATCAATTCAATCTTCATTGTATTGATTCTCTACGATTTACTCTCTGATTTCAATCATCTCTCCCTCAATCAAAGATCAAAATGTTGTCTAGGAGGCTATATGATTCATTGTAACCAAAAATCAAGAAATTGTCTTTGAAAAAATAATCAAACTCTAGTTGTATTTGCTTAAGTGTGATTGTAGCCCGTTCAAATCAATTGGGTGTGCTTGGTAGCCTGAAAATCCAAGTGGGTGTGCTTGTAGCCCATCCAAATTAAGTGGGTGTACCCTGAGCTCGAAAAATCAGGAGGGTGCCTCTCGTAGCCTCAAAATTGAGATTGTAATTGAGCTTGCCTCCTACCCGTTTAAAGATTGGCAATTGAGAAAAAATATGTACAAGTAATTGTACGGAACTGTACATAGAGTAACTCCAAATCGGTAAAAAAATCATGGTGTGATCTCTTTAATTCCTTACTTTTTACTTTACCGCATTTATACTTATGTGTGTTTGCATCTGTGATTGCTGATTATGCATTGCTTAATAATAATCCTGAACGAATTTTAAAAAGATTAATAAAAAATAGAAAACATTATTCACCCTCTCTAGTGTTTAATTAGCCATAAGATCCATGATTCCGCAATCCACGGTAATAACTTATAGCAAATATTTACCAAATAATTATCTATCATTCTTCATTTTTCGTTTCATCGCGTACTTTTTGCAGAATCCATTTCAATCTATCATGAACCAAAATCAAACATGCCACAGTTTTAGTACTAACATATGCAAATATTTGTAGGTAAATATTTGCTATTCTTTAAATATTTCAAATATTTCAAGCAAAACGACATATGAAGATATTTCAAGCAATTACAAATAATGATAACTGATGGCAAATTTTTGCCAAGTAAATATTTATCATTCTTCATTTTTCATTTCATTGTACACTTTTTGTAGAATCTATCTCAGTCTATCATGAACCAAAATCATACATGTCAAATAATTTCCATAAGTTTCACTTATATATATATATACAGCAATTAATATATATAGAAAATTTTCAATTCATGTTACTTTTTGTACTTTATTTTTAGGATTTTCCTTTTGAACCGATGCATGTTCTTCACGTTAGTTCTCGTTGGTTGTAATTTTCGAACATTGAAGATCATTTTCCACAAATTTGAGGTTATTTTTATTATTTAGTGAATCTACTTCGATTTGAAGATCGTTTTCCTTCTAAACCAAGATCGTTGGTTGAGTATTTCCTCTATTCAGTCGATTGATAGTGTAATATAAACCTAATTTGCAAACTAGGTATTTGTTGTTCAATTGAGAGTTTCCGTTTTTTTAATTCCGATTGATAGTGTAATGATAACGAGAATTTAAAAAAAATTGTGCAAAATGAAAGAAGGTAGGTTGTGTAGGTATTTTTTTTATAAATTGTAATGGAAGGAATGTCTAGTCTATTAAATAATAGTAAAGCGGAAGAATTTTCTGCTCTCTTATTAATTCTAGGGACTTTCTCCTTTTTCCTTAATTTCCTCTTGATATTTAATTTACAATTCATGTTATTTATCATTATTATAATTATTACAATGTTTCTGTTGGTTCTCTCTTCTATCGTTTTGCATATTAAATACCAACATTTAATAATTTTGTACCACTATTTAAAGATTTCTCTCAAGCTTTTTCTATTCTTTTACATTTAAGTCCATATGTTAAAATAATTTGGCGATCTTAAATTCAAACATTTCAAATAAATACAACTAACAAATATCCGTTAGATAATATAATAATTTCATTAAAAAATGACAATTCCATGTATGTACAACATTCCTGATATTGGTAAAATGGTGAAACTAATTTTTCATTCAAGTCCATGTATTTTAAAATTTTAACAATTATATAAAAATTATTACAATGTTTTACTAATTTTCTCCCCTATTATTTTACATTTAAATATCAACACTTAACAGTTTATACAATTATTTACGGATTTCTCCTAAATTTTCCTAAATTTACACTTTTAAATAAAACTAGTTAACAAATAATTATTAATTGATATAATTCCATATATGTATATCACATTCCTATTGACAAAAAAGATAAATCTCTTTTTTACACTCAAGTCCATATGTTTAAAATTTTCGTAGTTATATAAAAAATTATCTTTAATTCTGTTACATTATTCTACATTCGAGTACATAAAATTTCTTTATTTCTAAAATTAGTATTTCAATACATAGAAATATACACTTAATTTTTTTTCTTTCTAAAATCGGTATTTCATTACAAATAAATATATACGTAATTTTTTCTTTCTAAAATTGGTATATCATTACAAACATAACGTTTTTACTTTTGAAAATTTATACTTTAAGTGAATTCTTAATAAAATTTATTTTTGTGAAGAATGACACTACAATTAATGATAAGCCGTTAATATTTGTATTCTATAATGCTGAAAAAATAAATAACATTTTCACTTAGAATGTTTTTGTAAAAAAAATTTCATTTTAACTATGTATATCCGTAATTTACGTTAACCAATAGACATGATCATATCATACTTTGATTAGAAATATTTTTCTTTTGTATTTTGTTATCTTTTAGAAGTAAATCTTAAGTATTTCTTGAAACTTTTATTATAAATTAAAATTATTGAGGTATGAAACAATAAACTAAAAATCTTTTTTTACATAATAATTAAAATGATAATGTAATTTATGTCATTTTAAGTCTTATTTCACTTAATATTTCTTTTAGTAGTTAAATAAATATTTTATTTATCAATTTGTTAGTATCATATACTTATTTTTGATAAATATGTGCTGCAAACTTTAAATGCATAAAAACATATTGATTCATTAGGATTATACTTCCAATTTTAGGTATTTACACCAATTCTCGAGTAATATTTGAAATTCAATTTATACATTATTTATCTTTTAGTCGAATGTATCGAAAGCTTAACGTCAATTTCAAAATCTATGCACTTGAATATTTATTTATAAATTTTTATAAAGATATTAATTCCAATTATTAATTAAGAACGTTAATTTTTATTTATTTGCATATATAACAAATATTGAATCCTAAAAAATAATAATATATATAACTCATATTTATGGACAAAATTAATAATTTAATTTATATTCAAATATAAATATACATAAATCTCATGATAAAAATTATACACTTAGAAATATACTAAGTTCGATTTATGACTCATTTATCATAACAAATTAATCATATATTGCATAATAAATTTTGTTCTTCAACAATATTTATAATATTATTTTTCTAAAACACATTGCAAGCAAAGCACAGGTTACACACTGCTTATTTTCAAACAGAAGAATGTTCGGTCAAAATTTTCCTGATAAAATCTTATATCTCATTGATCAACTCCCAAAACCCCTTTTTATTGCTAAAACGCAAAACGATTCCAGAGCGAAAAAAGATAAACTCGAATGCAATTTTCGATTCAGCCAACATACGAGCGTGACACACTCATGAAATCTCGAACGATTCCCTCTGGAAATCTAAAGTTGGTAACTTATGAACTTATTATGTCTATACCAATTGCTTACCTTGTTTACTCTAGTTTTTACAATGATTTAGCCTGATATATTTTGGAGCATTATTATTCACACCTTGCAAACACTGTAAAATACCCAATTTTGATCGTCGATTGAAAGCATATATGTTATTTGTTATGGTCAGCAATATAGTGCAATTGTAATGAAAAACAGACATACTTTGTACCTCCATTTGTTATTTTCTTTGTATTTTGTGGAATCAAACACACTTTGTACCGTTAAATGAATTGAATAACATATATGCTTTGTATCACGCACTGAATTGTGTAATTTTTAGTGCTTTTTATAGTGTACTATAAAATTTGAAAGGCTGAGTTAGGATAAGCAGCACTGGTATGCTGCGACTATATTAGTCCTAACTTTTACAGTAAATTTTTAATGTTCCTTTGATGCACTACAAAGAAACAAGGTATACCAGTAAAGTAGCACTGGTGTGTGTGTGTTTGATTTTTATGACCATTATGGTAGTCCTAAATATTTTTTTCACCTGAAAAACTTTTGGTTGCTCAATCCGAACTACTTTTAAGCATTACTACGACTATAAATCAATTCTATGCTGTTTACAAATTTATTCGATTTGAACAACACATGATATCTCTAGAAACTACAGATTGTGTGTCGCACACTGAAACTTTTTATTTGCAAGCCACCATCGAGCGCTTTCCATCAAAAGAGAATGGATCTTAGTATTACTTTGATATTTCTTGCATTTTTCTTTGACCTGAAGATTATAATAAACATAAAGTAACTTGTGAATGTAAAGTTTTCCTCAAACTCTGTTATGATGACTTGAGCTATATCGTGAAATATTATTTACGAACCCAAACCATTTATCTATACCATGTTAATTCAAAAGCTTCATTGTCAACTGAATATTTTATTGTTGATTAAAGCTTAGGAACTTATTATTCATTTTGAGAGGAAAGTGATAGACATAAAATGCTGTTAGCGATCTGTTCATAGCTATGTACCATTACCAGAGAAATAGTCTAAAGTTTAATTATTACTAATTTTATTCTTCCCCTTATTCATGGTCATGTTAGAAATTTTTTGCTTATCTGTGTTACTGAAGACAAACAGTGATTTTATTTCCATAATTTACTTGGTTGCTCACCATCTTTATATTACGTTCTGATTTTCTAATGGCAATGATTTGATATAGCTATATTCAAATGGTCTTTAATTTTTTGGATATATTTTGTTAACACTTGACACGTAATAGAGAACATACGCTTTTGTATTCTTCATGTTATATATTAAATTA
The DNA here is from genome assembly GCA_030737815.1 of Allium fistulosum. Lineage (NCBI taxonomy): Eukaryota > Viridiplantae > Streptophyta > Magnoliopsida > Asparagales > Amaryllidaceae > Allium > Allium fistulosum. Next base: position 84,102,190 of record CM060903.1, read on the forward strand.
TGAATCATAGATGATCAATATGACAGTATGATAGAGGGGGTTTGAGCAACTGGTTATTACTTGCAAAACATTTGCAAGCTTTGACTGTTATGTGCATAAAAGCTTCAACATCCATCATAAATGATTTGAAAAAAATACACACAATGTTAAAATTATAATATGTACTTATAGGGTCGCAAGTTTTTTGTGTGGATTATAATATGGGATAAACCCCACGAGGTATCTTCAAGCAAATTCATTATTACTGCCAGTGCGGCAGATCAGCTTAAAATATAATATTACATATAAATTGTATCTTCAAGCTGCCATTAATGAAGTAATGCCATGTACTTCCATTCTATACAAAAAAGATGAAAACCATAAATATGAATTCAAGTACGCTTTTTATTATTCATGAGATGACAACAAATTCTGGGTTGTGATTAGGCCGGTGAATGGCACGGGTTTCGGTCCGAGACCGATCCAAATCCAAATCCATCCTGTTAATACGGGTACGAGTTTTGTTCTAACCATCCAGGTCCGATCTGGTTAGTATTACTGTATTAGGGTCGAGTACGGTTTTATCAAAACCGAATCCGATTTAGAACTGATCCGATTATTGGTTTTTCGTAGTATCAAAACATGATTGTTTATGTTGTTTGTTTGTTTAACATTTTTGTTTGTTTGCATGTAGATTTTTTTGCTTACTTTTGTTGTGAACTTGACTACATCACCACTAATTTGTATATAATCATCCAATTTGCATGTTAACATCGCGTGCATAAAATTATACAAAAGTTGCAATTTTAAAATATGATTAAGCATAAATATTATGAGTTCGGTATATGGATATTATCCAACGGACTTAAAAGCCCGACGTGTTGGGCTCGGGTATTGGTTTTAAAATAGCCTACGAGTTCAGATCCAGCTCGGGTTTTGATTTGTAATCGGGTTCGGATTCGGGTTTTAAGTTATCCAGATCAAACCCGATCCGTTGACTGGCCTAGGTGTGATAGTATGATGTGTGATAAGCAGCGTTTTTTCTGAATATTAATCTATTGATGTCCACGTTTTAATTACTTGTTACTTTACATACAATCTGTAGACATATCATTGTCCCATATGAGATATCTCCAATATTTTTTATTATTACTCGGCACACGTTTTACAACTATATTTTATCAAATTTTAAACTTATCTACACACGTATACATTTTACTTCTTATTAAAACCGTTCAAAAGTTAGAATTCAAAAACTATTTTTAAATTATTATAGAAATGTCGTTTTAAGACTGGAGCTAATGCCTACATCTTATTTTTCAACAATACCTTGTTTGGAAAATGTTTTTATATGAGGTATGATATAAGAAAATAACGGGTCTTTAATTAAGAACAATTGTTATATATTCCTATCTTGTTTATGCTTGGTAAGGTAATATCAAAAAATAAATAGTGAACTGAGATGTGTCATGTTTTAGAAGCTTAACCGCAATGAGAAGCCTTTGAGCCATAACTGTTTAGTAAGTGGAAAAGCAAGCCACTGTATATATTCACATTTATTCTTCATAATATTATACTTGGCAGAGACACTACTGAAGTTCGTGCTGTTGTTGCACTGTCTGCAACCCCCCTATTGCAGCCTGCATCTCTCATGGTGTTGCTTTGGGAGGAGGGGAGTAGAGGTAGGGGTGGGTTCGGAATATTTCCGTACCAACCGGAGCTTTTTCCGTGTCTTCCAATTGTTGATGGAAAGATAATATTTGTTCCGTGCTTCATTCAATCAACTTCGGAATTCCATTAGTTGAAAACCGCAAAAATTGCAAAAAACACCTAGAATGCCACATTTTGAGATACCACAGATACATTTTAGATAATACAAAATAGATACTACCTCAATTTAAGATGCAACAATATTGATAATAAGCAAAATGACCCAACAAAACTAACAAGGAGACTATAAAATTGATCATGTTAGACAATACAAAACAGACATTTAAAGTTCCTTTCATACCAACTAATAACAAGCAGCACTGCTAGTTATATTTTTTTAATACATATCCATCTAACTTCTGAACTCCCTTCAGAAATCTCCCATTCCAGCTTCATTGATTTCTATCCTGCTTCGTATCCAAGAAATAAAAATGACATTTTAATTTTTAATCTGTTAAATTTTGGTGATACAAAATCACAAATAGAAGGAAACAAATATGCAAAAGGGAAAGTAATCACGTTTGTTCATTATGGAAATGCATTAATAATTTGATTGCATTTGAATGAGATGGCAAGGAAATTTATGCATGCGCACGTTATGGAATAATATATATGCAAAAGATATGCATATTATTTCTTTCTTCGTAATCGCATTGCTTTGGGATTATTTTCTTCCATCTTTGGAACGAGTGAATTACTTGCTATGTTTGCGTGATTTGTTACCGTTGTAATTTGCCTCCATTATCTTCTTACCATATTTTGGTAATTTGATTGATGACTCACATGAATTTATATTGGCTATATATTGAGGTTAGCTGTAACGCCCCACCTCAATACCCACGCTAGCCAAGGACACTACGTTGTAGTGCTGTCAACTAGCACGGAGAATAAGGCTGTTGAGGAGCGACCATCCATGTAATTGCTTATCACACGGTGGCTATAAAATAATCTTCGGAAACAAACATAGAAATAAACATAACATAAATCAGTCACAGACATCCATATCACAAAGGCGGAAGAAGATATGAATATATAACTAACACATGAAAGTGTACATCAGAGTAGTGGTCAAAAAGATCCACAATAATACAAAAGAATAGCAACACGTGCTATACTAAAAGAATACAACTATGAGTCCATATCTCAAGTGTTCACAACAAAAACTGCTAAACTAAATAGTTAGCCAAAAGTCAGAGTAGCAAATCCCGGGAGGAAGTCAAGCAGAAGCACCTGTAACATCTCGGTCTGACCTGAGTATTATTTAAGAAAATAATAAACGGATCAGTCTAACTATAAATATCAGATGACATAATATAAAATAAAAGATATGGCATAAACATAAAATATCCATACTGACATACTACTATAAGTATGAAAATGATGATCAACAGGAGATCAACCGAAGAGAAATGATCAATATCACAAGAATCTTCTCAAAGATCCAAAGAGGGCATCATACCCTAAACTTGTACTCATAACAAGTCAATGACATAAAAATCCAGAAATCAAAACAAGAAATCCAGAAATCATAAAAAGAGAAAGAGGCCTATCTCATGATGGTCCGAAGACCATGGGGCGCTACCCCATATGTGTGAGTCGGAATCACACTGATTGAGGCCTAGGCTAACCAAAAAGCAAAAAGGTATGTATGAGTGGAATCACACAAGTGGTGTCTAGCCTAACCTCGCAAACAAAAAGGTATGTGTGAGTCGGAATCACACCACTGCGGTCTAGACTAACCTTGCGGACAAAGAGATATGTGTGAGTCGGAATCACACCACTGCGGTCTAGTCTAACCTTGCAAACAAAGAGACATCGCACAATTGCTAGTCTAAATCATAAAATGATCGTCATGATCAACGAGAAGTGTCAATTACACCAAGCTAGTAAATATATGAGTTTAGCTTCATGTCCCATAACCACTTGCTTAACTTAAATATTTACGAACAAGCTGTAAATCTTCACTAGGAAATTGTCACAAAAAGGTTCAATCGAACAAGTCCAAGAGCTAACCGACAAAGTGAACGCAAGCGTTTCATACCACTCGTTTTACTAAGTCGTTTAAGTCGATTTCTCATTCGAGTGAAGTAAATGCTTGTATATACTAGTAGATTGGAAATCGGTTTGAGAAAACGAACTTTTGATATTTAAAATAGTGTTGAAATTGCTTTGATGAAAGAGTTTTGATATTTAGTACTAGTATTGAAACCTTCATATATCTTTAAAGTGACAAGTCATAAAACGATTGTAGAAACAATCTAGCACAAAAATTCACATTCGAAGACGTGAACAAAATCCAAGGAAATCAGCTCGAAATGCATCAAAGTGGAAATTCTGATGAATGCTTTTCAGATAAGACTGCCTACGCAGTGTTAAATTTTGGTGATACAAAATCACAAATAGAAGAAAACAAATATGCAAAAGGGAAAGTAATCACGTTTGTTCATTATGGAAATGCATTAATAATTGGATTGCATTTGAATGAGATGGCAAGGAAATTTATGCATGCGCACGTTATGGAATAATATATATGCAAAAGATATGCATATTATTTCTTTCTTCGTAATCGCATTGCTTTGGGATTATTTTCTTCCATGTTTGGAACGAGTGAATTACTTGCTATGTTTACGTGATTTGTTACCGTTGTTATTTGCCTCCATTATCTTCTTACCATATTTTGGTAATTTGATTGATGACTCACATGAATTTATATTGGCTATATATTGAGGGTAGACTTCATTGTAAACCCATCCTGGTATTCAGCCAACGATCTCCAGATAGAGTCTCTTTTCGTTAACCCTAATTTAGGGCTTTGGTATGTAAACTTTTATCTTGTAATCTCTTGTAATTCTCTCAGGTGTAATAAAATCTCTCTCCTTTGGACTGGACATACACTATCTAGATGATAGTGGAACCAGTATAAATATTATGTGTCTTTTTTTTATAGTTATTTACTATTTATTTGGAGTATAGAATAATTGCTGCTAGATTAAGCTAGATTAAGTGATGTTCAAATTGGCAAATATAGATCCTGTTTATTGTTTTTCCGCATTTGTGCAATTTCTGCACAACATAATCATCTTTCAAATTTTTCATCAAATACTTTGTGAATTTAATTAAAATTTAACAAGAAAGTTTGTGTTTTCTTGCCAAATAAAATAGGTTTTCATGAATGCTAAGGTGTCAATATATATGTAGATTCTTCTCTATGATTTAAATGACATTGTAATTCTCGTATTGACATACATATGTGTGTGTGCAGGAGCAAATGCAGGATCAGCAATGGCACCAAGCTCATCTAGACAACCAGTTAGGACTGAGGATCACTTCAGAAAACAAGTCATCTTAAAAATATTCAGAAATTACTTGATACTCTGTAATTTTTAATTCTGTATTTGTTGGGTACAAATATATTTAGAATTATTGTTTCAATGTAGTAGATCATTTAGCCGGAGGTTGTTAGGAATTAGGCAGGCACGACGTCGACATTGGGAGCTGTAGCTGTCGCTAAAGTTAAGAGTAGGAGGTACAGATGGTGCAATAACAATGCAGCCTTTGATGGATTCCTCTACCAATTACAATATGCACCATGATACTAAAATCCGTTCAACTCCTAACCATAGTTTACACTACGAGCCTGCATCCGGTTTGCTGAAGATAAGGGATTCTTTGAAACACTAAAATTAAAAATCATCAAAGTTGACATCATCATTTGTACTTGCATTGCCAAGTCTACGAGTCTGCTTCAACATATCCAGCTTATAGGAGTCTCATGTTATATCATTTAGGGATTTGGGTCGTGATAAGCAATTGTTAATTGGTGAATGGGTCATTTTGCTGTATAGGACTTGATAAAGAAAACTCTTCAGGATCCTCTAAGGATGTATATAGACCATGATCAAACTCATATAACCGTTTCTTGTATTTTTCAAAACCCCAAGGGTAAGTAGTTGACAAATTACCAATATACGTTCATCACCATATCATGCACTACCTTTAAAAGGTTGTTCATCATCAAGTGAAGGACAGGCTGCTACCCTTAAAACTATAACCGTAGGCAGCAGTAAACTTGTGCTACCAATCTAGGCATGCTGGGCCAATGACGTGGGAAATAGCCGAACGGATTAGGGTAGTGGGCTGTGGAGAAAATGAGGCCTGTATTAGGAAATAGGCCTAATTGTGGATGACAAGGGGTTGGATGTAGGAAGGGCTGCAGTGAAGGTGGATGGTGACCGTACCTGAAGTGGTAGTGTTTGAGAAATAAAGGTGTTTGTTTTGGTGTGAAGGGGGAACTGAGTTGGATTTGAGTGGTAGAGAGTGAGTGCGAAGGAGTAGTAGTTGTAATTGAGTGGATGAGTTTGATGTTGATGGTGTGGGCATAAGTTGTGTAGTTTGTGTTAGCCAAATGATTGATCTAACACCCCAAATAATAGTTATATCACACATTTCTCTCAATGTCGAATGAGAAATAAAAGTGAAAAATAGTAAAAGGAGAACAATAAGAAGGACAAGAGAATAACTTTTAGAGTGGTTCGACAAATATATGATCTACATCCACTTTATCAATGTTTTATAACTCAATTCTCACTAGATATATCGTCGTTACAAGAATAATTCAGATTCGACCTCAAGGATAAAAATGGAAGAGTTTCCCCTAGATTAAAATAAGCAAAGTCCAACCCCTTTTATGTTGGAGATAGCATCCTATTTATAGCTGTAGTAAGTTGTTTTTGGGCATTAGGTTCGACATATCACGTTTGAATTTGTCAATAATCAAATTTGTCCCCATAGAAAAGAAATTAATGAAAAGTAGACCAAATATTTCCGGTTTGATGGATCATCATCGATCCATGGCCTTGATCCCACTCCTTGTGTTTTCTTCATATTTTGATGTCATCATTGCTCCCTTTAGTTTCGAGGTTAAAATTGCCTCTTTGATGAATCGGTACCGCTGCATCAATGCACCAGTACCGATCCACGGACTTCGGCGTTTTTGCCTATCTTCTTCTTTTGCTCTTCGTACTTGATTGTCTTTAAGTTAAGCATACATTTCTTCATTATTTTGTAGTCCATCGAAATGTCATTTGGAAAATATATCGGATAACTGTTACCCTTCAAACTACACTTTTGTGAACACAAAGGGTACTCTGAACCAAGACAAGCAATCAAATCCAAGTCTCCACAGACGCTTCCGCTACTCAAACCGTCTCAATGGACCATTGTATTTTCACCGAAAATTCAAATATTTTGCTTCCATACAGTTATCGAGTTGCTTCTCCTTAGTAAATACAATACTGAAATTCCACAATCCAAAAACTTCATTTGCCATATTCATTACCGAGGATTGTCTAAGAGTTTATCTAATCCATGGCTGTGCAATTAAAGCCCCGTTAAAGCCCCGCAAATTACCCACTACAGTGTATAGTGCTCTCCAGCCGCTACGCAATTAAACAGTAGATCTGTTTTAAGTCCCGATATTTTCCGCTACACCCGCTAAAACAAGATATTTTGGCATCTACTTTAGCAACATTAATATACAAGCATGATTTGAGTGGATTTCTTTTAAATTAAATCAACAAAGTTAGCTTAATGCCCTAATTTTAAGGCATAAGTGCTCAATATAACTTAGAAATCTATTGTAGTCTCCAAAAACAGTCTACATAAATCATGATATTCTTCAATTTTTTTATGTAAGATTAAATAATATTTCATTTTCCTATACAAATGGTGTGAGAATGAGAATAAATTAACTTTAAATATTTGATTTTATATGCAAAGAAGCTTTTTTCACCATCACTATTTTCCACTATATCCTTGTTATAACTTTTTACACCTCTTCCGCTATAGAACCGCTAAGCGCTTTAACTACACAGATCCATGGTCAGTTTGGTACACTTCTTTTCCATTATGTTCCATGTCTTTTTTTAAAATAATAATAATTTGATGGATTAGTGTACCGATCCAAGTTTCCATTTCATATAAAAGTAGGACTTAGAGAAACTTCTCATTTTCACTTCCATCCCAACTGCAATTGACGTTCTTCTCCAATGGTGCTCTCAAACTCGATCAAAGGCTTCAACAAACCATAGATTCCAAGCATATAATCATCAATCTCTCGTCGGTCTCATCTGTCGATCTAAGGTAAAGGCTTTATCGACGTCGCATCCTCCTAGCTTAGTCGCCGTCACTGCCACACATACACGCCTTGCTAGCTATGTCGCCATTGATCGATGCTTTTCCCAAGCTGTCGCCGTTTTCCCCTTTCGATCGACACCGATCGATCATGCTAGGCATGTGTGATGGTCCTTGTTGGCTTTAGGCGAGAGTGGGATGATGGGTTGGAGCAAAAAAAAGGGTTCAGTTATGGATTAGGTTGATTTCAAGCAAGTTCTGTGGAGTTGAAATTGTGCTTTGACGCATTCAAATATTAACTTGTCCTGGAACACAAGTCCCATCAACACTCGAATGCATTAGCCAAGAAATCTTGGTCCGTGAAGATTGAACCGTCTCTCCAAGAAGTGCCGATCGATAGCTGAGTTCCAGTCTGCGTTGAAATAATCTAATTGTTGGAACTGGACTAACCCGCAGCGGAAGTTATGGGTGAATTTCAAAAAATTTACCCTATTGGATCTTTTATTGGGCCTATGAAGTCTAACTGAATTAGAACATTTCTAAATTTCATTTAAATAAAATCATTTATTCTATTTAAATTCAAATATATTAAGATACGAAATTAATTTTATTTGATTTAGTTTATACATAAATGTATCATATACATATATGTGTGAGTGCATGTGTAACATAATAATCCGTGAAAAGTATAATATGTCCATATGTAGATGTTGGAATTTACATCGCAATAGATATATTAACTCATTTTGTATGTCATGTATGCTGTCCAAATATGTGCATGTATATGTGTTACAATACACACACACATATGTATGTATAAATATATTATATATAATATATGAACATAAGACATTTATATATAGATAAATATATATATAGAAAGAGAGAGAATAATTATTAAAAATTATTTATAATTCAAAATTAACTTAGTTTTGCAAATATAATAATTTTAATATTTTAATTTGTATATATTATGAATAAAATAATGTTTTCATTCATAAATAATTAACATAAAATAATCTATTGATGAAAATTAAAATTTTGAAAATTTTAAAAATCTAGGATCATAAAATAGAGCTTAGGAAAAATCTGGTGATTTTTCAAAGTCGAATTATTATTTTTAAAAATAAATACATTGATTTTGGCAACAATTATTTAATATAAAATAATATATTATTAAAAATTCAAATTTTAAAATTTCAGAAATTCTAGGATCATGAATGAAAGGTTACAAAAAATTTTGAAGAATTTTACAATTAAATTATTATTTTTAATAAATCATAAACATTTTTTTGAAATAATATTAATTATTAAAAATAATAAACTTTATTGAAAAAATCCTAAATTTTTTCTATATGTTTCTGAAATGATATAATATTTAAAAAAATATAAAACTGAATTTTTAATGTAATAATTATTTTATATATAATAAACAATTCCAAAATTCAATAAATGTTAATTTAAAAACATGAATATATGTATGATAATTAATTTTCAAATTTGTAAATTCATATTATATATAAATAAGTGTACTAAACTTTTTAAATCATATATATATATATATCTTATATATGCATATATGCTATTATGAGAGAGAAATATACACTAATATATATATATATATATATATATGAATTTATTAATAAATATATATAAAACAATTATTAATGACAAAAATTGATTTTGTACAGTAACCAACATTTTTCTATACATAAATCAAATAGTAGAATAAACAAATTATGCACATAACCAAACTGATTTGTGACAACCACATCTACCTACAAAATCTCACCTAGCTAAACATATAGTAGCAATATATTTAAACAGATATGAAATTTCTCATTATAGGATCATATAAATAATTTAATTACTGTAATATGAATTAAAATTACCAATTTAATGATGCCTCTGAATCCACGTTGAAGCAATGACTTCCCTTCCTTTTACTGTTCTTGATTCGTCAGATTGCAAGTCCAGAATCACCGACCTCTAACTATCGAATAGTATTATTTTAATTTGAAATATATTTGAGAATTTGAAATATATTTGAGAATTTGAGAATTTGAGAATTTGAAATAGTAACTATCGAAACGAGAAAAACCTTTTTGTCCATTCTCACTTTATCTCAACTCGTTATCTCCAAGCCAATTCCCTATGTTTTAGCCACCCCTAGACCTTCCCAAAACCTAAATTTTGCAACCTTGATGATGGGTCTTAAACCCATCTAAGCCCAAGCCAAAATACTATGCAATTAAATCTAATTTAATCGGTTGTCGGTATTGTATATTGATCGATATATTTATAACTGTTATAAATATATATAACATTATTTATTATCAATTCATATTCAAATTTTATAATTAATATTTCATAAATATTAATTAATTTAATTAATCTATTACAATTATAAACTAGTTAAATCATTCGGTCTTAAGGGAATTCATCATTTCGGCTGTGTAACTCTTGGGTGTAAATTTGGTCAGTGATTAACATCGAACTATTCTAATGTTAACGTTCATGCGTCACTTAGTAGGTGGTGTGACATTATGGCCAAATTTGTAGCTTACTCATTTTCGGTAAAATCCAATTTTAGTTTAATAAGCGTTAACCGGTTGTGACATTTGTTTACACCGATTCTCTTCGTCAAAACTATATCACTTTGGACTTATGGAATTTAGTAATGGTGAAAATTCCAACCTCATCCATATTTAACTTTATAGTCTAAATACAAAGTCCTTGGTTCAATAATAACAATTATTATTAATCGAAATGCTCTGGCCGGAGACTTTGATTTTGAGTTGACTTTATTTGACTGTGATACTAACCACATATAATTGAGGAGACGAATCCTCTCTTGAATAGTGCTTCACTTCCAATACTTCCACTCAACCCAACTATAGTCACTCGATGGACGACATGCCATGATTTGGCTATAATCAAAGCGGAGCTTTCATATTGAAGATCTAAAGTATTCTCAAGTCGAGAGAACTGTGTAAATTAGTCACATCAATATTTTCTGTTTGACCTTAGTTATATTAACCAATAGAAAACTATCGAGTGAGTCGTTCCATAGTTATCCAATAACTATTAGTACGTAGCCCCTAGGTGCCCCCAACAGTCATGAGTAATACACTGCCCAACATTTGGAGAGCATTACGTACTCCAGTCTCAACGGATACATTGATATCCAGTCTCGATGCATCTTGACTAGGAACATTTAAAATGGTATATTTGTTTCGTTGTGATAAATTACTCATGGTTACAACACTTTGTAACTACTATCACAAAATATGCCATTTATGGATTTTTCTATTAAATATACTTTTAATTAAGTTAATTAATTATTATAATCACATTATGTCAAGTATATAATAGGAAGAAAATACCTTTTATTTCGAACAAGACTGGTCAACGAGTTAGATATATGTAACAAATTATATAATTGCCCCTAGGGCATACCCTTAACTCTATCACTGATGTTGTTAATGTAACTTCTACGTTAGCAAGTGATATCCGACATACAGTTCCATCACGTTCGGAGCTCATTTACCAATACGAGCGGGTTTTCTATATAGCATTCTTCTGTATATCACACACAAGACACATGATACACATGATACACATACCACATAGGACACGAACACTACCGTCGGTCGATGTATAAAATCCGACACGCATCAACATCTGGTAGATGCCATACATCGAGGCTAAACACGAATATACACTAATACAGAAAATAAATAGAAATTACTTCACCATGCACGTCATAAGAGATTTCCAACTTATTTTTGGACTATAATATGTATGTGTAAAAACACTTTTTATTCGACTTCTGATGCGTGTGTGTGTTTGTATACAATTTAAAATGCTAACAAATTTTAAATTTAAATTTTAAAAATATTACATCTTGGGCAATTATATATATTTAAAAGTGGAAAATATGGACAAGGACAAACATGACGAAATTTTTTTAAAGCAAGGATACCATGTTTCGTTTTTAGTCTAAAGACCAAACTTCATACTAATATGCTTCACAACAGTAGACTTATCTCGGTGCAATTGAAATGACAAGGCTTGGCAGGCGAAGAGGGAACGTATAATGTTTAGTAGGCGATGATGTGGCAATAGCTTGGGGGTTGGTCAAGGTGATTATGGTTCATTTTGTTGAAAGAAATGTTTTGGTGTCGAGGTGGCTTTGGAGGTGACAAGGAGACGGGTGTCACGGTTGCAGCAGCAATGCATAGTGGAGTCATAGCGTCGACGTTGGTGGCTGTGAAGACAGTGGTTGCTGCTAGCGGCTATTTTTTTTAAAACAATTAGCATTTAGAGTGTTTGAATAGTTTGGGTTAATAATTACCATAAGCTTTGATGATCTATGGTGATGGTGAAGTGACGACCAAGGAGATAAAGACATCATTTTGAACAGCCAAATTCATCCCAAACATCTCGCATGCATAGGTTGATGACCGTTAGATGCGAGGTGGAATTTTTTTACTGTAGAAAGCAATAGGGTGTTGGTTTTGAAAGAGAACGGTGTCGCAAGACACATCAGAAGCATCTGTGTGTAGATCGAAATTTTGAGCGCAATCAAGTAGGGCTAATATGTTGTGATAACCAATTCCTTGGGGGCAGAGAAAGCTTTATGGGCTTGTATGGGCCAAGAGAATGTTTTTCTCCTTTCTTTAATAGGTCGATTAAAGGGCTAATTATATGTGAATAATTTTGAATGAAACGGTGGTAGTAGCCTATGAGACCAGGGAATCCTCGAACGGCGGTGATCGTGGTAGTAGGCAGTGGTCAATTTACAATGCCTCCACTTTAGTGGGATCACCACGAACTCCTTTTGAACTGATGTGGCCCAAATAGTAAAGCTCCGTAAGCCCAAAAATGCATTTCAAGAGATTGGCATAAAATTCATGTTTGGCCAAGATTTCTAGGGTAGCTTGTAAAATGTGCGAGGTGAGAATCCCATGATTAACTATAAACAAGAATATTGTCGAAGAAGACGAGAATAAATTAATGAAGATGAGGACGAAAAATATCGTTCATTGTAGCTTGGAAAGTGGAAGGGCCATTAGTGAGGCCGAATAGCATAACCAAAAACTCATAATGCCTATCATGAGTTACAAATACTGTTTTGGAGTGTCAAGGGGATGGACCCAAATTTGAAAATGACTGCTACGTAAATCAAGTTTCAAAAAATATGTGGACCCATATAACTCGTCGAATAATTCATCTATGGTTGGAATAGGAAATCGTTCCTTAATTGTGGACGTTGAAAGCACGTTAGTCAGCGCAAAAGCACTGTGTGGCATTTTTTTTTACGAGGAGGACAGGAGAAGAAAAAGGACGTGTGGATGGTTTTATTATTTGGTTTAAGTGCATTTCCTTAACTTGTGACTCTATTTCACTTTTTTAACATGAGGGGGTATGGTTTAACATTAACGGGTGGGAATTGGTTAGAAGGTTAATGTGATGGTCAAGGTTGCGGTGAGGAGGAAGGTTATTTGGTTTTTTGTAGATGATGGGTATTGGGCCAGAATATGGAGAATATCTGAATGTAGTTGTTTAGGTTCTAGCAAGGTGATTATGGTTGGATGTTGAATGTGCTCAGAAGTTAAATGGAAATAGAAGGAAATTGAGGTGGTGGATTGCATACTCATCAGCCGCTGAAAGGAAACTTCAGTTGGGCTTGCGATTTCATGGCCTAATAGAATGATGGGTTTTTGATTATACATAAAAGACATAACTAATCTTTTATGATCAAAAGTTATTGAGCCTAGAACTTGCATCCATTGTATTCCAAAAACAGCTTTGGCTCTGAAAATCGACAAGAGTTAGAAATCCATGATGAAATCATTCCCTTGTATTCTTACCAGAACACGGCGGTACACTTCTTGACATTGCAATTTTTTGCCATTTCCAAACGTGATGACAAAATCTTGTTGTTTCTCCGCTCGAAGCCCTAACAAACGTGATGTCTTTGGATGAAGATAATTATATGTACTCCTAAAATCAACGAGAATGGAGATGGGCTTGGAGTTTATATATGTTGGACGTCGAAGAAACGAGGATAGGATGAGCCGACGAGTGCATGATAGGAGATGCCCGGATCGATGATTGGTTCCCGATCCAGTGCATCTGGGGGATCTAGCTCATTGTCATCATCATCAAGTAAGAGTAAGAGTATCTTTTTGGTGTTGCATTTATGGCCAAGATATAATTATTTTGTCGCAGTGATAGCATATATCTTTAGCTTAGTGGTTTTGGAGTTTGGTTTGGGTTAGACGTTTGATAGGGTAGTTCGGTTTTGTTGTTGGAGGTGGGGCTGGGATCAGTGGTAGTGACAAAAAAGGAGGTTGCTGGTGCCAAAGGAAAGGCAGGCAACTTTGGAATTGTCAGTTTTAGTGATTTTATTTTCGATGAGATTAGTAAGATCGATTGCATTGGATATGGAAGTAGGTTTGAATGGTGAAGTTCATTGCAGATAGTAAGCCTCTCCAGACCATACAAGTGCACGACGAGCCCACACAAAGGGTTTGGTTAAGATATGCCAAATTCCTCAAAGTATACACCGAGGAGCCGTTTGAAGCGAGAAACAAGGAAAGCAGGTAAAGAGTACATGTGTTGAGCTACTAAAGAAATAATAACCCCTAAAGAGGCTAGAGCAAGGCCTAATTGAAAATGAATCCTCCCTTTCAGTTGGTCTTTTTTCATGAAAAGCAGGTCTTTCTAATGCGGAGGCTAGGGTTTGCTAGTAGTCCTAGTTGATGCAATAAGAGAAACAAACTTAATGCAAACAATATTCTTTCAAGGATTGAAGTTTCAGTACACTGAGAGATCTTTCCAAGTTCGGACCTATCCATTCTATTCTTATGCCGAGCTTGTACCACGCTTCGCACCTCTATCGCCATATAACCAATCGCTAAGAGGAGAAAGAACTCCGAAGGCATGGATTGACTTGGGCTAATCAACCTTGGAAGTAATGCATGAACGTAACCCTTTAGACCGAATCTAAATCTAAGAAGATGAAAACAACGTAACTTTTCGCAAGGCAGAGTTTGGTTTTTTGGGTGTATCATCTCCATATCATTTTGGATTTTTCGAAAAATATAATTTGTTTTACTATTCCAAGTGGTTATTTTATTCTGGGTAATGAAGAACTTATTACTATGAATTCTTGGATTCGGGAATTCTTGGCAAGAGAGATTCTATTTCATGGTCCCAAAGGCAACCAAGGAAGATAAACAGAAGAACTATACAACGAAGGCTTCGGAGTCCATCTGTAAACCAGTTGTGGGTTTTGAGGTCGGATATGAAACAAGTTAGTAGAGCGTCATGGGAAGGTTTGTGATGCGATTCCTAAGTGATTCAAATTGGAATTGGTAGCTATCGATGGTTGTTATTTGGTGGATTTTAAATAAGGTGGCTTATTGATTTAGGAAGGTCCAAAACGCTATTCGATAGCTTATGTGAGGTTAGTCCAAGAAGGGAATGGATTCTTGCAGAACATTCATTGGTACCATGTTAATGCTTGGATGGACATGTAGAAACTAGCTAAATGGATTCGTTGGTCATCGGGTGTTGAGTAGTATAAGAAAAAAACGTTTCGCTTGGAAAATCCAATCTAGTGGGTTTGATTCGTCGTAATGGGTGAGTTTGCATTTGGGGGTTCGGGTATGTGGATAACAAGAGTTTTGGAATGGTGGGTGAGGTGGTGTTTGAAGTAGAGGAGGAGGAGGTGTTGGTCTTTGGACGTGTTCGGAATTTGGTGAAGGAAATGGAAATTTTAATGTAAGTTCAGCTATGGCTTGAATAAGGTTTTGTATAGAAAGTTTCCATGTAGCGAGTGAATTTTTTATATGGCAAAAGAAATTTCTTATTTGGATAGTGTGGTGGTGATGGAATCGATCATAGTTTGTTGATGGCTATGTTGCGTAGCTAGGTCGTCAAGGCGAGTGATGGTGTTGCTTTGGGAGGAGTGGAGTAGAGGAGTGAAAGCACCAATTTGATAAGATCTACGCTACAACTATGGTTTTACCCAGAAGAAATTGTAAAAGAGGCAGGAGGAAGTGAAGAAAAGAACAGAGTTTAGCAAGCGAAGAGCAAATAAAATTTCCCAGCATGCAATTATATTCACCATTCTCAGATATAATGCTGCTACAACCATTCATTACATGACAAGTGGCATCAAGAAGTTTCATAATTTGTTATAGCCACCACTATAAAACAGAAAGATGCTAATAAAAGAAATTTGTTATAAAAAGATGCTCTTATTTTCAAGTGCAAGTTGCGGTCTATATTAGCATTTTCATCTTGTACTCATGGTCTTGATGTATTAGTTCTTATATCTGGCAGGTATATTTATAACGCATCTTGGCTTAGTAGCATTCTCATGGTGGCCTGTATCAAACTCCCAAATATTCATTTGATGCTAGTGTGTACTTATTTTAGGACTGCCATATCTTTCAACATTTTTCTAATCATTGAATTGTACTTTCTAAATTCTGTAGGGTAAGCTGGTTCGTTCAGACGATGGAGATATACTCAAGAGAGCATCACTTCTTTGCTCATTGACCCATCATACTAGCAGCCTCAAGTAAAAAAACAATATTATGATATAGTTGGGTATAACATTATTTCCATTTACTATTGTATGATCAATATAGTATCATAACATTGCTGGACATCCATGCCTGGTTGTCTACTGAACAATGATATTGGTAATTATGCCTTATTGGGTTGCTAAAAGCTATTTATCAAACAATGGTCAATCAAAAGCAGTTTATGGTGAGTACCCAACCATTCATTTATCACTGACCTTATTCTAACTGTACATTTTAACTTAAGATATGTATTAATCTCTATATTTCGATTGATGCATATTATATATCATGCTTAACAGTTGACTAATGCACTTTATTTTCAGATAATTTGGGTGGTGTTTTTTGGTGGAGATACTTGTAAGCAACTTCTTCACTATATTGCTTTATTGGTTGACATATAGTAAGCAATATTCATTCTTTGTACAAATTCCCATTTCGAGAATCTTTAGCATTTTCCTTTTTGCAAATTTTTATTTTGTGATGTAGAATTGTATTTTCTATTTAAACTTAGTGATGTCTTGTGTTTCTTTTTAGTTTCTGCATCTCTTTTTTTTCCTATCTTTTTTAGGTAGGTGCTAATTATTTGATCATTCATGTAATTAAATTGATTTTGATTTTATACTTTTAGATTGGAAATATGATTATGTATATGTACTCAAGTCAACAAAAGTTAATGTCATGATTAATCTAATTATTTCTTGTGCATAACATGATGGTTCTTAGAGAATATTTTTTTTTGAAACTGGGTAAACCGCCTCATTAAAAACCTTACTAACTATCAACGTGATAACTAGTAAGGGAAAAAGAGTGTGGTGCTTTATTTTGATAACGCATCAATAAAAATACATACAAAGTATATGTACAAACCATCCATAGGAAAAGCAAAATGGGTAAAACAACATCCCGGTACAATCAGAAACAAAACACAAGGCAAATGCCAATGCCCCAGCTATCTAAAACAATTCTCAGATTCTCTTGAACTAAACGTCTTCCTCCTACTTTTTGACCGGCTGAAAAAGGAAAAACTGGTTCGAAACTTTAGCCGGTATCCACTAAGTCAATGCCCCATCTTTCTAAAATATTTTCATTCTCTCTCGATCTCATCTTCTTCCTTCTACTTTTAGTCATCTGAAATTTAATATCTAATTCTGCAAGGTTCCATCTCCGAAGCTTGTCAGTCTCTATTCCTTCATGGATTCTAGAGTTTCGTTCCAACCAGATATGGTAGATAATCGTGACGAAGCTACAAAAGGCCAGATCTTTGATATGGTTCGCCACTTTAAATGAGTCGTATAAAGCAGCAACTTCTTCATCGATTAGCATCGGACCATTCAGATTCATGCCAAGCTTCATTTTGCTTCGAGTCCAGAGATAAGCCGAATACGAACATTGGAAAAACAGGTGATTCCTATCTTCTGATTCACATTTGCAAAGTACACATATAGGATCTATAGAATATCCCCATTCAATCTGTTTGTCTTTGGTAGGAATTCTATTTAACATTACTTTGTATGCGCATAGAAACATTTTAGGGCTGTTGCAGTAGTTCCATATTACTTTAGACCAATTTGCAGGCTGAAAATGACTTCTAGCACAATCCCATGCAGAGTAGAAAGTAAATCCATTAGGATTATTGTTCCAGCTCCAAAAATCTAAGTCATAATTAGTAGATATTTCCACATTATTAATTTGATTGATTTGTCTAGTGAAATGGAATACCTCTGGATTAAGAGTATTATCTTGTATAATACTGCTGACCTTCAAATTGTCTCCACCATTCAAGCCAAGAGCATCCCACCCAAGGATATTAACCAATAATTCATTGTTAATCCACGGGTCATGCCATAGAAGTGTATTTTGCCCATCTACTATATTTCTATGTATGTGTTGTAGACCTTTCTGCCTGTGTTTAAGAATAGATTTCCAGGTACATGAACTGTTGTTATCAATTTCCATAGTCCAGAAGTATTTATCTTTACAGTATCTTTTGTACATCCATTTAGACCATAGATTATTGTTGTTAATATAATGCCACAACAATTTAAGAGCAGTAGCAGTTCTAATGTCTCTAAAGTTTCTCAGGCCCACCCCTCCATCAAGTTTAGGTCTACATAAGATATCCCAAGCTATTTTATGAGTTATGCCTCCCCAAATAAAATTAGCACATATCTTATTAATTTTATCAATTGTTGGAATAGGCAGTTGGTATGTCATCATCCAGTATAGAACCATATGAGTAATAACTGAGTGAATGAGCTCAATCTTACCTGCCATAGAGAGTAGCCTACAGTCCCACCCATCCATTCTGAGCTGAATTTTATCAAGAAGATAACCACAATCAGTGTAGTGAAGATAATTATAGGACAAAGGAACTCCCAAGTATTTGATAGGCAATGATCCTTCTCTCATATCCAAAATATTGAGCAAACCATTTCTGTTTATCACACCTCTGCTGAAATAGGCTTTAGACTTCAGATTATTTATATTAAGACCTGCCAAATCTTTTAAATTCTGCATCATCTCTTTGATAGTTCTAGCACACTTAAGCTTGGCTTTAGAAAAAATCATGAGATCATCTGCATATATAAGGTGAGTGACATTTGGATCTTGATTGTAAATAGGCTGGAAATTATCAGTCTTGTGAGCTTTATACATCATCAGTGAAAGAAACTCCATAGCAACACAAAAAAGATAAGGGGAGAGTGGATCTCCCTGTCTCAACCCTCTATTGCTGGAAATAAATCCCTTAGGACTACCATTAACAAGGATAGAATAAGTGGGGGAAGAGATACATTTTCTTATAAGTTTGACCAGATTATTAGGGAAGTCCATCATATTCAACATGTGGCATACAAACTTCCTATTAATCATGTCATAAGCCTTTTGAAGGTCTATCTTAAGACACATTTTATCACTGCCTTTTCTATTGAATTGTCTAATTTGTTCATGTGCAAGTAGGATATTCTCAGCAATACATCTTCCTGGAATAAAAGCAGACTGGTTCTCTGATATAAGATGAGGTAAGAAAGGTTTGATTCTATTGCATATAATTTTAGAAATGATTTTGTATAAGACATTACAACATGCAATAGGCCTATAATCAGAGATACAATTTGGCTGTTTGGTTTTAGGCACTAGTGTGATAAAAGTGTGATTTAAGCCTTTTTCAATTCTACCGGTATTAAACACTTCTTGAATTAGGTTCAAAAGGTCAGATTTCAACTCATCCCAATGAATTTTATAAAATTTTCCAGTGAAACCATCAGGACCCGGGCTCTTGTCATCAGGAATAGAGAATATAGCTTTCTGAACCACCTCAAGTTTGATACCATAAGCGAGTTTAGTTCTGCCTCTATCATTTATTTTGTTCATGCACTGAATATAAGGGAAGTTACTTGCTAAAGGCTGTTTGGAGAAAAAGATATCAGTGTAATAATTTATTGCATCAAATTCAATTTTTTCAGAATCTTGAATAACTTCCCCATTACTCATAATGATCTGATTCCAATTATTTATGTGCCTTCTTTGTGACATCTTAGCATGAAAAATTTTTGTGCATGAGTCCCCATCAGTTAGCCATTCAATTTTGCTTTCTGTTTGGTCTTTAAAAATTCAGCAACATTTTGATTCTTCCAGTTGTTATAAGCATTGCTAAGTTTACCAAAGAGAGAGGAGTTAGTAGGGTTATCATCACAATCTTTAAGGCACTTCTGATATTCTTCTTCGTATTTTTTAAGGAGATTGCCCTCTCTCCAGTTCTTGAGATTCCACTCTTTCAGCATAATTTTACAATCTTTAATAAACTTCATAAACTTGTGCAATTTTGAAGCTTGGTAGTTAGGGAAATCTGAATAATATTTGTCTAGTGCATTATCAAAACAAGTCATGTACCCTTCCCCCAAGTGCCATGAGTTAACATATCGAAACGAAGTATTTTTAGGGCCTTTGATCTCTTTATTAAAACTAATAAAAATAGGGATATGATCACTGATAGCGTTAGAAACCCCAAAGGTAGTAATCCCTGGAATAGTACCTAGTAATAAATGATTGCAGAGAACTTTATCAATTTTAGAAGCCATACCTTTTTTCCTCCATGTGTATTTGAACCCTGTAGTAGGCAGTTCAACCAGACCAATCCTTGAAATACAATTGTTAAAGCCTGCCATATGACTAAATGGCACAACAGTACCACCCTTTTTGTCAGAAGAAGATAAAGTATTATTAAAATCCCCAAGAATAATCCATGGGGAATTCACAAACCCTGATTCATCAATTAGATCTTCCCATAATTTATCTCTATCTCTGATAAAATTACTAGCATAAACAAAGGTTATTCTGCATTTAAAACCACCAGTGTTTTCAGCTAATAAAGAGATATTTTGATAAAATTTCTTCTCGATTTGAAAATTCCAAATGTTAGAATCCCAAATAATGAGTATACGACCTTTGCTACCACTGTCATTATTATCAGTCATCTTCCAGTTTCTATGCAATCTAAAACCCAGTTTCTCAATATTCAGATTACTTAATTTATTTTCAAGTAAGCCAACAATAGATGGCTTATATTTAGTTAGGAATTTAATCACTTCAAATTGTTTATCCAAAGCATTTAAACCCCTAACATTCCAAGCAACAATGTTCATTATTTAAACTTACTTTGGCTCCTTGTATTTGCTTTAGGAGGAGCAGGGATTGGTTTTCCTTTTTTACCTTTAGTATTCTGCATATTAGATGTTTCAATTTCCTCATAGAATTTTTGGTTTTTTTCCACACAGTTCGAGACATCTTTAAGTTTCTCTGGCGGTTTAGAGACAGTTTCCTCTCTAGTAAGATTGCTGATAAGTTCCTCTTCTTCAGACTCACTCAAATCTTCTACCAGACCTTCAAGTAGAGGCTGATTAACAGGAATGTCATATTTCAAATTGATGGAATTGTTATCATTTAAAGTCTTCTCCTTGGTATTAGTTGGTTTTTCATTCATTGTCTCATTCACTTTTGTATTTTCAGCTGTAGGGACACCAGATTGGTCATTGGTAGTCACTTCTTCAATGCAGTCATTTGCTAGGTTATCTTTAATTTCATTTATATTCTATTCATGTAATAAAGGGTTTTCAGACCCCACAATTGTAATTTCAGAATCCACATTTATAACTTCCTTATTTAAATCATTATTTGTTTTTCCTGCTATTTGCTCTAAACTTACATTTTCTTTAGTCTGTTCTGAATTATCACTTTCTTTAGTCTGCTCGGAATTAGATGAAGTAGAAGCATTTTCCTTATCTTTTGGTACCCATTTTTCTTTACTTTTTAGTTTGCATTGCTGGGTAGAATGGCCGAACACTTTACATTCTTTGCAATTGGCTAGTTTGTAAAGATACTCAACTTTGATCCTTAGTTCCTCCCCCGTGTAAAGAACATCATCCACTTCATTGGGGAAGTCATCACTTGCTTGCATTTCAACAAGTATTTTAGCATAAGCAACCCTAGTTTCATCAGCTGTAATCTTGTCCATTTTAATAGGCTTTCGTAGCACACTTGCTATGGCACTCATTGCCTCTTTATCCCATAGCTCGAGTTCTAGATTAGATAGTTTTATCCATATAGGAAGAGTTGTCAGTAAGTCTTTTCTAAATCTAGTACCCATCACCCATTTTTTCAGTATAATAACTTTATTGTCAAACAAAAAAGGTCCACCCTTTAGCACTTTATCACAGTCCAATTTATCATCAAATCGTATTATAAAGAAACCGTTCTCTCGAGTTAATAGCTGAAACTTTCTAGAAGGTTTCCATACCTGTTCTATGTAGCCTTTTAGATGTATATGATAAGGTCTGACCCCATAAACGTAGAATATTATTGAGTGTTTCCACTTGCTTTCAGACCTCTTCACAGAGGGTTCTGATATGTTAGCTTTCTTTTTATCATTGATAAGAACTGGTTTAATATAATGGAGATCCAGATATTCATCTTGTTGCTCCCCTGTTCCTCCACTTGTTGCTTCCTTCCAAGATCTCGAATTTCCAGATTTTATATCATTTTGAATAGCTTTCCAATTATTATCTTCCCTGCTTGAATCGTTTCGATCACCATGAACCTGTGGAAATCCAGATCTGGTTCGGGTTTGATCCCCCCCAAATTTGAATCCCTGGATTGACGAACCACCTTAGTGGTATTTTGATTGCCGTGAAGCAATCTGTCCCATCCTAGGTCAGAGCGATTAGTATTATTCGCCATAAAGTCTGATTGCACTGCTTTCCCTTTATCTCGATATGAAATTGCTTGCGGCATCTTGTTTGAAACCACCTTTTTAAGTGGTCTTCCTATATCCTTGGTGAGATCGCTATTAGGGTTAACTCTATAAGCCGCCATTCTAAAGGAAGAAGAGTGTGAACTAATTAATTTATTTTAATTTTTACAGTAGAAAATTGGTGGTATCGTTAAAAATTAGAGATGCCATCATGACACGTTTATTGTATTAGAAACTGGCGTCGTATTGGCGTTGTTAAAAAATTAGCTACATCATCGCGACGCATTTAGTGGATCAGAAAACTAGCATCAAAAATACTTTTTTTGTGATGCCTTAGCGATGCCAAACTATTTATGACGCCAAAAGCACATCATAAAACTGTAGAATTTTAGTTGTGATAATGGTGCTAGTTTGATTTAGCATTTTTTTAAAACTTAAAAAATGAATAATGGTGCTAGTTAACATTTTTGAGCTATAAAAAATGAATATAACACTGTTGGTTTTATATTAGTTTAATTAGCATTTTTTGAACTATTGAGAATGATCATAACATTGTATACGGGTACAATGCTAATTTATTTTAGCATTTTTTAGATTGTAAAAACGGATGAAGGTGTTAGTTTGATTTAGCCTTTTTAAACTAAAAATGAACATTGCACCATTTTGATTTAATGCTGGTTTAATCGAGCATTTTTTTAAACTGTTGAAAAATGAATATAGTTGATTTAATGCTAATTTAATTTAGCATTTTTTGGTCTGCCATTGATTTTTTTCTCCTTTCAAATTGACGATGATGCG
Organism: Allium fistulosum; assembly: GCA_030737815.1. Taxonomy (NCBI): domain Eukaryota; kingdom Viridiplantae; phylum Streptophyta; class Magnoliopsida; order Asparagales; family Amaryllidaceae; genus Allium; species Allium fistulosum. The sequence continues at coordinate 84,125,662 of CM060903.1, forward strand.
TCAAGTTTTGGCGATGTGGTGTGTGATGGTGGTGTGGTGGTGCGACGGCGACACATAACAGCCTTTGAGATTTGGGGTTTGATGTTGGGCATCTGCACATACTTAAGGAAATGACAGGATCGACTATGTTTCAAGGGAAGAGGTGGATGAGATGTGGAGGTGGCAAGGTTTTGCAGCCCTAAGATGGTGTAGTGGAGGGAGGCTGCCGCAATGAGGTGTAGTGAAGATGGGGTTGCGGCGATGAGTTGGAAGGGAATTTGGAATTGGGGATGAAGTTTGTCCTTTTTTCCAAATTTTGAAACTAGTGATCCGGATTTAAATTTTTTTATTATGTTTGTCTTTTTCGCTAATTCCCTCTATTTTAAAGGAAAATTATTTTATATTCAAAGCTCAATTTATATATTTATAGAAATATTATGGTTTTTTCTAAAACCGTGATCTTTTAATATAAAAAATATTTTAATATATATGCTAAAATAAAGAAATGGTGTGTGTATACACACACATATTAAATGATAATTATGCAATACTATATATAAAGTATACACATTACTTATGTTGTAATCATATATCCCAATCATCACCTATATATCTCAATTTAATTTAAAAAACAGAATCGCTTTTACAAATAAAAAGATTTAGTTTGACCAGATTATTCATGACAACACAAAATTAATCAGTATTTTACGGAATAAAATACTGAGGTAGCTCATTTGGCTAAGACATTTGCCACATAATAGATCGTTAATTTGATTCCCAATGCCATCAAATGCTTTACTATTATACTACAAAAGCTTCTTATCTTTCAAAAAAATTGCATCTTATGATATAAGAGAATAAGAGATAATAAATGCTTGTGTTGCGGCCGTTTGGGTTCCATCCCACTATTAAAGCGAGAAAGTGGATTCCATTCCACAATTAAAATCCGAATAAATATTTTAGTGTTATTATGAAGTTTTAACATAAATCTAAACTCTATTACTTATCTTAATATCTTGAACTCTTGATAATCTTGATACTCATGGGTCTTTAGTCTTGATTTCTACAATCTTGAATTCATCAGTCTGAAATCTCTATACTGTACAGTCTTCATTCTCAATACCTAAATATATATATTCTTCATATACATATATATCTAGATAAAGATATTAGTATTTATATTTTATAACAAGTCTTAAGGTTGTTGTCATCAAAACCATCATCTCAGGAACTAACAATCTCCCCCTTTTGATGATGACAACCTATGTTTATAAAATATACTCCACCAAACTCTGATTCTACTCAGACTCCCTCTTATTCTAACAACTTCCCCTTAATATACTAACTCCCTTTAATCTAAGCCTAACTAACAGCCTAACTGTCCTATTTTATAATTCTCCCCATTTGTCATCAACAAAAATTCAGCCTAAACTACAAAACTCCCCTTTAAACTAATACTATGGAATTAAATGCTAATAACAAAGTATAATAAGCGAAACATAAATCTAATTTTATTATATATGATGTTACATTGCACATATATATGAAACATAGACACAAATATATACAAGTACATAAAATATAAAAACATTAATATAATAACAATCTAACGAGAGTCCTTGATAATTGGTGACTTGTGAATCGAACAATTAGGGTAATGAATACAAAAGTTTCCATGTTGTTCGACCAAATTACCATTTTGTCAAAACAGACTTATCCAACGCAAACAATATTATCATCCTCGTCCATTTGCACCTTTTCCTCTTCTTCTTCTTTTTCTTCTTCGTCGTCTTCTAATGGATTATGAATATGTATGTTAGAGGAATTATCTTCAATCACAATAGGGTCTGCATGATTATCCATTAGAAATTTCTACAAATTTCTAAGAATCTTGCCTTGTTTCTCTTATTCCTTTGCCATCCTTATTTGTATGACTTGTAATTCAGTTAGCATTTGCAGAGAATCCTTCATAATTTCTTCGATCTTCATTACTCAAGCCAATGTAGCACGTTGGAGTGGACCAGAATTAGGAGAAGGGAAGGAAATGGTTGCATTTTGGTTTGATTTATAAGAGGAGGCCATTACTTTGTATTTTCAGAAGTTTATTAGAGAGAAAATATAGTGAGAAGACAGATGAATTCGAAATATTGTGGTTATATAACCACCAAACTGATTTTAGAGGGAAAATCAAAATTTCAAATCTGACCGCTGTATGTCGACATGGAGAGGTAGGGCATGTTGACATCCCTTTGAAAATTTTGACAATTTTTTTTCTTTATTTATTTAAATATATATGTTACTATATCTATGTTCTATATCTCAGTTATAGAACAAATACCTAGTTCTCTTCTTAATTTAGTAAAGGTTGATTGATTTAAGGGTTTGGTCAGAATATCAGCTATTTGATTCTCAGTGTTGATAAATTCAAGAGAAATAATCTCTTTACTTATATTATCTCTGAGAAAATGATTTCTGATATCATTATGTTTGGTTCTGGCATGATGAGTAGAATTTTTGGATAAATTTATTGCACTTGTATTGTCACAATAAATTGGTGATTTTGAAATATTTAATCCAAAATCCTTTAGGGTCTATTGCATATAGATAACTTGAGAACAAGCCAAAGCAGCATAAATATATTCTGCTTCAGTTGTTGATAGTGAGACAATATTTTGCTTTTTACTAAACCAGAAAACCAGAGAATGTCCTAAAAAGTGACAAGTTCTATTTGTACTTTTTCAGTCTAATTTACAACCAGCATAGTCAGCATCACAATATGAGATTAAATCAAATGAATCATTTTTAGGGTAAAATAGGCCATTGTCTAAAGTGTGTTTAACATATCTTAGGATACGTTTAACAGCTTTTAAATGGGCTTCTTTGGGTTGAGATTGGTATCTCGCACATAGACATACACTATGCATGATATCAGGCCTACTCGTAGTTATATAGAGTAGTGATCCAATCATTCCCCTGTATAGTTTTTGATCAACATCTTTTGACATTTCTTCTTTATTCAAGGCTTCATTGGTTGCCATAAGAGTGGGTTTTCCACTCGCAGTGGTCATACCAAACTTACTAACTAGATCCCTAGCATACTTTTCTTGATTAATGAAAATACCACTATCTAATTGTTTTATTTGCAATCCTAAAAAGAAAGTAAGTTCACCCATATGACTCATCTCAAACTCTTTTGTCATTATTTCAGAAAACTCTTTGTTCATTTCATTGTTTGTTGATCCAAAAATGATATCATCTACATAAATCTGTACTAATTGGATATCATTTTTGTTTCTTTTAATAAAAAGAGTACTATCTGCTCTACCAATTTCAAATTTTGATTGTAATAGGTAAGATCTTAGTCTGTCATACCAGGCTCTAGGAGCTTATTTCAGACCATATAAAGCTTTCTTTAATTTGTAAAGATGATTTGGAAACTTTTCTTCTTTAAAAAGTAGAGGTTGTTCAACATAAATATTCTCTTTAACAAAACCATTTAAAAAGGCATTTTTGGCATCCATTTGAAATAATTTGAAATTGTTGTGGTTTGTGAAAGCAAGTAGAATTCTAATGGCTTCTAATCTTGCTAGGAGTGCAAAGGTTTCATCAAAGTCTATTCCATCTTTTTGACAATAACCTTGCACGACTAACCGAACTTTATTCTAACGACCTCACCTTGTTCATTCATTTTATTTTTATAAACCCATTTAGTTCCTGTTATAGTTTTGCCCTCAAGTCTAGGAACAAGTTCCCATACATCATTTCTGGTGAATTGATTCAGTTCTTCTTGCATAGCAAGAATCCACGAATCATCAGATGATGCTTCCTTTGGATTTTTGGGTTCAATAGTTGATATAAAAGCTACATTACTCATCTTGTTTAGTTTATTTCTAGTTCTAATAACAGATTCAATATTTCCTAGTATATTTTTTATAGGATGATCTTTTAAAAGCCTGATCCTTTTATTAGGATGAACAGTTTCACAATTTGTTTCATTTGATTCATTATTTGAAGTAATAAAATCATCTTCATCATTTATTTGAACAAAATCTTTGAAATTTTCATCAAAAGATACATGCATTGTTTATTCAATGGTGTTAGTTTTTAAATTGAAAACTCTATATGCTTTACTTATATTAGAATATCCGATAAAGATTCCTTTGTCGGATTTAGGATCAAATTTATCCAAATTGTCCTTTATATTTAGAATAAAGCATTTACTTCCAAAAACTTTAAAATAAGATACCTTTGGTTTCTTATTGAAAAGAAGTTCATATGGTGTTTTATTGGTTAGAGATCTAGTTAAAATCCTATTCAAAATGTAACAAGCTGTAGCGACTGCTTCAGCCCAAAAATTTCTTGGTAATTTACTATTTGAAAGCATAGGTCTTGCACACTCTTGAATCGTCCTATTTTTACACTCTACCACTCCGTTTTGTTATGGAGTTCTTGGAAAAGAAAGATTATAAGTTATTCCTTTTTCATTACAGAAATTTTCAAAATTTTTATTTTCAAATTCTCAACCGTGATCACTACGAATATTTTTGATTTTTAAAGGAAGCTGATTTTGAATTATTTTTGCAAAAGTTTTAAATAAATCAAAAGCATCACTTTTATGTTTTAGAAAAATTTTCCATGTAAATCTAGAATAATCATCTACAATTACAAAAACATATTTACTGTGATTTATTGACTGAATTTGAGATGGACCAAACAGATCTAAATGAAGTAACTCAAGAGATTTTGAAGTTGAAATCATATCTTTCAATTTGAATGAACTCTTCCTAAGTTTTCCTAATTGACATGCATCACATATACTATCTACTTTAAAATCCATTTTAGGAAGACCTCTTGCTAGATCAAGTTTTGAAAGTATAGATAAGAGTTTGAAATTCAAATGCCCAAATCTTTTATGCCAAATCCAAGGGTCACTTGTATTATCCAAAAGACATAGGTTATCATTTGAGATTTTCATAATGAGAATATAAATATTTTTCTTCTTAATTCCTTCAAAGATAATATTTGATTTATTATCTTCGATGTGACACTTATCCTTTTCAAATTTAATTTTGTAACCCTTGTTACATAGTTGACTTATGCTAAGTAAGTTGTGTTTTAGATTCCTAACTAACAAAACATCAGGGTTTTGGAGCTATCGACATTTTCTATGCCAACCACATATCCTTTTGAATTGTCTCTAAAGTTGACCAGTCCTCCATCTTCATAAATTACATCATTTAGTATCTCCAGATTACCAGTCATGTGTCTTGAACATCCACTATCAAGTATCAATTTGTTTTTCTTGATTTGCACCATTTGTTCATTGAGTGTTGATTCTTCAAAAGCCATATAACACATCTGTTCCTGCACAACACACTAATTCGGTAGATAAATTTATTTTCTATAATAACAATATGCAGACTTATTAGACAATGATGATTTGGATAGTTTTGAACTAGTGTTAACAGAATCTCCAAAAATTGCCATTTTAAACCTTTTCAAAATTCAGATTATGATAACTTTGAAAACCAATGCTCTGATACCAAATGTAGGAAATACGGATTATGGATCTTAAGGTAGAATTAACACTAGAGAGGGGTGAATAGTGTTTAATTAATTTTATAAATCTTTTTGAAATCTTTTCAAATTAAACCCAAACAGATGCAATTCACAAACACAGATACAATCACAGAACCAGACACAAACGCAAATAGTAAATAAAAGCAGTAAAAGAAAGAACACACCAGAATTTTATAGTAGTTCGGAGTTACCCTACATCCAGTCACACACAATTTATTATGCAAATTTCTTTTCAAATATAATGTTGATATTACAACCTTGATTTCAAGGCCATGAGGTACGCCTTCCTGTCTCCGAGTCTAGGGCAAACTCTCTTGATTTAACCAGGCTACAAGATCACCTAATTGATTTATGGGCTATAATCACACCCAATTGATTTACGGGCCACAATCATACCGTTTTCAATCACACTTTGATAGAGAGAGACTCGATACACTTCGATCTTTTGATCTTTGATTACAAATGAACCTATAACTCTGAATAGCACTGAGATCTTTGAGAGAGTGGTAGAGAATCAAACTAGAGACGATCGAGTTTGATTCACTAAGGATTTCAGTAGAGTTTTGTTAAGAATGTTTAAAAATAAGAATGAAAGAGAAAGAGGGGAGAAAACAAAGAAATCTTAAGTGAAAATTTGTTGAAAACTACTGGTATATATAGGAGAATAATGGTCATGTCCATTCGTGAAAGGTTATGACGAATAGACACTTCTTTTGAAAATTTGAAATTTGAAATCTACGGCTACCATGACGACATGGGGGGTATAGGCATGTAGACATCCCCTAGTATTATTTGAAAATTGATTTTTGTTTTAAATAGATTTTCTCTCTAAAGTTTGTCGAAACAATCTTAGAACTTTGTACTATTTTGAATATACTTTATGATTATAAAAACCTTTGGAAAGTGATCTTACGAAATATAAAAGTAATAAAAACTAAATATATAAATATTTTGAGATTAAAGCTAAAACATTAAAACTAGGAGATAGTTTAAAAACAAGAAATGATTTTGAAATTAATACGATTAAAAATAGTTTTTGAATTAAGGCTAAAATATTTAAACTGATAGAGAGATGTCTTTTTAAAAAGAGTTTTGAAAAAATCCAAAATAAGTCATTTTGAAAATTTCGTGGCTTACATTCCACTAGAGAAGGTCGTGGGTTCCATCCCACTAAAGAGGTCGTGGGTTCCATCCCACTATTAAAGCGAGAAGGTGGATTCCATTCCACAATTAAAATCCAAATAAAGATTTTAATGTTAGTATGAAGTTTTAACATAGTTCTATACTCTATTACTTATCTTAATATCTTGAACTCTTGATAATCTTGATACTCATGAGTCTTCAGTCTTGATTTCTATAATCTTGAATTTGTCAGTCTTGAATCTCTATACTGTATAGTCTTCATTCTCAATACCTGCATATATATATATATATCCTGCATATACATATATATCTAGACAAAGATATTAGTATTTATATTTTATAACAAGTCCTAAGGTTATTGTCATCAAAATCATCATCTCAGGAACTAACAAATATGAGTCTGTTGTGGTAGTTATATCATCAAAAGAGATAACACCATCTATCCAATATGTCTATTCCACACTTCTTGCGCATGAAGGCAGATTAGAACAGAAGAAACCTGCAATTTCAGAATTCTCTGCTAATTTTGTTAGCAACAGCAAAAGAAAGAACCAAGAAAGAAACACTTATGGCAAAAATCAAACAAATGACTATCAAAGAGGAAGTATGCAATACAGAGGTAGAGGAAGAGAAAGGTAGAACAACAATAACAGCAACAATAGACTTAGATGTCAAATCTATGAAAAATTTGGACATAGTTAGAAACAATGCTGTAACCGTAACCGCTTTACACAGTTGTATTCGTTTGGGTATTGGGCCTGTTCAGCCCATCAGTTTATTTCTTTCTTTCTTTCCCTTTATATATCATTGTAATACATCTTTATCATAACAACCGATTGTAATACATCATTATCATTATCAATAACAATTTCATCAATGAAACCCTAGCTCTTTCTTTCTAGTGTAAAATCTTTGTTGGTATCAGAGCCTCAGCCAAACGGCATCATAGGCAAATCCTCCCATTATTTCATCCCTCTTTCTTTTCGATTTCATCCCATCAGAAAAGCTTCATCATCTGGGTTCAGGAAACGTGATCACAAAAAGAAAAAAAGAAAGCAATTCAAATTCTTTTCTCCAAGGCTAATCGAGTTCGGTTGCAAGAGACTATTTCGTCTTGCCATCCAAGACTTCGAATCTGGTTGCAAGGAAACCCATCATCTTGCCGTCCATAACTCGATCACCTGGCTGTAAGGATTTGACTTCCCCTCAGAAAAAAAGAAAAGTGATCAAGTCCCACGTATTGATCTCGCCCTCTGACCAATACCCATATCTTGTCTGTTCAAGAAAACCCATTCATCGGTGTTTCTTGAATATCTTGTGGCCTCAAGTGGATTGCTCATCTTAATATCTGCTGTTCAAGCTTTGAAGCCAGTCATCATGGTGGAAGACTCAGCAACATCTGAAAATACAACTGCTGTTAATCAACAAAGTTCAGAAGTCACAGAAAAACTCATTAAAACGATCATTAGTCCTCAAACTCAACTGATCACCGCTCATCTTGAAGAAGACAATTACCTACTATGGAGGCTGCAAATCGAGACAGCCATCTATGGGTATGGTCTCGAAGGCTTTGTTCTTGGTACGTCTCCTATTCCCCCAAAGTATGTTGCTGACAAAGACAACAAGATGATTACTAATCAAGAATTCATTACATATCAACGACAAGATAAACTGATTAGTTCATGGTTGCTGTCATCTATAAGTACGAAACTATTGCCTCAAGTAATTGGATGTAATTCCTCCAATGAAATCTGGAGTACAATTGAGAGAGTGTTTAACACACAGTCTGCTGCCAAAATTATGCACCATAAGAGAGAACTGCAGAATTCAAGAAAAGGTGAAGCAAACATGAGAGATTATCTTGCTAAAGTTAAAAGTATTTGTGATGCCCTGAGTGCAGCAGGACACAAGGTCACTGAAACTGAACAAGTTCTCACTATTCTTAATGGTCTGCCAGAAGAGTACGAGGCAGTAATTGCTGTTGTATCCTCTAAAGAAACTTTACCATCAGTCTCAGAAGTTCATGCTATACTGTTGTCTCACGAAGCCAGAATTGATAATAGAAGAGCCCTAAACGCTGACCTATCTGCTAACATTGCTGTTAACTCAAGAAACAAAGGTCAAGACAACAAACCAGAACAAATCAATCAAAGAGGAGGCTTCTCTAACAGATCAAGGGGGAGAGGAAGGTGGAATAACAATTCGAGGCCAAAATGCCAAATTTGTGGAAAACTTGGTCACATTGCCTCTAAATGCTACTTTAGATATAATCAAAACTTTGTACCAGGACAAAGTAGCAATCAAGGAAGCAACTACAACAGCAACTACAATCAAAGAAACCAGAATGGCAACAACTACAATCAAAGAAATCAAAATGCCAATGCAAATTTAGCTCAGTCTCAGGTCAGTCAAGAAAATCAACATCCAAGTGCTTACATAAATGAAGTGGCCGGGACAGGAAGCATACAAGACGAAAGCTGGTATCCAGACTCAGGTGCAACAAATCACATCACTCACAACCTAGAGAATCTGAATCTGGGACAAAGGGAGTACTCAGGTAACCAATCTATTTGCTTAGGGGATGGTAAGTGTATTAATATCACACATATAGGTAAAACACACATCAAAGGTAAGAAACAACTGTACCTTAATAACCTATTAAGAGTACCAAACATTAAAAAAAACCTCATTAGCGTGTCTCAATTTGCCACTGACAACAAGGTCTATTTTGAATTTTTTCCACAATATTGTTTGGTGAAAGACATTCTAACCAAAGAAGTTTTATTGCAGGGAGAAGCTGAAAACGGTCTATATAAGTTTAGTATCTCAAATAATGCTGACAATAATGAGATCAATAGAAGGCACTGTAATTTGTTGAATGTATCAAATAGTATTGAGAATAAGAATGTTTTTGATTTGTGGCATAGAAAACTAGGGCATGCTAATGCAAAAGTTGTCAAACAAGTATTAGTAGAAAATAAAATTCCTTTTAGTATGTGTGTTGAACCATATGTGTGCACTTACTGTCAAATGGGCAAAAGCCATAAACTGCCCTTTGCATTATCTCAAACCACTTATAGTAAACCTCTAGATTTAATTGCCACTGATTTATGGGGGCCAGCACCCATAAATTCAGATTATGGATATAAGTATTATATATCATTTGTTGATGCTAGTACAAGACACACTTGGATATACTTCTTAAAAAACAAGTCTGAAGCTTCAAACACAGTTGTTCACTTCATAACCATGATAGAAAAACAACTAGGCACTAATGTGAAAATAATTCAAACTGATGGTGGAAGTGAATTTAAAGTTCTTAGTGGGTATTTTGGTAAAAAAGGAATAGTTCACAGAGTCACATGTCCATACACTTCTGAACAAAATGGTTTGGTTGAGAGGAAACACAGGCACATTGTTGAAACTGGTCTCACATTATTAGCTCAAGCATCAATGAACTTAAAATTCTGGCCTGATTCCTTTAGTACTGCTGTACACTTAATCAACAGATTACCCTCTAAGGTAATTCAAGGGTTAAGTCCATTTGAAAAACTAAATGGAATCAGACCACAATATAATGAGCTAAAAACATTTGGGTGCTTGTGTTTCCCCCACTTAAGACCTTATAATACTAATAAACTAAACTTTAGGTCTAAACCATGCACTTTTCTTGGATACTGTGATAATCAGAAGGGATACAAATGTTTAGATGATACAGGCAAAATAATCATTAGTAGACATGTTGTATTTAACGAATTTGTGTTTCCCTTCAATCAACAAAACATAAAAGTCACTACCAAAGTATATAATCCTAAGAAGTCCATACCAGAACTGCCCATATATAAAAATATATGGGACAGAAAAGAAACAGGTAACTTAGCAGGTCACAGCAGTTCTTCAACTGTTGAAGTTGAAAACACTGAAGGCTTGGATCATACTCCAGAACCTATTTCTCATTCCCCAATGCAAACTGCAAGCCAATCACAACAATTAAGTGAGCAAGTTAGAGAAGACAGTCAACAAGAAGAATCAGAAGGAAATTCTAGTCAAATAAGAGGAGAAGTCAGTTCCCAAGTTGAACAATCAAGAAATATTGGTCACCCCATGACCACAAGGTCAAAAAGTGGAATTTTCAAACCAAAAGCATTCACTACTACAGCAAAAACAGAAGAACCAGCCAGTTATGAAGAAGCTATCAAGGATCACAATTGGAAACAAGCAATGACTGTAGAATATAATGCATTAATCAAGAATCAAACATGGGAACTTGTTCATCCTCCAAGTCATGCTAATGTTGTAGGTTGTAGGTGGACTTACAAATTGAAAAGGAATGCTGATGGGTCAATCAACAAATATAAAGCCAGACTGGTAGCTAAAGGATATACTCAGCAATATGGATTCGATTTTAATGAGACATTCTCTCCTGTAGTAAAACCAACAACTATACGAATTGTGCTTACAATTGCCTTACACAACAACTGGTGTATACGACAATTGGATGTGAACAATGCTTTTCTTAATGGTACACTACAGGAGGAAATTTTTATGGAGCAGCCACCTGGTTATATTCAAAACAGAAACTATGTGTGCAAACTGAAAAAGGCCATTTATGGGCTCAAACAAGCTCCCAGAGTCTGGTTAAATAAATTAAAATCTATTTTAAGCAATCTAGGATATCATCCTGCCAAGTCAGACAATTCATTATTCATCAAAATAACGAATAAGCAGTGCACCTATGCTTTAATATATGTGGATGATATTCTCATTACAGGAAGTGATGAAGGAGAAGTTAACAGTTTAATTCATTATCTCAACAAACAGTTCTCCTTAAAGGATTTAGGTGAATTAAATTATTTTCTGGGAATCGAAGTTGTAAGAAAATCTCACAATGAAGTAATATTGAGTCAGAAGAAGTATATATCAGAACTGCTTACCAAAACAAGGATGGACCAGGCCAAACCTATCTCAACCCCAATGATCAGCAATCAACAGTATTCTAAAAACAGGGGAGAAATCATCACTAATGCTAAACAATACAGGAGTGTTATTGGTGCACTACAATATGCAACAATAACACGACCTGAAATTTCTTTTAGTGTTAACAAACTGTCTCAATTCATGCAGGAGCCCAGAGATGATCATTGGAAAGGTGTAAAAAGAATTCTCAGATATCTCAATGGGACCAAAGACTTTGGCTTACAACTGACTAAAGGAAACAATCTCAACTTAACTTGCTATGCAGACGCTGACTGGGCATCAAATCATGACGACAGGAAATCAACAACTGGCTATTGTGTGTACATGGGTAACAACTTAATTTCATGGTGTTCGAAGAAACAAAATACTATATCCAGATCAAGTACTGAAGCTGAATACCGAAGTGTTGCTAGTGCCACAGCAGAATTACTATGGATACAATCTATATTATCAGAATTAAAGATTATAACTACTAGCAAACCAAAGTTATGGTGCGACAATCAAAGCACGGTCTACATGTCAGTTAACCCTATGTTTCACAGTCGAACCAAGCATATAGAAATTGATGTTCATTTTGTTCGAGAGCAAGTCGAAAAGGGAAAACTTGAGGTGAATCACATACCTGGAGCTTACCAGAAAGCAGATATTTTCACAAAAGCATTATCAACATACAATTTCGAACGATTTCGAGCTGACCTGAAGATAGCAAGAATCTATGCCGAAAATGGACAAGACAACATTGCGGTTCATACTGACGGGATTTCAGCTCAAACCAAAGAAAAGAGTACTGCTGGACACTAATCCTTCCTACTTCTCTTATCGCATCCTCAGGTCAAACCAAAGATAAGAGTTCTGCCGAAAATGGAGCATCTTTTCGCATCTTAGAGCTGGATTGCGCCGCCATTTTTTGTTCCTCCTTTGAGTTCGTAACCCTAACGTTTGGTTTGAGGGGGAGAGTTAGAAACAATGCTGTAACCGTAACCGCTTTACACAGTTGTATTCGTTTGGGTATTGGGCCTGTTCAGCCCATCAGTTTATTTCTTTCTTTCTTTCCCTTTATATATCATTGTAATACATCTTTATCATAACAACCGATTGTAATACATCATTATCATTATCAATAACAATTTCATCAATGAAACCCTAGCTCTTTCTTTCTAGTGTAAAATCTTTCTGACATGGTGCAAACAAGTGCTACTTCAGGTTTGATGCAAGTTTCATAACATCACAGCAAAGCAATAATAATTCAAGAAGTTACACTCCAAATGCCAATATGGTAAACACACAACAAGATAGTAAAATACATTTGGAAAGCTTAAATACAGAATTAGCAAAAATGGAGGATATTCAGGATGAAATTTGGTATTCGGATACAGGGGCTACCAATCATGTGACTAGCAATCTCAGCAATTTAAATCTTGGCAACAAGGAGTATAGAGTTACACATTCTTTACATATGGGAAATGGTAAGCCCATTACAATTACACATACTGGTTATGCATGTATCAAGGGTAAAAGACAATTCTAACTCAATAATTTACTAAGAGTCCTTATGATTAGAAATTTTTTTATAAGTGTATCACAATTTGCAAAAGATAATGATGTCTACTTTGAATTTTACCCAAAATACTGTTTAGTTAGAGACATTCTAACTAAAGAAAATGTTTTGTATGGAAGATAATTTAGGGGACTTTAAAAATTCGATGTTGCTAATTCAAGAAATTCTAGAAATAAAGAGTGTAATATCTCTGAAATCAAATGGAGAGAAAATAGTAAGAAATTTGATGTTTGGCATTGTAAGTTGGGACATCCAAGTGTAAAGATTGTAAAACATGTTTTGAATGATAATAATATTTCTGTTGATAATTTTCTTGTACATTATATTTGCACTTATTACCAAATGGGTAAAAGTTGTAAACTTCCATTTCCAAATTCTGACACCAAGTATAACAAACCACTTGAATTAGTTGCAATAGATTTGTGGGGACCAGCCCCAATTATCTCTGATTATGGATATAAGTACTACATTTCATTTGTTGATGGTTAAGTAGATATGTGTGGATATATTTTTAAAAACAAAATCTGAAACTCATAATGCAGTCTTACAATTTATAGCCAATGCAGAAAAACAAACAAACCGTTAACTAAGGGCTATTCAAACTGATGGTGGATCAGAATTTATTCCACTAAAAGAGTACTTACAAAAGAAAGGAATAATTCAAAGGATGACATGTCCATATACATCGGAACAAAATAGGCTTGTAGAAAGGAAGCATAGACACATTGTTGAAACATATCTTACTTTATTAGCACATGCATCAATGCCACTAAAATTCTGGCCCGGTGCATTTGCAGCCTCAGTATACTTAATAAACAGGCTATCCACAAAAGTGCTTAAGTTTAAGAGTCCATTAGAGGTACTGTATAAAATCAGGCCCGATTATCAAGATCTAAAGGTATTTGGGTGTATGTATTTCCCTTGCTTAAGACCTTATAATACTAACAAGTTGAGTTTCAGGTCATCACCATGCACCTTTCTGGAATATGCGACAAATCAGAAAGGTTACAAGTGCTTAGACAGTAATGAAAGAATCTATATATCAAGACATGTGGTATTTAATGAGCAAATATTCCTTTCAATAAGTCAAAAATTAAGACTACACAAAAATATATAATCCAAAGTATTATTTACCACCAATACATGCTCAACTGGATGAAATTATACCAGATCAAACTGTAATAAGACATACAAGTTAATGTGATCAATTTTCACCAATGTCCATTCAAGGTGACTTCAACCCACAACCCACTATGTCCAATTCAGAACCAGGTCATGAGTTAAATAGATCACCAGAAAGCTCAAATCAGGTCTCACAACAAGGCAACAATGTTCATTCAGATCCTTATCAAGTATTGAATGATGCATTATCACCCAATAGTCAAAATGGAGCTATAGCAAGCGATAGAAATCAACAACCTGCAAGAACTGGGCACCATATGACAACAAGAGTAAAGAGTGGCATATTTAAGCCACAAATATATACTACAAGCTTGGAGAATGAAGAACCAAGCACATATCATCAAGCTATACAAAATGAAAAATGGATGACTGCTATGAAAGAGGAATATGATGCACTTATGAGAAACAGGACATGGGATCTTGTTCCTCTATCAAATAACAAAAGTGTTATAGGATGCAAGTGGACATATAGATTAAAGAAAAATGCTAATGGTTCAATCTTTAAATACAAGGCAGGACTAGTAGCAAAGGGGTATTCACAACAACATGGTTTTGTTTTTAATGAAACTTTTTCACCAACTGTGAAATCCAATTCTATTAGAATTATTTTAACCATTGCCTTGCAAAAAAATTGGATCATCAAGCAACTAGATGTAAATAATGCATTTTTAAATAGTTTATTGCAGGAAGAGATTTACATGGATCAGCCCTAAAAATTTAGACAAAAAAGAAGTGAAAAACTTGCTTGTAAATTAAGCAAGGCAATCTATGGGCTTAAGCAAGCTCTAAGAGTGTGGTTTGATAAATTGAAGTCAACTTTAGCTAAACTTGGTTACAATTCAACAAAATCAGATAACTCATTATTCACCAAGTTTACTAATAATATTGTTACTTATGTTCTAATATATGTTGATGATTTTATAATTACAGGAATAGTGCAGTATAAATAAGTAAACTCAAATCATATCTGAACAAAGAATTTTCTATCAAAGAGTTGGGAGATCTAAATTACTTTCTTGGTATTTAAGTAAAGAAAGTATCATCTACTGAAATGCATCTAAGTCAAAGCAAGTATATCTCTAAAATACTGATTAAGGCAAAGATGGATCAGGCAAACTCTTTATCTACACCAATGACAAGCAACTTACACTTATCAAGAAAAAATGTGATCCAATAACAAATGACAAGCAATACAGAAGTATAGTTTGAGCACATCAATATGCTACAATAACTAGACCAGAGATTACATTTAGTGTAAACAAAGTTAGCCAGTTCATGGAAAAGCCACTTGATGAACATTGGAAAACAGTAAAAATTATTCTCAGATATCTTAAAGGAACTATAAATCATGGATTAGTTCTAGAATCGTGCAAAACATTAAATATCAACGGTTATGCTGATGCAGACTGGGCCACAGATCATGATGATCGAAAATCAACTACTGGATATTGTATATTTTTAGGCAAAAATCCAATCCCATGGTGTTCTAATAAACAACCTACCATGTCAAGATCAAGTACCGAAACAGAGTATAGAATTGTTGCAAGTGCTACAGCAGAAATAATGTGGATAGAATCACTATTAAGTGAACTAAAAGTTGAATCTTACAGAAAAGCTACAATATGGTGCGACAATCTTAGCGCTACATTACTCGCAGCAAATCCAGTTTTACACTCAAGAACCAAACACATGGAATTTAGATCTATACTTTGTAACAGAATAGGTTATGAAAGGATTTTTTTTTGAAATGGTACTTTTATATACAACATGTAACTAGGACAACATATTACATGTCAATAAATGTTCGAACCACGTTACACAAGTTTTGAACTTGTGAGCTCTCGCACCAAAGCCGGATCACTTAACTATTGAGACAATGGTGCTTGTCTGAAAAGAAAATTAGTTGTAAATCATATACATGGAGCTTACCATGAGGCATATATTTTAACAAAGCCATTATCGAAGCAAAGTTTCCTCAGGCTAAAGCAGAAATTACGAGTTGAAGATGTCAAACTCAATCGCAAAATCACATATCTGACATCGATTAGAGATGCTTACTCTTCTCCCAAACAATTGCAAAGCAAGAATTTTGTAGATATACATCTCACAGGAAAGCGACAGGCGTAATCTTACTCAAGGTAGCTAACAAATCCTGAATCGAAACCCGATATCTCTTTAGAGAGCAAGCAGATCTTACAAAATCACTGAAAGTGTAGAACTTTGTAAGGTTGAAGCTCTCATTTTGGAAGATTGACAAAAGTCGGCTAAAATTTGGGAAAATTTCAAACCCGAACTACTTAAAGGGGGAATAAGAGATAATAAAAGCTTGTGTTGTAGCGTTTGTGTTATCAAACAGAAGTGGGTAAGCATAGGTAATTGGGCTGCAATATAGCCCAGTAGAAAATTACCCATCAGAAAATTGCATTGTATTATAAACACTGATCCAACATGTATGTAAGAACAATTTTTGTATCATTTTCTCAGCATTACAAGCAGTAGCAACAAAAATCATTTTTCATCAAAATTCTAATTAAGAGCAATTACAAATAATAATAATAATTTAAAAAAAAATTATATTAAATAAAAATACAACATTAAGTTCAAAGTGCAAAATTAATAAAACGATCTTTTTTATTTTATTTTTATTTTGAAGTTTTCCACTTTTAATGCACTGATCCAAAATCATCATCGTCAACATTGTGTTTTTATCTTGAAAATCCCAATCAGCTCCAATTTTATATTTCAGCTTTACCCACTTAATAAACTCTTTTTAATTAAGATTGGGTAGTGTCGTGCTTATTCTTTACTTTTACCACGTCCAACACAATGCGAGATCTTCTTTGTAACTTGTTTAGCTAACTTGTGAAAAACCTGCATTTTCTGAATCACTTTTGATGACCCCAATCTTGTTTAGTAGAATGCGTAGAAAGAAGGAAAAGATGCCTTTATTTCAGCCTGTTCATATGTGCCTAAACTTGTTTAACCAGCTAGTGGCAAATATTCCATCCAACAACCCTTTTCACACTCAAATATGTTCTCATTATAATTGGTTAGGTTATAAAAAATATACAATTAGATATTTAATGTAAAATAGACATTAGCTGAATATTTCTTATGCTTCACCTAATTCTGATAAAACAAACATTAAGTTAGCTGCTCATTATATGACCTGGTCTTCTCGGTTATCACTTCTAATCATATATATATATATACAAACACATTCAATTCATTCCTAATACATATCTTCTAACATTTCTATTAGGCATAAAAACTTAAAATCATTTCCTAAAGGAAAATTATTAGTTTTAACCTATAATTTATGGGCAATTGCATCGATCGAGAGAACTACTATGATGAGTACTGGAACTCAGAGGAAGAAGAGATCTCAAGTTATAAAAAGAGTAAAAGTATGAAAGAGTTGCAGAATAATGTTGTGAAGATAAAGATAAGCAAAAAGAGATTTAATGAAGTTATGAGAAATGCGAATGGTAAGAAGGTTGAAGAAGCATTAGTAAAAATTATGGAAAAAGGTCATGTTTGTTATATGCAAGAAACAATTAATACTTGGAAACCTGCTCTTTGGAGTATACCAGAATCAGAATAGCTTACTATTCGTCTGTGAATAAGCTGATTTTTGTATTCATTTTTCTTAGTTAGATATTCATATTTTATTTTAAAGGAGGTTTTATGGTTCTAGTTTACATTGTTTGAATGTAATTAGAACGGTTTTTTTATTATACATTGATGGTGTATGAATCAGTGACATAGCATATTTCAAAAATCATCTTTTTTGAAACTGATTAATTGCATTACAGCGAAAACTATTGATAAGCAATTTGCCAAATCATTTAAAAAGTAACCAATGCATCTTTTAATAAAAAACTGATTAATTCGTATTTTAAGATGTTACGTAGGTAATATCCACGTGCAAAAATATTATATTGCAAATGATGATTCCAAGACTAAGTCACATTAAAATAACGAGTTGTGCATGTCACGTTGAAATAATGAGTCTTGCATATTGTTTAAACAGTTATATACCATTGTATAAATCATTTAAACAATTGTTATTGTACAAAATCCTTGTTTCTAGGTTATTATTATTATTATTATTATTTTTAAAGAAATATATATATAACAATAAAATGGAGGAAATAACCTTCCTCCAAGGTTCACACAAGTAGGCGAAGCATATGGATGCCATATGTCTCCCAAAGAGACATCTCAAAAAAGAAAAAGAAGCGAGAAACAAAAGAGCTCAAAGCTGCCAAGGAGGCCAGCCGAAAGCGTAGAAATAAAGAACCAGCCTGCAAAACCACTCTCCCGCCACAACCAGAAGGTGTGGGCCAGTCCACCCATCGCGCCATCAACCGTAAAAAAGACGGAGAAAACCGACAGACAACAACAATACCACTCCGAATAGAAACAACGGATCCACTAATCTGCCAACACCACAGAGCCCCGGAAGGCCACCGCCCATTGGTATAACCACAATAAAGCCTCTATCAAGAGAGAAAGATCGACCGCTGATAGAGCTGACGAAAACCTCAACCAGAATCCCGAAATGATAACAGAGAACACTAGCAACTCCAGCATAGACGAGAACTCGGTCCTAGCAGACAGCAGAAAAACCTGAAACTAAAAACAAGACGCGCAATTAAAGTAAAAAGGGGGGGGGGGGGACGGGTGGGGGAAGCCACCAACCGAGAGCAGATGCCTATCCAACACCCATTCTGGCGGTAGTTGGAGAACGGGAAATAGATAGGAGTCCCACAAGTCGCACGGAACGGTGGCTCATTGGACCCCTGAATGGTCTACCCCGGAAAGCCGGGAATACATCATTCCTCACACGATGGATTATGGATGGCGGGTCCATAGAGCTGCTCACGAAAGTAGCCTTATTCCACGCACACCAAACGTGCCAGCAGATCAGACTAGGAATCAAACGGAAAATGATAGCACGGAGCGATTTCCCAGAATTCCCGGCCCACTAGGAATTCAGCATCGCAGAAAGAGAACTCGCAGTACTTCTAATACCGACGAGATTTCCGAAGTAGTTCCAGCATGCACTGGCCGAGAAACCACCGAAAAACAAATGGTTCAAAGATTCAATATCACCGTTTCCGCAGCATCTACAACGGGAAACAGTTGGAATTCCGATCTGTTGAAAACTCTCGTCCAGTGGCAACCCATCATGTAGCAACCGCAACATAAATAGAGAGACCTTTGGGGGAATGCGAGTATCCCAAATAAAAGAAAATTCAGGACGAATGTTAGAAGGAGATCTGATGGAGGACCAGGCTTTCAGGATCGAAAAGGACGATCCATCCCATCCTGCCAAACCGCCGTGAGAATCGGATAATAGTTTCACAGACTGCATGTGCTTCGAGGTCTCGCTAGCGTAGGAAGGAGTGCCCGAAAAATTCGCACCCGCGAGTCTGTGGTACTTAGCTCGGAGGAAAGAAGCCCATAAAGAGTTGTTGGCGCCAAACCGGAACCACAACTTACAAGCAAAGGCCGCGCAAAGGTCGGAGGGCTTACGAAGACCCAACCCACCTTCATTTTTGGGACGACAAATTGCGTCCCAAGACACCCAGTGGTGGCGACGACCGTTGTCCTTGTTTCCCCAGAAGAAGGACGAAGCCAGAGACCGATAAGAACGGAAAAAAGAGGAGGTAGGGGTCATAGTCGCAAAAATATGAGAACCCATCGAATCAAGAACTGACTTGATAAGAACTAGTCTACCCGCCTGAGAGAGAATGGAAGAGTTCCAGCGAAGAATCTTCCCTCTTACTTTGTCGGTCAATGGGTCGAAAAGAGCGTTAAGTTTTCTACCCCGGTACAAAGAAATACCTAGGTAAGGAAGGGGAAGAGAAGCTTCCTTGAAACCGGATATAGTCTCGATCCAAGAAGCGCGAGATGGAGACATGTCCTTCGAGTGAACGAAACAACATTTGGAATAGTTAACGAGCTGGCCCGAAGACCTTTCATATTGATGGATGAAGCGAAGAAGTCGCCGAACAGAGGAACGACTGCCATTGGAGAAAATGACTATGTCGTCTGCAAAGGATAAAGAAGAAATAAGGGGGCAACCCCTTGGAATACCAAAACGCTGGATTTGACCGTAAATAGTTAAGGATTGAAGCCCACGAATAAAAGCCTCTGCCGCAATCACAAAAAGCGAAGGTGATAGAGGGTCACCTTGACGTAAGCCCCTCCCGGCTTTGAAATAGCCATGGGCCGATCCGTTAATGAGGACTGAGAACCAGCAGTTGGAGACAAGCCTCCACACCAAGTCTATCAGGGCCTCCGGAAAACCGAAAGTCCTTAAAACCTTGATGATGAAGAACCAGGACATACGGTCGTAGGCCTTAGCCATGTCCAGTTTGAAGACAACATTTGATCCCCAAACTTTCCGATCAATTTGGGAGATCAGTTCTTGGGCCAGAAGGACGTTATCAGAGATCAGACGCCCCTTGACAAACCCTGCTTGAGACGGAGAAATGATACGCTCAAGAAAGGGAGCCAACCGGGAGGCCAGTATTTTAGAAATGACCTTGTTAGAGAAATTGCAAAGACTTATAGGACGGAAATCCGTGCAAGCCTTAGGATTTTCGCACTTAGGAATAAGAATCAGGTTGGTGGAAGTCCACCCGCTAGGAAGATTTCCACCAGAGAAGAAGGATTGAATGGCAAGACACAAATCAGCCTGGATGATTGGCCAAGAGCACCTATAAAAATCACCATTAAAACCATCAGGGCCACTGGAACTATCCTTGCTGAGAGCAAAGACACAGGCACGGATCTCCTCTATGGAAGGAAGATCCGCAAACATGTCACTTTCCGAGGGAAGGATGATCGGAGGAATAAAAGCTAAAAGAGCCGGATCTGAAACTGAGACAAAAGGAGATCCCAAGAAAGATTGAAAATGAGATAGGATGATGTCTTTGACTTCCTCTGGCGACGAAGTCGAAGACAGATCAGGCCTCATAATCTCTCGAATCGAAAGAAGGTTATTCTTCTTGCGAATAGACGAGTGGAAGAATTTGGAGTTAGCATCACCCTCGACTACCCACTTGACCCTCGCCTTTTGACGGAGGTAGTCATTTTCGACACGCAGCTCCGAAGAGAACGAAATTTGGGCAAGGGCCCACGCCTCCTTGTTGGCAGCGGTCGGGTCCTCGTCTAACAAGGATTCGGCTAAGATAAGCGACTCTTCGGCCAAACGGACGCGATCGAAAATGTTCTTGAAAGTCTGAACGTTCCAAACCTTAAGGCAAGCCTTAAGGCGTGAAAGCTTTCTCCCGAAAGCAGCACAGGGGGAGCCAGAAATAGGATTGCTCCAAGATTCAGAAACCACCTGTTGGAAAGAGTGATGAGATTTCCACATGCTTTGGAACCGGAAGGAGGTGGGCCGCGAGAGCGACAGAGGAGAGCAACGAGCAATCAGAGGGGCATGATCCGAGAAGGACCGATGGAGGTGGGCGATAGAGAAGGAGAAAGGAAGGCGAAACCATTCCTCCGACCCGAACACACGGTCAAGTCTAGAGAGAATGCGATTTGGGCCGTCCTGGTTGTTAGACCATGTGAACGCCGAACCGACAAAGGGGAGCTCGGAGAGGCCAGAGGAGGCTATGAAGGAGTTGAAATCCGCCATTGCCCCTCTGTTGATGGCCGCACCTCCCCGTTTTTCCGCATGGCAAGCGACGATATTGAAGTCGCCACCAAGAACAGAAGAAGAGAATCTCTGAGAATCAAGAGCAAGAATATCCGACCACAGAACTATCCTTTCCGAACGGTCACATTTTGCGTAGACCGCTGAGAAAAGAAACGGTGCTGCAAAGGACAGAGATGAGCATACCACCGAGAAAAGCTGAGCAGAGTCGAAGAAAGGTCGAATCGCAACAGATTTGGACCATAAGATCCAAATCTTACCCGAGACATTAGCTAAACCACCGCCAAATCCTAAGGATAGGACAATCTTGGGGAATTCAGCTCGGTCAATAAGGGGTTCCAGGAGAGCGATCAAGCCAACAGAGTGTTTCCTGACAATGCGTTTAAGCCTGGCCACAGACGCATCATTACCAATACCGCGGACATTCCAAAAGAGAAAGTTCGCCATGAAAAAAGAATAGCCGCAGATAAAAAAGATAAACAGAAAGCAGCACCCAAACTCAATCCAGATACAGCGAATAGCGAGCAGATCTGTCGATCAGCTCGGACGCCGCTATAGAGCGTGTGCGAATGGTGCGAGGGGTAGAAGGGGCTCTCTGACGTCTGCGCCTCATCGATCGAATAGGAGGGTCGGGCGGCTCATAAAGAACCTCACCCCCGGACCCTACCGAAGAGACAAAAGAGGAGCCAGCCGACGAAAACGAAGCATCAGTGTTCCTAGCTAAGCAATCAAGACGCTCATTAAGGAGCGCAATCTCTGCCTTACTCATCAGCGGAATGGAGATAGACAGAGGACACGCTGAGGATGGGCGCGAGCACTCCGAAGAGCACCGCGAGGCCGGAAGGGCCAATCGGTCTGAAGGAGACTCCGAAAGACCATCGGGGAAACGAAGAGAAGGAGAGATTCGAGTCAGTTGCAAACTAAACAGCCGACTGAAACCGAAAGATGAGAGAGGGGAAAGATCGCTAGGGATGATAGAATAGACCAAAGTGGAGCAAACAACGGGAAAGACCACAGAACTAACCACGGTAGGACAGAAGGACAGAGACTGGAGAGCGGTAGAAGGAATGGCAGAAAAACCAGGCGGACGACTAAACAAGCGACTGGAAAATGTAGAAAGGCAACCATTTTGCTTTCCAAATTGCTGTGGGATTCCTACTGCTGCCGAGCTGTCACTAATCAAACAGACCCGCGCTGTGGGTAGAAGTCGCGACTCAGGGATAGCATCAGGGCAGAACAAAGAAGGATGGCAATGAACCATACTGCCCGTATAACTGTCAAAGATGACCTCTATACGACCAGGGCTGGGATATCGCCCAAACCTACCGCTCCAAGCCCGATGGAACCCCCCTAAGACTCGAAGGTCAGTGGATAAATCAGAAATGCTAGTCATGAAATATGACACTGACGGCAAAAAATTCTTAGCGTAGAGCCCCCATGCTAAAACCCAGCAAATGGGTGCCAGGCTAACTCCTCCAATCGGGAAAGGAGCAGCTAAATCATCGAAAAGGTTACAAGACGCAAGCCAAGCAGCCCGAGACCGAAGTCTCTGGAGACTGCTTCTAGACATAAGAAACTGGCTGCATAATACAGAAAGAAAGGGGAAAAAGGGACAAGATGAAAAACCCGCCTGAGGCAAGCAGACATGACCAAAGACAGGGAGCACCCACTGTCGAGTGACAGTGCTCAAACAACCAAAATCATTCTCAACAGACGACAACCAACCAACAGAAAGAAAGCCAAAACTAGCTACTGAGCAATAAAAGGAACAAGATGCGCTCACCTGCCTGCGAGTGAACAATCCAGGGCTTTGGACAGGCGGTAGCCTGAGCAAGGCAAAACTGCCCTTTCGAAGAGACGACAAACCCAACAACAAAACCGAGCAAGGCACAACCACCTCGACAGACAGCCCAACATCGGACAACCAATCACCATCAACAGCAGGAGCCAAAGGCTGCACGCCCGGGAGGCTAGTCCCAGTCTCCAAACCTGAAATACCATCGAGGATACTAGGTTGCAATCAGTCAGCACGCGAGGCAAAGGTGGTCAATTCCTCTACCCCACACACTGCATCCGAACCAACCTCTCCAACAGATCCAAAAACGCAATAGGCAGCCAGCAAACCAACGGGAGCCTCAGGCTCAACAAATAATAGGCGAGGAATGAAACTAGAGATGGCGTCACTCCTGACAGAGTCATCCACAAAGCCCCCAGAATCACTAACCGAACTGGCGTCGAGCGACCCAAACCGCAAACCAGCAACTGGCGTCGCCAAACCTCCTACCGCTTCTCCGAAGCGAAGACTCGGTTTGAACCGAGTGATGAAATCTCGATTGCTAACCGGCTTCGCCACGCAGGGGCAGGAGGACGATGTTGCTGGAGCGACATCAACAATAGGCAGATAATCAGATGAAAAACCATCACGCACAGAGTAGGCAAAACAAGGGGAGATCTCCATGAAGGATCCGTTCACTACCAAAAATCGGAAGCGCGACAGAGCCTTCGACGCTAAATGGGAAAACACACATAATTCGACCGAGCAAGAAGAAGTAAAGCACACCGATAAAGGCGGTTCCACCACCGACAATAGAGCGGCAGCCAGATCAGCAAAAAAGGGACAGGCGCGCACGAAATCGCCTCTAAAATAGAAAACCCCCAAATCCATGAAAACCCTAGGAGCGACAACCGAAGAGTCGCAAAAGGAAGAGGCGAGCAGCTCGCACCCAGAAGTAAAAGGCGCACACGATTAATTAACTTGCTAATAAGAGGAAAGGAGAAGATAAGACAGTGGGAGGAAGAAAGAACTCAGTCAGCCATTAATAAGACCGTTGCAACTTTTTTTGTAATAGTCGTAACGTGTTTCTAGGTTTCTAGGAAGAAATAACTCTTTATGATAAATTTTTTGTTACGCTATTTTTATTTTCATTTACCACACTTTTTACGTTAATATGATTTAATTGCAATTTCTTTATTTTCTCCACAATTTCAATACAAGTACTTTTTAATTTCCTATGTTACTTTCCATTTTCAATTTCTTCTCTATACCTTTTCATTTTCACAATTTTGTCACTTCCTTTTCAATTTCATATGTATATTAAAATTTAAAGAATAAATTGTATTTACAGTCTAAATCCAACTAAAGATTCTTTTCAAATAATATTTACTTAATTTTTAAATTTTTTTAACATGATAGAATATGAATTAATTCATCAACACTTTTATAATCAACATAGTATTTATGATATTATTCATGTTTTCAATGATCCAGGTTCTACTTGTTACTTTTACGGTTTAGGTTTCTATGTGTATCTCTATTTAAGAAAATGAAGTTGAGCGAAAAGCATTATATCAGCAGTGAAAAAAACTCAAAATATAAATTTTTATACTGTATTTTAAGAAATATGTATGAATGTATAGGTAACATTTTTGTTTACTCCTTTATAAATATTATATGTTGTCTTAATCGACATTAATGTATTTTTTGTAAAATTTTGTATATTTGTCTTAGTCAACCCAGAATTTAATATATTTTTCGACGTTGTTCAATGTTCATATGTAACACGGTTTTTTCATTTAAATACATAGTTGCCACTAAATTCATAGATATCTTATGGTACAATGAGGTAGTTATTTGTTGTTTACAAAGTTTGTTTAATATTATACCGTTTTGATTTTTTTTTAAAGTTTAAAGATATTTAGAGATTATGAATTTGACATGTAGTTACGTATAACGTTTATAAGTAAATTAATTTCAAATAAGGGATCATACTAGATAATATTAAAAAAAATTAGTCGTTATCAATTCCAATTTATTTGAATTCAAACTAAGAAAATTAAGCACAATCAATTCTCCTTAGATGAAATTGAATTTAGTGAAAGAATAAGTTACATGCTAATGCTCTATAATTTTAATCAATTGAGAATTAATCTGTAATCAGTTAATTCATTTTAATTAATTTCATTTATCACCAATATATCTAAAGAAATGTAAATCTTACTTTATGAGTGAATGTGAATTGTGCTATAACATTAGCGAATGTTTTTTTGTTGTAAGAACTACTAGTAAAATTGGAACTTAAAACCATCTTCTAGCAAGTACTTTTTTAATTAACAAATTTAGTAGAAGACTAAAATAAACAAGCAAAGAAAGAGTTGTTGATATACAAGTTTTGTCTTATCTTTTTGTGGAAGAACTACATAATTTATCTCGAATGAATTATAGTTCTTCCAAATTCTAATTCACAATAAGGCTAATTAACTTTGGTTACTTTTTGCATTTTGATGCATAAAGCTTCTACTTTTATTTAAGTTCTTTGCATTGCAAATATAGTCTTATAGTTGTTCTACTTTATGATATACAAACGTAGAATAATTTAATTCTTCTGATAATAATCTATTTCTAATAGTTTAATTTGTTAATTGTGTTTCCTTACATTATTTGATCGTATTACTATTTTCTATAATGAAATGTCACGTAAAATTATTTTATTTTCATCCAGAATGATTTCATGTGATGGTGATATACTATTTTGCATTAGATTATGTTAAATTTTTTGTTCACTTGAATACTTAAAGTAATGGAAAAAGATTATTCGGTTGTTACAGAAATTTGACTGTACAATATTTACATCTAAAACATATTTTTCATGTCATATTCTGTTATATATATTAATAAATACAATGTGTTAAAGCTGCTTTAATATTTTTCTAATGCAGTTAGTATTGAATAATGTCAAAAGGTGGGCTTCTCCAAATTTGAAAAATTATTTATTTGAACCAAAAAATTTAACAATATTTCAATTTAAGCATTATTTCTTTATATCATGCTTGAAACACTATTATCAACAAAGCTGTGTACATGTGTGTGTGTCCAAATATATATATATATATGATAAACTTATATTGAATATATATTGCTTACATTTGAAAACTAATAGTGATGCATAGTAATGTACTATTTACCAAGTTAAGTATAATTGGTGGTTGATGTTATCGTTTATTGTATGAAATCGTCATGCTCTAAAAAATGCAATTATACATTGTGTGCTTCGAGATTATTCAACTAGATTTAATTATCAGCAAATGTTTGTCAAAAGTTTCAAGAAAAATATACTCTATGTTAAAAATTAAAATTCATAAACATACACTTTCATCTTCGTCATTTAGTTGTTTTTATAGTATAGTGTTAAACGAATTATGTGGTGAACTCCATGTGCATAGCACGGCTTCGCACTAGTTATTTTAAAATATAAGAATGTTGGTCAAAATTTCCCTAATAAAATCTTATAAAAACTGAAACTCTCATTGATTAAACTCCCAAAACCCCTTTTTATTGCTAGAATGCAAAGCCATTCTAGAGCAAAAAAGATAATTTCGAATGCTATTTTCGATTCACTCAAAATAGAAGCGTCACTCACTCAAGAAATCTCTAACAATTCCCTATGGAAATCTAAAGTTGGTAACTTATGAATTTATTATGTCTATACCAATTGCTTACCTTGTTTACTTTAGTTCTTACGATGATTTTACCTAATAAATTTTGAAGCATTATTATTCACCCCTTGCAAACACTGTAAAGTACCCAATTTTGATCGGCGGTTGAATGCATGTATGTTATTTGTTATGATCAGCAATATATTGCTACTGTAATGAAAAATAGACATATTTTGTACCTCCATTTGGTATTTTCGTTGTATTTTGTGGAATCAAACACACTTTTTGTACTGTTGAATGAATTAAATAACATACATGCTTTGTATCACCGACTGAATTTTTATTGTTTTTATGGTGTAAATAGCAATCTAAAATTTGAAAGGTTGAGTTAGGAAAAGAAGCACTGGTATTGTCAATCCACTTTTTAGCCAAGCAGATTTCAACTCGACTTAAATGATCAAAACAAAGACGAAACGATTCAGAAACTTGCAAACACACCTAAATGGAGTAGATAAACAACCCGGGAAAGTTTCACTCAATTTGGAGCTAAGTACATAGCTTGGTACCGAGCTATCCATAGGTTGGTACCTACCAATCCCCCTCATTCCAGTTTCCAAACTCCATGCATCTCCTATACCACTCCAATAACTAGTGATGAAGTGATTTTTCAATGATTTGGATGAGCCATTCCAAGGATTGACGAGAAGAAAGCCAAGAAAGTAGGATAATTCAAGTGCTATCAAGAAAATCACAAGAATAAACTCAAAGCCGAAGGAAAATAATTTAGAACAATTCGAGGAGATGAAAGAAAAGCAAAGAAAGTGGAATGATTCAACTTGCTCTAAGATACATAACTTGGTATCGAGCTATAGATAGGTTGGTACCCAGCTATGGTTTTGGCTTGATGGTCTCCAATTTTTCTTGTATGACTTCGGGCTATCTCCTGGACTTCAGTGCAAGCGGGGTTTTGGATCAATGCCTCTGTTTCTATATAAATGCTAGCCTACTTGCAACAAAAGGGGATTTTCTTCTTCTCTTCACTTGGGATCTGATTTATCTACCATTGGAGACTTCTTCTTCTTCACTCCTATCCTCTACCTCTTAAACACTCTAGAAACTTCATTTTAAATCTGAGATCCACTAGATTATGGTCAAATCTAAGATAATTAGTTGTAATCCAGAGAGAGAACAACTAATAATAATGATTAAAGTGGATGTAGGCCGAAGATTACGTCGAACCATTGTAAAAATTCTTGTATCTCCTTTAACTTTCCTGGTTTTTCTACTAGTTTTGCTTTATCTTGAATAGAACTGGTGCTTTCATCTGATTTCTAGATGTTGATCAATTTTTTAGGTCAACATTTTGGTGCTTTCACTAAGAAAAAACTAGATCTAAAGACATGAAATTTAAATATGAGATTTGGAAAAGATGAAGAGACCTAATGCTATATCTAAGGCCGGAGGAAGCCAACTAGAGCATGGGGGCAGCTAGAAAGTGTCCTCAAATTCTCATCAATCCATCTGTATGACTAGAGAAGAGATGGAGAAAATGATAAAGGAGATGTAGAATAGAGTGATAGCTAGGCAAAAAAATGTTTGAAGGATTTTTTCAAAGGATGTGACAACAAGGAATAGCTAGAGCTACAAAAATTCAAAACCAAGTGCTAGGAGCTAATGTAGGAACATCTAAAGTTGAAGCGGAGCAAGATGGAACGATGCCCTCACAAATAGTACAGCTCGGTACCGATCCAAATCAACTCGGTACCGAGAGAATTATACTCGAAGGCAACGCTGGTGTGAACAAGAGACGTGCTGGAATGGCAGAAGCAAACGATGCTGGAGCTAGAAACACAAATCAGATGCAAATGCGCAACAACAATAAGAATATGTGCCAGAGCTTTCCTATAGGAACAAAGGATATAATAAAGCCAGAGAAGCAGGTCAGAATGCTAATGTGCAGCAAGGGGAGTACGTGCCAGAGTATGTGCCGGAGTTCCCCTATAGATGCAGGGGGCAGCACATCGCTTTTGGTCGAAGACCATCACTGGATGGCGAAAACCGAATTGCTGAGTTGGTAAGGAAGATAATTAGGGGTGGACCCCATATCAAAGCTTAGAGGATGTGAGAAGGAATCCGTTCACTTCTAATATGCAAAATGCGAGGAATCCTTCCAATTTTAAGCTTTCGATGATGGAAATGTATGACGAAAAGTCGGATCTGATGGTCCATCTGATGAGATATGTAACGATCCGTAAATTTATCACTTTGGAAAATAATATTTATTTTTAAATATTCAAATATAAGATTTTCTAACACAAATTATAATGTTTTGAACAATAATTAATGATGGTAAATTTATTTTAAAATTATATTTACAAATATAGATATTTGGGATTTCCTTCAAAAAAGTAACGAAAATCAGTTTTCGGTAGATTTACTCAATATTAGAGGATACGAAACTAGATACATACACTTATTCTCCATTTAAGCAAGAATATGTAATAAAATTATATATTTTATTTTTGAAAATAAAATGTCTTTATGACATCATCAATGATGACATCATTTTTAAATAATTAATTTTTGAATTAAAATTAAGTTTAAATGATTTAATAATTGTATTAAAATCAAATGAGGCCTTTTTAATTACTAAATAATAATTGAAATGTCATTTTTAAATTTTGTTTATATGTATATGTATATATATATATATATACATATTAACTAAGAAGTAAAAACGTGACCAGAAATCTGATTCTGTATTCGTAACGGTTTGACAAGAGGAAGTTGTGCAACTTTATGTGTTATATATGACATACATGTGCATATATACATATATATACATCCATGTACACAAACATACACATTAGAATTATATTTACATCTCAAAATTACTAATGGTAAATTGAACAAAATATCATGATATTTTTAAAGGAAATCTAAGCTAATGATGACATATCTCCACCTTAGTCCACATTCTCATCCAAGTGCATGCCTTAAGAGATAAGGAAAGTGATGGAGATGATGTAAGGGAGGTGGGAGAGCACGGCCGAACCATATGGAGAGGGAGTGGTGGTGTTAAGGTGGAAAGTGGTAATGTGATTTGTAATAATGTTGTTTTAGATATTTTACACATCTTTGCCTATAAAAGGAGAGGCATACCCTCTCATTTATTCACATTTTCTTCACAAATTCTTAAGCTCTCTTCAAATTTTTCATGAGTCCATTAATGGCTTCCATTTCCTCATAAATTATTCCATAGTCGTAGCGAAGCTCTGCTAAAAATACACTTCAAAATATAGAAAGATATCGCCTTAGTTTGAAATTAAAGTGAACAATCACCTTCTCTTCTTTCTCATTGCTTGGCTGAACTCATCAAGAGCCACCACCACCTCTCCACCCTCTCTAGTATAAGGCTGAGCATACCCAAGGGTATCAGGGCCGGATTCGGTGATAGCGGAGCTAGAGTCAAATTTTTTTTACATCTAGAGACAAATGAAAGTGAGAAACTCTACCAGTTTATTTTATAAATCATGGATGATATGATATGTTTGCTACGAGTGTTTTCTATGTTTGATCATCATGTTTTGGATGCGATAATATGTTTTCATGGTTATGGAAATAATTTATGGTAAATACACGTCGAATTTACACAAAGAAATACTCTCTTATGAATTATAAAAGTGTTGCGGCATAGTTAAACCTCTTTAAACATGAATAAAAATGGTTTATAAATGTTTTATAAATATTAGAGCTCATTTCGGCTAAGTTTTGAAATGATACGAAATTAGAGTCAAAATAGGCGCGTCGCGTAACGGCAGTTTGCGATTTCGCGCCATAAAAGTTAAATCAATGCGTAGTGTGAAATATAGATAGGAATTATTCGAAATAAGAATTTTTCTAGAATCTTATAGCTATAGTTTCCAAATGAAGGAGAAAAATCAAGATTTCATTTTGTAAAATTTAACATATGTCTGTTTACACCAAAAATTGGCACAAATACCCAATAGAGAGTTTGTAGAAGAATAAATGAAGAATAATAAACGTAAACAGAGAGAATACTGCAATAAAGCAATAAGAAATAAGTAAATAACAAAGACACGCCAAGGTTCGACGTTGTTTGCCTACGTCCACTTTGAAGATATAGTTTTATTAATCACTTTGTAAATTGAGTACAAGAGGGATCAGATTAGAATCATTAATTACAAAAGGGTACAAAGCAACAAGCAATGTAAAGATCTCGAAAATGAACCATCAAGTCTATATTTATAGAGGAAGACGGTGAAATATGTCTCCGAAAATTCGACAGATGGATCTCCAGACCTATAGGGGTCCAAAGGAGGGATCGCATGGCCTAGATCCCAAGAAATAGGGATCGCGGTTGTTAGCACCAAAATTGGTCACTAACCTTGTTGAGAAAGATTGTGTAGAGATATAAGTGATGAAAATAAATTAAACAAGGAAGAATATGCTAATTTGAATGCAGAAAGTAAGAACACCGGATTTATAGTGGTTCAGCGTAATTGCCTACGTCCACTTTGGGATTAAACTTTATTGCTTTACTTGATGATTGATTACAGATACAATCCGTAGATCAAATACTTGAATACAATTGATAAGTAAAGAAGATGAGTCTTGAAAGCGGCAGAGTCTCCCCAGTGTTCCCGAAAAAAAGGTCCATTTCACTGTGCCCCTGCCTCTCTATTTATAGACAAAGGTGGGTTGGACTTCTCTGGTGGGCCTCGTAGCTGAATAACTCGGTCCAGATTGATTGGTCTCTATATGCCGAACCAAACAAGCCGAACGGTTGGATGCCGAACCATCTTCCTCATGCCGAACGATGCTTGTTATGTGGGAAGAGTGGGCCGAGCAATAATTGTAGCCGGACAAGCTGAGAAGAATACCGAACAATCTTCTTATGCCGAACAGAGGTGAGGTGCCGAGTGGGGAGTGCATGCCGAGCAATGATTGATGTTGACTGAGGTTAGATGAATGCCGAACAACCTTTGGATGCCGGACGAACCTGGAAGCCGACCACTCCTTGGATGCCGAGCGCTTGCCAACGCCGAGCGCTACGTGGATGCCGAGTACTCCTGGATGCCGAGTACTTAGTTGCCTGGTCAAATCTCCAGGAAACACTTGCCCCCCAAAGTGTATTACGTGACCGAATCGTGATACGCTTTGAATTACATATCCCCTGTACTTCACTTCGAATCTAGGTTAACTCTTCTTGGAGATGCCTTTTTGAGAATATCAGTGGTAGAGGTGTGTGCCGAGCGTGGTATAAATGCCGAATGAGGCAGTCGAAACCAAACACTTCTCATGTGCCGAACGACTTTGTATGCCAATGCCGAACGCTATGGCTTTGACCGGTTCCACCGGATATAGCCTTTTCGACTTCTTCTTCTTCCCTATAAAAGCCGGCACCTTCTTCCTTCTTCTCTTTTCACACTTTTAACACCTCTGCCTTGCACCTGCTGACGTTTTCAGTTAACATCCTTCAACGATTCATCGATCCTTTCCAAGTCTTCAACCTACCAACTAGGTATTGATTCTTCCGCCTAAATCCCCATAGCTTAAAACGGTCTTTACACTCGAGTTCCTTAATTGATAGGGTGGATCGAGCCTTGACTAAGGTATCCTAAAAGTTTTCAGAGTTACACGATGAGGGTGGAAGGAAAAGTGAGTAGGGATGAGCTTTCTAGGAAGCTGTTGGTAGACGTGTTGTGGTTCGGAATAAATCTTTTGTGCCGAACGAGATTGGAGGAAGAAAGAACATAGGAGAAGTAGGATATAGTTAGGGGCGTCGAATGGTAAGGTCTGGCATGACTTGCCGAATGATTCGTCCTCGTGGTTAGGTGTGGATGGAGGAAGAAGAGGGGAATGAGGTCGCTGTTAAGGATGGTGTGTCGAGCGTTGTCTCGGCCGAACCAGATTTTGGTCGAACGATGCTTTGCCGAACAGTCACAAATGCCGTAACACACTTAGGCCGAACAAACATAAATGTCGAACCACACTTAGGCCGAACAATACAAATGCCGAACCACACATAGGCCGAACAATACAAATGACGAACCACACATAGGCCGAACAATACAAATGCCGAACCACACTTAGGCCGAACAATCATAAGTGCCGAACAACACTTAGGTCGAACAATCATAAGTGCCGAACAACATAAATGCCGAACAATCATGAGTGCCGAACAACACTTGCCTTGCCTGATCACATAACAAAACAAGGCCAAGGACCCTAGCCTACCAGCATATGAAACTGACCCGGATCATTAACTCCCTATCTTTAGTAGACATAAATCTGAACTTAGATTAACATATGTTTTCTGAATCTGAAACTGTAATCACCACAAGGCAGGCTTTTGGGGACGGTCAGCGATGACGGTCTTCGAAGGCGATGATTCAAAGCTCAGTTTTGTAGCTTTGCGACTTTCAAATTCTCAACGCTTATACATGATTGCTTGCACTAGTTCACACACCACGTGGGGGGAATATTCATGTTGTTAATTCTAACGCTGAACATTTTTCAAGTATAGTTTTCATAGGCGCTTAGCCGGATTCACTATTTATTGGAGATGTCTAAAAAATCCAGCTCCGCCACTATATCTGATAGGCCAGGAACGTCTTCAAGGCAAGAAGTCGCGGATACTTCAAATCTGTCGACTTCCCCTGCTCATAACTTAGCTTCTGATGCCCTGGAGGCATCGATTCTCTTGGACAATCCGATCGACTCACAGGCTTCGAAGATTAACGAAGTCGCGCTTCGGCGAATATGTTCCATCCACGGAATCCCTTTTGCCGATGTGTTGGTCCCGTCGAGACATGATCGTCCTCATCTGCCCCCAGTCGGATATACTGCTTGTAATAAGTTTATGTGCTGGATGGGCAGCGTGCCTCCATTCAATTTATTTCTTCGGGACGTGTTGTAATACATAGACATCGCCCCGTCGCAGCTGCATCCAAACGGTCACGCGTTCATATACGGGACATACCTACTTTTCATGGCCGTCTTCTCTAGGCCTCCAACTCCCGGCGACATCAGATATATCTATATGATCAAGAAACGGAAAGATAGCCCCTCCTTTATGTTCCTCGAGCCGTACCACAAATGCCAGATTTTAACCGGAGCATGTAGCAAATTCGCCCTGTACAAACAAGAATGGTTCTATGTGCGCTGCCCTCCTGGTTTCGCGAGGAGATGGGTCGAAGGCAGTAAGTCTCTTCCCTGATTCGACATTTGCGTTCAATCGGATCTATGCTTTTTCTAACTTCTTGTTTCATCTTTTCAGGTATCAACCCGCGTCCTGAGGGCCGAGGATATTCTGAGACCGTCGAAGCCATTAGAGCTCTTCCTGCCGAGGAACGGGACATCCGAACCATCATTTCAAATGAATCCTTATCGAGGTTCGGACTGTTAGCAGGAGGTCGCCGAATTAGCCTTCCTGAGGGCGTTTCGATTCCCAAGTCCGCATCCGTTAAAGGGAAAAAACAAGCTGAATCGTCATCACGCCATACCCCCGATGCACATGAAGGGGGAGAAAACAAAGAGGATGAAGCTCCTGAGACACAAGGCGAGAATGTGGGTCCTGCTTGGGACCCGGCGATCGAAGTGCACGATATTGAAACGTCATCTTCCCCTTCGAAAGGAAAAAAGAAATTGACGTACAAGATACGGAAGGAGAAAGTTGGCGGAACTTCCAAAGTTACGCTCATCCCGTCAGAGAAAGAGACTTCTTCACAGCACATGGAAAGTTCTTTAAAGGGTCTGTCAAACCTCACCATTCCCGACGATCTACTCAACTATGGTTTCGACGATCCGGAAGCCCTTAAGTTTCATTCGCCCGCTAGAGGCAACGCGGGAGTTTAATCCCTAGTTCAGGGAGATAACACCCCAATCAGTAAAGATAAAGGAACCGGTCTGTCGAGGGGAACACTAGGACACACACGCACACACACACTTCACCATACACTTCAAGTTTTTCCATTACCCCGATTTTTCCTAACTCGTTGTTATTTTTATTCTTTGCAGGTGACATGGGGCGCTCCCACGGACTCGATCACCTCCACGGTTCTTCTATATTTCACCATCCCGGACGGGATTCAGGCTCAGGTAGACGTAGGGACAGAGATGATTACGAGGATCGAGACAACCGTCCTCGCGATTCGTCTTATCGAAAGAAAACATATTCCCAGTCTTCATATTCTCGTGATCCTCCTCCTCAAACTGAGTCAGATAGAGAAAAGCCTTCGCAGAAGGGGTCTCAACCCGATGTCCCCCGAGAACAACATTCTGGTTCGTCGAGCACAAGGCAAATTCGGGAGCATCGGAAAAGAACAGAACT
This sequence comes from Allium fistulosum, assembly GCA_030737815.1. Lineage (NCBI taxonomy): Eukaryota > Viridiplantae > Streptophyta > Magnoliopsida > Asparagales > Amaryllidaceae > Allium > Allium fistulosum. The sequence continues at coordinate 84,161,545 of CM060903.1, forward strand.
TTCAAAGCCTCCTCCCCCTACTCCTGCGGCTGACCCAACTATAGCAGAGAAGATGGTCGATCTTAAGGCCAAATTCCCAAAAATCTGCTTTGATGGCTTGAAATTCCTCCCAGCTATTCATCATATCCCAGGGCACGTCAAGCAGAGTGCCATCGCCTGCAACAACGACGTCTATGTTCAACATGATGCGTTCGTACACTTGGTCGAAAAAGTCTCGGAAGTATCTGTTGAGCGCCAACAGGAGATTGATCGTTTGAAGTTGGAAGTTG